>LR738714.1:154045353-154145980 GCA_902687465.1 Secale cereale | reverse complement strand
GGCGTGTGCCCCCCCCCCCCAAGCCCAATCCGAATTGGACAAGTGGTGGGGGCACGGCCCCCCTTTCCTTATCCATATCCCCCTCTTTCCCATTTCCCCTTTCTGTTGGAAGGAAGGAGGGGGGTCGAATCCTACTAGGAACGGAGTCCTAGTAGGACTGCCCCCTCTTGGCGCGCCCCCCTTGGGCCTGACACCACCTCCCCCCTCCTTTATATACGTGGCAGGGGGCACCCCGAAGGCACAACAGTTGTTTCTTAGCCGTGTGTGGTGCCCCATCCACAGTTTACTCCTCCGGTCATAGCGTCGTGGTGCTTAGGCGAAGCCCTGCGTGGATCACATCACCAACACCGTCGCCACGCCGTCGTGCTGATGGAACTCTCCCTCAGCCCTCTACTAGATCAAGAGCTCGAGGGATGCCATTGAGTTGAATGTGTACTGAACACGGAGGTGCGGTATGTTCGGTACTTGGATCAGTTGGATCATGAAGACGTTGGACTACATCAACCGCGTTAATACAACGCTTCCGCTTTCGGTCTACGAGGGTACGTAGACGCACTCTTCCCATCTCGTTGCTATGCATCTCCTAGATAGATCTTGCGTGAGCATAGGATTTTTTTTTGAAATTGCATGCTACGTTCCCCAATAGTGGTATCAGAGTCGGGTCTATGCGTAGATGATATGCACGAGTAGAACAAAGAGTTGTGGGTGATAATAGTCATACTGCTCACCACCAACGTCTTACTTTGATTCATCGGTATTGTTGGATGAAGCGGCCCAGACCGACATTACATGACCGCGTTCATGCGACTAGTTCTACCAACGTGCTTTGCACACAGGTGGCTGGCGGGTGTCTATTTATCCAACTTTAGTTGAATCGAGTTTGACTACGGTCGGTCCTTGTTGAAGGTTAATACAGCATACTTGATGAAAATTGTTGTGGTTTTGATGCGTAGGTAAGAACGGTTCTTGCTAGAAGCCCATAGCAGCCACGTAAAACTTACAACAACAAAGTACAGGACGTCTAACTTGTTTTTGCAGGGCATGTTGTGATGTTATATGGTCAAGATGTGGTGAGTTATATGTTATTGTATGAGATGATCTTGTTTTGTAAATTATCGACAACTGGCATGAGCCTTATAGTTGTCTCTTTATTGTATGAATTGTGCATGCCATGTAATTGCTTTACTTTATCACTATGAGTTAGCGATAGTAGTAGAAGCAATAGCTGGCGAGACGACCATGACGCTACGATGAAGATCATGGTGTCAAGCCGATGACGATTGTCGGTGTACTAAGGTAGGGGTACCCTAGTACCCCAACTTGTGCACGGGCAGCGGCAGCTCCCCGCGGCAGGGTTCACCACGCGCTTGTCGGAGACCTTCCTGACCCTTATCTAGCCATTCAAAAACAAAGTATACAAGACAGAAGACCAAGACCCCGGCAAGAGGAGCTTGCCGGGAAGGCCGTCCCAGGCTCGAGATTGCTTAACTAGCACGAGGCCCTGGCAAGAGGAGCTTGTCAGGACGAATAGAAGATTTCATCTTAGAAGACCCGGCAAGGGCTCGGGGAGCGGCAAGCTTCCGGGCCCGGCAAGGTCGAGATCCCCGGCAAGGTGCTTGCCGGGGGAGGTGCGCTGTGTGCCCGCGCTCCAGCTCATCGGCCCACGCGTCGCCCTGGGGCCACTCCAGGGACGCGTGGCGGATGGCTGTGCAGCCTGGGGGACACGGTGGCACTCCACGGCAGAGGATCCATCGCCGTGGCAGACGGAGACGCAACGGCGGGAGCTTTTGGGGTCGACGGCGACGGGCATTAAATGCCCTTGTCCCCCACTGTTAAAGTAGGTATAGACCACTGTTCTGTACTGTAGCTCCACTATTCCCGCACTGTTACAACTACCACCTATTTTACATTTTTACCCCTTTCTCCTACGTTGACACCTGTCGGTGACCCCTTGCACTATAAAAGGAGGCCCATGCACAACGTGGAGGGGGTTCGGTTCGGTAGGAAACCTAGATCATTCTCACGCTCGTGTAGCTGCTTCTTCAAGCTCCGAGCGCCCAAACTCAATACACAACCAAGCAGGAGTAGGGTTTTACGCATCCGTGCGGCCCGAACCTGGGTAAAAACTGCTCGCGCGTCCGCCTCGATCTGCTCTTCGTGCTCCCTCCGCCCTCGTACCGCACAGACAAGGGGCTCCGGTCCCATAGGTGTTCGTGGTGGACAGTTTCCCCCGACATCTTTCCCATAGGTGTGGCCTTGGTGGACAGCACCAACAAGGCATCCGAGCTCTTCCGCAAGAACATTGAGCTGTGGACCGAAGAGCTGGTTTCTTCGGCATCCATCATTGACCAGGAGTTGCTTGCCTTGAAGGTCGAACACCTTATCTACTCGCCGGATCCAGACCTCCCGCACAGCGCCAAGCTCAGCCTCTTCTTCAGAGGCGTCGCTCCGGCCCTTGCAGGTCTCCGGAACCGCATCCCCGCGCAGCTGGCCGAGGAGTCGCGCCGTCTCTGCGCAGGAACTCTGGAGCGGGTCTTGACGAAGATTGTGTTCCGCAACCCGGGGATCAACCTCACGAACGTTCTTCGCAGCTTGCCGGCGGATGCAGACACGGAGGCCCTGAAGGAGCAGGTCAGCCATATCATCGCCAAGGTGGCAAAGCTTGGCAGGAAGGAGGGCGACCGCGTAGACTAGGGCCCCATTTATCTTTATCTTTTCGTTGCTGCACATTATGTTACGAACTCATTAGTCCATTGCGACAAGTTGTCCTTGTAAGATATTTGCTTTACTTCAATCAATCAGTGCAATGTTATCTTCCTTGTTCCAATCTTTGACTTTGTATGTTTTTCACCCTACGCTCCCGGGGAGCTTGCCGGAAAGGGGCCCTTGCCGCGGGCGCTGAGTGCTGGACTCTGAGCGGCCTGCTGGCCAAGGTCCTTGCCGGCAGGCAACCTTGCCGCAGCAGGTCGCAACGCACTTAGCTTGCTGAGTGTACTCGGAAACGAAGCAAGGGCGCGACACTTGTCGCAGCTCACTTAAATCGTTGAGTGGACTCGAAGACAAGATAAGGGTGCGGCAAGCTACGGATAGGTTCCTCTGCGCACAGGTTTTCCATACAAAGTGTGATCGTTCAAGGAAGACAACCAGAATTTAAAATTTGAACTGGTCAAATTCTAACAACTTATCTTTCACATGCTGCTTGCTCATGTTGTTTGCTTTCCGGTAAGGCTCTTCTTTCTTGAATGGCACTTAGTTCCTCCTCCACCTCCTTCCCCCCCCCGGCAAACTTGTGCGCGAGGAACGTTCCTTCTGCTTAAGAGAAAAAGGAAAAGGAGAGGGAAACAAGCATATTGCCTTTCGGCGTAATAGTGCTTACCGAATGTCTAAGTGTTGCATCAAATGCCAAATAAAACATGCGAATAGCAAAGAGAAGCATGCGAAAGGCAATCGATGCGAAAACACGAAATCTTTACTGATGCACGGGGTCTGCGCCCGGCTTTGTACAAAGGGTTACATGCAACAGCGGCAAGGCTTGTACAAAAGGTGGTTGCCGGAACGGATCACGGCAACCGCGCCTTAGGGGTGAAACTTGCGAAGATGCTCTATGTTCCAGGAGTGGCTCACCGGTAAGCCTTCTTCGGTCTCGAGGCGGACAGCGCCGGGCCTCGTAACTTGTCTCACCCGATAAGGGCCTTCCCACTTCGGCGTCAACTTGTTGGAATTCTTGGCGGACTGAACACGCCGAAGAACAAGGTCGCCTTCCTCGAGACTCCTGGCCTTGACTTTGCGGCTATGGTAGCGGCGCAAAGCTTGCTGGTATCGAGCAGCTCGTACAGCAGCCTGGAGACGTCCCTCCTCAAGGAGCAATGCGTCATCTTGCCGCAGTTGCCCTTGCTCGAGCTCATCATAAGCGAGCACTCGAGGAGATCCGTATACGAGTTCCGTGGGGATAACTGCTTCTGCCCCGTAGACTAGGGCAAAGGGTGTCTGTCCGGTGGCTCGACTTGGTGTCGTTCTGATTGACCAAAGAGCCGCCGGGAGCTCCTCTATCCAATTCCTTCCGCACTTGCGCAGCCTGTCAAAGGTCCTTGTCTTGAGTCCGCGCAGCACTTCAGCATTTGCCCTCTCCGCTTGGCCGTTGCTCCTCGGATGAGCAACAGAAGCGAAACAGACCTTGGCGCCAAGGTCTTGGACGTACTGCATGAAGGTGCGACTAGTGAATTGCGTACCGTTGTCGGTGATGATCCTGTTAGGAATCCCGAAACGGCAAACAATCGACCTGAAGAACCTGACTGCTGACTGTGCCGTCACTTTTCTCACTGGCTCCACTTCTGGCCACTTTGTGAACTTGTCGATTGCAACGTACAAGTACTCAAAGCCCCCGACAGCGCGAGGGAAAGGGCCGAGGATATCGAGCCCCCAGACCGAGAAGGGCCATGACAAAGGGATTGTTTGGAGAGCTTGAGCTGGCTGATGTATTTGCTTTGCATGGAACTGGCACGCTTCACACTTGGTTACTAGTGCAGTTGCATCTTGGAGGGCTTCTTGCCAAAAGAACCCTTGCCGGAAAGCTTTCCCGGCAAGCGCCCTTGCGCCAATGTGGTGGCCGCATATGCCTCCGTGTATTTCTGCCAACAGCTTCTGTCCATCTTCCCTGGAGATGCACTTCAACCTGACACCATTGAGTCTTCTTCTGTACAGCTCGTTATCCACAAACTGATACATACTTGACTGCCTGGTTATCTTCTCTATCTCTTGAGGGTCGTCGGGAAGTTCTCCAGTTTGTAGAAAGCGGACGATCTGCTGCGCCCATGCCGGAGCTCGGGGCTCGACGGCAAGGACTAAAGGCTCGAGGGCCGCTGCGGGAACCCCAGCTTCTACGGCAGAGACCTCTGGTCCTGTCGGAGCTGACGGTCCCCCGGCAAGCTCGCCGGGGCGAGGCTTGTCGGGAACACTTGCTTCAACTGCACAAGCCCGAGGGCTTGCAGGAGCAAACTGTTCCTCAGCGTTGTCGTTGATCTTGGGAACTTTGGCGGCGGGTTCAGGAAGATCCGCCGGCAAGTAGCCGCCGGAGACCAACTTTCTCTTCTTGGACTGCCCAATTGATGGTGTAACTGATGGTTGAGTTAGCTTGAGCAGGAAGGTCCCTGGTTCCACAGGTAACTTCATCGCAGCACACTTTGAAAGGCCATCTGCAATTTCATTCTGAGCTCTCGGGACGTGCTCCATCTGTAGACCTTCGTGGGTAAATCTCTCGGGACGCTCCCGGACTTGATCCTGCGAAAACACGAAATCTTTACTGATGCACGGGGTCTGCGCCCGGCTTTGTACAAAGAGGGCCGTCTCCGCGGTTGCCTCCGCTCCTCGCCTCCCGAGAACCAATAAGAAACTTGGTCTTCCCGACAAGCTCTGGCCCCGACAAGGAAGACTCTGCGCAGGGACAAGGAGAGGTGCGGAGGAAGATGGTGCAGCGCCCAGTGTATTTTGTAAGTTCCCTTCTCCAGGGGGCTAGATCAAGGTACTCTGGTGTGCAAAAATTGCTTTTCGGCCTTCTCATGGCCTCGAGAAAGCTGCGCCACTACTTCCTATTTGCTCCAAAGCTCCCGCACGCCGAGCTTCGGCGCAAAGACGATGTGCTCCTTCCGGAACGCGACGAGCTTCGCCGCCTGATCTGACTTCTCCCGCTTGGACTTCTCCGCCTTCGCCTTGTCGGTCTTTGGGGCCATGGCGGACGCGGTGGAAGGAAGGGGGCGAAGAGCTTGGTGGTGGCGGAGGAGTAGAGGCAAAGAGCAGAGGAATCTGAGGAAGAAGACGATGGTAATGAGTGCGCAGGGAGGGGAACCGCGCCGCTCTCCCTGCTTTTATGGGGGAGTGGGGGGCGTTTCGCCCTCCCCATTAAAGAAATCGTGGGCACGTCCCATCCCACGGCGCCGCAATCGACGCGTGCCGTTACCGTGGGGTGCGGCGGATAGGGAAGTGGATTCGGCGCGCCGCGGGCCGCGGGTGCCCGTGCACTGTTTTGGGCCTGGCCCAACAGCGCTCGGCACCGTGTGTGGCCCAGGCCCGGGGGCTCCTGTCGGTGTACTAAGGTAGGGGTACCTCAGTACCCCAACTTGTGCACGGGCAGTTGCAGCTTCCCGCGGCAAGGTTTACTGCTGGCTCGCCGGAGACCTTCCTGCTCCTTATCTAACCATCCAAAAACAAAGTATACAAGACAGAAGACCAAGACCCCGGCAAGAGGAGCTTGCCGGGAAGGCCGTCCCAGGCTCAAGATTGCTTAACTAGCACGAGGCCCTGGCAAGAGGAGCTTGTCAGGACGAACAGAAGATTTTATCTTAGAAGACCCAGCAAGGGCTCGGGGAGCGGCAAGCTTCCGGGCCCGGCAAGGTCGAGATCCCCGGCAAGGTGCTTGCCGGGGGAGGTGCGCTGTGTGCCCGCGCTCCAGCTCATCGGCCCACGCGTCGCCCTGGGGCCACTCCAGGGACGCGTGGCGGATGGCTGTGCAGCCTGGGGGACACGGTGGCACTCCACGGCAGTAGATCCATCGCCGTGGCAGACGGAGACGCAACGGCGGGAGCTTTTGGGGTCGACGGCGACGGGCATTAAATGCCCTTGTCCCCCACTGTCAAAGTAGGTATAGACCACTGTTCTGCACTGTAGCTCCACTGTTCCCGCACTATTCCAACTACCACCTATTTTACATTTTTACCCCTTTCTCCTACGTTGACACCTGTCGGTGACCCCTTGCACTATAAAAGGAGGCCCATGCACAACGTGGGGGGGGTTCGGTTCAGTTCGGTTCGAAACCTAGATCATTCTCACGCTCGTGTAGCTGCTTCTTCAAGCTCCGAGCGCACCCCCAGCGCACCCCCGCACCAGCGGAGCCGCCCGTGGAGTCGCGCAGGCTCCTCAAATGGTCCAGCACGCCCATCATTTTTGACCTTGAGGATCACCCTGACCGCACCACGGCGGTCGGGCACTTGCCGATGCTGGTTTCCCCCACCATCCGCAACCTCAAGGTCACCAAAATGTTGGTTGACGGCGGGGCCGGGCTGAACTTGATCTCCTCTGCTGTGATCAAGAAACTCCAGATTCAAGACGGCGAGCTCGAAGAGACCGGTTCATTCCAAGGAATCAACCCGGGAAGGAGCAAGCCCAAGGGAAAGATTACTCTGCCGGTGACCTTTGGCGGGGAGCTCAACTTCAGGACTGAGCGCATCACCTTTGACGTTGCTGATATTCCATTGCCCTACAATGGAATACTCGGCCGTCCCGCCCTCGCCAAGTTCATGGCAGCTTCCCACTATGCCTACAACGTGCTGAAGATGCCGGGGCCGATAAGCGTCATCACTGTCCACAGCGACAAGAAAGATGCGCTTATTTGCGCCGACAAGATCTACCGGGATGCGGCAGCTGCGGCCGAGAAGGATACTCTTGCCGCTGAAGCTCCCGGGGGGAAGAAGACGAAGACCAAGTCCGGCAAGTGCTCTGGGACCCACTCCGGCAACCGCACCTCTTCGGAGTGCTGCGCTGCCGTCGAAGACGTTCCATCGAGCTCCACCGGCAAGAGCAAGAAAGGAATGGCTGCTCCTCCGGCAACCAAGAAGGTGTCCGCAAAGGAGGATGGTACTGGTGGTACCTTCACCATCAGTGCCACCCTTGACAGCAAATAGGAAAGCGCGCTCGTCGCCTTCCTGCGGGCGAATGTCGATGTGTTTGCTTGGCAACCATCTGACATCCCCGGTGTTCCCAGGAAGGTGATTGAGCACAAGCTTGCTGTCTGTCCTCATGCGCGGCCCATCAAGCAAAAAGTAAGGAAGCAAGCCGTGGAGCGCCAAGAGTTCATCAACGAGGAGATCAAGAAACTAGAGGCAGCAGGCCTAGTTAGAGGTGTGATCCATCCGACGTGGTTGGCAAACCCAGTCGTCGTGCGCAAAGCCAACGGGAAGTGGAGACTGTGTATAGACTTCACTGATGTCAATAAAGCATGTCCCAAGGATCCCTTCCCTTTGCCGCGCATTGACCAGATCGTTGACTCCACTGCCGGATGTGAGCTACTCTGTTTTCTTGATGCATACTCAGGCTATCACCAGATTTTCATGGCCAAGGAAGATGAAGAGAAGACCGCATTTATCACTCCATGTGGCACTTACTGCTTTATCCGCATGCCATTTGGACTGAAGAATGCAGGCTCAACTTTTGCAAGGGTAGTGTACACTGCTTTTGAACCACAGATCCACAGGAATGTAGAAGCCTACATGGATGACATCGTGGTGAAGAGCGAAAGCAAAGAAACACTGATTCAAGACTTAGAAGAAACGTTTCAGAACCTGCGCAGGATACAGCTCAAGCTGAACCCCGAGAAGTGCGTCTTTGGAGTCCCCTCCGGCAAGCTTCTCGGGTTCTTTGTTTCGCAGAGAGGGATTGAAGCCAACCCCGACAAGATCAAAGCCATCGAGCAGATGGAAGCCCCGAGGCGAGTCAAGGATGTCAGGAGGCTTGCAGGTTGTGTGGCTGCCCTCAGTAGGTTCGTTTCTAAATCTGCAGAGCGCGCCCTGCCTTTCTTCAAAATCTTGAAGAAGGCAGGTCCCATGAAGTGGACTCCGGAAGCGGAGGCAGCGCTGCAAGATTTGAAACGGTACCTTTCCTCTCCTCCAATACTTGTCGCACCTAGACCACAGGAAAAGTTGCTGCTGTATTTGGCGGCAACCAACCAGGTGGTTAGTGCTGCGTTAGTAGCGGAGAGAGAGTCCGACGAGGAGGTCACACCACCGGCAAGCGAATCCAGCGACAAGCAGGGGGCTGCCCCGACAAGCTCTGGCCCCGACAAAGATGAATCTGCGCAGGAAAAGGAAGAGGTGCGGAAGAAGATGGTGCAGCGCCCAGTGTATTTTGTAAGTTCCCTTCTCCAGGGGGCTAGATCAAGGTACTCTGGTGTGCAAAAGTTGCTTTTCGGCCTTCTCATGGCCTCGAGAAAGCTGCGCCACTACTTCCAAGCCCATGAGATAACAGTGGTCACTCGCTTTCCATTGAAGAGGATATTGCACAATCCAGAGGCAACAGGCAGGATCGTCGAGTGGGCACTGGAACTGTCAAGCTTCGGACTCAAATTTGAAAATACTTCAACCATTCAGAGCCGAGCTTTGGCAGAGTTCATCCCTGAGTGGACCCCAACGCCAGAAGAAGAAGTTCAAGAAACGAGTGTACCCGTGCAAGAAGCGACAAGTGAATGGGTAATGTATTTTGACGGTGCCTTCTCGCTGCAAGGCGCCGGTGCCGGCGTGGTACTCATCGCGCCCACCGGAGAGCACCTCAAATATGTTATCCAGATGCACTTTCCCAGGGAGCAGGCGACAAACAACACCGCAGAATATGAAGGCTTGCTTGCCGGCCTCAGGATTGCGGCCGAACTTGGGATTAGGAAGCTGATTGTGCGGGGCGATTCTCAGTTGGTGGTCCGACAAGTCAACAAGAGCTACCAGAGCCCTTTGATGGAAGCATATGTAGATGAAGTGAGGAAGCTTGAAGAACACTTTGAAGGTCTGCAAATGGAGCACATCCCGAGAGCTCAAAATGAAATTGCAGATGGCCTTTCAAAGTGTGCTGCGATGAAGCTACCTGTGGAACCAGGGACCTTTTTGCTCAAGCTGACTCAACCATCAGTTACACCATCAATTGGGCAGTCCAAGAAGAGAAAGTTGGTCTCCGGCGACTACTTGCCGGCGGATCTTCCTGAAACCGCCGCCAAGGTCCCCAGGATCAACGACAACGCTGAGGAACAGTTTGCTCCTGCAAGCCCTCGGGCTTGTGCAGTTGAAGCAAGTGTTCCCGACAAGCCTCGCCCCGGCGAGCTTGCCGGGGGACCGTCAGCTCCGACAGGACCAGAGGTCTTTGCCGTAGAAGTTGGGGTTCCCGCAGCGGCCCTCGAGCCTTTAGTCCTTGCCGTCGAGCCCCGGGCTCCGGCATGGGCACAGCAGATCGTCCGTTTTTTGCAAACTGGAGAACTTCCCGACGACCCTCAAGAGATAGAGAAGATAACCAAGCAGTCAAGTATGTATCAGTTTGTGGATAACGAGCTGTACAGAAGAAGACTCAATGGAGTCAGGTTGAAGTGCATCTCCAGGGAAGATGGACAGAAGCTGTTGGCGGAAATACACGGAGGCATATGCGGCCACCACATTGGCGCAAGGGCGCTTGCCGGGAAAGCTTTCCGGCAAGGGTTCTTTTGGCAAGAAGCCCTCCAAGATGCAACTGCACTAGTAACCAAGTGTGAAGCGTGCCAGTTTCATGCAAAGCAAATACATCAGCCAGCTCAAGCTCTCCAAACAATCCCTTTGTCATGGCCCTTCTCGGTCTGGGGGCTCGATATCCTCGGCCCTTTCCCTCGCGCTGTCGGGGGCTTTGAGTACTTGTACGTTGCAATCGACAAGTTCACAAAGTGGCCAGAAGTGGAGCCAGTGAGAAAGGTGACAGCACAGTCAGCAGTCAGGTTCTTCAGGTCGATTGTTTGCCGTTTCGGGATCCCTAACAGGATCATCACCGACAACGGTACACAATTCACTAGTCGCACCTTCATGCAGTACGTCCAAGACCTTGGCGCCAAGGTCTGTTTCGCTTCTGTTGCTCACCCGAGGAGCAACGGCCAAGCGGAGAGGGCAAATGCTGAAGTGCTGCGCGGACTCAAGACAAGAACCTTTGACAGGCTGCGCAAGTGCGGAAGGAATTGGATAGAGGAGCTCCCGGCGGCTCTTTGGTCAATCAGAACGACACCAAGTCGAGCCACCGGACAGACACCCTTTGCCCTAGTCTACGGGGCAGAAGCAGTTATCCCCACGGAACTCGTATACGGATCTCCTCGAGTGCTCGCTTATGATGAGCTCGAGCAAGAGCAACTGCGGCAAGATGACGCATTGCTCCTTGAGGAGGGACGTCTCCAGGCTGCTGTACGAGCTGCTCGATACCAGCAAGCTTTGCGCCGCTACCATAGCCGCAAAGTCAAGGCCAGGAGTCTCGAGGAAGGCGACCTTGTTCTTCGGCGTGTTCAGTCCGCCAAGAATTCCAACAAGTTGACGCCGAAGTGGGAAGGCCCTTATCGGGTGAGACAAGTTACGAGGCCCGGCGCTGTCCGCCTCGAAACCGAAGAAGGCTTACCGGTGAGCAACTCCTGGAACATAGAGCATCTTCGCAAGTTTCACCCCTAAGGCGCGGTTGCCGTGATCCGTTCCGGCAACCACCTTTTGTACAAGCCTTGCCGCTGTTGCATGTAACCCTTTGTACAAAGCCGGGCGCAGACCCCGTGCATCAGTAAAGATTTCGTGTTTTCGCATCGATTGCCTTTCGCATGCTTCTCTTTGCTATTCGCATGTTTTATTTGGCATTTGATGCAACACTTAGACATTCGGTAAGCACTATTACGCCGAAAGGCAATATGCTTGTTTCCCTCTCCTTTTCCTTTTTCTCTTAAGCAGAAGGAACGTTCCTCGCGCACAAGTTTGCCGGGGGGGGAAGGAGGTGGAGGAGGAACTAAGTGCCATTCAAGAAAGAAGAGCCGAGGAGGAACTAAGTGCCATTCAAGAAAGAAGAGCCTTACCGGAAAGCAAACAACATGAGCAAGCAGCATGTGAAAGATAAGTTGTTAGAATTTGACCAGTTCAAATTTTAAATTTTTGGTTGTCTTCCTTGAACGATCACACTTTTTATGGAAAACCTGTGCGCGGAGGAACCTACCCGTGGCTTGCCGCACCCTTATCTTGTTTTCGAGTCCACTCAACGATTTAAGTGAGCTGCGACAAGTGTCGCGCCCTTGCTTCGTTTCCGAGTATACTCAGCAAGCTAAGTGCGTTGCGACTTGCTGCGGCGAGGTTGCTTGCCGGCAAGGACCTTGGCCAGCGGGCCGCTCAGAGTCCAGCACTCAGCGCTCGCGGCAAGGGCCCCTTTCCGGCAAGCTCCCCGGGAGCGTAGGGTGAAAAACATACAAAGTCAAAGATTGGAACAAGGAAGATAACATTGCACTGATTGATTGAAGTAAAGCAAATATCTTACAAGGACAACTTGTCGCAATGGACTAATGAGTTCGTAACATAATGTGCAGCAACGAAAAGATAAAGATAGATGGGGCCCTAGTCTACACGGTCGCCCTCCTTCCTGCCGAGCTTTGCCACCTTGGCGATGATATGGCCGACCTGCTCCTTCAGGGCCTCCGTGTCTGCATCCGCCGGCAAGCTGCGAAGAACGTTCGTGAGGTTGATCCCCGGGTTGCGGAACACAATCTTCGTCAAGACCCGCTCCAGAGTTCCTGCGCAGAGACGGCGCGACTCCTCGGCCAGCTGCGCGGGGATGCGGTTCCGGAGACCTGCAAGGGCCGGAGCGACGCCTCTGAAGAAGAGGCTGAGCTTGGCGCTGTGCGGGAGGTCTGGATCCGGCGAGTAGATAAGGTGTTCGACCTTCAAGGCAAGCAGCTCCTGGTCAATGATGGATGCCGAAGAAACCAGCTCTTCGGTCCACAGCTCAATGTTCTTGCGGAAGAGCTCGGATGCCTTGTTGGTGCTGTCCACCAGGGCCCGCTCCTTGCGGAGCTCCTCCTTCAGCTTATCTTCTCGAAGCTTGGCGGCGTCAATTGAATCCCTCAGAGTTGAGACTTTCAGCTCCAAGTCCTCGATGGAGTCCTTGGCGGCCTTAAGTTCATCGCCCCTCTTGGACAGATTCACTTGGAGCTCCGCGTTGGTGTGGGCGTCCTTCTCGCGCTCAGTAATGAGCGCGGCAACCTTCTCGGTGCTCACCTTCATCGCCGCTTCTAGTTGAACAACCTTGGCGGCAAGCTCCTTCTTGGCGTCTTCCGCGGCAGCAGCAGCGGCCTTCGCCTCCTTCAGCTCCCCGCCAAGGGCAGCCTCGCGAGCGGCAAGGTCCTCCTCATGGGAGTCGAGATCCACCTTCCGCTGCGCGAGCTCTCCTTCTCGCCGGGACATCTCTACCCCGGCGAGCCGTTGCTGTTCGTCGGCTTCGGCTTTCTCAAGTACCCACTCCTGATACTCGCCGGCGAGACGCTCACGCTCCTCCGCCACCTCGCGGAGGCCCGCCTTGTGGGCAGCGCTGAGCTCCGCCGCACGCTTCTCCATTTCGGCGGCGGCCTGGGCAGCAAGGGCTTCCCGGGAGGCAAGCTTCGCCTGCCTGGCCCGGTAAAGGGCCAGGAGTCGGTGGAGAAGCTTCTCCTCCTCGGGCCCATCTCCTTCGCCGGGCGCCTCGACGACTGTCAGACCCGCGGAGGCGAGGACTTCTCCGTCAAACGCCTCGCCCTCCGCGGGAGCTCTTGATGAAGACCCCCAAGGCACTTGGATAAAGACGCCATTGGGGGCACGAAGATAGTACGCCTGCTTCTCGCTGGTGGAGGGGCCGGCGGCCGGTGTAGCATCCGGTGCTCCCGCCACCTCCGGGTCGGCGGTGCGGTCGCCGTCCCCCTCCCCAGTCGCGGCGTCAGCGGTCGGAGCGTCCTCTTGCGCGGCCTGCTCGGTGGCCTCGACCATCTCCACGACGACGGGAACGTCATCGCCACCGCCCTGCGCGCCCTCCTCATCCTCGATATTGATGACCTCGGTCTCCATCGGCGCAGGAGGAGGAGGAAGATCTAGAAGAAGAAGAAAAAGAAGTTCAAAATCAAGCAAAGATCCAAAAAGAAGCAAAGTCAAGAAAACCAAGTACAGAACATACCTTGGCGGACGCCCTCTGCGGCGGGCTCCCTTGCCGGGGGGCTCGGCCTTGGCGGAGTGGCCGTCCTCGCCGGGCTGCTCGCCCTTGGCGGGGTACTCTGCCTTGGCGGAGTACCCGCCCTTGGCGGAGCGCTCTCCCTTGCCGGAGAGTTCTCCCTTGCCGGGGACGGCGGGGCCTGCGGCTCCTCGGTGACGGTCTCCGGGCGCTCTTCCCGCTGCGGCTCCACCTCTGCACAAGAGAAGATAGAAGAACTAAGACATTCAGAGATCGAAGCCCTAAGCGCGCCCCGACGAGCAAAAACAGTAAACCTCTAACTTACGCTGGGGGCTGCGCTGGGGGCTGCTCCCCGGAGCGGCGCTCGGGTCCGGCAAGCTCGGCTCCGGCGCGATCCCTGCTTCCGCGACGGATGGGTCTCCCACGACCTCAACTGTGGGCACCTTAACCCTCTTCGCGCGCTGCTCCAAGGTCCTGCAATCACAAGCAACAAGCAAAGTCAAGCGTCAGCAACAATCGAGATATAAAAATCAAGAAGGAGTAAGGTCTCGGGTCCTTACTCTTGGTCCTCCTCGTCGTCCTCGCTCAGCGCGGAGAAGTCAAACTCCACGGTGGGCGCGTCGGCGCGAGGAGCGGAGGATGAAGATTCCCTCGCGCGTTTCGGAGCCACCGGGGCTGGGGGCTGCGTAGGCCCAGCCCCTGTGGTGGCCGGCGCCCGAGAAGTGGGCGGAGCAGCTGCTCCGCTCCGAGAAGATCCTTGCCGGCTCGGTGCCGGCCTGCGGGACGCCTCTGTCGTGGTCCGCGCGCGCGGGGCCTCTGCCGTGGCCGGCACGCCGGTCGCCCTTGGCACGGCTTGGCTCGGCCGGGGAGCTGCCCGGCGAGCTGGCTGTTGCCGGGGCGCTCGCGCCTGCTCCCCCGTCGCCGCCTTGCGGAGACGCTTCAATGGAGACTGCTTCGGGCTTGCCGGGGGCGGGGAGCTCTCCGACGAGGAGAGGTCGTCGGCGTACAACTCTGTCGATCCGCCAGAGTCTTCGGCCTCCTCCTCCTCCTCCTCCTCTGCCTCGGCCGGCTCGCTGGGCCCAGCATCCGACGATGCGGCCCTCTTCCCCTTGGCGCCTCCGCCCCTCGCGGCGCCTCTGCTTCCTCCGGCTGTGCCCTCCATTGCCGCGGCCTCCGTCGCGATCCCACTGATCCCGGAGTGCCTCAGCGAGGGGACCCCGGCGAGCGCGTCGGGAGGGAGCTCTAGCAGCTTGCGAATCTCCTCCTTATCCGCCTGGCTGGAGGCATCCGCGGCTTCCGCCTCCGCGGGTGTGTATCCAAAGTTTCCTGCCGCCGCGGCTGCGGCGACTTCTTCAGCACGAGAAGCCATGTAAGCAATCTCTTGGTCGGTGGTGGCCCGCGTGTGCAGCTTGAGATCGTCCTTCTTCTCCAACACCTCCACAAGGCGGTCGTAGAACTCGAGGACGTCGATAGGCTTGGGCGCAATCCACGTGCGCTCCAATCCATGAGAGTCGCACGCGGGCATCATAGCGACAAGGCGATCCCGGGCGCTGCTGGCGCAGAGCGGCACCACTCCCCGGGGAGCGCGGAAGTACTCGGGGTGTGCCGGGTCGAACTTGAAAAGTTCCCTGACCATACCCCGCAGCTCGAGTGTTGTGAAGTTAAAATTGAGGCCGGGGCGCAGCCTCATGATGTCTGCCGGGCCGCCATATTGCCACGCCGGCCTTTTCCGGTCTTGGAGGGGGGCGATCCGGCGACGAAGAAAGTCCGCGCCCACTTCAGCGACAGACAGCGGCGCCATCCGAAGACGCATGATTCTGACGAGAGCGATATCCAGCTTGGAATCGTCGGAATCAAAATTACTCCAATCCCTGCCGCGCACGATGGGCGATGTGCGCGGCGCGGTGAAGTGTTGCGGCCGCTCCTCGACGACCCAGCACCACTCCGCGCGCCACTCTTCCCACTTGCCGCGGAGCTCCCCCGGCAAGTAGGATAATTTCTTATTCAGCCTAAACACCCAAGAGATTCCTCCGGAGAGGGGGGCGTCGGCCTCTACTCTGGGGATGAAAAAGTGCCTAAAGAGAGCTACGTTGGGCTGGATTCCTACGAAGTTTTCGCACATGGGTGCGAAAACGGACATGGTGAGGATGGCGTTGGGAGTGAAATCGAGGAGGTGGAGGCCATAAGTATTCATGATATCGCAGAAAAAGTTTGAGAAGGGAGGGCACAGACCGCAGTGGAAGAAGGCTGCGAAAAAGTAATACCCGCCGGGGTAGTGATCCTTGGCGACGGCCGGGTAGACGCGCGTGCGGGGGTGCGCTGGGGTCTCCTTGGCCCAGAACAAATAATATTTGTTCCAAAGCTCCCGCACGCCGAGCTTCGGCGCAAAGACGATGTGCTCCTTCCGGAACGCGACGAGCTTCGCCGCCTGATCTGACTTCTCCCGCTTGGACTTCTCCGACTTCGCCTTGTCGGTCTTTGGGGCCATGGCGGACGCGGTGGAAGGAAGGGGACGAAGAGCTTGGTGATGGCGGAGGAGTAGAGGCAAAGAGCAGAGGAATCTGAGGAAGAAGACGATGGCAATGAGTGCGCGGGGAGGGGAACCGCGCCGCTCTCTCTGCTTTTATGGGAGAGTGGGGGGCGTTTCGCCCTTCCCATTAAAGAAATCGTGGGCACGTCCCATCCCACGGCGCCGCAATCGACGCGTGCCGTTGCCGTGGGGTGCGGCGGATATGGAAGTGGATTCGGCGCGCCGCGGGCCGCGGGTGCCCGTGCACTGTTTTGGGCCTGGCCCAACAGCGCTCGGCACCGTGTGTGGCCCAGGCCCGGGGGCTCCTGTCGGTGTACTAAGGTAGGGGTACCCTAGTACCCCAACTTGTGCACGGGCAGCGGCAGCTCCCCGCGGCAGGGTTCACCACGCGCTTGCCGGAGACCTTCCTGACCCTTATCTAGCCATTCAAAAACAAAGTATACAAGACAGAAGACCAAGACCCCGGCAAGAGGAGCTTGCCGGGAAGGCTGTCCCAGGCTCGAGATTGATTAACTAGCACGAGGCCCTGGCAAGAGGAGCTTGTCAGGACGAATAGAAGATTTCATCTTAGAAGACCCGGCAAGGGCTCGGGGAGCGGCAAGCTTCCGGGCCCGGCAAGGTCGAGATCCCCGGCAAGGTGCTTGCCGGGGGAGGTGCGCTGTGTGCCCGCGCTCCAGCTCATCGGCCCACGCGTCGCCCTGGGGCCACTCCAGGGACGCGTGGCGGATGGCTGTGCAGCCTGGGGGACACGGTGGCACTCCACGGCAGAGGATCCATCGCCGTGGCAGACGGAGACGCAACGGCGGGAGCTTTTGGGGTCGACGGCGACGGGCATTAAATGCCCTTGTCCCCCACTGTTAAAGTAGGTATAGACCACTGTTCTGTACTGTAGCTCCACTGTTCCCGCACTGTTACAACTACCACCTATTTTACATTTTTACCCCTTTCTCCTACGTTGACACCTGTCGGTGACCCCTTGCACTATAAAAGGAGGCCCATGCACAACGTGAAGGGGGTTCGGTTCGGTTCGGTTCGGTTCGGTTGGAAACCTAGATCATTCTCACGCTCGTGTAGCTGCTTCTTCAAGCTCCGAGCGCCCAAACTCAATACACAACCAAGCAGGAGTAGGGTTTTACGCATCCGTGCGGCCCGAACCTGGGTAAAAACTGCTCGCGCGTCTGCCTCGATCTGCTCTTCGTGCTCCCTCCGCCCTCGTACCGCACAGACAAGGGGCTCCGGTCCCATAGGTGTTCGTGGTGGACAGTTTCCCCCGACAACGATGGAGATCATGACGAGGCTTTAGATATGGAGATCAAAAGCACAAGATGATGATGGCCATATGATGTCACATATATTTTGATTGCATGTGATGTTTATCTTTTTATGCATCTCATTTTGCTTAGAACGACGGAAGCATTATAAGATGATCTGTTACAAAATTTCAAGGTACAAGTGTTCTCCGTGAGTATGCACCGTTGCGACAGTTCGTCATGCCGAGACACCACGTGATGATCGGGTGTGATAAGCTCTACGTTCACATACAACGGGTGTAAGACAGTTTTGCACGTGCAGAATACTCGGGTTAAACTTGATGAGCCAAGCATGTACAGACAGGGCCTCAGAACACTGGAGACCGAAAGGTCGAGTGTGAATCATATAGTAGATATGATCAACATAAGATGTTCACCATTGAAAACTACTCCATCTCACGTGATGATCGGACATGGTTTAGTTGATTTGGATCACGTGATCATTTAGATGACTTGAGGGATGTCTATCTAAGTGGGAGTTCTTTAGTAATATGATTCATTGAACTTAATTTATCATGAATTTAGTCCTAATAGTTTTTGTATATCTATGTTGTAGATCAATGGCCCGTGCTATTGTTCCCTTGAATTTAATGCGTTCCTAGAGAAAGCTAAGCTGAAAGATGATGGTAGCAACTACATGTATTGGGTCCGTAACTTGAGGATTATCCTCATTGCTGCACAGAATAATTATGTCCTTGAAGCACCACTAGGTGAAAGGCCTGCTGCAGGAGCAACTCCTGATGTTATGAATGCCTGGCAAGCTCAATCTGATGACTACTCGATAGTTCAGTGTGCCATGCTTTACGGCTTAGAATTGGGACTTCAAAGACGTTTTGAACGTCATGGAGCATATGAGATGTTCCAAGAGTTGAAGTTAATATTTCAAGAAAATGTCCGAGTTGAGAGATATGAAGTCTCCAACAAGTTCTATAGCTGCAAGATGGAGGACAACAGTTCTGTCAGTGAACACTTACTCAGAATGTCTGGGTACCATAACCACATGACTCAGCTTGGAGTTAAAGTTGATGATGATAGTGTTACTGACAGAGTTCTCCAATCACTGCCACCAAGCTATAAAGGCTTCGTGATGAACTATAATATGCAAGGGGTGGAGAAGACTATTCCCGAGATCTTTGCAATGCTCAGAACTGCAGAGGTAGAAATCAAGAAGGAGCATCAAGTGTTGATGGTTAACAAAACCACTAGTTTCAAGAAAAAGGGCAAGGGAAAGAAGGGGAACTTCAAGAAGAATAGAAAGCCAGTTGCTACTCCCGGGAAGAAACCCAAGTCTGGAGCTAAGCCTGAAACTGAGTGCTTCTACTTCAAAGGGACTGGTCACTCGAAGCGGAACTGCCCCAAGTATTTGGCGGATAAGAAGGATGGCAAAGTGAACAAAGGTATATTTGATATACATGTTATTGATGTGTGCCTTACTAATGCTCGTAGTAGCGCCTGGGTATTTGATACTAGTTCGGTTGCTCATATTTGTTGCTCTACACAAGGGCTAGGGATTAAACGCAGATTGGCTAGGGATGAGGTGACGATGCGCGTGGGAAATGGTTCCAAAGTCGATGTGATCGCCGTCGGCACGCTACCTCTACATCTACCTTTGGTATTAGTTTTAGACCTAAATAATTGTTATTTGGTGCCAGCGTTGAGCATGAACATTATATTTGGATCTTGTTTGTTGCGAGGCAGTTATTCATTTAAATCAGAGAATAATGGTTGTTCTATTTATATGAGTAATATCTTTTATGGTCATGCAACCTTGATGAGTGGTCTATTTTTGTTGAATCTCGATCGTAGTGATACACATATTCATAATATTGAAGCCAAATGATGCAAAGTTGATAATGATAGTGCACCATATTTGTGGCAGTGCCGTTTAGGTCATATTGGTGTAAAGCGCATGAAGAAACTCCATGCAGATGGACTTTTGGAATCACTTAATTATGAATCATTTGATACTTGCGAACCATGCCTCATGGGTAAGATGACTAAAACTCTGTTCTCCGGAACAATGGAGCGAGCTACTGACTTATTGGAAATAATACATATCGATGTATGTCGTCCGATGAGTGTTGAGGCTCGCGGCGGGTATCGTTATTTTCTCACCTTCAAAGATGATTTGAGCAGATATGGGTATATCTACTTAATGAAACATCAGTCTGAAACATTTGAATAGTTCAAAGAATTTCAGAGTGAAGTAGAGAATCATCGTAACAAGAAAATAAAGTTTCTACGATCTCATCGCGGAGGCAAATATTTGAGTAACGAGTTTGGTCTTCATTTGAAACAATATGGAATAGTTTCATAGCTCACGCCACCTGGAACACCACAGCGTAATGGTGTGTCCGAACGTCGTAATCGTACTTATATTAGATATGGTGCGATCTATGATGTCTCTTACTGATTTACCACTATCATTTTGGGGTTATGCATTAGAGACAGCTACATTCACATTAAATAGGGCACCATCTAAATCCGTTGAGATGACACCGTATGAACTGTGGTTTGGCAAGAAACCTAAGCTGTCATTTCTTAAAATTTCGGGTTGCGATGCTTATGTGAAAAAGCTTTAGCCTAATAAGCTCGAACCCAAATCGGAGAAGTGCGTCTTCATAGGATACCCAAAAGAAATTGTTGGGTACACCATCTATCACAGATCCGAAGGCAAGATTTTTGTTCTGAGAATGGATCCTTTCTAGAGAAGGAGTTTCTCTTGAAAGAAGTGAGTGGGAGGAAAGTAGAACTTGATGAGGTAGTTGTACCTTCTCTCGAATTGGAGAATGGCTCATCACAGAAAATCGTTCCCGTGATGCCTACACCAATTAGTGAGGAAACTATGATGATGATCATGAAACTTCAGATCAAGTTACTACTGAACCACGTAGGTCAACCAGAGTACGTGCCGCACCAGAGTGGTACGGTAATCCTGTTCTAAAAGTCATGTTACTCGTCCATGATGAACCTACGAACTACGAGGAAGAGATGATGAGCCCAGATTCCGCAAAATGGCTTGAGGCCATGAAATCTGAGATGGGATCCACGTATGAGAACAAAGTGTGGACTTTGGTTGACTTGCCCGATGATTGGCAAGCCATTGAAAATAAATGGATCTTTAAGAAGAAGACTGACGCTGATGGTAATGTTACTGTCAACAAAGCTCGACATGTTGCAAAAGGTTTTCGACAAGTTCAAAGAGTTGACTACGATGAGACCTTCTCACCCGTAGCGATGCTTAAGTCTGTCCGAATCATGTTAGCAATTGCCGCATTTTATGACTATGAAATCTGGCAAATGGATGTCAAAAATGCATTCCTTAATGGATTTCTCAAAAAAGAGTTGCATATGATGCAACCAGAAGGTTTTGTCGATCCTAAAGGTGCTAACAAAGTGTGCAAGCTCCAACGATCCATATATGGACTGGTGCAAGCATCTCGGAGTTGGAACATATGCTTTAATGAGGTGATCAAAGCATATGGTTTTATACAGACTTTCAGAGAAGCATGTATTTACAAGAAAGTGAGTGGGGGCTCTGTAGCATTTCTGATATTATATGTGGATGACATATTGTTGATTGGAAATATATAGAACTTTTGGATAGCATAAAAGGATACTTGAATAAGAATTTTTCAATGAAAGACCTCAATGAAGCTGCTTATATATTGGGCATCAAGATCTATAGAGATATATCAAGATGCTTAATTGGACTTTCACAAAGCACATACCTTGATAAAGTTTTGAAGAAGTTCAAAATGGATCAGTCAAAGAAAGGGTTCTTGCCCGTGTTACAAGGTGTGAAGTTGAATCAGACTCAATGCCCGACCACTGTAGAAGATAAAGAGAAAATGAAAGTAATTCCCTATGCTTCAGCCATAGGTTCTATCATGTATGCAATGCTGTGTACAAGACCTGATGTGTGCCTTGCTATAAGTCTAGCAAGGAGGTACCAAAGTAATCTAGGAGTGGATCACTGGATAATGGTCAAGAACATCCTAAAGTACCTAAAAAGGACTAAGGATATGTTTCTCGGTTATGGAGGTGACAAAGAGCTCGTCGTAAACTGTTACGTCAATGCTAGCTTTGACACTGATCCGGATGACTCTAAGTCACAAACCGGATACGTATTTTTGTTGAACGGTAGAGCTGTCAGTTGGTGCAGTTCCAAGCAGAGCTTCATGGTGGGATCTACGTGTGAGGCGGAGTACATAGCTGCTTCGGAAGCAAAAATGAAGGAGTCTGAATGAGGAGTTCATATCCGATCTAGGTGTAATACCTAGTGCATCGGGTCCAATGAAAATCTTTTGTGACAACACTGGAGCAATAGCCTTGGCGAAGGAATCCAAGTTTCACAAGAGAACCAAGCACATCAAGAGACGCTTCAACTCTATCCGCGATCAACTCAAGGAGGGAGGCATAGAGATTTGCAAAATACATACGGATCTGAATGTTGCAGACCCGTTGACTAAGCCACTTCCACGAGCAAAACATGATCAGCACCAAGACTCCATGGGTGTTAGAATCATTACTATGTAATCTAGATTACTGACTCTAGTGCAAGTGGGAGATTGAAGGAAAAATGCCCTAGAGGCAATAAGAAAGTTATTATTTATATTTTCTTATGTCATGATAAATGTTTATTATTCATGCTAGAATTGTATTAACCGGAAAGTTAACACATGTGTGGATACATAGACAAAACATAGTGTCCCTAGTAAGCCTCTACTAGACTAGCTCGTTAATCAAAGATGGTTGAGTTTCCTAACCATACACATGTGTTGCCATTTGATGAACGGGATCACATCATTAGGAGAATGATGTGATGGACATGACCCATCTGTTAGCTTAGCATATTGATCGTTTAGTTTTGTTGCTATTTCTTTCTTCATGACTTATACATGTTCCTCTGACTATGAGATTATGCAACTCCCGAATAGTGGAGGAACACCTTGTGTGCTATCAAATGTCACAATGTAACTGGGTGGTTATAAAGATGCTCTACATGTGTCTCCGAAGGTGTTTGTTGAGTTGGCATAGATCAAGATTAGGATTTTTCACTCCGTGTATCGGAGAGGTATCTCTGGGCCCTCTCGGTAATGCACATCACTATAAGCCTTGCAAGCAATGTGACTAATGAGTTAGTTACGGGATGATGCATTACAGAACAAGTAAAGAGACTTGCCGGTAACTAGATTGAACTAGGTATGATGATACCGACGATCGAATCTCGGGCAAGTAACATATCGATGACAAAGGGAATGACGTATGTTGTTATGCGGTTTGACCGATAAAGATCTTCGTAGAATATGTAGGGGCCAATATGAGCATCCAGGTTCCGCTATTGGTTATTGACGGGAGATGTGTCTCGGTCATGTCTACATAGTTCTCGAACCCGTAGGGTCCGCACGCTTAACGTTCGATAACGATTTGTATTATAAGTTATGTGTTTTGGTGACCGAAGTTTGTTCGGAGTCTCGGATGAGATCATGGACATGACGAGGAGTCTCGAAATGGTCGAGAGGTAATGATTCATATTGGAAGTGTCGGAGATATTGGCCATAGGTACCCTCGGCGCCTACCCTTGGTATTTCAAGACAAATAACAGCCGCTTGGTCCGCTGCGGCCGTCTGGTCCTCGAGCCGCCTCCTAGGATAGCCTGCCCTAGGAGCCGGCTGCCAGCAGGCGGCAGGGACCCAGCAGGCGGCGACACCAACACCACCCGCCAGCAGACGGCCCCGCCCTCCTTCCTCAGGGGACACGCTGGGGGGACCCCCGCGCGCCGGAGGCGTGGCTACAGAAGAACATGTCCTTAGAAGATCTGTAAGGGTGTGGCTACAGTGGTCGTGTACTTTATAAATATCCCCTGAGCGGTGGGTCACTGTAGCCACGAAGCTCGTGACCAAGTAACGGTCAGAGGAGGCCACGATCCCACTGCCCGCAAACGGCGGGGCCAGCAGGCGGCTGGCTCCATCGGTCAGCGGGTAAGCTCACGAACAAGCCGCCCGTGGCAGGCGGCCAGGGGAGACGGCCGTCTGGCAGCAAACGGCAAACCCCACCCTAGAAGTCCGAGCCTCATCAAGACGATGGGATGGGGCGAGGCGGCAGCGTATGGCGAGAGGCGATGGCACTGTAGCCATTTCCTTCTTGACGAGGCTATCGTCAGCAAAAGCACCCCCACAGTGAAAGACAATCACGAGGGGCCCGCGGGCGGCGGGCCCCAACAGACAGGCGGTTAGGCCGGTGCCAGAAGACACTGATGGCTGGGGGCCACGCCGTCGAGTTTACCATTGTACCCCTGGGGGTAGGCCTATATAAACCCCCAGGGTCCACCATGAGGAGGGGTTGGTTGTTGGAAGATCACAAGATTAAACCCTAGATAGAGAGAGGAGGTGGGCTAGCCTTGTTCATCCTCTTCCTTTGAATCTCACAGCTCAAGGAGCAATCTTGTAGCTACTTTAGTGCTATCAGTCATGACGCGGAGCCCCCGCAGAGCAGGACTAGGGGTGTTATCTCCTCGGAGAGCCCCGAACCTGGGTAAGATTCGTAGGCGTCCTAAGTACCGCTTTATCCCGCTTCCCGAGCCCGGCGACGTTCTTTTGACCCCGTGCATGATAAGCCATCCGTTGGCATATGTCATCCCAAAACCCCGACATTTGGTGCCCATCGTGGGGCTAGGTGCACCGTCGTCCGAAGACATGTTCTGGACGGGAACCTTGTTCCTTCCTGGCGAGAGTAGCCAGCCCGGCACGCCCGCTGGCATGGAGACCAGGATGCTTCGCAGTGCTGAGGCTGCGTGCGCCGTGAACGGGCTCGCTGATCTGCTCGGCACCGCCCGCATCCACGACGAACCCTCTCCGGCGGCCGAGCCAGTGGCGCCGGAGAGCTTCCTCGTCGAGCTTCTCGACAAGCTCCACCTCGTCGACGAGGACACCTCTGACGTGGAGTCAGTGGGCTCTTCTGACCCACCAGTAGACATGATCATCGACCTCGACGTAGGGCCGGTCGATTCCTTCCCCGAGCACGTGGAGATCGTCAACGACCCTCTTCCCGTTCTTCCGATCTGCAGCACCGTCAGCATCGTCACGAAGGTGCTCGTCACCGACCACGGCGAACCATCATGCAGAACGGGTCCAGACCCGCTTGAGGCCGCTCTGCAGCACCTCGCTGCCCCTGTTGCGGCGAGGGCAGACAGCGCGGAGTTGGAGGCGCTCCGCGTTTTGCTCCTCGACAGCGCCAACAAATTGGCTGCCTCCTGACGCCTCACTGAAGCTTACCGCCGCGAAATGGACCGCGCTATTTGTGGCACACCGGCTGTTGGCGAGTCTAGCCGAGCCGGCGTTGTCCGCGACCGCGGCGGACTGCTAGCAGACATGCTGGGGGGGCCCGCGGCCTGTGTACCTCACTCCGTCGGACAACCTAAGGGCTGCCCAGGCGGCAGTCGATGAGATGGGCCACTTAGAGGGAGACGAGCTCCGTTGCATGACCCAGCGTGCCCGCCAACTCCTCGACGCTGCTGCTACGCAATAGGAGGCCCGTCGCCGGGTATCAGAGGCGGGCGCGCATGCCGACGACCACCCTCTTCGGCGGGAGCAAGGAGCCACGTCCCGTTCTCCAACAGTCGGCGCCACCAACCGGGGAGACTCAGAGCCCGTTGTCAGCCACAGCCGGAAAACTCGCGTCACCATCGAGCGCAACGAAGACGGCCACCCAAGGGCCATAGAACAACGAGGGGAGCAGCCGCCTCCTCCTAGGAGGGAGAGGCGCGTGACTCCTCCGCCTGTTGACCACCCTCTCTGGCAGGCCGCTTAGGCCGCCGCGAGGGGGTTGGGGAAAACGACGCCCGCCACCGCCTGGACCGTCTGGCTGGCTCCCAGGTGGTTGAAGAAGAAGATGACCTCGGTCCGGCCTACTTCGGCCCTCGCATCCGCAACGAGCCTTTTCCCAAGGGCTTCTCGCTCCCCAGAGACACCCCCAAGTACAACGGATCAGCTAAACCAGAGGACTGGCTGGTGGACTACTCCACGGCTGTCAGCATCGCCACAGGCAATAGGCGTGTCGCGATGAAGTACGTGCCCCTCATGCTCCAGGGCACGGCTCGGACGTGGCTGAACAGCCTCAAGCCCAACAGCATCAACGGCTGGCTAGACTTCATCGACGCCTTCACTCGCAACTTCACCAGCACCTAAGCGTCCTCCCAAGCCGCGTCAGCTCTCCCTGTGTGTCCAAGGCCCGGACGAGTCGGCCCGTGACTACCTGATGCGCTGGGCGGAGCTGCGAAACTCTTGTGAGGGAGTGCATGAGGTACAAGCCATCGAGTATTTCACGGCCGGGTGCAGAGAAGGCACCTTGCTCAAACATCGGCTCCTGTGCGACGAGCCGGCCACGCTAGATGAACTGCTAAGCATAGCAGACAAGTATGCCACCGCTGACTCCTCTATGAAGACCGAGCTGCAAGTGGACGCTTCTGGCAAGATGACCCCTCCAACTTCCAAGACGCCGGCAGGAGAATCCAGCCGGCGCCAGCAGACCAGCGACCAGAAGCACAAGGCCCATGCGCCGGCTACCAACAGCCGGCTGGTGGCAGCGGTCGACGGACAGCAGCCAGAAGCTCAAGTGGGACCCAAACACGAGAAGGGCGGCAAACCGGTGTGGCAACCGTCCTTTTCCTTTGATCAAGCCTTGGACGCCCCCTGCAAGTTCCACAGCGGCACGAAGCCTTCCAACCACACCACACGAAAGTGTCACTGGCTCACAAGAATTGCGAGGGGAGAAGCTCTGCCTCCGCCGCCTGCTGGACAGCCAGCTCCGCCTCCTAATCCGCCGGCCGCTCGCCCTGGCGGCCAGATCCAGGACAAATTCCTAGAAGAAAATGGAGGCTATGTTGTCTTCACCAGCCAGACGGACGATAGGCACAGCTGGCGCCAGCAGCGCAGAGAAGTCAACACTGTTGCCGTCAAGAGCCCAGAATTCATGCACTGGTCTGAAAGGCCTGTCAGCTGGAGCCGAGAGGGTCACCCGGCTGTCATGCCATCTCCAGGGGCATATGCCTTGGTCCTGGATGCCACTCTCTCCACTGACAGGCGGGCCTGCCGTGTCTCTCAAGCGTTGGTAGACGACGGCGGCAGCATCAACATCATGTACCGGGACACCATGGAGAAGTTGGGCATCAAAGAGAAGCAGCTTCAGCCTACCAGGACCGTGTTCCATGGTATTGTGCCAGGCCTCTCTTGTTCACTAATCGGCAAGGCCAGGGTCGATGTCCTGTTTGGTGACAAGACGCACTTCCGGAGGGAGCCGGTCTGGTTTGAAGTGGCAAATTTGGAAAGTCCCTATCACGTGATCTTGGGCCGGCCTGCTCTTGCAAAGTTCATGGCAGTCCCCCATTATGCCTACCTCAAGATGAAGATGCCTGGTCCCAAGGGAATAATCACCATAGTCGGGGACTACGAAAAGTCCATTGCATGCGCAACGGCTAGCAGTCGCCTGGCAGAAACCCTTGTTGTGGCTGAGGAAAAGCGCTGTCTGGAGCGGCTGGTGGCAATGGCTGGCGAGCAGCCGGCCATACCAGCCGATCCCAAGGAGGCGGAGCCGCAAGGCTCGTTCCAGCCCTCCAAGGACACGAAGAAGATTGCCTTCGACCCGTCTCACCCGGAGCGATTTGCTGTCGTAGGATCAAGCCTAGACAACAAATAGGAAAGCAAGCTCGCCGATTTCCTCCGTGAGAATCGGGACATCTTTGCATGGTCCCCCAAGGACATGCCTAGTGTCCCGACGGATTTCGCCGAGCACAAGCTACACGTGAGAGAAGATGCAAAGCCTGTCAGGCAGCCGCTGCGCAGCCTGTCAGAAGAGAAGAGAAGAGAAGAGTCGTTGGGGAGGAAGTCGCCCGCCTGCTAGCAGCCGGCTTCATCATGGAAGTCTTTTATCCCGAGTGGCTAGCGAATCCAGTCCTGGTGCTGAAGAAGAACAATAAATGGTGCATGTGCATTGATTACACCAGCCTGAACAAAGATTGCCCTAAAGACCCGTTTGCTCTGCCACGAATAGATCAAGTGATTGACTCCACAGCTGGATGCGAGCTGCTGTCTTTCCTTGATGCTTATTCAGGGTACCACCAAATCAAGCTTGATCCAGCTGACCGTCTGAAGACCGCCTTCCTCACGCCGTTTGGGGCCTTCTGCTACCTGACCATGACGTTCGGCTTGAGAAATGCAGGTGCCACCTTTCAGCGTTGCATGCAGAAGTGTCTCCTCAAGCAGCTTGGCAAGAACGCCCACGTTTACGTGGACGATATTGTGGTGAAGACGAAGAAGAGAGGAACCCTTTTGGAGGATCTCCAGGAAACATTTGAGAACCTGTTCCGCTTTCGGATTAAGCTAAACCCGGAGAAATGTGTCTTCGGGGTACCAGCAGGCCAACTCCTTGGCTTCCTGGTATCCGAACGCGGCATTGAGTGCAACCCCGCAAATATCAAAGCCATTGAGAGGATGGAACAACCGACCCGTGTGCGAGATGTTCAGAGATTCACGGGATGCATGGCATCTCTCAGCCGTTTCATCAGCCGGCTGGGAGAAAAGGCGCTCCCCCTGTACCAACTGATGAAGAAGACCACTTGCTTCGAGTGGAACGACCAGGCAGACGAAGCTTTCCAGCAGCTCAAGCGACTGCTGTCCACCCCGCCTGTCCTGGCTGCGCTAGCAGACAAGGAACCCATGTTCCTTTACATAGCCGCCACCAGCCGGGTGGTCAGCACTGTCATTGTGGTTGAGCGCCCAGAAGACGGCAGAGCCTTGCCCGTCCAGAGGCCCGTCTACTACTTGAGCGAAGTGTTGTCAGCGTCCAAGCAGAACTACCCCCATTACCAGAAGATGTGCTATGGCGTGTACTTCACCGCCAAGAAACTCAAGCAGTACTTCCAAGAGCATTATGTCACGGTCGTCTGCACGACCCCGCTTGCTGAAATCATGGGGAACAGAGATGCCTCAGGAAGAGTGGCCAAGTGGGCCATTGAGCTGGCCCCCTTCACCATCTTCTACCAGCCGCGCACTACCATCAAATCGCAAGCGTTGGCCGACTTCCTCGTCGATTGGGCTGAAACCCAGTACCTGCCACCTGTGCCAGACTCAACCCATTGGCGGATGCTTTTTGACGGGTCAAAGATGCGCACCGCCTGGGAGCCGGCGTCGTCCTCACCTCCCCCAAAGGCGATAAGCTCAAGTATACCCTGCAAATCCACTTTGCCGCCTCCAACAACGTGGCTGAATATGAGGCACTTATCCACGGGCTCCGGATGGCCAAGGAGATTGGCATCCGCCGAGTGCTGTGCTACGGTGACTCGGACTTGGTTGTCCAGCAGTCGTCTGGGGACTGGGACGCCAAGGACGCAAACATGGCAAGTTATCGCTTCCTTGTCCAGCAGATCAGTGGACACTTTGATGGCCGCGAGTTCCTCCATGTGCCACGAGCTGATAACATGCAAGCGGATACCTTAGCACGAATCGGCTCCACCCGCCAAGCAATACCAGCCGGCGTATCTCTCCAATGCCTGCGCAAACCGTCTATCAAGCCTTCAGAAGAGTCGGAGTCAGTCTTCATACCAGTCGACCCAGGGGCAGGCGGCCTCGCGGTTTCGGCTGCTGGCCCAGAGACTGCCCCATCAGGCGGCCACGACACTCCAACTCCAACAAACAGACCACCTACAACCGCGCCAGCTCCTGGCCCGGGGACTGCTCCAGCAGACGGCCAGGAGGCGCCAGCTCCAGCAGACGGCTCGGGGACTTCGGATACACAGCAGGCGGCTCAGCCTAGCCCTCCACCTCCCAGCCCAACCACCCTGGTCTCTCTGGCCGAAGCAACTGGAGTCTCAGCGTTGTCTTGGGCACAGCCAATCCTCACATTCCTGCTCAAAGGAGAGCTGCCAGCAGAAGAAACTTCGGCACGACAAGTTCAACGCCGAGCCTCAGCTTACACCATTGTCAACAAAGAGCTCGTCAGAAGGAGTGCGGCGGGCGTCTTCCAACGCTGTGTAGAAGCAACAAAAGGCCTGGCCATCCTGAAGGACATTCACCAAGGAGAGTGCGGCCACCACGCGGCCTCAAGATCTCTCGTAGCCAAAGCTTTCCGCCACGGTTTCTTCTGCCCGACTGCTTTGGACGATGCCAAAGATTTGGTGAGAAAGTGCAACGGCTGCCAACGCTTCAGCTCCAAGCAACACTTGCCGGCTTCTGCACTCAAGACTATTTCGATCACTTGGCCATTTGCCGTCTGGGGTCTGGATATGGTAGGACCTTTCAAGACTGCCAGAGGAGGCTTGACACACTTGCTCGTGGCAATAGATAAATTCACCAAGTGGATCGAAGCCAAGCCAATCAAGAAACTCAATGGCCCAACTGCTCTAACATTCATTGCAGATATCACAGTCCGGTATGGTATACCGCACAGCATCATCACCGACAACGGCACAAATTTCGCCAAAGGCGCACTTGCCCGTTTCTGTGCAACTCAGGGCAGCCGGCTGGACCTAGCGTCCGTTGCCCACCCACAGTCTAACGACCAAGTCGAGCGCGCCAACGGCCTCATCCTATCAGGCATCAAGCCCCGGCTGGTCGAACCTTTGGAGCGGTCGGCCGGCTGCTGGATCGAAGAACTGTTGTCTGTCCTGTGGAGCCTCAAAACCACTCCGAACAAATCCACCGGCTTCACCCCTTTCTTCCTCGTCTATGGGGCCGAGGCCGTCATCCCAACGGACGTTGAGTTTGACTCGCCTCGCGTCACCATGTATACGGAAGCTGAAGCCAAAGAAGCACGCGAAGACGGCGTGGACTTGCTGGAGGAGGCCCGGCTGGTAGCACTCAGCCGCTCCGCCATCTACCAACAGGGTCTCTGCCGCTATCACAACCGGCGAGTGAAGCCACGCTCCTTCCGTGAGGGAGACATTGTGCTCCGGCTGATCTAGCGAACAGCCGGCCAGCACAAGCTCTCGGCTCCTTGGGAAGGACCGTTCATCGCCAGCAAGGTATTGGGCAACGATGCCTACTACCTCATCGACGCCCAGAAGCCAAGAGCGCGCAAGAGAGACGACTCAGGCAAGGAGTCGGAGCGCCCATGGAAGGCAAACCTTCTTCGTCGCTTTTATAGCTGAAAGACAGTATGTGTCGTCCTATCTAAAGTTATTTTGAGAATCAGTGGGAACCCCGAGGAGTTCTCGGGGACTGCCCAACCCCTTTATGTATATGATAAGAATTATGCCTGTGAATGATTGTTGTTCACTCCTTTGTCCGGCACCGGAGCCTAGCACACGGCCCGGGGACTGGCCGCCTAGCCCTATGTCTAGAGAATTCTCCTTAATAAGTCAGACAAGTAATGTGATGGCATCCAAGCCCTCTCCAGCGTCAAGTCACACACTCGCAGAACGCGGCTGTCCGGCTGGCAGGAGCCAAAGGCAAGAAATGGTGCCCACATGAAAAATGGCTAAGGAAAAAAAGACATAGGGCCAGCCGGCCCTCCACACTAGCAGCCGGCCAGCCGGTTCTAGGCTTGGCCAGAACGCCTTCCAGAAGGCGAGATACTTGCCCACCCCGAAAACAGCCAAGTCCCTGACCCAGCCACAGAACCACAGAGTGGCTGTCTGGCTGGCAGGGCAGCAGTTCAAGGAGACGGCAACAAGAGAATCGCCACAAGGAAGCTAGGGCAAGTCTAATCCTAGGACTCCGCACAATTGCATAAAAAAGATGCAGCATTAAAAAGAATATTCACATCCAAAAGGCCTTAAGAGCCGCCTTGCAGTAATAACTTACTAAATACACCCAGCGGGTGGAATTGTTCGGATTAACCCTACAAGTCTTACAGAGAAGCGGAAGATGCAAACAAAAAACTTAAGGAGCAGCAGGCTGGGCAGGTGGCATGACGGAGCCGGCTTCTGGGGAGGCCGCCTGGTGGGTCTCGGTCTGGCCGTCTCCTGCAGCAGGCGGGGCCGTCACCCCTGGTCCGCTTGTTGAGGACTGGTCAGGCTGGCGACTGGCGGCTGGGTCCGCCTCCTGGGAGCTGGTCTCCTCGCCGTTGCCTTCCTCCTCTTCATCACCTTCGCTGGAGGCGATCTCCTCGTCCAGCTCCTCCGACGCCGCCAAGTCCAGCCCGAAGTTACCAGGCGGCACCACATGGCCCCTGTCATCCAACTCCGGCATGAAGAGGGAGGTGTCGGCGTATTCAGCGAGGGCGGCAGCACGTTGGACGAGCTCTTTCTGCTCAGTAGCCAGCTCCGGCTGGGCCTCCGCGCGGAAGGTCTCCAGTTGTTCAAGGCTCAGGCCAGGATACCAGCTCTTGGCGAACTCCAGGGCGGTCCACGCGCCAGCCCTTGCTGCGGAGCCCTTCCAGGCCTCGAAGCGCTGGCCGGCCGCCTCCAGCCAGGCGGTCGTCCGGCTGGGGGTGCGGAGCATTGGCACACCTGGCCAGAGGGCGGCCAGGACCTGGGCGCCGGCACGCTGCAGCCGGCGAAGAAGACGGCGGACTGGCAGAAGACGCACTCGAATGGCAAGAATGTGACGCCCGAGACCGACGTCCCAGAAGATTCCCGAAGATTCCAGATGTTCAGGGTTCCCACTTGTGTTTCATTTGTGCTTGTGTTATTTATTTTTGCATTGCATCATGTCATCATGCCATCATGTCATTTTATTTTGCATCTCAACCTAAATAAATCGTGTGGACCTTCGGCCCATTTAAATCGAGGGAAGAATGTCTTCTCTTTAAAACATATAAAAGCCTCCCAATATTATTAGGGAGCTATATAATAAATATTCCATTCGTTGGAATTAGCATAACACACTTGCATATTCCCCATGCCTCTTAATTCAAGTTTCTCCGTCAAAACCCTCCCTATAATTCTTTTCCCAATTATCGAGGCTCCTCCTAAAATCTAGACTTCTTTTGAACTCCTTTAAGGCAAGCTAATTATTTTTTTTAGTTTGCACTTCCCTTTTGTTGGAACTATTTTTGTGGGGTTGGAATTATTCCATAAAGCCTTTCAAAATGGTTCCATATTTTATTTCTTGATTCCTGACCTTCTTTTCTTATTTTATTTTGCTCTCTCTCTTTTATTTCTGTCTAAGAGATAAAAAGCAGAGGCCATCTCCCCCGCAGCCTTCTAGGCCAGCCGGCCTGCTAGGCCTCTTGGGCCTCCCAGGCCGTAGCCCACCAACCAACTCCCTCCAGCCCGATCGAACCCTAGCTGCCGCTGCATCCCTTCGCTCCTCCCTCTCCTTCCCTCGTGCCGTCGCTTCCCTCGTCCCCCTCGCTCATCTCTCCCCCCGCACCCGATCTCCCCTTCTGCCTCGCTCGCCTCCGCCCGAACACCTCGATCCCCAGGCCCGCGACCGCGGCCTCCCTTCTCCGCGACCCTAGCTCCCTCACCTTCCTAGGCGCAGCGACGCCCCAGCGCCACCCCTCGTGCGCCCTTCCCTCGAGCAGCCCGGGGCAGGGGCTCCATCTCCTCGCCCCGCCGTGGCGCCGCTCCCTCCAGGAGCCCCGTCCTCCCCGTCCAAGGCGCCGCTGCGCGGCCTCCGTCCTCCGGCCCTGCACCTCCGCGCCGAACCGCGGCGTCCTCCCTCCGCCGTCCCGTCCAGCAAGGCCGGCCCGCTCCCTGCGAGCCGGGCGCTGCGTCCCCAAGCCGCCCAGCGCCTAGCTGATTTCCTGCCAGCCGCCGCCGCGCCAAGGGCGCCTGCCTCCCTCCGTTCTCCAGCAAGGCGCCATAGGAGCCCGACTCCCGCGCCGCACTGCGCCAGAGCGCCTCCTCCGCGCCCCGATGGCCACTGCAGACCACGTCCTGCGCCGTGCTCCAGCAAGGCCGAAGCCCGAGCGCTCCTCCCTCAGGCCGCAGCCTCGCCGTCCTCCTGCCTCCATGGCCCTGCACCCGACGTCTCCAGCGAGGCCAACGCCCCGCCGCATCTTCTTCGGCCAGGAGATGTGCCTCTCCAGCCAGGCCTCTGCCTCGTCGCCGACCGCAGCCTTTTTTTTTCCTTTTTTTTGTTGTTTTGTTGCTATTACTGTTATCGCAAGTAACCTTGGAGCAGCAAGTATAACTACTTTTGGACCCGAACGTCTACCGTCGCCCGAACGTCTACCGTCGCCCCGTGTACCTCTACGGCAAGTACCTCGACGACATGTACCACTACGGCTCAAGTTCCTCTCCGATACGTCCAAGTACCACGACGACCGAACGGCTGCGATGACGAGTACATCTACGAACGTGAACAACTACCGTCGCAAACGAGAACCCAAGTACCACGACACCGACCCGAACATCTACGGCTACGAGCTCCGTGAACAACTACCGCCTCGTGAACGGCTACTTCCTCTCCGAACGTGAACACCTACGTCCCTCTACGATCTCGAACCGCTCCGAGAACGTTTGTTCCGAAGGTATAACCCCGAGACGATGACCCGTGTGATGCTTGTTGTGTTGTATGAAATGTCTCCCTTGTGTGCATCGTGTCCGTTTCGTCCGTTGTCATGTTCCTCGGTTGCCTCGTCACCGACTCGTGGGAACCCGGTGACGGGATCGCCCCACCTTTCATCTCGTTTGACTCGCTCACGCCATCTTTCTGAAGGAAATATGCCCTAGAGGCAATAATAAAGATGTTATTTATATTTCCTTATATCATGATAAATGTCTTTTATTCATGCTAGAATTGTATTAACCGGAAACTTAGTACATGTGTGAATACATAGACAAAACAATATGTCCCTAGTATGCCTCTACTAGACTAGCTCATTGATCAAAGATGGTTATGTTTCCTAGCCATAGACATGAGTTGTCATTTGATCAACGGGATCACATCATTAGGAGAATGATGTGATGGACAAGACCCATCCGTTGGCATAGCACTATGATTGTTTAGTTTAACTGCTATTGCTTTCTTCATGACTTATACATGTTCCTATGACTATGAGATTATGCAACTCCCGAATACCGTAGGAACACCTTGTGTGCTATCAAACGTCACAACGTAACTGGGTGATCATAAAGATGCTCTATAGGTGTCTCCGAAAGTATTTGTGGTGTTGGCATAGATCAAGATTAGGATTTGTCACTCCGAGTGTCGGAGAGGTATCTCTGGGCCCTCTCGGTAACACACATCACAATAAGCCTTGCAAGCAAAATACTAATGAGATTAGTCACGAGATGATGTGTTACGGAACGAGTAAAGAGACTTGCCGGTAACGAGATTGAACTAGGTATAGAGATACCGACGATCGAATCTCGGGCAAGTAACATACCGTTTGACAAAAGGAACAACGTATGTTGTTATGCGGTTCTGACCGATAAAAGATCTTCGTAGAATATGTAGGAGCCAATATGAACATCCAGGTTCCGCTATTGGTTATTAACCGGAGATGAGTCTCGGTCATGTCTACATAGTTCTTGAACCCGTAGGGTCCGCACGCTTAACGTTTGATGACGATCGGTATTATGAGTTTATGAGTATTGATGTACCGAAGGTAGTTCGGAGTCCCGGATGAGATCACGGACATGACGAGGAGTCTCAGAATGTCCGAGACATAAAGATTGATATATTGGACGACTATATTCGGACACCGGAAGTGTTCCAGAAAAGTTTCGGATTTATCGGGATTGCCGGAGGGGGTTACCGGAACCCCCTACGAGAGGGGATGGTCCATAGTGGGCCCAAAGGGAAAGAGAGAGGCAGCCCATAGGGCTGGCCGGCGCCCCCACCTAGGGTTCCTAGTTGGACTAGGATTGGGGGGGGCGCCACCTCTCCTATTCCTTTCCCTCTTCCTTCTTTTGGTGAATCCTACTAGGAATAGGATTGCAATCCTATTCCTAGTAGGAGTCCACTCCCTAGCCGCACCAGGAAGGGCCGGCCGGCCTCCCTCCCTTGCTCCTTTATATACGGGGGCAGGGGGGCACCCAAAGACACACAAGTTGAATTGTTTTAGCCGTGTGCGGTGCCCCCCTCCACAGAATCACACCTCGGTCATACCGTCGCGGAGCTTAGGCGAAGCCCTGCGCCGGTGAACACATCATATCCGTCACCACGCCGTCGTGCTGACGAAACTCTCCCGTGAAGCTCAACTGGATCAAGAGCTCGTGGGACGTCATCAAGCTGAACGTGTGCTGAACGCGGAGGTGCCGTACGTTCGGTGCTTGATCGTTTGGATCGCGAAGAAGTTTGACAACATCAACCGCGTCACTTGACGCTTCCGCTCCCGGTCTACGAGGGTACGTAGACACACTCTTCCCTCTCGTTGCTATGCTTCTGGTAGATAGATCTTGCGTGATCGTAGGAAAATTTTAAAATACTACGTTCCCCAACACTTTCCTTTTGCACCGGACTCTCAACGAGTTACCGGCACCGATATGATGCCGTTGCATCGTTTTCGGATCGTTGCCGTGGCACCCTTTTCCTTCCACCACGGAGACGATGCTTCATATCTCTCTTGTTAACCTTTAATTAATAAATTGCATAAACTTGAGCATGTCATCCGCATCATGTTAACAACATTAATATGTTATAATGTGTGTTTGTTGTTTGCTCATAATTATTAAACATGCATATGGGGATTTTCCGGATATTGTTGTTGTTATTCTCCGGCCTCATTTAAATTGCCCTAATAGTGTAGTTTCTTTATGCTTCACCTCTTGCCATGTTAAAAACATTTAATCTTGTCTTGTAATTAAATGAGAGTCAACTAAATAATTAAATGTGGTGTTTCGTCAATATGCAACTCGTTGCATATTGAGCTCCACTTAACTTGTAGTTTTGTTTGTGCACTTTGCCATGCCATGCATAATTAAACCGGACATGCATCATACTTGTTTGTGCATCGTATGCCATGTTTATGCTTGTGTGTTTACCGTGTTGTTTGTTTCTTTCTGGTTTGCTTCTCTTGATAGCTTCGGTTTCGTTCCGGAGTTGTGAGGATTCGCTCGACTGTTGCTCCGTCTACTTCATGGATCCGTTCTTCTCCCCTGTGGAATCCCAGGCAAGATGACCGAACCCGGATAACATTACTATCTTTGCCTATTGCTAGTAGTCTCGATCTATAGATTTGCCTCGATGCCCATGTCTTTCCTGTCAGCCTCCTACTTGTAACCATGACCATGTTTAACCACCCTACCTATGCAAACCGTTGAATGGCTAAGTATGCTTCGCTCAGCCCCTCTTCTAGCATTGTTAGTTGCAGGTGAAGATCGAAGATGCTTGCTTCATGTTGAAGTTTGGTTGGGTTATATCACACTATATAAATGCTTAAAAGGAAATCATCTATATACTGGCAAGGGTGGAAGGCTAAGCCTTTTTCTTGGTGATTTGTTCCACTCATGCCGTTAGGAACCGTATAAACCGGTGTTATGTTCCTTGATTATGCGTTCCTAACACGGTTGGGGTGTATGGGACCCCCTTGATAAACCGCTAAGTGCTAAGTCTTTTCCAGCAAGTCCCAACATTGGTACTATTCGCCTAATAACTAATAAAACATGCATAAGGGTCTTGCAAACCCTCTTTCTTAATTCAACCCCCCGGGCCAGTGCTCCACATGAGTGTTGGTCCGAACTGGGCAACCTGCGGGGCCACCTCGAGGAAACTCAAGGTCTGGTAAAAACCCGTAGCTTGTCCCATCCGGTCGTGGCCTGAGACGAGATACGCGCGGCTACTATCAGGGTGTCGGCACGCCGGGAGGATTTGCTGGATTAGCCTTACCTTAGTTCGGTTTAACTTGAGCACGGGATTCCGAGAATACTCGGGTCTTCCCACCTATGGAGTTGCGACTCCGCGGATCGTGGGCTTGTAATGGGTCAAGTTGGAACACCCCTGCAGGGTTTTGAACTTTCGAAAGCCGTGCCCGCGGTTATGTGGCAGATGGGAGCTTGTTAATATCCGGTTGTAGAAAACTTGACACAATGTTCTAATACACTACCAGCGTGTGTACCGTGACTGTCAATTTCCGAATAGGGATTCGGGAGTTGAACACGGTGGGGTTATGTTTGACCGGTTTTAGTTAGGATCACTTCGTGATCATCTCTCGACCGAGGCACTTCTCTTCTCGCTCTCTATTACGTAAGCTAGTGCTAGTTGCTGCTGCAGACTCTTGTTGTTCCTTCACCTCTTGTTCTTTCTTCAGCCTTGTCCTCACCCAAGGCTTAAATAGTCCTGTTACCCGGGAACGGGATTGCTGAGTCCTCTGTGGCTCACAGTTACTTCACCACACCAGATGCAGGTTCAGCCGAGTTTGATGCAGGAGATGGATCAGTACTTCACTTGGAGTTCGATGAAGAGTTTGACCGTATGCTTGTGACATTTCCGACGATCAGTAGTGGTTTCTACTAGGATTCGTTCCTGACTTGTGGCTTTATGTTGTTTTGGTATCTTTCTTTTGGATCTTCGCCCGTAGTCGGGTTGTGATGTTTTGAATGATGTTATGCTTATGTAATGTATTGTGTGAAGTGGCGAGTGTAAGCCAACTATCTTCTTTTGCAATTTAACCCCTCTTTTACATGAGTCGTGCAAAGATACCAAACTTGAGATCATTCTAGGATGGGCTTATACCTTTAAGTCGTGCCTCGACACGTAGGAGGTATAGTCCCATCCTGGGCATTACAAGTTGGTATTCAGAGCCTTCTCCGACCTAGAAGCCCCCACTGATTGATCGAATCGTTGACGGTTGAGTCTAGGCACACACTTGAAAATGTTTTGAGTCCTATATTTATATCGGAGAGTAGGATTTCTTTTGCTCCTCATCTCTTTCACTCTGGTGAGGACTCCTGACGTCTACTCTTGCCTCTTCTACTTTCAAAAAATGCACCAAATTTTTTTTAGGATCTCGCGAGTATTGTTTGGATTGTTTCGATGTCTTTGTGACGAGAACATTGTTCTCGATGCCTCCTGTCATTAGGGGTTGTGGCAGTGTCCCGGGGAGTTGAGCTCCAAGGTGTTGTCGTCACAAATCCATCGCGGCAGTACTAGAATACTTAAGACGGCCGACATCGAAAATCTCTCCTATACGGCCAGTGGCAAGATAACCCCGACATCACCCAGTACTGGGGAGGTAGTTCGAGAGTATTGCCATAGCTTGTTATAGTGGATGCTTTTCAAAGGTCCGAGGTAAACAGTTTCCGAGAAAGACTGGTTATGTGTTGAAGGATGGATACGCCTGGATGTAGGTTTAGAGTTGATTGCGCGGTGCTTCCCGTGTATCCCCAACACCTGATTGCATAACTGGAAACTTTCGGAAATCTATAGGTGGGTTCATCTAGTAGTTCTAGGCATTCTTCCAACGAATGCATGATATGAAGTTCGGGGTTCTACATTGAGTGAAGTGGTTTTATGGACTTGTTCTGATCGGGAGTTGCATCTTAAAGGGTCCTTGGCTATGCTGATCCGGGGATTGCAAAACCCTTTTGTAACACGTTCCATGAGCTTTCAGCACGAAGATGTCGAACGAAACTTCTATCTTGTATTTGTTCTATCTGTTCCTTGTTCCTTTTTTTTCCTTTTGTTCTCCAAGTGGATTCTCATCAAGTTGATGTACCTGCGGAATTCATTCGTTCAATTCTCTGTTCGGATGATATTGTGAAGATGATACTGCGAAATATCTATCCTTTGTTTTGTTTTGATTCTGGTATTCGAGTTGCTTCGATGTCAAGTGTTGATTCCATACCTTTCTTAATCGGTGTTCTCATATTTCTATGGGAGTGCTAGTCCTTCTTGATCATCAAGATGGTCATGTTAATCCTTTCCAACCGGTGTGCCTTCTCTTCAAGTTATTCCATACGGACGCCGTTGAGAAATCTGACGATTGTCTGTTTCAATCTTCCCAAGTTGTCTTTGTTTTCCCCACCCTCCCACCCTTATTCTTCTCGGAGCAAGAAATTCTCAAATGAAGTATCCATTTTATTCATGTGATATTTCTTCATTCTTTTCCTTCAATGTTCTTATCCGGTGAATTATCGTGAAGATGCTCAAGAGCTTCAAGTTCATCATTCTTAATTCCAATATTCTACCGGTGGATGTAATTCAAGATTTCGGTGTTGATCTTATCATTTTCCTCTTTTCACAATGTTTTCTTATTCCGGTGCACCAATTAATCATTCTTCCCTTGCTATTCATATCCGGAGTGCTGAAGATTCATAATTCCATTCTTAATCCATTCAAGCTATTTTGAGCATTGTCATCTTATTCAAGCCATTTAATTCAACCGGTGCAATATCTCTTAAGCAATCTTTTCCAATGGTGATTTCTTTGAGTGGGCCCTAACCCACAGGTCTTTTTCCAGGATCTTACCTAACGCTTCTAATTTTTCTGGAGTTATACTCAAATTCTTTTCAAAGGTGGCGTAAGAATGGATTACATCAGTCGCATGCCTTCTCCAAGATCGCTTTCAAATTCTTGTTCATCATTGGTTCAACCTTTTTAATTCTTCATTCCGGAGTGCTCAACAATTCTTATGGCATTTCTCGTCTTCATTCTCAACATTTGGAGACCGGAGAAGAGTTTCTCTTAAATCTTGGCCCGTTCTCGTGAAGATTCGTGGTTCTAGCTTCATGCCATCCTCATTATTGTTCAGATTGTGAGGAATTCTTTTATACCCATCCGAAGCTTTTCATGGATTCTTTTCTTTGTGATCCTCCGAAGGCCATCATTTCAGGATATTTCTTCGTTCTCAGTTTTCAACTTCGTCCTCCAAATATTCTTCATTGATGTCTCTTCGTTCGTCTCTATATTCTTACGGTGGTTCTTTCAAGTTACCCTTCCGTTGTTATCGTTAATTCATTTGTTCTTTTCACAATCCTACCGGTGGTTCCTTGAAGATTTACCCAAGCTTGTGCTAGATCTTTATTTAATTCTTTCCAAGGAGAATAAGTAGTATGCCAAATCCTTTGGTTGTCATCAATTTAAATTGGTGATGGAGATGCATGCCATAATTCTTATTCTTATTCCTTCAAGGTGATTTAATTCTTTTGCCTGGAGCTTGTTCATCATATCATATCCTTGGTTCTAAGTTTTTCATCTTCTTTTCCAGAGCTCCATGTTATTTCAATTACATCATTCCAAAGTTCCATCTAATTCATCGCAGGCCTTGAATCTTATTCTTTTCATCTTTCGCTTCTCATGCTTTCATTATCGGAGTTCTCATGGTGGTTCATCATCATTTAATTCATCCTTGAAGTTTTCTTCAAGATTTTGTTGGAGCTCAAATATTATTCTTCTTGCATTTTGAAGTGCAATCCTTTCTACCTTATCTTTTCAGATGGTGTTATGTCATTTTTGACAATTTTCATTCATGTTTCATGATTCACAAGTTGTCAAGAATGAGATATTTAAACCATCATTTCTTTCTCTTTAGGAGATTCTTTCAACCCCTCATTTTTATCTCTTGGAGTTATCTTGGGTTGTATTTCACCTAAAAGCTTTCCCTGAGAATTGTTACTATTATGGTGCTTATAAATGACCCAACTTCTTCATTTATCATTCCGGTGAAATAAGTTTATCGTCTCCTTCTTGATCTCAATGCAATCAATTGTTTAAGTTAGTGGCAGAATTGTCACCTCATAATTTTGAGATGTTTTCTATAAGCCCACAACAAGAGCGTATTCGTTTCGTGTTGATTCTTCCATCAACCCCATTCAACCCTTCTTTGTAAGGAGGATTTCCTAACTCATTCGTGGAAGAAGTTGTCTTTTCTCTCCGTTCATTTCTTTCATTGATTTACATGCCATTCTTTCATTCTGGAGGCCTTGTGATATTGCTCTCTTTGACCATCATATCGTTTTATCGAGATCATATTCTTTCCCTTGCTTATCATTTAACCGGAGCATTGTATTCTCCATTCTAGTTCTCTCATCTTATCTAAGTTTTTCCATTTTCAACCGGAGTGCTGTCTGAATCTTTCTTACCCCTTGTGCCATTCTTTCAATTGTTTCAGAGGCATTATGTGTTGTTGATTTCATCAAGTATCATTCCATCTCCTCAAGTTCTTGTTAATTCCTTCCATTTTCAGACGGAGTGCTGCTCAAATTTTGTCATTCTTATTCCTTGGCCATACCATTTCGGTTTCATATTCTTTTGGTTCGTAAGCTAATGTTTCATGTCTTTCAACCTTCAAGGTTCTCATAATGCTCCTCGTTACTATTTTCTAACGGAGTGCAATTAACTTCGTTCATCTCCGTTGTATTCTTCTTTCATTTTGGTCAACCTCTCAAGGTTCTTTGGTTTCACTAGTCTGTCAAAGAAGCAACCTTGTTTTACCTCATCTTTTTCGTTTCTACCCGGTGCCATCTCTAGGATCTCGGGTCGAGATCCTCTGTTAGTGTGGGAGAGTTGTGACGCCCGAAGACCGACGTCCCAGAAAATTCCAGATGTTCCGGGTTCTCCCGTGTGTTCTTTGTGCTTGTGTTATTTATTTTTGCATTGCATCATGTCATCATGCCATCATGTCATATTTTATTTTGCATCTCAACTTAAATAAATTGTGTGGACCTTCGGTCCATTTAAATCGAGGGAAGTGTGACTTCTCTTTATAACATATAAAAGTCTCTCAATATTATTAGGGAGCTATATTAAATATTCCATTTGTTTGGAATTAACCGCTACGCACTTGCAAATATTCTCCATGCCTCTTAATTCTAGTTTCACCGTCAAACCTCCATATATTTCTTTTCTCGTTTATCGAGGTTCCTCCAAAAACCCTCAACACTTTTGGACCCTTTTAAGTCCTTGCCCGTGCTTGATCATCTTCCTCTTCGTCTTTCTACCTTTTATTTGCAAGTGACATTTTTTTTCCTGTTCGAGAGATGTTCAATATCTTCCTATAAATCCTAGGTCATGCCAAGACCACCTCCTCCAATTTATTCATGTCTTTTGGAAGTGCTTTGGTTGGTCTACGGGTTTATTCAAGTTTGAGTTATTTTCATACTTGCATAAATTAGTAGTCTCTAAAAATTGCCAAAGGAGTTTATTAAAATAGCCCACAATTCCAGGGCTGTAGGGATATTTTTATCTCAACCAGAACCATCTCCAAACTCTCTGGGCATTTCTATTTTTTTTGTTCTATTTCTTTAAATGGAAAAGAAATGCCAGACGGGAGAGAGATGGCCTCCAGCCGGCCCAACAGCACCAAGGCCTCAGGCCCAACCGCCTCCCTCCTGGCCCATAGGCCACAGCCACCTCCCAGCCCGACCGCTCCAAACCCTAGCAGGACGCCCGCACCTACCCCGACCCTCCGCTCGTTCCTCCCTCGTTCCCATCGAGCGCCCATCGCTCTCCCTCTCTTTCCGCACTCCGCCGCCAGTTCCTTCGCAGCGCCCGACCCCGAGTCCCTCGATCCTCTCCCCTCATCCCTCTCCGTGCAGGCCTCCTGCCTCGCCAGCCTCCGCGCCTCCCTCCATCGCCCCGGCCCCGAGCCAGCGCCAGGAGGCCGGCCCGCGCCCGTCCCTCCGCCGTGCTAGGACGCCTGCGCCTGGCGCCCCGCGAGCTGGCAGCGCCCCTCCGGCCCTCAGGCCCTCCGCCGCAGGCCCCGAGCGCCTCGCCTCTCCTCCTCGCAAGCGCCAAGGCCGCGACCTCGCGCCTCCAGTCCCCTCCAGCGCGGGCAACGAGCGCCCCGAGCCCGCGCCCCTCCTCCAGGTCGCCTCCGCCCGTCCTCCAGCGCGCCTCGGGCCTCTCCTCCTCGCCAAGCACCGAGGCCGCGCCCCGTCGTCGCGCCTTCACCTCCAGCGCCTCCAGGCCGAGCGGCCCTGCTGGCCGCCATGGAGCCCCGCGGCCACCGTAGTTCCTCCAGCGCCGAGCTGCCTCCTCGCCGGATCCCGCGGCCCCTGCCTCTGCCGTGTTGTCGCATTGCTGCTGTTGTTACGTTTTTTTCTGCAAAGTCCAAGTACTACCGTAACCGGAAGCGCCAAGTACCACGACTACTCGGAGACCCCAAGTACCCCTACCGTCGCCCCGTGTACCTCTACGGAACGTGTACGACTTCGAGACGAGAACGACTACACGTGACGACGAACGCCAAGTACCACCACGTCCGACGATGCGACATGAACCCCTACGACAAGTACCTCTCCAAACGGGATGTGAACGACTACACGTGTACCTCTACGGAACAAGTACTTCCTCTTCGGAAACGTGAACGCCTACTTCCTCTACGACCACGAGTACCACTACTTCCACTACGAACTCGAACCCCTCCGAGAACGGTTGTCCCGAAGGTATAACCCCGAGACGACGACCCCGTGGATGATTGTTGTGTTGTATGAAATGTTTCCTTGTGTGCATCGTGCCCGTTTCATCTTTTGTCTTGTTTCTCGGTTGCCTCGTCGCCGACCCGTGGGAACCCGGAAGCCGGGATCACCCACCTTTCATCTTGTTCGACTCGCTCACGCCATCTTTCTTTTGCACTGGACTCGCTACGAGTTACGGGAACCGAGATGTTGCGTTGCATCATTTTCGGATCGTTGCCGTGGCACCCTTTCATTCCACCACGGTGACAAATACTTCATATCTTCTTCATGACAATCTTTTAATAAATTGCATAAAACTTGATCATGTCATCCGCATCATGTTAACAACATTAATATGTGAATTGTTGCTTGCTTAAAACTTACTAAACATGCTCATGGGGTTTTTCCGGATATGTTGTTGTTATTTTCCGGCCCCATTTAAAATGCCTAAATAGTGTAGTTTTATTATGCTTCACCTCTTGCCATGTTAACAAACATTTAATCTTGTCTTGTAATTAAAGAGAGTCAACTAAATAAATAAAATGTGGTGTTTCGTCAATATGCAACTCGTTGCATATTGAGCTCCACTTAACTTGTAGTTTTGTTTGTGCACTTTGCCATGCCATGCATATTAAACCGGACATGCATCATACTTGGATGTGCATCGTATGTCATGTTTATGTTTGTGTGTTTACCGTGTTATTTGCTTCTTTCCGGTTGCTTCTCTTGTTAGCTTCGGATTCGTTCCGGAGTTGTGAGGATTCGCTCGACTATGTTGCTCCGTCTACTTCATGGATCCTTTCTTCTCCCTTGCGGAATCCCAGGCAAGATGATCATACCGTTGGATACCTTTACTACCATTGCCATGCTTAGTTGTCTCGATGCTATCGTTACATGTCGCGCTACCCATCTTTTATGTCAGCCTCTCCTTGTTGCCATGAAACCTCTAACCTTTGACACCTTCCTAGCAAAACCATGGTTTGGTTGTTACCCGCTTGCTCTGCCCCTCTTATAGCGTTGTTAGTTGCAGGTGAAGATGAAGTTCGTTCCAGGAGGGAACTTGTTGTTGGAATATCACAATATCTATTATTATTATTAACACACCTATATACTGGGCATGGGTGGAAGGCTTGGCCTTTTGCTCGGTGTTTTGTTCCACTCATGCCACCTTAGGCGCCGATAAACCGGCATTATGTTCCTTGATTTTGCGTTCCTTACACGATGGGTGGATGGGGACCCCTTGACAGTTCGACTTTGAATAAAACTCCTCCAGCAAGGCCCAACATTGGTTTTAATTTGTCTCATAATAACAACTTAATTAATTAATTAAAATTGCATAGGGGGTCGCACCCTCGGGTTCTTAATTCTACATAGCAGGGGGGGCCAGTGTTGATGGTGTTGGTCCCAAACGGGCAACCTGCGGGGTCACCTTGGGGAAACTCGAGGTTTGGTTTTACTCGTAGCTTTTCCCATCCGGTTGTGGCCTGAGACGAGATACGCGCGGCTACTATCAGGGTGTCGGCACGCCGGGAGGTCTTGCTGGACTTGTTTTACCATTGTCGAAATGTCTTGTGCTACCGGGATGCCGAGCCTGATTGGATTTCCCTAAGATAAGGGGTGATGATATTATATTTATCACTTCAGCTAATCGTGAGAGCTTGTGATGGGCTAAGTTGGGACACCCCTGCAGGGTTATGATCTTTCGAAAGCCGTGCCCGCGGTTATGTGGCAGATTGGAATTTGTTAATGTCCGGTTGTAGAAAACTTGACAGAGGATCCGAAGTAAAACACACAACTGTGTGAGTAACCGTGACTGTCTCTTTCACTTTGAGAAGAGAACACGGTGGGGTTATGTTTGACTCGTATGTAGTTCAGGATCTTTAGCGATCACTACTTTTGCGACCGTTTGCGTAGATGCTCATCTTATTCTGGTACTCGTAAGTTAGCCACCATATTTTGCTTAGCCGCTGCTGCAACCTCACCACTTTACCTCTTCCTACCTAAAGCCTTGCTAGTCTTGATACCCATGGTTATGGGATTGCTGAGTCCTAGTGGCTCATAGATACTACAACACCAGATGCAGGTTCAGCCGAGTTTGATGCAGGAGCTGGTTCAAGTTCTTCACTAGGAGCTCGATGAAGAGAGTGGCCGTATGCTTGTGACGTGTTTCGACGATCAGTAGTGGTTTCTACTAGGATTCGATCCGGACCTGTGGTTTTATGTTGTTTTGGTATTTTTCTTTTGGATCTTCGCCCGTACGTCTTCTGCCATTGCTTCACCGATCCCACGAGCTTCAGCGCCGGGAAGAAGTTCTTTGCACCGGTGCGCTTTACCGCGATGCACCCCCCACACTGAGCGGCCACGCTCTGGATGGCGGTGCCGAGCTTCACATAGAAAAGCTCCGTCCAGAGCTCAATGGTGGGGAGGATGCCGAGGTAAGCCTCGCAGAGAACGACGAAGGAAGAAATGGTCGTCACCGTGTTTGGCGTGAGGTGGTGAGGTTGGATGTGGAAGAAGTCAAGGAAGGAGCGGAAGAAGCCGCTCGCCGGCACGCCGAACCCGCATGGAAAGTGCGAGCGGAAGATGACCCGCTCACCTTGCTGCGGGGCCGGCCTGATCTCTGTCACCGACGCCAGGCGCACGGCGACCCTGTCGGCCGGCGGCAGCTTCCGCGATCATCGGAGGACGTCCACGTGCTCTTGCAAGACATCGCTGCCGTCCCATTGGCCGTGGCATCGGGGAGGCGCGGGACCGGACATGGCTCGGGCGGTGGTTCGTTGTGACGGCAACGAGGAAGAGCGAGGAAGAAGATGAAGGATGGAGGAGAGTGAGCGCGAGAGCGGCGCCAGCCCTCTCTCCTGGCCTATATATAGGCCCGGGCGACGAAGGCGAGGGGGCGGGCGTGGGCTTAACCGCAACACGTCCCGCACGACCCCCGATTTTCTCGCGCCTAATCCGCGCGCATTAAATGCGCGTGGGAGGGTAATCGATTGCCCCTGCCACTGTGGATCCGCGCGGGGCCCGAGGCCCTTAGTGGCGGGCCCCGGCCCACTATTACGTCATGTCATGCGCGTGGGCTGGCAGGCCGATGCGACAGGACGGTGACGCATGGGCGCTGCCAACGGTCTGCGGGCCTGTTCGACTGTCCGCTGACCAGGCGGCGCTTGCCCACCGAAGATTCTGAGATGATAGTTCGGCTGCCAGGAGCCGGCTCTAGCGGCGCAGAGCCGGCTGTCGGCCGAACTCCTTTAGCAGACAAGCGAAAGATGATGGGCCTGCCTGAGGGGGGAAGCTGCTGGAACCCCTCGGCATCTCCAACACCCGCCTCGGAGTTCCACCAGCTTCGGGGACTACTGTCGGAGATATTGGCCATAGGTACCCTCGGCGCCTACCCTTGGTATTTCAAGACAAATAACAGCCGCTTGGTCCGCTGCGGCCGTCTGCTCCTCGAGCCGCCTCCTAGGATAGCTTGCCCTAGGAGCCGGCTGCCAGCAGGCGGCAGGGACCCAGCAGGCGGCGACACCAACACCACCCGCCAGCAGACGGCCCTGCCCTCGTTCCTCAGGGGACACGCTGGGGGGACCCCCGCGCGGCGGAGGCGTGGCTACAGAAGAACATGTCCTTAGAAGATTTGTAAGGGTGTGGCTACAGTGGCCGTGTACTTTATAAATATCCCCTAAGCGGCGGGTCACTGTAGCCACGAAGCTCGTGACCAAGCAACGGTCAGAGGAGGCCACGATCCCACTGCCCGCAAACGGCGGGGCCAGCAGGCGGCTGGCCCCATCGGTCAGCGGGTAAGCTCACGAACAAGCCGCCCCTAGCAGGCGGCCAGGGGAGACGGCCGTCTGGCAGCAGACGGCAAACCCCACCCTAGAAGTCCGAGCCTCATCAAGATGATAGGACGGGGTGAGGCGGCAGCGTACGTCGAGAGGCGATGGCACTGTAGCCATTTCCTTCTTGACGAGGATGTCGTCAGCAAAAGCACCCCCATAGTGAAAGACAATCACGAGGGGCCCGCGGGCGGCGGGCCCCAACAAACAGGCGGCGAGGCCGGTGCCAGAAGACACTGATGGCTGGGGGCCACGTCGTCGAGTTTACCATTGTACCCCTGGGGGGTAGGCCTATATAAACCCCCCAGGGTCCTCCATGAGGAGGGGTTGGTTGTTGGAAGATCACAAGATTAAACCCTAGATAGAGAGAGGAGGTGGGCTAGCCTTGTTCATCCTCTTCCTTTGAATCTCACAGCTCAAGGAGCAATCTTGTAGCTACTTTAGTGCTATCAGTCATGACGCGGAGCCTCCGCAGAGCAGGACTAGGGGTGTTATCTCCTCGGAGAGCCCCGAACCTGGGTAAGATTCGTAGGCATCCTAAGTATCGCTTTATCCCGCTTCCCGAGCCCGACGACGTTCTTTTGACCCCATGCATGATAAGCCATCTGTTGGCATATGTCGTCCCAAAACCCCGACAGGAAGGTTGTATATGGACACCAGAATGGTTCCGGAGAGGTTCGGAGATTCATCGGAGTACCGAAGGCTATCGGAACCCCCCGTGAAAGTTAATGGGCCTCATGAGCCATAGTGGAGAGGAGAGGGCACCCACGAGAGGTGGTGCGCGCCCCCCAAGCCCAATCCGAATTGGACAAGGGGTGGGGGCGCGGCCCCACTTTCCTTCTCCCTCTCCCCCTCTTTCCCCTTTCCCCTCTCCGTTGGAAGGAAGGAGGGAGGAATCCTACTAGGAACGTAGTCCTAGTAGGACTCCCCCCTCTTGGAGCGCCCCCTTGGACCAGCCTCCTCCACCCCCCCCCCCCTCCTTTCTATACGTGGGCAGGGGGCACCCGGAAGGCACAACAGTTGTTTCTTAGCCGTGTGCGGTGCCCCCTCCACAGTTTACTCCACTGGTCATAGCGTCGTAGTGCTTAGGCGAAGCCCTACGCGGATCACATCACCAACACCGTCGCCACGCCGTCGTACTGACGGAACTCTCCCTCGACCCTCTACTAGATCAAGAGCTCAAGGGACGTCATCGAGTTGAACATGTGCTAAACACGGAGGTGCTGTACGTTCGGTACTTGGATCGGTTGGATCGTGAAGACGTTCGACTATATCAACCGCGTTAATACAACGCTTCCGCTTTCGGTCTACTAGGGTACGTAGACACACTCTTCCCATCACGTTGCTATGCATCTCCTAGATAGATCTTGCATGAGCGTAGGATTTTTTTTTTTGAAATTGCATGCTACGTTCCCCAATAGCTCGCACCCCAAATATCATTTCACTTTTCAATCATTGCCAGTGAAAGATGGGGACGTGGACCCATGTCGTGATGGCAACTTCGGTGGCCCACTCCGGCAAAAGCGCGGCCGCAGCCGCCATGCGCGTGCTAACAAGGTGCATGAAGCGTCCGCAATCTACGACCGGGCGGCCAAGGCAGCCCAAACGGCCGTTGTTACTTCTCAGGTGGCGGCAATAACATCTGCCTCGGGGATAGCAACTGGCGAGAGTAGCACAACAACTGTCTATTCCGCAGCGGCGCCCTTAGCCCTGATGGAGGCCGCCCACGACCATGTCGAGGCCGCCCACGCCTAGCTCGTGGTGGTCACCGCACAAATCGAGCGAAGCTTCTCCGACAACGGTCGGCAACCCACGGCCAATGAGTTGGCAATCGCCGAGAGCGTTCGAGCAGACGTCCATTCCTCCGCCGCATACCTTGCGACCATGGAGCCCGTCCAAGCCCGGATCGCGGTCGCCCATGCCCAGCTCGTGGCAGCCTTTTCCAAAGAGATGACGGATGCAGATGGCGAGATGCTTGAAGAGTATAATGTGATGGATGCTATGAAGCCCCTTCCCCAGGAGACCATCGCGCGAACTGGACATGGAGGAGGCGGCGGAGATCGACGAGCACCAGCCGTAGTAGCACTCTTTGTTTTGTTTAATTAAGAGCACCGGTCTTTAATTTGTTAGAGTAATGTTTAGGTCAGCTAGCTCTGTTTAATTGCTGAACTTGCTCGATTAAGAAGTGTGGGTGTGTTGTGTACCCAAATTATGCAATGACGTGGATGACCACTATAACCAGGGAAATTGGAACCAAAATTTTTGACGTTCAAACTCATCACACACGGGTTAAGCTATCTGAATCGTTTGTGATGTTCACATATCGTACACAGTTCTGAATAAGGGACCGTGTCATGAGACACTTTGAGCGCCAATTTTTTCACTGAACTGATTCAACATTTTTGGCTTCCGTGGAAATATCTACCTCCCCGCCCCTCCCTCTTACCAGAAGCCACATTTCCACTATTTCAGCCTTCCTTTCCAAGTTGAAACCTTCGCTCCTTGCTTGCAGCGCCACCCCCTTGCCGGCGACCCTCCTTCACTCTGCTCGGCCTCGTCTATCCAGGCAGGTAATCCACATCCGACCCCCATCATCCTCCTCCTTCCACATCCCACATGCCCCGACCGTTGGCGCGACACCTTCCACCCAAAGCACCGACCCCTCCACCAAATAAGCGTCATCCTAAGCCATGGTGCATGCAGCATAGCCGGGAGCTCAAGGAGCATTTGGCAGCGGAGAAGCAAATCGCGGCCGCACACGCGGATGAGGTCACGATGGCTGCCATTTGTGCCGACCCCCAAATCTTGGAGGAGCACATTGTCATTTTCTAGCTATGCCGGTTAAGCATGCTCGGTTTACCCGTTGCGTGTGCAGCTCCTGCCTTTCCTTAACAAATTCTAGTGAATTGTGCTATCTAATTTTACCATGCAATCTGTTGCTCTAGTGTATATATTCTATATGCCGTACAGTGTGGTGCTCACTTATTAACTGTTTGGTTAATTAGTTGTCATCTTCAGTTAACTGTTTGGTTGAATTATGCAAATGTGATGTTTAATTCTTCAGGCTGCAATTTTGTATTATCTTCCATGTGAGAAATAAATCAAATTTATCTTTACAAAATACATGAGAAACTAATACAATTGCTATATTTCCAAGTTGTCAAGCATGCTTGGTTTGGTTATACATTGTGCAATGTGGTGCTCAGTTAACGTTTGGTTCATTTGTGTTGTGCTGTTTAGTTAACTATTTGGTTCCATTTTGCAATGCGATGTTCAATTGTTGTGGGTGCATTCTGTTTGTATACCACATGAGAAGTAAATCAAATTGGTTGTACTAAATACATGAGAAATAAATACAATTGCTATATTTCCAAGTTGTTAAGCATGCTTGTTTGGTTAACTGTCTGATCTTCTATTAGTACTATGTTATATTGTGTAATGTGGTGCTCAGTTAACATTTGGTTCATTTGGTGTGGTGTTTAGTTAATTTTTTGGTTCAATTCTGCAATGCGATGTTCAATTGTTGTGGGTGCATTATGTTATTGTATACCATGTGAGGAATACATTGAATTTGGCTGTAGTAAATACATGAGAAACAAATATAGTTGCTATATTTTCAAGTTGTTGAGCATGCTTGGTTTGGTTAACTGTCTGATCTTCTATTAGGAGTATGTTATATTGTGCAATGTCGTGCTCAGTTAACGTTTGGTTCATTTGTTGTGGTGTTTAGTTAACTGTTTAGTTCAACTCTGCAATGCGATGTTCAAATGTTGTGGGTGCATTTCGTTATTGTATACCATGTGAGGAATAAATTGAATTTGGTTGTAGTAAATACATGGGAAACAAATACAATTGCTATATTTCCAAGTTGTTAAGCATGCTTGGTTTGGTTAACTGTATGATCTTCTGCTAGGAGTATGTTATATTGTGCAATGTGGTGCTCAGTTAATGTTTGGTTCATTTGTTGTGGTGTTTACTTAACGGCTTGATTCAATTATGCAATGCAATGTCCAATTATCGTGGGTAGAATTTTGTATTGTTGTGCATGTGAGGAATAAACCGAATTTGGTTGCACTTAATACATAAAAAACATATACAAGTGCTAGATTTCCTAGTTCTTAATCATGCTTGGTTTGGATAAATGGATTTTCCATGTGGCTTGAATTAATCTGATGAATCTGCAATGTGCTTATTTTTCATCAACATACTTTACTGATAGCATGCGAACCCTTACTTAACATGATGACTAACTACCTTATATGTGTTGTAGGGAACAATGACAAGCACAGAGGTTTGCAATCGAGGTTAGCACGTGCATGGTCCGTTGTCTAATAGCACATTATTGTGCAATTGCAGAAACCATTCTAATATTTAGGTTTTTAATAATTTGGTCTTGCATATGTAGGTCCTGCTGTCAGAGGTTTTGACCCAGTGTTCGACCCTTTTTGCATATGGGGAAATGAGTTGTCCATGAATATCAATCAAGTCAAGAAACTCAGAAAGATTGTTAGGATAATGAAATTGGCGACAAAAAATGACAATATCTTTGTCTGCACAATGAAGAAGACACTAGTTCACTACAAGATGGTATTAACTATTATACCTTGCCTTTTTTTATTCCTTTGCCCCATTTCCAATATAGAGAAGATATTTATGCACATCAATGTTTTCAGGCCTTTCCAAAGCAGTTCACTGATGATTACCTCTCAAACCACCTCTATGGTCAGGAGGCGAGGAAGGTTTTCATACAACACCCACGGTTCAATATTAAAGTGTTCCTGAAGAGGACGAAGGACGGACGGTCAATCATCCACACGCACTGGCCTAAAGTTGAAAGACCTTCAACATGAATGAAGGCTTAATATTCGCCTTCTGCTTCAGCAGTTTTCCAGATGAGATGCAACTGTCTATGTACAGTCTATGATGCTAATTTCGAAAGGTTCTACATGTTGAATGTGAAACTTGATGTTGGTGCAGTTGTGTAATGGGGTAGCTGAGTGCTGAAGCTATATCATGTTATACTCTAATGTATTTCAATTATGAAATCCTGCCTCATTAATATGGGAACAAAATATATTATGTGCTTAATATGAATATCAATTAGATTAATAAATGGATTATTAATAATAGGGCAATTAGCCTGCTAATGGTGAATTAGTCTGCTAATTGGATTTTGCTATTGCAAATGATTATCGAGAAAATACCGTGGGCGACGACTGCTACCTCTTGAGCTTGCGTTGTTTTTCCCTCGTAGAGGAAAGGGTGATGCAGCACAGTAGCGTAAGTATTTCCCTCAGTTTTTGAGAACCAAGGTATCAATCCAGTAGGAGACTATGCGCGAGTCCCTCGCACCTACACAAACAAATAAGAACCTTGCAACCAACGTGATAAAGGGGTTGTCAATCCCTTCTCGGCCACTTGCAAAAGTGAGATCTGATAGAGATAATAAGATACATATTTTTGGTATTTGTTTTATAGATTGAAAGTAAAGATAGCCAAACAAAAGTAAAGTAAAGATAAATAGTTGATGGAAGATTAATATGATAAGAGATAGACCCGGGGGCCATAGGTTTCACTAGTGGCTTCTCTCAAGATAGCAGATTTCTACGGTGGGTGAACAAATTAGTTTCGAGCAATTGATAGAAAAGCGCATAGTTATGAGAATATCTAGGCATGATCATTGTATATAGGCATCACGCCCCTGACAAGTAGACCGAAATGATTCTGCATCTACTACTATTACTCCACACATCGACCGCTATCCAGCATGCATCTAGTGTATTAAGTTCATAAGAACAGAGTAACGCTTTAAGCAAGATGACATGATGTAGAGGGATAAACTCACGCAATATGATATAAGCCCCATCTTTTTATCCTCGATGGCAACAATACAATACGTGCCTTGCTGCCCTTGCTGTCACTGGGAAATGACACCGCAATATTGAACCCAAAGCTAAGCACTTCTCCCATTGCAAGAAAGATCAATCTAGTAGGCCAAACCAAACTGATAATTCGAGGATACTTGCAAAGATATTTAAATCATGCATAAAAGATTTCAGAGAAGAATCAAATATTGTTCATAGATAATCTTGATCATAAACCCACAATTCATCGGATCTCAACAAACACACCACAAAAAGAATTACATCGAATAGATCTCCAAGAAGATCGAGGAGAACTTTGTATTGAGATCCAAAGAGAGAGAAGAAGTCATCTAGCTAATAACTATGGACCCGAAGGTCTGTGGTAAACTATTCACAACTCATTGGAGAGGCTATGGTGTTGATGTACAAGCCCTCTGTGATCGATGCCCCCTCCGGTGGAGCTTCGGAATAGGCCCCAAGATGGGCTCTCACGGGTATAGAAGGTTGCGGCGATGGAATTAGGGTTTCGTGGTGCTCTCGGATGTTTACAGGGTACAATGGTATATATACGAGGAAGAGGCACGACAGGGGAGCTACGGGAGGCCCACGGGGTGGGGGCACGCCTACCCCCCCTAGACGCGCCCCCTGCCTCGTGGCCACCCCGTGGCTTCCCTCGCGTGTACTCCAAGTCTTCTATGTTGTATTTGTTCCAAAAATGATTCTCCCGAAGGTTTCATTCCATTTGGACTCCGTTTGATATTCCTTTTGTGCGAAACACTAAAATAGGCAAAAAAGACAGCAATTTGCACTGGGCCTTGGGTTAGTAGGTTCGTCCCAAAAATAATATAAAAGTGTATAATAAAGCCCATTAAACATCCAAAACAGATAATATAATAGCATGGAACAAAAAAAATATAGATATGTTGGAGACGTATCAAGCATCCCCAAGCTCTATTCCCGCTTGTCCTCGAGTAGGTAAATGATAAAAACAAATTTTTTGATGTGGAATGCTACCCAACATAATTCTCAATGTAATTTTCTTTATTGTGGCATGAATGTTCAGATCCGAAAGATTCAAGACAAAAGTTTAATATTGGCAAAAGAATAATAATACTTCAAGCATACTAACAAAGCAATTATGTCTTATCAAAATAACATGGACAAAGAAAGTTATCCCTACAACATCATATAGTTTGGCTATGCTCTATCTTCATCACACAAAATATTTAAATCATGCACAACCCCGGTTTCAGCCAAGCAATTGTTTCACACTTCAATCTTTTCAAGCTTTTCAATTTTTATGCAATACATGAGCGTGAGCCATGGATATAGCACTATAGGTGGAATAGAGTGGTGGTTGGGGAGAAGATAAAAAGGAAGATAGTCTCACATCAACTAGGCGTATTAATGGGCTATGGAGGTGCCCATCAATAGATATCAATGTGAGTGAGTCGGGATTGCCATGCAACGGATGCACTAGAGCTATAAGTGTATGAAAGCTCAACAAAAGAAACTAAGTGGGTGTGCATCCAACTCGCTTGCTCACGAAGACCTAGGGCATTTTGAGGAAGCCCATCAATGGAATATACAAGCCAAGTTCTATAATGAAAATTCCCACTAGTGTATGAAAGTGACAAAACAAGAGACTCTCTATCATGAAGATCATGGTGCTACTTTGAAGCACAAGTGTGGAAAAAGATAGTAGCATTGTACCTTCTCTATTTTTCTCTCATTTTTTTTATTTTCCCTTTTTTTTCTTTGGGCCTTTTTTATGGCCTCTTTTTTTCTCCCCTTTTTTCGTCTGGAGTCTCGTCCCGACTTGTGGGGGAATCATAGTCTCCATCATCCTTTCCTCACTGGGATAATGCTCTAATAATGAAGATCACCACACTTTTATTTACTTACAACTCAAAGATTACAACTCGAAGGTAGAACAAAATATGACTCTATGTGAATGCCTCCGGCGGTGTACCGGGATGTGCAATGAATCAAGAGTGACATGTATGAAAAATTATGCATGGTGGCCTCGCCACAAATACGATGTTAACTACATGATCATGCATGGCAATATGACAATGATGAAGTGTGTCATAATAAACGAAACAGTGGAAAGTTGCATGGCAATATATCTTAGAATAGCCATGGAATGCCATAATAGGTAGGTATGGTGGCTGTTTTGAGGAAGGTATACGGTGGAAGGGTGAGAGTGTGTATAATCCATGGACTCAACATTAGTCATAAAGAACTCGTATACTTAATGCAAAAATCTACAAGTCATCAAAACAAAGTATTCAACGCATGTTCCTAGGGGAAGGATTGGTAGGAGTTAACCATCGCGCGATCCCGACCTCCACACAAAGGATGACAATCAATAAATAAATCATGCTCCAACTTCATCACATAACGGTTCACCATACGTGCATGCTACGGGAATCACAAACTTTAACACAAGTGTTTCTTGAATTCACAATTACTCCACTAGCATGACTCCAATATCACCATCCTCATATCTCAAAACAATCATCAAGTATCAAACTTCTCATAATATTCAATGCACTTTATATGAGAGTTTTTATTATATCCATCTTGGATGCCTATCATATTAGGACTAATTTTATAACCAAAGCAAATTACCATGCTGTTCTAAAGGCTCTCAAAATAATATAAGTGAAGCATGAGAAATCAATAATTTCTATAAAATAAAACCACCACCGTGCTCTAAAAGATAAAAGCGAAGCACTAGAGCAAAACTGTCTATCTCAAAAGATATAAGTGAAGCACATAGAGTATTCTACTAAATTCAGATTCATGTGTATCTCTCTCAAAAGGTGTGTATAGCAAGGATGATTGTGGTAAACTAAAAAGCAAAGACTCAAATCATACATGACGCTCCAAGCAAAACACATATCATGTGGTGAATAAAAATATAGTCTCAAGTAAAGTTATCGATAGACGAAGACGAAAGAGGGGATGCCTTCCCGGGGCATCCCCAAGCTTAGGCTTTTGGTTGTCCTTGAATTTTACCTTGGGGTGCCTTGGGCATCCCCAAGCTTAGGCTCTTCCACTCTTTGTTCCGTAGTCCATCAAATCCTTACCCAAAAACTTGAAAACTTCACAACACAAAACTTAACAGAAAATCTCGTGAGCTCCGTTAGTATAAGAAAAAAACACCACTTTAAGGTACTGTAATGAACTCATTATTTATTTATATTGGTGTTAAACCTAATGTATTCCAACTTCTCTATGATTCATACCCCCCGATACTACTCATAGATTCATCAAAATAAGCAAACAACACACGAAAAACTGAATCTGTCAAAAACAGAACAGTCTGTAGCAATCTGTAACTTTCGAATATTTCTGTAACTCTAATTTTTTTCAAATAAATTAGTGGACGTGAGGAATTTGTATATTAATCATCTGCAATAAGAATCAACTTAAAAGCACTCTCCAGTAAAAGATGGCAACAAATCTCGTGAGCGCAAAAGTTTCTGTTTTTTACAGCAAGATCGCAAAAACTTCACCCAAGTCTTCCCAAAGGTTCTACTTGGCAAAAATACTAATTAAAACACAAAACCACATCTAACAAGAAGCTAGATGAATTATTTATTACTAAACAGAAGCAAAAGCAAAGAAAATAAATTTGGGTTGCCTCCCAACAAGCGCTATCGTTTAATGCCCCTAGCTAGGCATGATACAATAATAGATCTAGGTATTGCCATCTTTGGTTGGCAATTCTTCAATTGAAAACTTATAATTCTTAGGAATTTCTTCATTCCTATTAATAATCAAACTTCTAGGCAAGAAATCAAGAAACTCATTTGTAGCAAAAGGTTCCCTAATGATAGTGAGAAGTTGGGGTGAACACTTATTGATTTAAGATCCGCGGTTTCCTTACTAGAAGATTCTCCCTTATTTCCAGGAACATACATAAACTTGGCCATTTTGGTAGTGGAGGGGTTTGAAGTATTTTTTACAGTAGAAAAAGCAGACTCTACATTGGTAATAATATCCTCAATATTATCAATTCTAGTGGAATCTTGATCTATTTTCTCATTAACTATGGGTTCTTTTTTCTTACAAAACTTCAGAATGACTCCTACCTTAGATCCATATTGGGTAATTTGGTTAAGGATCTTTTTATCCAAATTTTCAATCAACTCCACAGTGGAAACTTTATTTTCAATAATTTCAAGCCTTTGCATAATGTGTTCTAAAGTTAAGGTAGTTCCATTAACTAAAAGAGGTGGTGGGCCAACCAAATCTATCATAGCATTATAAGAATCAAAAGTATGGCTACCCAAGAAATTCCCTCCGGTAATGGTATCAAGAATATATCTATTCCAAGGAGTGATGCCTACATAAAAGTTGCAAAGAAGCACGGAAGTGGAAAGCTTCCTAGTAGATCTATTCTGAGCATTGCAAATTCTATACCAAGCATCTTTTAGATTTTCTCCCTCCCTTTGTTTAAAATTGAGAACTTCACTCTCGGGAGTACAAATAATGATAGAAGGACTAGCCATGACGGCAATGAAAAAAGATAAAGCACACGGAGCAAACAAGAGGGCGAATAAAACGGCAAAGGTGAAGTGAGGGAGAGGAAAACGAGAGGCAAATGGCAAATAATGTAATGCGAGGGATAAGAGTTTGTGATGGGTACTTGGTATATGACTTTTGCACAGATCTCCCCGGTAACGGTGCTAGAAATTCTTCTTGCTACCTCTTAAGCTTGCGTTGTTTTTCCCTTGAAGAGGAAAGGGTGATGCAGCACAGTAGCGTAAGTATTTCCCTCAGTTTTTGAGAACCAAGGTATCAATCCAGTAGGAGACTACGCGCGAGTCCCTCACACCTACACAAACAAATAAGAACCTTGCAACCAACGTGATAAAGGGGTTGTCAATCCCTTCTCGGCCACTTGCAAAAGTGAGATCTGATAGAGATAATAAGATAAATATTTTTGGTATTTTGTTTTATAGATTGAAAGTAAAGATAGCAAAACAAAAGTAAAGTAAAGATAAATAGTTGATGGAAGATTAATATGATAAGAGATAGACTCAGGGGCCATAGGTTTCACTAGTGGCTTCTCTCAAGATAGCAGATTTCTACGGTGGGTGAACAAATTACTATCGAGCAATTGATAGAAAATCACATAGTTATGAGAATATCTAGGCATGATCATTGTATATAGGCATCACGTCTATGATAAGTTGACCGAAATGATTCTGCATCTACTACTATTACTCCACACATCGACCGCTATCCAACATGCATCTAGAGTATTAAGTTCATAAGGACAGAGTAATGCTTTAAGCAAGATGACATGATGTAGAGGGATAAACTCATGCAATATGATATAAACCCCATCCTTTTATCTTCGATGGCAGCAATACAATACGTGCCTTGCGGCCCCTGCTGTCACTGGGAAAGGACACCGCAAGATTGAACCCAAAGCTAAGCACTTCTCCCATTGCAAGAAAGATCAATCTAGTAGGCCAGACCAAACTGATAATTCGAAGAGACTTACAAAGATATTTAAATCATGCATAAAAGATTTCAGAGAAGAATCAAATATTGTTCATAGATAATCTTGATCATAAACTCACAATTCATCGGATCTCGACAAACACACCGCAAAAAGAATTACAACGAATAGATCTCCAAGAAGATCTAGGAGAACTTTGTATTGAGATCCAAAGGGAGAGAAGAAGCCATCTAGCTAATAACTATGGACCCGAAGGTCTGTGGTAAACTACTCACAACTCATCGGAGAGGGTATGGTGTTGATGTAGAAGCCCTCCGTGATCGATGGCCCCTCCGGTGGAACTCCGGAACAGGACCCAATATAGGATCTCATGGATATAGAAGGTTGCGGCGGTGGAATTAGGGTTTCGTGGTGCTCTCGAATGTTTTCAGGGTACAAGGGTATATATAGGAGGAAGAGGCACGGCAGGGGAGCTACGGGGGGGCATGAGGGTGGGGGGCGCGCCTACCCCCCTGGGCGCGCCCCCTCCTCGTGGCCACCCCGCGGCTTCCGTGGCATGTACTCCAAGTCTTCTATGTTGTATTTGTTTCAAAACCGATTCTCCCGAAGGTTTCATTCCATTTGGACTCCGTTTGATATTCCTTTTGTGCGAAACACTGAAATAGGCAAAAAACTTCAATTTGCACTTGGCCTTCGGTTAGTAGGTTAGTCCCAAAAATAATATAAAAGTGTATAATAAAGCCCATTAAACATCCAAAACAGATATTATAATAGCATGGAACAATAAAAAAATTATAGATACGTTGGAGACGTATCAATGACCTCAGGCAACACACACATTTTCTAGGAATAAACCGTGTTGGATCAATGAACAATCACACACCACCTTCTCTTAAAAACTGTTTGCGTTAGGCCACCTTGCGCAAACGTGTACCTCATAAAAACTGTGTGTGATGGACAGCCTTGCCACACGGTTTCTTCTACGCTCTCTGTGTGATGCATTCAATAACACAAACAATAAAATTGTTAATATCGTGTGTGATGTACGTGCGAACGGAAACGTTTTCCTTGGAGCGACTGTGTGGGGGATATATACGAACGGAAACGTTTAGCGGGGACTGACTGTGTGGGATGTACTTCCGACCAAAAACAATTTCGCCTGTATAATTGAATTTTTTGAGCATTACTATACGTATAACCGTATTTCATCGCTCGCCGGTCGCACATGACCTCATTTTGCCGAGCGTGTGTGCCATGAGGGCGTATCCCCGACGGTTTTCTGAGTCGTGTGGGAAGGACCCCCCTATCGCCCACACTCACTTGGCGACGGTTTCAAATACCGTCGCGAAAAGGGATTAAAAACCGTTTGTATAGCATCTCGTTGTACCTGTACTGCTCGACCAGATTAATGCCCTAAATGAGGAGGCTAATGCGGCTGTCCTCTCGGTCGATGATTGGCTTAGGATGTACTCCCTTGAATCTTCGTTTATGGAGATCTACAAGGGTGAAGAACTATTCTGGCAACAATGCGGGGGCATAATTGGCTTATCAAATGTGACACTAATACCACGTACTTTCAGGTGATTTCCAACGGTCAGTCGGAAATGCTCTATCCGTACCTCTGGGAGGGTGACACCCTCCTGGAACACCCGAATGAGATTAGGTCCCACATCTACTCCTTCTATGAGGGGCTCTTCACATGTAACCCCGTGATGGGTTTCCTTGGCAGATGACTTTTAGCCGTCCTCGGCTAGAGTTTTTGGCATTGAGAATGGGGAACTAACTCTCCCATTCTCGCCAGAAGAGGTGGGTAGGCTATCGCCTCTATGAAGGAGGGGTCGGCCCCGTGGTCGGATCACTTGCCAGTGGCCTTTTTCCAGAAAATCTGGAAATCCTAAAGCGGTGCTTATGTCGATGTTTCACGAATTCTATATTGGGACCTTCGACATGTCCAGGATAAATTTTGGTATCATCACTCTGATCCCAAAAATAGCTGGGGCGACAAACATTAGACATTTTGGACCTATCATGCTGATTAATGTACTCGAGCGAATTTTTGCTAAAGTCTGCTCGCGCTTAGCTCCTGTGGTTGACGGCTCACTCACCCCCTCCAAACGGTGTTCCTAAAGGTCAGCATATCCATGATGGAATCCTGGCCCTTCACGAGATTGTCCATGAGATGTCATCGCGATTCTATGATGACGTTTTTGTCAAGTTGGACTTCCAGAAGGCCCACCGTCTGTCTTGATTGGTCATTCTCGTGGTTAGTACTTCAACGACACGTGCCCCCACTCACCCTTGCGGTTATTGTATGTGACACGAAAGTGGTAGTTAAACAGATTAATGGAGGAAGTAAACGTATTTACAACGAGATTCTATATAAGATCAACATCCGTCGTCAGAGTTCGAAAAGGTCCGGATTATTCATGAATGCACGATGTTCAATATGAAGGCTCGCAATTTTGTAAAATACATCGTATCTCTAGCTCATGGTGGATATAATTGGTTGCTGGAACCGAATGGCACTACAATTGTACCATATATTAAGAAAAGCCTTTAAATCAGGCTGCTGATCTCACAACGCGTAAGCCGCGTGGAGAGCCGTCCAATCGGCTGGTTGGATTTAGCTAGACACGCAGTGCACAACGTCCCTAGAGGGTGTCTGACTTTTTCAGCGCGTGGTCTCGATGGCCTATAGTTGATGTTCCTGCGCGCGTAGGCTTTATCTGTCTTGCACTGTTTCACGTCCTAGCGCTGTTAGTACTCCCTCCAATCTTTTAACTGTGCATATAAAAATTGTCCGAAGTCAAACTTCGTCAAGTTTAACCATATTTATATAAAAAAGTATTAACATCTACAATGCTGAATTTATACAGTATGAAAACTAAAGGCATGACACATCTAATGTTGTTAATTTCACATTCTGAATATTGATATTTTTTCTATAAACTTGATCAAAGTTTACGAGGTTTGACTTCACATAAATCTTATATGCGAACTAAAAAGGACCGAAGGAAGTACTAACTAAACACTACTCCCTCCGTCACAGTTTAGAAGGCACGGTTAAATTTGCGTGCATTTCCACAATACAGAAGGTTTAGGGCGCATTGTATTTATTTCTAGTAGCTAATTAGTACTCCGATATACTATTCCTATATGCATGCGTAGTGTGGATGCTATTTTTTGACCCATCTCACATCCAATAGATAACCACCTAGGTCCAGAATTTCCAAGCGCGCCTTCTAAACCGTGACGGAGGGAGACAGGGAGTAGTTAGTTGACACCAACCATTAATTTAACAAGTTAAGGCAAGAAATAAGGCCCGACAAGACTTAAATTTAGGAACGGAGGGAATACGAAAGTGTTTCTAAAAAATATTGGTGATTATCCTATACCGGGATCATTACGCGAGTCCAAAAATAAACCATGGCAGAAATGACGGAACAGTCACGTCCAGCTCACTCCCCACCCAAAAGGCCAAAACCGGAGAACCATCCCCAACCCCCCACCATTTCTGCCACGCGGGGCCCATAAATCCCCGGCCACAACGCCCGTCTGGATTCTACACCAGCCTCCCTCCAGCTGGCCGGCGACCGGCTTCAGCCGGTCTATACCCGCAAGCTGACCGGCAGCCGTCACGTTGCCTTCTTCTCCTCTGCTGGTAAATAAAACCCCACGAGAAGTCGAAAAAAAAAACTCTTTTCTACTAACACGCGCAGCCCCAGCGAAGCAGCTCAGCGGCGACAACAAAAGAGGGGGCCCTTTCCGTTGGTCGCCACCGCCACCCCCCGCCCCTTCGCACGCCTGCGCGGGATCTCGCGCTCGCCCCAAGGGGGGCTTTCCCGGTGAGGGCTCGTCGATTGGTCGGTGCCCACGTGGTGATCGCGGGCGGATCTGGCGGCGTCTCGCCGGATCTCGAGCCATTTCGGGGGGTCGTTGCTGATGGTTGGGTTTCCTTTGTTTTGTAGTAGGGTTTGTGACGGGCGATGGCGAGCCGGGTGAAGAAGGACGAGAAGAACGAGCGGGTCATACGGGGGCTGCTCAAGCTGCCCGCCAACAAGAGGTGCATCAACTGCAACAATTTGGTAGGTTTTCCGCCAGTTTGCTCGAGTTCGCTTCCTTAATGTGGTCGGATTTGTGACCGCGTTCGGGTGTGGGAGTCTAGAGTGGCTTAGAGCTCGCTTGACTTCATCCGCCATGGTTTGCTACAAATGGCGCCTATCTGTCAAATCATGAATGCGCATGGCGTACGAGGGTTCTCATGGACGTCCTAGCGCTGTTAGTACTCCCTCCAGTCTGTGTTCTCGGTGCGCGTTTTGTGCCGGGGCCGTTGGACTTTGCAACCTTTTCCTCTAGGGTTACCCTAGAGTCCATCTTTTCCTCCGACGGCGTCGCTGGAGTCCACCCAACAAATCCAGCATTACGAAGAGCGATCTTGACCGACGACTCGCGAGGGTTGGCTCTCGAGAACAAGCCTGTGTCGTTGCATGGCGGATCCGAAAACCCAGGAGGGTGGGGACGGGAAGAAGGGAGTTCAAGGCGATCTAGGGTTTAGTACCGATGCGGGAGTTGCAGTACGACAGTGGAGGGAGTCCGGTGCGCCTTCTGGTGCGAACGGGGGTGGATCCATGGAGGAGGTGGGGGTTGGGGTTGAAGATGCAAATCGGGAGGAAGTTGCAGATCATGAAGAGGACGCCAATGGATGGGATCAGTTTGGGCCGGAACCTGAGTTGGAAGACGTCTTTGGTGGCCTAAAGCTCCATGGTGAGGAAGAGGAGGACCTAGATCTTTCAGGGGAGATGGAGGAGTTGATCAAGGATGTTCGATGGTTATGCTTGTTTCGGGTCCATACTATGAGACCGTTCAGTCACGCGGCGTTGCTGAATTCAATGAGGAACGCATGGGCCTGTGCCCAAGGAGTTACCTTCAACATCAAAGGGCCGAACCTGTTCTTGGCTTAGTGTCATTGCCTGGGCGATTGGAAGCGGATAATGGAGGGAGGCCCTTGGCAATTTCGAAGAGATCCGGTGATCATCATGGAATACGATGGTTTCACTAACGTTTCTGAATATGCTCTGGATATGTACCCCATGTGGGCAAGGATCAAAGGTTTACCGGATGGGCTCACCAGGAAGAGGGAGTTAGCAGAGAAGGTAGCCAAGAAGGTGGGAGAACCGCCGTTTACGGTGGTGTTAACGAGGGGAGGATTAACCCTTCTAGTCACTTAAGAGTAAGGGTTTTTGTGAATGTCCAGAAGCCATTGGTGAGGTTTGTGAGTATCACTCTCAAGGAGATGAAACAGTACCCTGTTACTTATGAGAAGCTGCCGGATTTCTGTTTTTTTCGTGGTTGTATGGGGCATGTGGTAGAGGAGTGTGGGGACGGGATCCATGATCCCTCCGAATGTGAGTGGGGAGATTGGCTGTATTCGAGTAGTGAGCCGTCTATGGCAGGAGGTGGTGTAGGGCGTGGTAGAGGAGGGGTGTCATCTGGCCAAGGCGTGTGGGAGCGAGACGTGCTGGTAGAGGTGGAGGTAGAGGTGTAGGAGTTCCAGGAGAAAGGGGTGGATCAGAAGGGTAGCCGGCGAGGAAGGTAGATGTTGCTGGTCAGAATGCGGGGAGTGGTGTGCTTGTCGTGCCAGGAGCTCACAATATTGGTGATGAAGATGTTCGGACGGCCCCAAGAGGCTTATGGGGGCGGATGGTGTTGTTATGGTGCGAGGGCAACCAGTGCCTATCCTTGCGGGTAAAGTCCCGAGCATCGTTTTGATATTGGAGGGGGGGAAAGGATCAGGGGCAAATGATGTGCCGGACCCGTCGTCTACACCTGGCAAGGTGCCCATTGTGAAGAGAAGAAATCAAGGGGAAGAAGGGGAGGATGGTGACACAAATATGACTGAAGAGGCGGCCTCCTTCGAGGGGGACCGCCGGACCCAATGAATGTCTTAAGCTGGAACTATCGGGGAGGGGGGAATACCCGGACAGTTTGAGAGTTAGCGACTATATGTCAGTCGCATTCCCCTAGTTTGGTGTTTTTGTGCGAAACGAGACAGAAGGCTGATAAAATAAAAAGGTGCGTGGGAGGATTGGTTTGAAGGGTTTTGTAGGGGTTGATAGTAATGGCATGAGTGGTGGTCTTGCTCTTTTCTGGCGTGAGAATTACGAGGTGGAGATTCTGGACAAAGAAGAACACTTTATTGATGCACTAGTCCGCGTCCAGGAGGGGGCGGCTCAATGGAGGATCACATGTATTTATGGTGAACCACGAGTAGAAAACAGGCACATCATGTGGTCAAAACTCGAGCAACTAAAAGTCGTGAATGATCTACCTTGGCTTGTAGTTGGTGATTTCAACGAGGCCATGTGGGACTTTGAACATCTATCTGCTACACCGCGTGGAGAGCCTCAAATGGTTGCTTTTCGAGATACGTTGGAGACTTGCAGCCTAGTTGATCTAGGCTTTGTTGGGATCCCCTTCACGTATGATAATAAGAGGAGGGGAGGAGGTAATGTAAAGGTAAGGCTAGACAGGGCAGTGGCAACAAATGCGTGGAGGAATTTGTTTGCATATGCGTCAGTGTTGCATGTCCCCTCACCATGTTCAGATCATGTGGCCCTGGTCCTAAAGGGATCGGTCGATCCGGGGCCGATATGAGGGAAGCAGAGGAGGCATGAGTTGTTTTGGGAACGTGACGGGTCGCTGCCTGAGGTGATCAAGGAGGCTTGGGAAGCAGTGGGGGGAGTGCATAATATGTCACAGCTGCGGGACGCGCTATCTAAAACGATGACAGCTCTCCAGTCTTGGAGCAAAAAATTTGGTAATATCACCAGAGAGCTAGCCAAGTCGCGTACACAACTAGACAAATTGATGAATATGAACGCTGACCGCCAAGATATCGTAAGAGTAACGGACAAGATGAACGAGCTTTTGTATCAAGAGGAGATGCTTTGGTTGTAATGGTCGCGTATCACGTGGTTGAAGGAAGGGGATAGAAACACGAAATACTTCCAAAGCAAAGCAGTCTGGAGGGCAAGGAAGAACAAGATCCGAGAGCTGACGGATAGTGTTGGTGTAATTCACTCCGATTTTGTCTCTATGGGGGAATTGGCTAACCTTTATTTTTGCGACATTTTCACAGCTGATCCCACGCTTAATGCAGCGCCTATTCTGGAACTAATTAACCAGGTGGTGACCGAGGAGGATAACACCAAGCTGTGTGCACCTTTTACTGATAAAGAGATTTCGGATGCTTTGTTTCAAATTGGTCCACTAAAAGCGCCGGGTCCGGATGGTTTTCCTGCTAGATTTTTTTAGCGGAACTGGAACATTCTCAAGGAGGGTGTGTTGGCAACGGTGAAGGATTTTTTCAGTACGGGTATCATGCCGGAGGGAGTGAATTCTACCTCTATTGTTCTTATTCCAAAAATTACCAACCCGGTAAAAATCACGGACAACAGGCCTATTAGTGTGAGTAATGTTATCTATAAGGTCATCTCCAAGTGCTTAGTGAATAGGATGAGGCCTTTGCTGGATGATCTCATCTCTCCTGAACAAAGTGCTTTCATTCCAGGAAGGATGATTACGGACAATGCACTAGTTGCTTTTGAGTGTATTCATCATATCAAGCAGGAGAAGGATCCCACAAGAAGTTTCTGTGCGTACAAATTGGACCTTTCAAAAGCATATGACCGAGTGGATTGGGTCTTCTTGAGGCAAATGATGCAAAAGTTGGGTTTCTCTCAGCGGTGGGTTGACTGGATAATGTCGTGTGTCACGTCGGTGAGATACTCTGTCAAACTTAATGGAACCCTCTTGGATTCGTTTGCGCCGACGTGTGGGCTTCGGCAAGGAGATCCGATGTCCCCGTTTCTATTCTTGCTTGTGGCAGATGGTCTATGTGACGCCCCGGATTTGACCGTACACTAATCATGCACGCAAATGTGTACGACCAAGATCAAGGACTCACTGGAAGATATCACAACACAACTCTAGACACAAATTAAAATAATACAAGATTTATATTACAAGCCAGGGGCCTCGAGGGCTCGAATACATAAGCTCGAAAACGCAAGAGTCAGCGGAAGCAACAATATCTGAGTACAGACATAAGTTAAACAAGTTTGCCTTAAGAAGGCTAGCACAAAACATCAACGATCGAAAAGGCAAGGCCTCCTGCCTAGGACCTCCTAACTACTCCTGGTCGTCAGTTGTCTCCACGTAGTAGTAGGCTCCGTCGGGGTAGTCGCAGTCGTCAAGTGTGGCATCTGGCACCTGGACTCCACCATCTGGTTGCATCAACCAGCAAGAAGAAAGAAGGGGGAAAAGGGGGAGCAAAGCAACTGTGAGTACTCATCCAAAGTACTCGCAAGCAAGGATCTACACTACATATGCATCGGCATCAATGAAAAGGGGTAGTATCTGAGGACTAAGCTGCAGAATGCCAGAATAAGGGGGGGAGAAGCTAGTCCTATCGAAGACTAGCATCTTCTGGAAACCACCGTCTTGCAGCAAGAGGGGGGAATAGAGTAGTATAACATAAGTCATATTTATGTTGTTGTTCCAACGCTCCGGGATCCTTCCTCGACTCCCGAAGCAACATATCCAAACAATGCCTCAGCATCCAGTTCTAGTTGTAGCGATCGGGATACAACTCCAAGTGTCCGTTACCGTAGGACAGGCTATCGATAGATGTTTTCTTCCCTGCAGGGGTGCACCAACTTACCCAACACGCTTGCTTAACTCCGGCCGGACACACCATCAGGTCATGCGCGCCCTCGGCCAAACAATACACCGCAACCCGACCTAGGCTTAATAGAGAGGTCATGCACGCCGGACTAAACCCTATGCCCCCAGGGGTCATGGGCCAATCGCCCCAGGAACTCCTGCACGTTGCGTACGCGGCCGGTGAGCAGTCCTAGCAACCTCCTTTAAAAAGGTAGGAGCCTAACCAGTCCAACCCGGCGTGCGCCGCTCAGTCGCAATGACGTCAGTTAAGCTTCGGCTGATGCATACGACGCAAAACGCCCATACTATGCCCACGTGATGGTTAGTGCTATCATGCCAGAGGCCCCTCGGATCAAATATCCAAACCGTTCAGTGTCTTGGGAACGCGCGGTAACGAGCAGAGACTCACGAACATGTGACCCCATCGCCCCGTCTCGAGAACTTGCGGCAAGGGCGAGTGCCCGGCTACGCCTCGTATTATCTCGCGGGCACCTTCCAGGTCAACCCGACTACACATCACTCGCAATTAAGCTCACGCGGGTACCCCTCTGGGTCGACCCGTCTTTAGTAACCAGGTTCAGTGTAAAGTCATAGTAACCATAGTAACTGTGTGTCTAACACCAAAGGAAAACCTGAGGAAATCACCCTCGATGGAATTCCACCTGATGTTTATCGTCAAGGTGAACGAAAGAGGAGTCACCCTCGAGGTCCACTCTTGAGGAGTTGCACGACAGTGCCGTTATCGGGAGTGGAGAAAGAGGAATCACCCTCGGTGACCACTACCGATGAACTAACCTACAAGGTTAACATCAGAAGTGCTGATGAGGTCTCACCCTCAGCACTCGATAGTAACCCAGTAGTGTCGAGCAACTTAGGGAAAAGTGATGTGCGGTGCCGGGTCCTGGTCTTCGATCCCGTTGATCGGGTCTTCTGATAATCCAGCGGGGCAGTCGGGACAAGGTAGGGGGTCACTGGTGGATCTCTAACCAACCTATACTAAGCAGTTTAGTATAAACATGTAAGGTATGAAAGTAGTAACAACAACAGGCTATGCATCAGAATAGGATCATACAAAAAGCAGTAGCAGTTCTAATGCAAGCATAAGAGAGAAGAGAGTGGGCGATATCGGAATGATCAAGGCGGGTTGGCTTGCCTGGTTGCTCTGGCAAGAAGGAGGGTCGTCAACACCGTAGTCGATCACCGGGGCATCATCGGTCTCGGGGTCTACCGGAGAGAAGAGGGGGAAGAAACAGTAAATATAAAGCAAACAGTTGCAACAGAGAAGCATGACATGTCAGCACGCAGTGCTAGGGTGCTCTAACGCGGTGGTACACGGTACCGGCGAAGGGGGATAACACTCGGGAAAGTATCCCCGGCGTTACGTGTTTTCAGTAAAATGAATCGGAGGGGGAAAGTTGCAGGTTCACTATGCTCGGGACGTGTGGCGAACGAACGGACCGCGTATTCGAATTCGTCTCGTCGTTCTGAGCGATTTTCATATATAAAACATTTTCATCCGAGTTACAGATTATTTTATATGAATTTCCAAAGTTCTAGGCATTTTCTGGAATTATTTAATTATTTAAAACGAACATTATCATGACGTAGAGGTGACATCAGCAGTCAACATATTGACTGGGTCAACTGGGCAGTGGGGCCCACTATCATAGACACATTTTTAACTAACAAGTTTAGTTAGTTAACCTAGTTGGTTAGGGTAATTAACCAGAGTTAATTAAGTTAAATAGTAATTACTAGATAATTAATTAATTAATTAATTAATATATATATTTTTTAATATAATTTTTGAAACAACTTTTTTTTAAACACAGGGCGTGGGGTCCGGATGTCATAGGCCCAAGGGGCCTAGACAGGGCGGGTTATTGGGCGCACGGGTGCGGGTGCTCGCACCCGAGGCCACGACCGTTCTAGCTGCGAGGGGGGGCGCTGGCGCAGCACGGCCAGGGGCACGGCCGGCGGCCACGACGGGAGGAGTGGGGCGCGGCGGAGCCGCGGGGAGGCGGTGGCAGGCGCCGCTCCGGCGGAGGGCGGCGCCGGAGGGGAGGCGACTGTGGGCGGGCCAGTGGGGGGGCGGCGGCCGGCGCGCGCAAAGTGGAGCGGAGTGAGCACGGGCACCGGCCTCGGGCGCGGCCAGTGGGGAGGGTGCGGCGGCCGGCGCGCGACAAAGGGGATCGGGGTCGTGGTGGTAGCCGCGGGTAAGGGCGAGGCCGCGTGCAGGCGGGCTTGGCCAGCGGCGGGAGGCAGTGCGGGCGACGAATGGAGGCGGCTCGGCCGGCGCGCACGGCGAAGGGAGCGGGGTTGCGGGCCGGCGAGCGTGGTCGGGACGGCGAGCACGACGATGCTGCTGAAGTAGCCGTGGGTCGTGGCCGGAGGAGCGGCAGCGAGTGGATGAGGGGGGGTGCCGACGAGGCCACCGCAGCACGGTGACGAGGGAGCCTTGGGGCGTGGGCGACGCGCGTGTGTGGCGGAGCGGGGAGAGCGAGGCTCTAGCACGGCAGACGGGGAGGAGCCGAGGGTGAGGCCTTGGCTCGTGGTGAGCGCGTGCGGGACGACGTCGATGTTCTAAGCGGGAGGAAGGGGAGGCCGAGGCCGTTGGCCTCACCGAGGGAGCGTAGGGGACGGGGCAGTGGGGCGTGGGGAGGAAGATGGGGACGGCGATGCTCCGGTGAGGTCCAGACGAAGACGGTCGGCGCTGGCGTGAGGCGTCGAGGGCGTCGGGATCGGGCTCCTCCCGATCCAGATCCAATGAGGGGGAAGGTGGGGCTCAGGGTTGGGATTTAGGGTTTGGGGCAGGCGTATGTAGGCCAGGGACGTGGGCCGGCCTGGTTGGGCCATGGCCCAGTTGGGCCGAGAGGGGGGGGGGTCTTTTCTTATTTTCAAATTTTCTTTCTGTTGTTTTGCCTCTTTTCAAAAATAGCAGAAGAGTTATAATAAATATGGAACTTGGTCCATAAAACACATTGTAAATTTTGGCATGCTACAAAAGGTCCAGTGAGCATTTGAATTCATTTAAAAATTCACATAAAAAGACAATGGATTAACGAGGCTATTTTGGTCACTGCTTTAACCATTTTAGGGCATTTAAAACATGTCATAAAAATGTTGGTTCACCACCAACATTAGTTATGGATTATTTGGCACGTGATGAACAATTTAGATTTCATGTTTGAGCAAATTTTGAATTTCACTTAACATTAGAGTTTGAATCTGACTGAAATTGCAAAGAGATAATGACCAAAGTGATTAAGCACCATTTCAGCAAAATGATTATCTTAACCCTAAGGGTTACTGTAGCATCATTACACCGGGGTGTTACAACTCTCCTCCTCTAAAATAAATTCTCGTCCCGAGAATTAAGAGGTAGAAGGGAACAGGTCCGGGTATTCAGCACGGAGGTTATCCTCGCGTTCCCAAGTGGCTTCATCCTTAGAATGATTTGACCATTGCACCTTGAGGAACTTGGTAACCTTCTGGCGTGTTCGACGTTCAGCTTCTTCAAGAATGCAGATCGGATGCTCCTTGTATGCGAGATCATCTTGAATTTCAATCAATTCCGGTTCCACTTCACGTTGTGGATCCTTGAAGCATCGACGAAGTTGCGACACGTGGAAGACATCATGAACGTGAGAGAACTGAGGTGGCAACTCCAATTGATAAGCCACCAGTCCACGACGGGCGAGAATGCGGAAGGGACCAATGTAGCGCGAAGCTAGCTTGCCCTTCACTCCGAACCGATGAGTGCCTCTCAAAGGAGTGACACGCAGATAAGCTTGTTCACCGGGTTGATAAGTTGAACCCCGGTGTTTCCGGTCATGGTTGCTCTTCTGGCGGGACTGGGCCGCCTTGAGATTATCCCGGACAATGCGAACCTGCTCTTCAGCTTGTTGAATAATGTCTCGACCAATGAGCGTCCGTTCCCCAGTTTCTGACCAATTCAGAGGGGTTCGGCACTTACGTCCATAAAGCACTTCGAAGGGTGCCATCTTCAAGCTGGCTTGATAACTGTTATTATAAGAGAACTCCGCATAAGGGAGAGATTCTTCCCACTTCTTGCCGAAAGAAATAACACAAGCCCGAAGCATGTCTTCAAGAATTTGATTGACTCGCTCGACTTGGCCTTGGGATTGGGGATGATAAGCAGTGCTCCAGGTTATATGAGTTCCCATTGCCTCTTGGAAACTATCCCAGAACTTTGAAGTGAAAATGCTGCCACGGTCTGAACTGATCTCTTTCGGAATGCCGTGGAGTGACACAATTCTGGAGATATACAAGTTTGCTAATTGACTAGTAGTGATTGTCTCCTTGACTGGCAGAAAGTGAGCAACCTTCGAGAATTGGTCGATGACGACAAAGATTGCATCATTACCTTTCTGTGACTTCGGAAGGCCAGTGACAAAGTCCATTTGAATCTTATCCCACTTCCATTCAGGAATCGGAAGTGGTTGTAGAAGTCCAGCTGGTTTCTGATGTTCAGCCTTGACGCGACGACAAAGGTCACATTCTTCGATATACCGAGCAATGTCTTGCTTCATGTTAGACCACCAGTACTTCTGACGGATGTCTAGATACATCTTAGTACTTCCCGGATGAATAGAGAGAGGGGTGTCATGTGCTGCTTTCATCACCTTCTCAGTCATAAGCTCGAAGCGGGGTACCACTATGCGATCTTTGAAGTACAAGGTCCCATCTTCAGCAAGTGAGAAATCTCTAGATTTCTCTAAGGCAAGATCCTTTTTCATTATATCAACGTGAGCATCTTTGGCTTGAGCAGACTTAATTGCTTTCAAAAGAGTTGGTTCCAGGACAAGGTTATTCAGAGAACCCTGTGGAACTAGTTGAAGGTTCAGCTTACAGAGCTCTTCATAAAGGCGGGGTTGAGCTTTATGAACCATGTGGTTATTGCAATAAGACTTAAGGCTCAGGGCATCAGCCATGACATTAGCCTTGCTTGGGGTATAGGAAATACACACTTTATAATCTGCTATAGCCTCCATCCACCTTTGCTGACGGAGGTTCAGATCTGGCTGAGTAAATAGATACTTCAGACTCTGATGATCGGTAAAGATCTCGCAACGATTACCGAGAAGGTAATGTCGCCACAGCTTTAATGAATAAATAACCGTTGCAAGCTCGAGGTCATGAACTGGGTAGTTTTCTTCGTGAGAACGCACTTGACGAGAGGCATAAGCAATCACCCTGCGCTCTTGCATTAGGACACAGCCTAACCCTTGACGTGAAGCATCGCAATATATGACGAAATCCTTCTGAGAATCTGGAGGAGCAAGCACTGGGGCAGAAGTCAGCTTGTCCTTGAGAGTCTGGAAACTTTCCTGACATTTGTCTGTCCATTCAAACTTAATGCCTTTGTGAAGCAGATTAGTCAATGGCTTGGTGATCTTGGAAAAGTTCTCAACGAAACGACGGCAGTAGCTGGCGAGTCCGAGAAAGCTTCTGACTTGCTTGACATTCTTGGGAGGGGTCCAGTCAAGAATAGCCTGAACTCGCTCTGGGTTGACGGCAATACCATCCTTGGAGATCACATGACCAAGGTAGGTTACTTCGGGTAGCCAGAATTCACACTTAGAATACTTGGCATATAGTTGATGCTCTCGAAGCTTTTCCAGAATAAGACGAAGATGTTCAGCATGTTCTTCTTTATTCTTCGAATATACCAGGATATCATCCAGATAAACCACAACGAACTTGTCGAGGTAATCCATGAATATATAGTTCATCAGACGAGAGAATGTCGCTGGAGCATTGGTCAAACCGAAGGACATGACGGTGTACTCGTAAGAACCATAACGAGTGACGAAAGCGGTCTTTGGAATATCCTCTTCACGAACACGGATCTGGTGGTAACCCAACCTCAAGTCGAGTTTAGAGAAAACTGATGAACCAGCCAGTTGATCATACAAATCGTTGATCCGAGGAAGCGGATATTTGTTCTGAATTGTAGCTTGGTTGATAGGACGGTAGTCTTGGACAAAACGGTTCGTGCCATACTTCTTCTTCACAAAGAGAGAAGGTGCTCCCCAAGCAGAGGAACTTGGACGAATGAATCCACTGCGAAGAGACTTGTCGATTTCCTCCTTAAGTTCAAGGAGCTCATGAGGTGGCATCTTGTAAGGTCGTTTGGCGATAGGAACGGTGCCTGGTTTCAAGTCAATGACAAATTCAACAGCCCGTGTAGGAGGTATGCGCGGGAGTTCTTCTGGAAAGACATCTTGGAAATCGCAAACGACTAGAATCTTCTCAATGCCCTCAAGAGGTGCTGCGTTCAACGCATTCAAGGCATAAAGTCGTGCCTCGGCATTTTGAACAACCTGAGCATGGTAGCTTACTATCTCATTCGATGGATGTAGGAGATGAACGACCTTGGTGGCGCAAACAATAGAGGCAGTATGTGCTTTCAACCATTCCATTCCCAGAACGAGATCAATATTGGAAGACTCCAATATAATGGGGGAAACATGGAATTCCAACCCTTCAATTTCAACAGGGACATCGCGACCAATCATGGTAGTTTGACATTGGCCCGTAGGGGTGCGTACCACTATCGGAGTGTTCATGGGCTCGCACCGAATGTCGTGTGTGTAAGCAAATTTTTCTGACATGAATGAATGTGATGCTCCTGAATCGAATAATATAGAAGCCGGTACTGAGTTCACGAGAAGAGTACCCATCACAGTAGCAGGCTGATCTTGAGCTTCATTCAGATCAACATGATTAGCCTGACCACGACCATAAGATCTGGTATCGTTGTTGCGGGGCTGATTGTTACGGCCAGTTGTAGGGAGGGCCAGCTGGTTCTTTCTCTGACTGCAATCCCTAGCACGGTGACCTGGATGGCCACATCTGAAGCACAAATCACCATTGGGATTGGGAGCAGGCGCTCGGGGTGGTGCAGTCCGGAGAGGCTGCTGATGGCTTCTCGCCCCTCGTTGGTTACCCCAAGTGGAAGGTTGAGATGTAGCGTAGCGGCAAATTTCCGTTGGCAAAGATACCAAGGATCGAATCCCGTGAGACTCCGAGGGTCGACAAGTAGGTGTCAACGGCGCCAGAAACTTAGCGATTGACGGGACCTGCACATTGATACAGATAACTTTGCTCCCAACGAGTACAGAGAGGTTGTCAATCCCTCCGGCCTTGTTGTTTACAAAGGATCAAACACAAGAGATAATAATGATAGCTGTGACTGCAACTAGGAAATAAAAACAGGAAGTAAATAGAAGGTGTGATCAGCGGTGGTAATATGGACCGGGGTCCCATGATGTTCACTAGTGATGTCTCTCTCCCAAAAGACGATAAAACAGCAAAGCGAGGTAAACAAATTACAGCTGGGCAATTGACAGGATTATGTGCGCAAACCAATGCTAACTATGCTGCAAAGAAAGGTAGAGGCTCAAAAGCAAGGGCGGTACGCCAAGGCAAGTAGACCGAAATCCATCTGCATCTACTACTAATCATCCACCTTGAGATATCTATCCAGAACATCTCGCTGGTATTAAGTTGCGAATCCCACCCAAAGTGTAAACTCAAAGCAACAGACAACTGCATTAAAAGAACTTTGCGTAAAGTAAACAATCCTTGCACCCGCAAGTACAAGCACCGTTGTTTTCTCCCTTGTGGCAACAGCACATCCCCTAGACTCATGTTTCTGTCACTCAAGCTAGTCATCAGGGGGCATGAACCCACAATCAAGCATAACGCTCCCTCTTGGAGTTACTACCGACTACTTGGCCAAAGCAATAAACAGCAACGGAGAACATGCAAGAATTACTCAAGAACAAAGATATAAAAGAGGTGAATTAAATATATTACTCAAACACAATCTGAACATAGTCTCATAATCCATCAGATCCCAACAAACTCAGCAAAGCAACAGCAGAAAGATTACATATGTGCCTCGATCATGTAGGGCAGCTCACGAGGTCTAAACCATGAAGAGCAAAGAGGGGAGGAAAACATCACATAGCTACTGATCATGGACCCATGGTCCAAGGTGGACTACTCACGACTCATCCGGGAAGCGTCCATGGTGGTGGAGAAGCTCCCGGTGGTGGTTCTCCCCTCCGGCAGGGTGCCGGGAAGAGTTCTCCTGATGCTCCTGATCTTGGAAGCGCTGCGGCGGTGGAACAGAGGCGAGATCGCGAAAAAGGGTTCTGTCCTCGAGGGTTTCGGGACGAGAGGGATATATATGCGAAGGGGGGCAGCCAGAGGCAGAGCAGGGGCCCCAGGCGCCCCCCTGGCGCGGCCAGGGGTGGGGCCGCGCCAGGTGGCCGCCTGGGCCTCCCCTAGCTCCCCTCTGGCCCATCTTTGGTTCTTCGCGAAGCTTCCTGTACGCTGATTTTTCCTATATTTTTCCTGGAATTTTTGGAGCACTTTTAATATGGGGGAAACCTGAAATAGAAAAACAGCAGAAAACAGGAACTGGCACTATGGTGCACTGAGTTAATAGGTTAGTCCAAATATGATCAAAAGTGTATGGAAGTGCATCAATATCATAGCAATATCACACAAAAGAAGCATGGAGCAAGCAGAAATTATACATGCGTTTTGGACATATCAACATCCCCAAGCTTAATTCCTGCTCGTCCTAGAGTAGGTAAATGATAACAAGCATAATTTCTGTGGTGACATGCTACCAACCATATAAGAACTTTTTAAGTAAAGCAATCAAGGCATGTAATTCAATTCAAGTCATAACAAGCAAGAGTCTATATTAGCATTGTAACAAGCAACATAAGAACATAAAGGTGCAAGAGCTCTCGCTGTCCGTGACTCGAATGTCTCCAAATGGTGTTTGCGTGCAAGAAAGGGGATAGGGATATACGAGAGAGTAAAACATAGTTTTTGTATTGTTGAGAACTTAATCTACTAAAGTTTCACACTTGGTCTTCTTTGGAATCTTATCTTGACTCATCCCCAGACCACTAGCCAGGTACAAGTCAAAATGATCCACTCCCTTTCGATATTTTGAGCACTCATGCAATGGATGAGCGTAAGCAAGAAAGTTGACACTTATGATAGCAAAAGAGAGAAAAATGATGGACGGGAAGACAAAAAAGGTGTGAAAGGCTCACATCAATAAGGACAATCATAGGCGAGAGAAAGCCAAATGATATATATGATGTGAGGAGTAGGGATTGCCATGCAACGGATGCACATATGAGCTAAGGTAAGCTCTCCAATGGAACTAGTGGGGGTGCATCCAACGTGCTCGTTCAAGAAGACCTACAGCTCTTTTGAGGAGGCTCATCATTGGAATATACAAGCCAAGTTCTATAGTGTGAAGGTCCCCACATAGCTATATGCATGAATGATAATCTCTATGGAGTACAAGGTATAAGATGGAGTACGAGTGTGGATCTCTCAAAAGGAATAGTAGTGTGCCCCCTTCTCTCTTTTTATTTCTTTTTCTCTTTTTTTCTATTTTTTTATTTTTTGTGGCCTCAATGGCTCTTTCTATTTAACTCTCATTTGTCCTCTTTGGGATCTTTTCCTCACTTTAGGGGCAACACTCTATATATTACAAGAAGTATAGAAGATCTTTCACACTTTACAAAAGTACTCAACATAAAGAAAATGAAACTATCATGATGTATGCAAATGTATGCCTCTGCCGGTGTAGCAGGATATGCAATGATACTAGCGCGTCATGTAGCAATGATTAGGGCAAGGCCCAACTAGCATGCGACTCATCGATCAAGCAAAAAGCATGTATGACATGAAGATCAAGTCATGAGAAGATGGATGTTGCATGGCAATGTATCTCGGAAAGGCTATGGAAATGCCTTGATAGGTAGGTATGGTGGCTGTTTTGAGGAAGGATATAATGAGGCTTATGATGACAGAGCGTATCGTGCCAAGGATTTGGATGCACCAGCGAAGTATGCGCCAACTCTCGAGGTGAGAAAGGGCAATGCACGGTACCGAAGAGGCTAGAAAAATATGGCTAGGTGGAAGTGTCAACTTTCGAATACTCACATTAGTCCGAAGAACTCATGCACTTATTATCGGTAACTCTCAATCTAATTAGGAGGTTCACAAAGAGACAAGTACCCCGAGGAGGAGTGTATGGGGGTTTGGTTATCCTTGCGCATCCTCGACTCATGGTACGTGAGTGTACTCTAATATTCGATCCCTCCAAAGATTAGTGATCCATCTAGTAGCTAAAGTTCTCAACTATTTTGTAGGTTTTCGAAAATAAACACGGATTGCCCAAAATACGACATCTACCACTAATAGGCTAAAGCTCTTGACACCAAAAGTTCAAACATTACTCATGGCAATACCTCAAAACTATTGCAAGTTACTACTAAAATTAAATAGCAACCTCAATTACCTACTTTAAGTTAAGACACACAACTCAGTGCAACAGGCAAACTCTCTTAACAAGATAAACATGAAAACTCAAGAGAGTTCAGCAACCAACTAAACAAAAGCTCTTTAAAAAGAAAAGCATGAAAACTAAGAGCTAAACATAACAGCAGCTATGGAAAGACAAAGAACACACACAGCAAAGATACGCATGAAAATCCTATGTTGTGTTCTAGGTTGAAGTGGAGCATGTTTCTCTCCTACACAAAGAAAGTTGGGTTCTAACTTGTTATGAACAGCAAGCAAAGCTAAAGAAAACTAAAAAAAAAGGAACTGAGAGCAAGACGCTCCAAGCATAGCACATAACGCATGAAGTGATAAAATTATAGTGGAACGAAAGACGAACTGATAATTGTTGATGGAGAAGGGGATGCATGGGGGCATCCCCAAGCTTAGACGCTTGAGTCTTCTTGAATATTTCTTGGGGGTGCACGGGGGCATCCCCAAGCTTGAGCGTTTGACCCTCCTGAATCTTCTTTTATCATCTTCCCTCGCACACTTGAAAACTCCCTTCATACATAACTCATCATAATCTGATTAGCGAGGTTAGTACCCACAATAAAATAATTTTTCCTTACTGGAAATAAAGATAATCTTGAAGAGCTACTATTTCTCAAGATTGCCAAAAGGTTTTTGCAAAGAAAAAACAAGCTCAAGGTTTGCAAAACGAAGAAAAGGCAAAACTGGACAGAATCTGTGAAAAACAGACTAGCAGGTAGTAAATAATTTTTTCGGGGCACTTCTGCAACTCAATTCAAAAAACTCAGAACAGATGCTCGAAAGCCAATTGTATAGAGCACGCTGTCAAAACAATTCATATCAAAAAGATGATCTGGTGATTTTATTCGAATTTTTTTTGTCCAAGGACAGAATCTGTTTTCTGGACAGCACGTCACAACTTTTGAACTTTCTTGCAATCGGAGGCTAAACTTGGCACAAAGCTGAAAAGAAAAGATAAAATGATGATGCTACCGTAGTAACAAACAGAAAGACACAACAAAAGCAAAATAAAACCTAATTCGTTGTGGGCTGCCTCCCAAAAGCGCTTTCTTTTATGCCTTTAAGCTAGGCATGATGCAAAAAGAGAAGATCAAGTTTTATCAAGAGTAAGAGAATAGCTAGCCCGTGTAACGGACTCAAAAGGCAACTTAATCTTCTTTCTAGGGAAGTGTTCCATCCCTTTCTTGAGAGGGAATTGGAATTTTATATTCCCCTCTTTCATGTCAATGATAGCACCAATGGTGCGAAGAAAAGGACGTCCCAAAATAATTGGACATGAAGGTTCACATTCAATATCCATAATAGTAAAATCAACGGGAACATAATTGTCATTGACAATGATAAGAAGATCGTCGATCTTCCCCAAATGTTTCTTTACGGAAGAATCAACAAGACGAACACCAAAAGAACAGGGATCAAAAGGTTTCAATTCAAACATATCATACATTCTTTTGGGCATAACGGAGGTACTAGCTCCAACATCACATAAAGCATAGCAAGAGAAGTTATTCAACTTAATTTTAATCATAGGATCCCAACTATCTTCTAGCTTTCTAGGTATGGAGGCTTCTACGGTTGAGGTCGTAGCATCACCATTAATAGGTCCAATGGGACTAGGAGTGCATTGGGTGCTAAGAGTTTGGATATCCTCAACAACTTGGATAGTAGCAACAGTGTGGTGGGTAGGAAGGCTCTTAATCCTATCTTCTTCCTCCTCTTCTCTAGCCCATCTCTCTTTAAGTTTAGCCATCATCCTAATGTTTTCATTGATTTGCACTTGAATAGCATTCATAGGAGTGGTCTTCCTCGCCTCAAGAGGAGAAGTTCTAATTTTAAGCAACTCTACCTCATGGGCTAAATTGTCTACCTTCGAAGAGAGATTATCTAGTTTGTCTAGTTTTTCTTCTACACTCTTATTGAAGGCCTTTTGGGTAGTGATGAAGTCTTTAAGCATAATCTCTAGTTCAGAAGTGGAGTTCTTGGTGCTAGGATAAGCATTGTTGTTCCCATAGGAATTAGAGGGGAACGGTCTAGGGTTGCTACCAAAATTACTCCTATAAGCATTGTTATTGAAATTGTTTCTAGAGATAAAGTTCACATCTACTTGATCTTGAGCAATCAAAGAATTTAAAGGAACATCATGAGGATCAATAGAAGATTGCTTGGAAAGTAGAGACATGATCAAGTCAACTTTTTCATTTAGGGAGGAAATCTCCTCGACAGAGTTTACCTTCCTACCTGTTGGAGCGCGTTCGGTGTGCCATTGGGAATAATTGGTCATCATCTCGTCGAGAAGCTTCGTGGCAGCACCAAGTGTAGTTGACATAAAGGTTCCTCCCGCGGCCGAATCTAACAAGTTCCGCGAGGTAAAGTTCAAGCCTGCATAAAAAGTTTGGATAACCATCCAAGTAGTCAAACCATGAGTAGGGCAGTTCTTGACAAGAGATTTCATGCGTTCCCAAGCTTGGGCAATGTGTTCATTATCCAATTGTTTAAAATTCATTATGTTACTCCTTAATTGGATAATTTTAGCAGGGGGGTAGTACTTCCCAATAAAGGCATCCTTGCACTTGTCCCAAGAATCTATACTATTCCTAGGCAAGGATTGAAACCAGATTTTAGCTCCTCCTCTCAAGGAGAAAGGAAAAAGCTTAAGCTTAACAATATCACCATCTACTTCTTTGTACTTTTGCATATCACAGAGGTCAACAAAATTATTTAAGTGCAAAGCAGCATCATCTCCAGCACCGGAGAATTGATCTTTCATAACTAGGTTCAGCAGAGCAGGTTTAATCTCATAAGAAGGTGCTAAAGTGGCACGTGTAGCAATAGGCGTGCAGATAAAGTCACTGTTGTTATGACTAGTGAAGTCACACAACTTGGTGTTCTCGGTGGAACCCATAGCAGCAGCAAGCAAGATAACTATTTTTGTGATTTTTGGTAAGGGACACTAAAGCAAAAACTGAAAGGTAAACTAACAAGACTAAAAAGCAAAGATAAAAGATAGCGTGCAACTCCCCTATCTTGAAGAGTGGAGTCCCCGGCAACGGCGCCAGAAACTTGCTTGATGGCTTCTCGCCCCTCGTTGGTTACCCCAAGTGGAAGGTTGAGATGTAGCGTAGCGGCAAATTTCCCTTGGCAGAGATACCAAGGATCGAATCCCGTGAGACTCCGAGGGTCGACAAGTAGGTGTCAACGGCGCCAGAAACTTAGCGGTTGACGGGACCTGCACACAGATACAAATAACTTTGCTCCCAATGAGTACAGAGAGGTTGTCAATCCCTCCGGCCTTGTTGTTTACAAAGGATCAAACACAAGAGATTATAATGATAGCTGTGACTGCAACTAGGAAATAAAAACAGGAAGTAAATAGAAGGTGTGATCAGCGGTGGTAATATGGACCGGGGTCCCATGATGTTCACTAGTGATGTCTCTCTCCCAAAAGACGATAAAACAGCAAAGCGAGGTAAACAAATTACAGCTGGGCAATTGACAGGATTATGTGCGCAAACCAATGCTAACTATGCTGCAAAGAAAGGTAGAGGCTCAAAAGCATGGGCGGTATGCCAAGGCAAATAGACCGAAATCCATCTGCATCTACTACTAATCATCCACCTTGAGATATCTATCCAGAACATCTTGCTGGTATTAAGTTGCGAATCCCACCCAAAGTGTAAACTCAAAGCAACAGACAACTGCATTAAGAGAACTTTGCGTAAAGTAAACAATCCTTGCACCCGCAAGTACAAGCACCGTTGGTTTCTCCCTTGTGGCAACAGCACATCCCCTAGACTCATGTTTCTGTCACTCAAGCTAGTCATCAGGGGGCATGAACCCACAATCAAGCATAACGCTCCCTCTTGGAGTTACTACCTACTACTTGGCCAAAGCAATAAACAGCAACGGAGAACATGCAAGAATTACTCAAGAACAAAGATATAAAAGAGGTGAATCAAATATATTACTCAAACACAATCTGAACATAGTCTCATAATCCATCAGATCCCAACAAACTCAGCAAACCAACAGCAGAAAGATTACATATGTGCCTCGATCATGTAGGGCAGCTCACGAGGTCTAAACCATGAAGAGCAAAGAGGGGAGGAGAACATCACATAGCTACTGATCATGGACCCATGGTCCAAGGTGGACTACTCACGACTCATCCGGGAAGCGTCCATGGTGGTGGAGAAGCTCCCGGTGGTGGTTCTCCCCTCCGGCAGGGTGCCGGGAAGAGTTCTCCTCATGCTCCTGATCTTGGAAGCGCTGCGGCGGTGGAACAGAGGCGAGATCGCGAAAAAGGGTTCTGTCCTCGAGGGTTTCGGGACGAGAGGGATATATATGCGAAGGGGGGCAGCCAGAGGCGGAGCAGGGGCCCCAGGCGCCCCCCTGGCGCGGCCAGGGGTGGGGCCGCGCCAGGTGGCCGCCTGGGCCTCCCCTGGCTCCCCTCTAGCCCATCTTTGGTTCTTCGCGAAGCTTCCTGTACGCTGATTTTTCCTATATTTTTCCTGGAATTTTTGGAGCACTTTTAATATGGGGGAAACCTGAAATAGAAAAACAGCAAAAAACAGGAACTGGCACTGTGGTGCACTGAGTTAATAGGTTAGTCCAAATATGATCAAAAGTGTATGGAAGTGCATCAATACCATAGCAATATCACACAAAAGAAGCATGGAGCAAGCAGAAATTCTAGATGCGTTTTGGACGTATCAACATCCCCAAGCTTAATTCCTGCTCGTCCTCGAGTAGGTAAATGATAACAAGCATAATTTCTGTGGTGACATGCTACCAACCATATAAGAACTTTTTAAGTAAAGCAATCAAGGCATGTAATTCAATTCAAGTCATAACAAGTAAGAGTCTATATTAGCATTGTAACAAGCAACATAAGAACATAAAGGTGCAAGAGCTCTCGCTGTCCGTGACTCGAATGTCTCCAAATGGTGTTTGCGTGCAAGAAAGGGGATAGGGATATACGAGAGAGTAAAACATAGTTTTTGTATTGTTGAGAACTTAATCTACTAAAGTTTCACACTTGGTCTTCTTTGGAATCTTATCTTGACTCATCCCTAGACCACTAGCCAGGTACAAGTCAAAATGATCCACTCCCTTTCGATATTTTGAGCACTCATGCAATGGATGAGCGTAAGCAAGAAAGTTGACACTTAGGATGGCAAAGAGATAAAAATGATGGAGGGGGAAGACAAAAAAGGTGTGAAAGGCTCACATCAATGAGGACAATCATAGGCGAGAGAAAGCCAAATGATATATATGATGTGAGGAGTAGGGATTGCCATGCAACGGATGCACATATGAGCTAAGGTAAGCTCTCCAATGGAACTAGTGGGGGTGCATCCAACGTGCTCGCTCAAGAAGACCTACAGCTCTTTTGAGGAGGCTCATCATTGGAATATACAAGCCAAGTTCTATAGTGTGAAGGTCCCCACATAGCTATATGCATGAATGATAATCTCTATGGAGTACAAGGTATAAGATGGAGTACGAGTGTGGATCTCTCAAAAGGAATAGTAGTGTGCCCCCTTCTCTCTTTTTATTTCTTTTTCTCTTTTTTTCTATTTTTTTATTTTTGTGTGGCCTCAATGGCTCTTTCTATTTAACTCTCATTTGTCCTCTTTGGGATCTTTTGATTTTGTCCTCTTTGGGATCTTTTCCTCACTTTAGGCGCAACACTCTATATATTACAAGAAGTATAGAAGATCTTTCACACTTTACAAAAGTACTCAACATAAAGAAAATGAAACTATCATGATGTATGAAAATGTATGCCTCTGCCGGTGTAGCAGGATATGCAATGATACTAGCGCGTCATGTAGCAATGATTAGGGCAAGGCCCAACTAGCATGCGGCTCATCGATCAAGCAAAAAGCATGTACGACATGAAGATCAAGTCATGAGAAGATGGATGTTGCATGGCAATGTATCTCGGAAAGGCTATGGAAATGCCTTGATAGGTAGGTATGGTGGCTGTTTTGAGGAAGGATATAATGAGGCTTATGATGACAGAGCGTGTCGTGCCAAGGATTTGGATGCACCAGCGAAGTATGCGCCAACTCTCGAGGTGAGAAAGGGCAATGCACGGTATCGAAGAGGCTAGAAAAATATGGCTAGGTGGAAGTGTCAACTTTCGAATACTCACATTAGTCCGAAGAACTCATGCACTTATTATCGGTAACTCTCAATCTAATTAGGAGGTTCACAAAGAGACAAGTACCCCGAGGAGGAGTGTATGGGGGTTTGGTTATCCTTGCGCATCCTCGACTCATGGTACGTGAGTGTACTCTAATATTCGATCCCTCCAAAGATTAGTGATCCATCTAGTAGCTAAAGTTCTCAACTATTTTGTAGGTTTTCGAAAATAAACACGGATTGCCCAAAATACGACATCTATCACTAATAGGCTAAAGCTCTTGACACCAAAAGTTCAGACATTACTCATGGCAATACCTCAAAACTATTGCAAGTTACTACTAAAATTAAATAGCAACCTCAATTACCTACTTTAAGTTAAGACACACAACTCAGTGCAACAGGCAAACTCTCTTAACAAGATAAATATGAAAAATCAAGAGAGTTCAGCAACCAACTAAACAAAAGCTCTTTAAAAAGAAAAGCATGAAAACTAAGAGCTAAACATGACAGCAGCTATGGAAAGACAAAGAACACACACATCAAAGATAAGCATGAAAATCCTATGTTGTGTTCTAGGTTGAAGTGGAGCGTGTTTCTCTCCCACACAAAGAAAGTTGGGTTCTAACTTGTTATGAACAGCAAGCAAAGCTAAAGAAAACTAAAAAAAAGGAACTAAGAGCAAGACGCTCCAAGCATAGCACGTAACGCATGAAGTGATAAAATTATAGTGGAACGAAAGACGAACTGATAATTGTTGATGGAGAAGGGGATGCATGGGGCATCCCCAAGCTTAGACGCTTGAGTCTTCTTGAATATTTCTTGGGGGTGCACGGGGGCATCCCCAAGCTTGAGCGTTTGACCCTCCTGAATCTTCTTTTATCATCTTCCCTCGCACACTTGAAAACTCCCTTCATACATAACTCATCATAATCTGATTAGCGAGGTTAGTAACCACAATAAAATAATGTTTCCTTACTAGAAATAAAGATAATCTTGAAGAGCTACTGTTTCTCAAGATTGCCAAAAGGTTTTTGCAAAGAAAAAACAAGCTCAAGGTTTGCAAAACGAAGAAAAGGCAAAACAGGACAGAATCTGTGAAAAACAGACCAGCAGGTAGTAAATAATTTTTTCGGGGCACTTCTGCAACTCAAATCAAAAAACTCAGAACAGATGCTCGAAAGCCAATTGTATAGAGCACGCTGTCAAAAAAATCATATCAAAAAGATGATCTGGTGATTTTATTCGAATTTTTCTGTCCAAGGACAGAATCTGTTTTCTGGACAGCACGTCACAACTTTTGAACTTTCTTGCAATCGGAGGCTAAACTTGGCACAAAGCTGAAAAGAAAAGATACAATGATGATGCTACTGTAGTAAAAAACATAAAGACACAACAAAAGCAAAATAAAACCTAATTCGTTGTGGGCTGCCTCCCAAAAGCGCTTTCTTTTATGCCTTTAAGCTAGGCATGATGCAAAAAGAGAAGATCAAGTTTTATCAAGAGTAAGAGAATAGCTAGCCCGTGTAACGGACTCAAAAGGCAACTTAATCTTCTTTCTAGGGAAGTGTTCCATCCCTTTCTTGAGAGGGAATTGGAATTTTATATTCCCCTCTTTCATGTCAATGATAGCACCAATGGTGCGAAGAAAAGGACGTCCCAAAATAATTAGAGATGAAGGTTCACATTCAATATCCATAATAGTAAAATCAACGGGAACATAATTGTCATTGACAATGATAAGAACATCGTCGATCTTCCCCAAAGGTTTCTTTACGGAAGAATCAACAAGACGAACACCAAAAGAACAAGGACCAAAAGGTTTCAATTCAAACATATCATACATTCTTTTGGGCATAACGGAGGTACTAGCTCCAACATCACATAAAGCATAGCAAGAGAAGTTATTCAACTTAATTTTAATCATAGGATCCCAACTATCTTCTAGCTTTCTAGGTATGGAGGCTTCTACGGTTGAGGTCATAGCATCACCATTAATAGGTCCAATGGGACAAGGAGTGCATTGGGTGCTAAGAGTTTGGATATCCTCAACAACTTGGATAGTAGCAACAGTGTGGTGGGTAGGAAGGCTCTTAATCCTATCTTCTTCCTCCTTTTCTCTAGCCCATCTCTCTTTAAGTTTAGCCGTCATCCTAATGTTTTCATTGATTTGCACTTGAATAGCATTCATAGGAGTGGTCTTCCTCTCCTCAAGAGGAGAAGTTCTAATTTTAAGCAACTCTACCTCATGGGCTAAATTGTCTACCTTCGAAGAGAGATTATCTAGTTTGTCTAGTTTTTCTTCTACACTCTTATTGAAGGCCTTTTGGGTAGTGATGAAGTCTTTAAGCATAATCTCTAGTTCAGAAGTGGAGTTCTTGGTGCTAGGATAAGCATTGTTGTTCCCATAGGAATTAGAGGGGAACGGTCTAGGGTTGCTACCAAAATTACTCCTATAAGCATTGTTATTGAAATTGTTTCTAGAGATAAAGTTCACATCTACTTGATCTTGAGCAATCAAAGAATTTAAAGGAACATCATGAGGATCAATAGAAGATTGCTTGGAAAGTAGAGACATGATCAAGTCAACTTTTTCATTTAGGGAGGAAATCTCCTCGACAGAGTTTACCCTCCTACCTGTTGGAGCGCGTTCGGTGTGCCATTGGGAATAATTGGTCATCATCTCGTCGAGAAGCTTCGTGGCAGCACCAAGTGTAGTTGACATAAAGGTTCCTCCCGCGGCCGAATCTAACAAGTTCCGCGAGGTAAAGTTCAAGCCTGCATAAAAAGTTTGGATAACCATCCAAGTAGTCAAACCATGAGTAGGGCAGTTCTTGACAAGAGATTTCATGCGTTCCCAAGCTTGGGCAATGTGTTCATTATCCAATTGTTTAAAATTCATTATGTTACTCCTTAATTGGATAATTTTAGCAGGGGGGTAGTACTTCCCAATAAAGGCATCCTTGCACTTGTCCCAAGAATCTATACTATTCCTAGGCAAGGATTGAAACCAGATTTTAGCTTCTCCTCTCAAGGAGAAAGGAAAAAGCTTAAGCTTAACAATATCACCATCTACTTCTTTGTACTTTTGCATATCACAGAGCTCAACAAAATTATTTAAGTGCAAAGCAGCATCATCTCCAGCACCGGAGAATTGATCTTTCATAACTAGGTTCAGCAGAGCAGGTTTAATCTCATAAGAAGGTGCTAAAGTGGCACGTGTAGCAATAGGCGTGCAGATAAAGTCACTGTTGTTATGACTAGTGAAGTCACACAACTTGGTGTTCTCGGTGGAACCCATAGCAGCAGCAAGCAAGATAACTATTTTTGTGATTTTTGGTAAGGGACACTAAAGCAAAAACTGAAAGGTAAACTAACAAGACTAAAAAGCAAAGATAAAAGATAGCGTGCAACTCCCCTATCTTGAAGAGTGGAGTCCCCGGCAACGGCGCCAGAAACTTGCTTGATGGCTTCTCGCCCCTCGTTGGTTACCCCAAGTGGAAGGTTGAGATGTAGCGTAGCGGCAAATTTCCCTTGGCAGAGATACCAAGGATCGAATCCCGTGAGACTCCGAGGGTCGACAAGTAGGTGTCAACGACGCCAGAAACTTAGCGGTTGACGGGACCTGCACACAGATACAGATAACTTTGCTCCCAACGAGTACAGAGAGGTTGTCAATCCCTCCGGCCTTGTTGTTTACAAAGGATCAAACACAAGAGATTATAATGATAGCTGTGACTGCAACTAGGAAATAAAAACAGGAAGTAAATAGAAGGTGTGATCAGCGGTGGTAATATGGACCGGGGTCCCATGATGTTCACTAGTGATGTCTCTCTCCCAAAAGACGATAAAACAGCAAAGCGAGGTAAACAAATTACAGCTGGGCAATTGACAGGATTATGTGCGCAAACCAATGCTAACTATGCTGCAAAGAAAGGTAGAGGCTCAAAAGCATGGGCGGTATGGCAAGGCAAGTAGACCGAAATCCATCTGCATCTACTACTAATCATCCACCTTGAGATATCTATCCAGAACATCTCGCTGGTATTAAGTTGTGAATCCCACCCAAAGTGTAAACTCAAAGCAACAGACAACTGCATTAAAAGAACTTTGCGTAAAGTAAACAATCCTTGCACCCGCAAGTACAAGCACCGTTGGTTTCTCCCTTGTGGCAACAGCACATCCCCTAGACTCATGTTTCTGTCACTCAAGCTAGTCATCAGGGGGCATGAACCCACAATCAAGCATAATGCTCCCTCTTGGAGTTACTACCTACTACTTGGCCAAAGCAATAAACAGCAACGGAGAACATGCAAGAATTACTCAAGAACAAAGATATAAAAGAGGTGAATCAAATATATTACTCAAACACAATCTGAACATAGTCTCATAATCCATCAGATCCCAACAAACTCAGCAAAGCAACAGCAGAAAGATTACATATGTGCCTCGATCATGTAGGGCAGCTCACGAGGTCTAAACCATGAAGAGCAAAGAGGGGAGGAGAACATCACATAGCTACTGATCATGGACCCATGGTCCAAGGTGGACTACTCACGACTCATCCGGGAAGCGTCCATGGTGGTGGAGAAGCTCCCGGTGGTGGTTCTCCCCTCCGGAAGGGTGCCGGGAAGAGTTCTCCTCATGCTCCTGATCTTGGAAGCGCTGCGGCGGTGGAACAGAGGCGAGATCGCGAAAAAGGGTTCTGTCCTCGAGGGTTTCGGGACGAGAGGGATATATATGCGAAGGGGGGCAGCCAGAGGCGGAGCATGGGCCCCAGGCGCCCCCCTGGCGCGGCCAGGGGTGGGGCCGCGCCAGGTGGCCGCCTAGGCCTCCCCTGGCTCCCCTCTAGCCCATCTTTGGTTCTTCGCGAAGCTTCCTGTACGCTGATTTTTCCTATATTTTTCCTGGAACTTTTGGAGCACTTTTAATATGGGGGAAACCTGAAATAGAAAAACAGCAGAAAACAGGAACTGGCACTATGGTGCACTGAGTTAATAGGTTAGTCCAAATATGATCAAAAGTGTATGGAAGTGCATCAATATCGGATGGCTAAGTCAGCTTGAGTCAGCTTGAGCAATGGCTCCCTCCCCACCCCTCCACCTCTCCTCCCACCTCCACCACCACCACCACCACCGACGGCCGGCGAGCACCCATGGCGTTCTCTAGACTAGCCTACGAATGGCTAGCCTCCTCCATTGGGATCTCAACCCTGGGATCTCTGTGGCTAAACAGGTGCGCACAAAGTTTGGTTCATCGGTGCACTTTTCCCCCTCTTCCCATACCAAGGAGTTCTTCTTGGTTGTCTCCTTCTCCTCGGCATCTTTCCCTCTCACGACATAATCAGTTGGCCTAGTGCTACAATGCTGTATTGGTGGTTCTCCGTCGGGTTTTAATGTTCTTCAATTGGGCAAAAGGTCTTTTCGCTTCTCCGTTGCTTCCAACAATGTGGGACACTTCATTTACAAGTTGAAAGATCGGGTTTGGCCGGATTTTGTTTGTCATTTTCACTTGTTCAAATCGTCGATGAATTACCCAAGTTTGGACAATGGTTGGCATTTGGATAATGAGCTTGGGGAAGTGGCTGCTCGAACCCCTATTGCAATCAAACCCAACCTTGATTTTCTCCGGAAAAGTGCTAGAAAAGATCATTCAGCTAACGATGAACTCTCGAAATTTGGGTTTCATTTCATGGACACTCATCAGGGCACTCATGGAAAGCATACATTTGTGAAGCATCTCAATTTTGATTCAGTTCGTTCAAACGATGCATGTGCTCCGCCTCCCGACAAGGATTATCTCTCTTTTGGCAGTTTTCAAAATGCATTTAATGTTCCATCGTCGGCCGGGAATCAAGCTTTTCAGGGCATTAAATTTGAGCCAAAGAATTGGGAACACATCCCGGATTTCATGCTATTCCATATTTTGGACCAACGAGTATTCGGCTATACTGATGAGAAGATTGCCTCAATATGGCATCTACAATCTCTCCCGCCATCGGAGGTAATTTACCAACGTTTGAATTTATGTGCTGCTTGCCATCAATTGGGCCATCTTGAGAATATATGTCCTGAGGGCAAAATACTTAAACCGGTGAATATCTCTAAACCCCATGTTGGGCCGGGCCATTCTGTCTGCACGACCTGCGGCTCTACTCAACACCTTTTCTTTGCATGCCCGGCTCGGATGTTGTGTTCATCCTGTGGTTTCCTCGGTCACGCTGCGAAATTTTGCTTCGCTGAAGCCTCTCCCCATTTTCTTTGGAAACCAAAAATTCTGCATGTCCCCACCAAAGATATACCCCTTTCGAATAATAGCCAATCTTTCCATAAGCGGAAGATCTTCAAACCGCGGCAACCCTCCAATGATTCCTCGACTTGGAGGATTAAAACTAGTATAGTATCCCCTCTCGTTGGGATTTCTCGAGGCGGGGTTGGAAACAAAAAACAAAAAATGGCATGGCATATCAAATCAAACGATTCGCAGAGCCAGGGCACGCGCGCTCTACCTATTGGGGGTGACGGTCCGCATCCCCCTACCCTACGTCCTATCACTTCGAGCGCTCCTAGCCTACCCAACCTGCCACCCCCACTACCAAATCGCCAGCAGCCCCCATCAATTCATCCGCCTGCTAGTGTTTCCTCCCATCGCCAGAAACGCCTCTCGGCTCTTCCGCCCGCTAGCATCCCTGCGCACACCTCCACTCCTACTCCCATGGCGAACTTCCCAGTCATGCCCTTCCAGTTCATCCCTGGCCCCCTCGCCATCTTTAATGGCCCCGCTGATAGGCTCCAGAGGAACATGATGGTCGTCGGCGCTCCTCCTCTGCACCACGAAAACTATGCGCTCGTCCTCACCAATCCTCCGACGCCCGATCTTCAGCGTCCTATGGTGCTCGCGGAAATTCTACAAATATTGGCAGAGGACTTCAATGCAGAGGTGATTTACTCTGACATCTTTCATCTAGGAGTTGGGATGATTGGATTTAGATCAGCTGCTGTCAGGGACTTTCTTATCACTACTGGGCCGCATCCGATAGATGAAGATAGGACCTTCTACTTCGCCCGCCATGACGAAGGACCTAACATGCGCATACCTATTTTTGAAGCTGTTGCATGGGTAGTGTTCCTGGGTTTTCCTCTTGATTACCAGAATGAGTACTATGTGAACAAGGCGGTTAGTTGCTTTGGTAACTTTGAGATTTGGCATAACCCTGGGCAAGTCAAGACTAGAGTTCTTGTTCGTGTGCTTATCAATCAATTCTCCAATGTGCCGCATAGTCTGATCATTAAAAGGGCTAACGTGTTTGGAGGGCTGGGAAGATCTTGGACTATTCCGGTCTATATCCTGACCAACTGGCCAACTAACCCGCCTAATGCGGGCACAGAGGAGCCGCCGCCACCAATGAACGCCTCGCCGCATCCCAGAGAGCTGCCGTTCCTGACTGCTTCACAGCAAGTTTCCTTTGAAGCCATGGTTGCACAACAGCAACAGGCGAATGCGGCCTGGGGGCAAGATCTTCAGCCGCCTGTACAGCAGCCACTGGCCAATGGATGGCAACCCTGGCCGGAAGTTCCACCACAGTACCAGGGTGAGAGTTGGCGTCAGATCACCGGATACACTGGTCCGTCCATGATGGACGGCGTAACACCGGAAGAAAATGTGCTTGATGATGGTCTGGAGGCCTGGAATGCGCATGTAGCGCAGGTCGAGATGGCGGCAGATGATATCGTTCTGGGCGTGCACCACAGCACCCTAACTTTTGTCAGAGGAACGGCGGAGGAGGCAAACCTCAGAGTCCTACCTTTCGCGCGTTTGATCTCCTTTCTCAGGACATACATCTACAAGCCCATGCTCCCCATGCTCCTCCCTGCTGAAGATTCGCTGGAGAAGACTACCCAGTTCTGTAGCTCGCTCCAATACCTGTTTGTGGCATATGCAATCAGATCCTGGTATACCCCAATTGCCACAATATCAGACACTCTCCTTGTGAAATTGGACAAGCGCAGCTGGGATGTAGCTTTTGCTCCGCTTCTTCGCCAGCCGACGGATGCCACCATGGTCGCAGTTGAGGAGCCAAGGAATGGGCCCCGAGAGAACGCAGTGGTGATCACTGAAATTGGGGACGACTCACGGGTGTTGGCACGCTCTGTCAAGAAGAACAAGCTGACAGGCGATTCACTGCCTCTCCGCCGTAGCACCAGGAACAATCGTTATGATGGCTTTAAGGCCCCTTCCATGGCTGAAACGCGCCCGTACAAGTCTAAGGTTAGACCACGGCAAGCACCCTCGGCTCCTCTCAGAGTTTCTTCAATTTATGCAAAACCTGCTGCTGATGAGGTCCCGCCACCAACTCCTATTTCCCAAATGCAGCAGATCGGCACGGTGCGCTGTGGAATTCCTGCAGCCGAGCTCGCCGAGTCCAAGCTCATGGCGCCGCTGGAGGACGAGGAGCCCGCTGCCACCACCTCCACCAACTAATCTCAATGGCTAATCAAGTGCACTGGAAGGTGTTAGTGTGGAATATCCGTGGCATTAATTCGGAAGAAAAAAACTTTAGCAGTTAAAAATGCGATTGCAGCTTCGGGTTGTAATATCGTGTGCCTTCAGGAGACTAAACGAACCTCTTTTGATCTTGCTTACATTAAGACGTTCTGTCCACGCCGTCTTGATCAATTTGTCTTCGTTCCTTCGCGTGGCGCCTCGGGGGGTATTCTTACAGTTTGGAATGGTTCTCTATTTGATGGGAACAGGCTTTTTTCGGATTTCTTTGCTTTAGGAGTAAAGTTAACTTCGAAGGTGTCCGATCACGCATGGACGTTATTCAATATCTATGGGCCATGTAGGGGGGATGATCGAGTAATGTTCACTGATTGGCTCTATGAATTGGAAATACCGGATACGGAAGATTGGCTTCTGGTAGGGGATTACAATTACATTCGATCATCCAACAACAGAAATAAGCCAGGGGGGATGCCAATGACATACTCATTTTTAATGACGTCATACGTGCACAAGCCTTGGTAGAAATCCCCCTAAAAGGACGTTCCTATACTTGGAGCAATATGCAGAATGATCCCTTGTTGGAACAGCTAGACTGGTTTCTCTCGTCATGTCATTGGACCCAATCATACCCAAACACAATAGTCACCCCACTGGGAAAACCTGTGTCTGATCACATACCATGTGTGGTCGAAATCAAAACCACCATACCCAAGAGTAAGGTCTTTCGTTTTGAAAATTATTGGACTAACCACCCGGGGTTTTTTGAGGTGGTGCAGGGGTCCTGGGATAAATATTGTTATGCAAAAAATACCTCTGCTCTTATATGCAAAAAGATGAAGCGCCTAAGGTATGATCTTAAAAAATGGAGTAAAGGAATCTCCCGCCTCTCCATCCTCATTCAAAACTGCAATTGGGCCCTCGCGGAGCTGGATGGGCTGGAAGACCGGCGGCTCCTCACGCTGCCTGAGAAAAACTTCAGGAAAATTCTCAAAGCCCACCTGCTAAAACTACTACAATACCAGAACCGATATTGGAGAGAGCGTTGCACGATTTGTTACATCAAATTTGGTGAAGAAAACACGAAACTCTTCCATGCTTTGGCAACTGAACGCTACAGAAAAAACTTCATTTCCTCACTCAAACTTCAAGATGGCTCTGTGGTTACAGACCATAAATCGAAGGAGCAGGTACTGTTTGATACATACAAAGGGAGACTTGGATCTTCTTCCACCCCGGCTATGAAGTTTGACTTAGCCTCAATCATCAAAAAAATTGAGGGTCTTGAAGTACTGTCAACTCCTTTTACACACTCTGAGATTGATGAAGTGGTTAAGAACATGCCTGCTGACCGTGCCCCTGGCCCTGACGGTTTCAATGGACACTTTATCAAATCCTGTTGGCACATTGTCAAACAGGACTTCTATAAACTGTGCGAGGATTTTTACAACGGCAATCTTGACCTCACCAGCATCAACACAGGGTTCATCACGCTCATCCCCAAAACCAACTCGCCTGAGTCGGCTAATGACTTCCGCCCAATCACTCTTTTAAACTGCTGCCTGAAAATCATTACAAAGCTACTTGCAAACAGGTTGCAGGCCGTTATCCTCAAGATCATACATAAAAACCAATACGGTTTTTTGAAGAACCGATCCATTCAAGATTGCCTGGCGTGGGCTTTTGAATATATCTATCAATGCCAGCGATCGAAAAAACCCATTGTGCTGCTTAAACTGGACTTTGCAAAAGCTTTTGACACTATCAACCATTCTGCTATGATGAAGATCATGCACCACACGGGATTCGATGATCGGTGGATGGGGTGGATCAAGAGCATATTTGGATCAGGCAAATCCTCGGTCCTTCTAAATGGAGTTCCCGGTCGACAATTTGACTGTAACTGCGGAGTACGGCAGGGGGATCCGCTCTCTCCCCTCATATTCGTCCTCGCGGGTGATCTACTACAGGCTGCCATCAATGACGCGTACCAGAATGGACTTGTCGAACTACCGATACCCTCTCGTACTGGAATGGATTACCCGGTGATACAATATGCAGATGACACAATCCTGGTCATGCCAGCCGACCTAGCGCAAGCACAGACCATGAAACAAATCCTGATAGACTACGCAGACTCGATCGGTCTCAAAATAAACTTTAGCAAATCCCTTCTCGTGCCGCTTAACGTGGACGATCGCCTTGTTGCGGACCTAGCGGAAATCTGGCAGTGCTCGGTTGGGGGTATGCCATTCACCTACTTGGGATTACCCATGGGAACGACCAAACCTACGGTGAATGAGCTTATGCCAATGGTGGAAAGAGCAGAACGTAGGCTCTCTTCTTCCCTATGCTTGATGAACTATGGGAGTAAGTTGACGCTGCTGAACTCCATGATTACCTCCCTCATGATTTACCCCATGTGCACTCTCAAGTTCCCGCTCAAATTGATTGAGCATCTGGACAAGATTCGTCGCAGATGCCTGTGGCGCAAAAAAACGGAACAAGGGGAAACTTGTAACTCCCTGGCCTCTTGGGCTCTCGTGTGTAGGCCTAAGAAGCATGGGGGTCTGGGTGTTCTTGACATCAGAATCCAGAACGAAGGGCTGCTCCTTAAGTTCCTTCACTGCTTTTATAACAAAAAAGATACCCCCTGGTGCTCGCTGATCTGGGACGCGTACTATGAACACCAAGTCCCGCATGCGACGGATGCTTGTGGCTCGTTCTGGTGGAGGGACGTAATGAAGCTGAATGATAAGTACAGAGGTATTACTAGGGTTGTGGTGGGTGATGGCTCGTCGGTGCTGTTCTGGAAGGACCTGTGGCTAGCTGAAACCCTTGAGCTCTCGCATCCACGAGCCTTCTCCTACACTACGATGGAAGATGCGTCGGTCAAGGATTTCCTGGCAATCACAGACATGCAGCAAGGATTCTATTTGCCCCTCTCCCAACAGGCTAGGGACGAAGTGCTTGAAATGCAAAACCTCTCGAGAGACACCACCCCCGTAGATGACCTAAGTGATTCCTGGACCTGCCTATGGGGGGACCGATATTCCTCTCGCAAATACTATGCGAACTACTTCAAGGAAGTGATGGTGGATGAGGCTTTCAAATGGATCTGGAGGAGCAGATGCACAATGAAGATTAAGGTATTTGCGTGGCTGCTGATGATGGATCGGGTGAACACTAAAAGCATGCTCAAACGACGACACTATAATGTTTCGGATGGGGTGGCGTGCGAGCTTTGTGCGAGTGGGGCAGAAGAAACCATGGAGCATCTCTTCTTCAACTGCAACTTCAGCAGAACCTGTTGGGGGAGGCTAGGGATAGTTTGGACACACACTGGAGACCGCATGCAGATCGTACACTCTGGGCGACAGCGATGGACCAAACCCATGTTCATGGAGATTTTTCTCACGGCGGCCTGGAGCATATGGAAGGAACGTAACGGCAAAGTGTTTAGGGCGACCCCCCCCTCGGTTGCCTCCTGGCAGGAGAGGTTTAAGAAAGATCTTGGCCTACTTGTACACCGGGTTAAACCCGCCCTAGGACAGTTTGTAGGAGACTTTTTAAAAACTCTAGACTAAAGCTAGGAAACTTTCTCTAAATAGTTGGGTCTGGGGGGTGATTGGCCTGATGGAAGGCCCCTGAACTGGGGGCCCACATCCTGCCCTGCGACACCCTGACAATATGTAACCTCTATTTGTATATGGAAAGTCAGTAGGATACTCTCCTACTGTCATTAATGATTCAAAAAAAAAATATCATAGCAATATCACACAAAAGAAGCATGGAGCAAGCAGAAATTATAGATACGTTTTGGACGTATCAGCTGCCTTGATGGTGGAGGGGGCAGACGCGGAGCAACATAGGATGGTCTTGGAGCAGGAGAAGTTGGACGATACATGTTGTGGGGGATCCAAATCCGACGCTTCTGTGCGGACGGGCCCGAAGATGAGCCAGCGTCACGGTTGCGCCTGAGGGATCCCTGGTGTTCCTGAAGACCAGTCTCAACCTGAATAGCCTTGTTCCCCAAGGTGGGAAGTCGGCAAAGTCATGAGCGAGAAGTGCTAGCTTGATATTAGGGTGAAGTCCATCACGAAACTTTTCTTGTCTGCGAGCATCAGTAGCAATGTCTTCTTCAGCGTAGCGGAACAAGTCCAAGAATTCTCGTTGATAAGCATCTACAGACTTGCTGTCTTGGACAAGGTTGCGGAACTCTCGCTTCTTCCTGTCCATGATTCCCTGAGGAATGAAGCGGGCACGGAAGGCGGCTTGGAAATCCGGCCAAGTGGTGACCGTTCCAGCAGGTAGGGTACGCCTGTGGCTGTCCCACCATTGAGCAGCGGGGCCCTTCAGATAGTATGCCGCGAAGGTGACATAGTTGGCAGGGGCTACACCAGCAGACTCTAGCTCGAAAGCGATGTCACGGAGCCAGTCATCAGCATCCACTGGTTGAGTTGAGCTTTGGTAGACGACAGGATTGAGTTGCGCAAAGTCTTGCAGAGTTACTGGGGCTGGCTGCTGATTCATATTTGGGCGAGGAAACTGAGCCATCACTCCTTCCATGAACTGGCGATTCAGCTCAAACTGTTGCATCATTCCTGCCACGAATTCGGGCGGTGGTGGAGCGTTGCCACCACGGCCACGACCACCTGGTCTAACCATCCTGCTAACATGTAACAGGGGGTAGTTCAGCATTGAGCATTTGCAAAGACAAAGAATTATTCATTATCTAACATGTAGAATGAACGAGGTTCGACGGGTACCACATAGTAGTCGGCAAGACAGAGAGGGGTACTTATTCAAAATACTAACCTAAGGAATAACTATGGCTTATCCAACTTCGGGGTGAATGTGGTCACGGGATCCTAATGTTAGAGTTAGTAAATTCGTTCAACCCGAATAGAAGAGAGTTCAGAGTCCCAGAGTATAGACAAGGAGTAAAAGATCCTAATACCCCCTAATTGGCGACGTGGGCCCGTAAGCCACACAGCCATGTTAGTAAAACAGTTTTTCAAAGACTAGACTCAACTTCGGCCAAGGAGTTGGAAAGAGGGTTCCTACAGGCAGTCGGCTCTGATACCATCTTGTGACGCCCTGGATTTGACCGTACACTAATCATGCACGCAAATGTGTACGACCAAGATCAAGGACTCACTAGAAGATATCACAACACAATTCTAGACACAAATTAAAATAATACAAGCTTTATATTACAAGCCAGGGGCCTCGAGGGCTCGAATACATAAGCTCGAAAACGCAAGAGTCAGTGGAAGCAACAATATCTGAGTACAGACATAAGTTAAACAAGTTTGCCTTAAGAAGGCTAGCACAAAACATCAACGATCGAAAAGGCAAGGCCTCCTGCCTGGGACCTCCTAACTACTCCTGGTCGTCAGTTGTCTCCACGTAGTAGTAGGCTCCGTCGGGGTAGTCGCAGTCGTCAAGTGTGGCATCTGGCACCTGGACTCCACCATCTGGTTGCATCAACCAGCAAGAAGAAAGAAGGGGGAAAAGGGGGAGCAAAGCAACCGTGAATACTCATCCAAAGTACTCGCAAGCAAGGATCTACACTACATATGCATCGGGATCAATGAAAAGGGGTAGTATCTGTGGACTATGTTGCAGAATGCCGGAATAAGGGGGGGAGAAGCTAGTCCTATCGAAGACTAGCATCTTTTGGAAACCACCGTCTTGCAGCAAGAGGGGGAAGTAGAGTAGTATAACATAAGTCATATTTATGTTGTTGTTCCAACGCTCCGGGATCCTTCCTCGACTCCCGAAGCAACATATCCAAACAATGCCTCAGCATCCAGTTCTAGTTGTAGCGATCGGGATACAACTCCAAGTGTCCGTTACTGTAGGACAGGCTATCGATAGATGTTTTCTTTCCTGCAGGGGTGCACCAACTTACCCAACACGCTTGCTTAACTCCGGCCGGACACACCATCAGGTCATGCCCGCCCTCGGCCAAACAATACGCCACAACCCGACCTAGGCTTAATAGAGAGGTCATGCACGCCGGACTAAACCCTATGCCCCCAGGGGTCATGGGCCAATCGCCCCAGGAACTCCTGCACGTTGCGTACGCGGCCGGTGAGCAGACCTAGCAACCTCCTTTAAAAAGGTAGGAGCCTAACCAGTCCAACCCAGCGCGCGCCGCTCAGTCGCAATGACGTCAATTAAGCTTCGGCTGATGCATACGACGCAGAATGCCCATACTATGCCCATGTGATGGTTAGTGCTATCAGGCCAGAGGCTTCTCGGATCAAATATCCAAACCGTTTAGTGTCTTGGGAACGCGCGGTAACGAGCACAGACTCACGAACATGTGACCCCATCGCCCCGTCTCGAGAACTTGCGGCAAGGGCGAGTGCCCGGCCACGCCTCGTATTATCTCGCGGGCACCTTCCAGGTCGACCCGACTACACATCACTCGCAATTAAGCTCGCGCGGGTACCCCTCTGGGTCGACCCGTCTTTAGTAACCAGGTTCAGTGTAAAGTCATAGTAACCATAGTAACTGTGTGTATGGCATCAAAGGAAAACCTGAGGAAATCATCCTCGATGGAATTCCACCTGATGTTTATCATCAAGGTGAACGAAAGAGGAGTCACCCTCGAGGTCCACTCTTGAGGAGTTGCACGACAGTGTCGTTATCGGGAGTGGAGAAAGAGGAATCACCCTCGGTGACCACTACCGATGAACTAACCTACAAGGTTAACATCAGAAGTGCTGATGAGGTCTCACCCTTGGCACTCGATAGTAACCCAGTAGTGTCGAGCAACTTAGGGAAAAGTGATGTGCGGTGCCGGGTCCTGGTCTTCGATCCCGTTGATCGGGTCTTCTGATAATCCAGCGGGGCAGTCGGGACAAGGTAGGGGGTCACTGGTGGATCTCTAACCAGCCTATACTAAGCAGGTTAGTATAAACATGTAAGGTATGAAAGCAGCAACAACAACAGGATATGCATCAGAATAGGATCATACAAAAAGCAGTAGCAGTTCTAATGCAAGCATAAGAGAGAAGAGAGTGGGCGATATCGGAATGATCAAGGGGGGTTGGCTTGCCTGGTTGCTCTGGCAAGAAGGAGGGGTCGTCAACACCGTAGTCGATCACCGGGGCATCATCGGTCTCGGGGTTTACCTGAGAGAAGAGGGGGAAGAAACAATAAATATAAAGCAAACAGTTGCAACAGAGAAGCACGACATGTCAGCACGCAGTGCTAGGGTGCTCTAACGTGGTGGTACACGGTACCGGCGAAGGGGGATAACACACGGGAAAGTATCCCCGGCGTTACGTGTTTTCGGTAAAATGAATCGGAGGGGGAAAGTTGCAGGTTCACTATGCTAGGGACGTGTGGCGAACGAACGGACCGCGTATTCGAATTCGTCTCGTCGTTCTGAGCGATTTTCATATATAAAACATTTTCATCCGAGTTACAGATTATTTTATATGAATTTTCAAAGTTTTAGGCATTTTCTGGATTTATTTAATTATTTAAAACGAACATTATCCAGAATAGTAGGTGATGACGTCATCATGATGTAGAGGTGACATCAGCAGCCAACATGTTGACTGGGTCAACTGGGCAGTGGGGCCCACTGTCGTAGACACATTTTTAACTAACAAGTTTAGTTAGTTAACCTAGTTGGTTAGGGTAATTAACCAGAGTTTAATTAAGTTAAATAGTAATTACTAGTTAATTAATTAATTATTTATTTATTTCATTAATATATATTTTAATCTTTTTTTTTAAATAACTTTTTTTAAAACACATGGCGTGGGGTCCGGATGTCATAGGCCCAGGGGGCCTAGACAGGGCGGGTTATTGGGCGCACGGGTGCAGGTGCTCGCACCCGAGGCCACGAGGCCACGGCCGTTCTAGCTGCGAGGGGGGGGGGGGT
>LR738714.1:153960930-154002250 GCA_902687465.1 Secale cereale | reverse complement strand
ACATCACATAAAGGGCTTATAAATAAAAGAATGCCACAGTCGGACGTCTGAGAGACATCACATAAAGGGCTTATAAATAAAAGAATGCCACAGTCGGACGTCTGAGCGACATCACATAAAGGGCTTATAAATAACAGAATGCCACAGTCGGACGTCTGAGCGACATCACATAAAGGGCTTATAAATAAAAGAATGCCACAGTCGGACGTTTGAGCGACATCACATAAAGGGCTTATAAATAACAATAGTATAATGATGAAATACTTCGGAAAGTAAATCAATACAGAGATAGTTGGTGAGTTCATCTACCAAATGAACTTGATGAAAACACTATTCTGGTTACCAACAAGAATATACTAGAGACGGTCACCGGGCTGACATGAAGATTGACCCTAGGCCATAAACATGGCTACTGAAGGAATTTAACTCTGCAGAGCTCGTACTATTAACTCATAGCCAACGGATTCTACTAGCCACGGGGACTAGTTCCGTCTACGGTGTTTTAGTAGAAACCCAACTAACCAGTACACACCCATTTATCATCCTGTCGTCCGGAATCACCCGCGACGACATTCAAGAAAAACTTTAAGACGGGGAGGCTACAACCTCGAATAGCATGGGATCAAATTTATATATGCGCGCTCTAAGGGGTGCGCCCCCTCTCGGTCCCAACCGGAAACACCCATGCCCCCTGACCGGATGACGGGCTTTAATCCAGGGCCATGGAACCCTCATCCCGGCCCCTCTACTTGGTGTGTACTCGGGAAGTGGTTTACAACTGACTAGACCGTAATCCCAACGGACGGCCTATGATAGTACCGAAAAAGGAGACGAACGGAATCATGACATGATCTCCGTTGATACTGAGTTAACCAACTACTGGCATGCTCCAACAATACCAGCATTCCACCCATCATATCACCATATGATCGAGGTGGTTCAAACATCATCTTTCGGGGCTCACCCGAAGCTTACTTGCATGAAACATACCATACACATATGCCCATATGATCATGCTTATGAAACGAACTACTCGAGCAAACATGCAACACACTCATCATATCAAAAGTTCAAACATGCTTGCCTGGTTCTGAGAAGTCGGAGCCTAAATCGGTGTGGTTCGCGTCTCCATCACGGCCTCCGGTATCTACGTATTCAAGCAAATAAATACTAACATAAATACCGCGCGTGCAAATAAAGTTGCTCCAAAAATTTCCACATAAATATGACAAAAAACTAGGCAGAAAACTAAAGAGGATAGAAAAAGAATCAACTTAAAATCATTTTTAGATTAAAAGATATTAGAGTTTCTGTCCAGGGACTCATCTATAATGAAACAGAAAAGTTCCAGGGGCTAGAACAGAAAACAGCAAAGCGAACCGGTACGCAGTACGTCAACTGAAGGAGAAAACGTACTTTGCCTGAAGGCGCTTACAGAAAACGATTCGGGGGCAGAGATGTGAGGCCGACAAGAGGCCCCACTTGTCGGGTTTGAAAACTGGAAACAGAGCCGCGCCAGCGCCGGTGCTGTGGTGATCGCCGGCGTCGATCCACGGCGAGCTAGGGGAGGGGAGTGATACGTACGGCTTCTCGGTGGTCTTCCACGTCGAACGGTGGTGGATTTGAGTGTCGGCGAGCCCCACGTCGACGGCGACCCTGTCTCCGGCGGATGGCGGCTCACGTGGTCGTGGACCTCTTCGGAGAGGGTTCCTGGGATCAAATTGAGGTGGGGGTTAGGTCTAAGTGGGTGCCAGGGTGCTACGCTCGAGTCCACGGCGGCGGAGAAGCTCTCACCGGAGTGAATGAAGCTGGAGCCCAAGGCGGAGGGAGTTGGCCGAAGTTGGAGAAGAAGGGCCCCTCGAGGCTCTTCCAGAGGCTGGGCATGGTCTAGGGATGTAGTGAAGGTGTGCTGGCTCGAGAACGAGCTCGGGGGTGCCTTATATAGCCGACTCGAGGTGGCTGCCGTGAACGGATAAGTCCGGCGAGTCGATTACGGTGCTACAGTGGTCGGACGGCGGAGTTAGGGGCTTGAGCATCATCTAGGAGCTGTAGTGGTTCCATTCCCGCACCTAACTTAGCAGGGGAGAGGGAGTTACGGGCTGTCCCCAACGGAACGGCCGCGCGGCACGTCGGCGGCAGAAAACGTGCTCTGCGCGCGCCAGGCCTCGGCGACGGTGCGCCAGGCGTGTGCTGGCACTGGAAGTGGACACGCGGAGCGCAGGGGTGGTTTGGGCGGCACTAAATGGCGTCGAGCTGCGGGGTTGCTTCTGTCAGCCGCCACGGGCGGCGCTGTTGCCGTGGCAGTCGCCGGCACGGTCGGGCCAGAGCGCCACCGACGCCCAGAAGCGGCCAAGCAAGCGTGCGGCACACTGGATAAGAAGAAGGTGCAGTGCAGCGTCGAGCCAAGGAGGTACTGGCGAGATTTGTCGCTGCGCCTGACGAACTGACGAAACTGACGAACTGTCGACAGTTTCAGTTAACAGTTCTGAACTTGACAGTACAGTGTATGCTAGGTGTTTGATGAAATGTTTCTGGTATGTGTGTAATGTTTCTGGGGCTGATTTCTGGTGGAGTGACCTCTTGATGTATCTAGAGGCTGCATGATTTTTCACAGAATTTTTGGAAGAAGATAAATATGAATTTCACCAAATTTTGCAAATCTGGTCCAAACTTGCAGCAGGTGAAATTTGAAAATTTTGAACTATGGACCAGTGAAACAAGATGGATCTAGGTTGTGGGTACTAAAGACTATCTAGGAGAGTTGGTTTGGAATCAAACAACAAGCTAGGCATGGTGGTTCCTTTGTAAATCACCAAGGCCCACTATAAAAGACAGAATTGGTTTTTGGAGTAAAATAAATAGAAGAAAAACCCCAATAAGGTTAAAACTTACTGGAATTGATGAAAGACTTGTCCTAAGGTGTGAAGAGAGTCTTGGAGAGAAATATTTCTGTTGGGGTCATGGCAAGATGAAGGTTGGAGGGGGAGGATAAGTCCAAGATCAAACTTGAGAGGCAAAAATCAAGAAGGGGAGAATTCAAACAACTTCTTTGAAACTCAACTTGGGCTTGAGCCAACCCAAGAGGAGATCTTCAAGGTCAAAAACCAAGCTTGAGAAATCTCCAAAAACCTTGGCCAGAAAGATTTTAGAAGAGGTTCAAGAAAAGATAAAATAACCCTCTTCCAAAAGGCCAAAGTTTAAAAAGAAAACCAACTCAAAAATTTGGGGTGTTACACTCGATCTCGGTGATGCTGTCACTAGGAGCGGCAACAGCAAGTGGTCTGCCGCGGGGACTCACCGGAATGTCACCCAGCTGCTACCAGAGCCAGATGCCATGGTTGGTGGCTCAAGGTGCAAGGCGCACAGGTGAAGGCTCAGGCGGAGCGACCACGGAGGCCTACGTACCTCGCATGGTGAACTTGGGGTATGTGTCGGGGTAAGACCCCAGGTCGTTTCCCGGGCCAGGATGGGACGGCGAGACACACGAGGCGGAGGCGCCCCACGAGTGGTCCGAAGGCTTCACTGACCCCTTCAGCGATGACGTCGGCACGGTACAACCAGTAACTCGGGAGCACACGTATACTAACCATGGGCTGCAGGAGAACTAGCCTGCGGCGGCAGTCGGAGGTCTCAGAGCGGCAGCTCCGCTCCCGGCGGGAGTGGCGCACCGGGGGCTGCGTGGGGAGAGCCAGGATCCGGAGCCTTCCTCGTGTCCCATGGAGCAAGGCACATCACAGAGGTAGGTCCTCTGCCGGGGGAGGTGCCGGAGGGCCCGTGGTCACCGAGGGTGCCGCTAGTGTCCTCCTTGCCCCTTGGTCCCGTCCTGGTTTCCGGACGCCCCAACGATGGTCGGGAGCAGCACAAGGCGGGGCCCTCGCCTGTCGATATGAAGCAAGGCTCATGCCTGTGAAGGTCTCCGCCCGTGACACTCTCACGTAATAATGAGTAGGGCTGTACACGCCTCGGAGTCTCCGGAGAGCCGCCCTCGGGCCTCGGGGGCTCCCGCCCACATCCTAGTGGAAGCACCATGCTCCGCGCTGGCCGTCGACACTGTCCCCCAATGACTATGCTCACAGCCAGTGAATGTACTTAGCTACGCGCTGGTTGAAGACAAGAAGACTAGCTAGGTGCCGGACGCGGCCATTTGCTTTCGCCCCCTTTTCTGTAACTCGATTCGCCGCCCCTTTTTCAGTTGAACTTGGAGTCTCTTTTCTGCCAAACTTTGGGGGGATCTTCTCGTGTTCATGTTGGTTTCTTGCGTTTTGGTTGCGTGCTTTACTTCTTTTCGAGGCCAGTGTCCGCTACCCTTCCCTTAGTGAGCACCTTGCAAGCGGAACTGGGTGTGGTGCACGCAAGACATCATCGCACGGCGAGCCCGCCAGCGGCGATCGACCTAGGATCAGGAGTACCATTGCCACGGCGTTGCCGCACGCGCACCCTACATTGACCTGGCATTCGCTCCTCGCAAGGCCCCCTCGGGCGAATTGACCAACCACTCGGGAGACGTAAAAATCCATGGGCCATCGAGAGGCCCCCCCTTGGGAGGAAGATGCACCGGCCACCTCAGGACGCACTCAAGCCTGCAGGGATCAAGGTGATTCTTGGCCGCAACCCAGCTCAGGAACTCACGGGCCCAGAAGGCAAGTTTCCAGATCTATCTTAAGGGAAGAATATTAATTTACATACGCAAAAAAAGGGGGGGGGGTGCCACCCCCTCCAAAATACTCTCACACCCTACGGGGCTATGTCCAAATCCTTGTATACAGGTTGTAGCGGACGAATGCGGGCTCAACTGGACGTGCAACTCACAGTGGCGCCCTAGTCGCTCTCATACTCGCTACTAGCGCAATCACTGGCGTCGCCTTCACCATTGTCAACCACGCGGTTTTCGTCCACCACAACCATCGCCTCATTGTCTTTAGTGGTGAATGCTCTCACCAAGGCATCCACGTGGTCATCCACCTAGTGTGCTAGATTCTCCCGGACAGCCACGGGCACAGGGGCTATGACGGTGTCAAAATCAAAGTGAGGGTCGAGGTTCTGAAGATGACTGAAGACGCATGAGAACGCGTGCCCAAAGAGGCCCCGACTCTTCTCCTTGATGATCTTGCGAGCCCTCGTGGCCTCGCTCTCCAGGCGCGTCACAACTTCGGTGAAAAAGCCGAGGTGGCCAGCGTAATTCTCCACGTGGGGGTGAGGGACGCTCTCCTCGCAGATGGCCCCCAGCGCCCGGTTAGCCTTCACCCGGAGAGCCTGGAGCATGGGGGCATGCTCGTGCTGCAACAACTGTCGACGACAAGCCTCGTCTATGTTCTGCTGCGCAAGAACCGTGGCTTCATCGACTTGCCATTGGAGCAAAGCTAGGTCGGCCTGCGCGGAGACCAGCTCGGCCTGAGCAGAGGACTGGGCCGCCGTGGCAGCCCTCTCACGCTGCTCTGCTCAATCCAGCCTCGTCCTGAGGGCAGCAGTTCTCCCATCAGCTTCTGCCCGTAGGAGTTTCAACTTTAGGCTATACTCATTGGCAAGATCTGCGCGGGCCTTTGCCACCCTCCGGTCCATCTCCTCCTGAACCTTGGCCACACGAGCAGAGACGGCATCCTCGGCCAGGGTCACATGGCGCTCCCTCGTCTCCAATGGCTCCTGCTTGAGGTTGCGCTCTAAGGCTTCCAGCATCAGCGCCTCCTCGCGCTTCTGGATCTCCCGCTCGTCGGAAGGCGCCCACCTCATCGACACCAAGGCTGTCCTGCGCGCTTCGACCTGTTTCTCGAGGGAGTCGTTCAGGGCCTGAAGCTTCAGCTGGTGCTCCTCGGCAACCTCGCGGCGGCGATCCGCCTGCCTGGCTTCCTCCAGAGCTTGGGCACTGGCTTCACGTGAGGCCGCGAGGGAAGCTTCGGCCTTCGCACCGGCGCGCTCGTGCTCGAGACGGGCGAAGTTGATGGCCGCCTTTAATCGGCGCCATTTGTCCACCAGCCAAAGCTCCTCCGTCTCTAGGCAGGCGTCTAAATCAACGAGCTCCTCCCTGAGCCGGCTCAGCGCGCCCATCGCATTCCGGAGAAGCTCGTGACGGACGACGCCGTGCCCGCGTGCGAATTCAAACGCGCGGCCGGGCCCGTCCTCCGCGTCATCAATCGCCGGGGAAGCTTGGAATGGCCCGCCCTCCTCTGGCAGGGGGCTGGAGGCCGGCGCCTTACCCGCTGCCTCCTGGGTCTTGGTGGGGGCATTGAAATACAAGGCCATGCAACTCGAAGATGAAGCCGAAGCTGGGGCCGCCCAGCTGTGGGGGACAATCAACGGTGGGGCTCTCGGCCCGCCTCCAACGCTCCAAGCGAGGCTGCGAAGGAGGGACGACAAGAACGCGAAGTCCAGGCCTCGGGGCGGCGTGTTCACCTCTTCCTCAAACCTTGCGCCCTTGATGGCACCTCGGAGGGGCGCACTCAAGGCCAACAAGGAGCCCTGAGAAGGCGGGGGTCGCTTCTGTGGGGATTCCGCCGCACCAGTTGATGGAGACCTGAAGAATCAGGGCCAGAAAGGAACACAACACCCAGGAAACATGTTGGTAAGGTGCTTACCCGTCTTTGGCTATGTACTTCCTCTTATTCAGTGGCCAGTAGGCGACACCGTCGTACCTCAGGAGCGCCTTCCTCTTGCGGAGAGACCCGAAGTCCAAGCGGAGCTGGCCGAAGCCCTGGGCGCGACCACCGTCGCCTGGAGCGGTATCCGGGGCCCCCGAGAGGGCGACCTCGGGAGCCTCGGTCTGCAGCGGCTCACCAGGCACGACCTCAGGACAACTCACCCAAGCCCCAGGGGCCGTGCCTTGAGGGCTGCAACGTGCACCGCTTCCTCGTCAAACACCTCACCGACGTCCAATGACACCCGCCTCCCTGCACCCGCTTCTGAGGAGGGTGCTGAGGGGACCGCAGGCGAGGAGACCAAGGGGAGAGGAATCTCGCGGGGTTCCTCGAGTCCATCCAGACGCAGCCCCCATGCGTCAAAAAGAGGCATGTGCCGCACGTACTCAGCCGTGTTGGAGCAGCAGTACAAGAGACAACCCTCCTTCGGCAGGTTGGCTGGCGCTGAGTCGGCCATCAAGAGCTCGAACACTGTCCGCCGCACCTCAGGAGGAAGCACGGATGCATGGAGCCTGATGGGGTCAGCGCAACCGTAGAAGGTCCACAATGGACGGGAGTGACGCTGGAGCGGAGTGATGCGACACTTGATGAACTCCTTCACCAACATGGGCGCCGTCACCCCGAGGTCCCTTAGCCTGGCCAGTCGGCGCCAGACATGGACGAGTCGCGGGTCGTCAAGCCTCGCCTGCCCCTAGCCAGGGCTTGGAACGGTCGGAGCCCGAGAAAGCAGAAGCACAGGATAGCACACGCCAACATCGACAAACACCCACCGCTTTCGAAATCCATCCACGGCTGGCGAAAGATCGAAGTCGATCCTTGAGCCGGACGTTGCAACTATGGCGTGGAAGGTCAAGCACCCGAGCACTGGCGAGCGTTTGTCAGATGCAGCGAGAAGAAATGGCGAAACAAGGCCACGGAAGGAGCAATGCCTACCACGGCCTCGCAAACAAAGGCGAAGACATCAAGGAGGACGATGGATTGGGGATCCAGGTGCAATGCATTAACTTGGTAATGCGAGAGCACGACGTTGAAGAAGTCAGAGAAGGGAGGAATTAGGCCAGCCCAGAGGGCGTGAAGATGGATAGGGATCTCAGCGGCCGCCCTGTCGACCGCGAAGCGAGAAGCCGGCCAAGCCACAGTCGCCCCCATTCGTTCGAGTCGAAGGCAAGAGCAGGGTGGACCTTGCTCAGCCCCTCCTGGTTGACTACCACCGACCTCTCAAGGGCGAGCTCTAAGACTGGAGGCGCAGGGGCCGAGGCAAATGTTTTCCCCTTTCCCTTCTTCTTCTGGCGCGGTGCCATGATGGTGGCAAGGATTGGCGCTGGGTCAGGATAGAGGAAGAGTCCGCTGTCCTCTGGAAGACGGAGGAGCTATGGGAGCACGCTAGCAGCAGAGGAGGCGGAGCTATGCGAGCGGCGGCGGCCACCGGGTTGGGCGGATTTCAAGGCAGCGTGGGGAAGTGGAGACGCCCACATCCTCTGCTACTTATTGAGCTTGTGTTGTATTCCCTCGAAGAGGAAAGGGTGATGCATCATAGTAGCGTAAGTATTTCCCTCAGTTTTTGAGAACCAAGGTATCAATCCAGTAGGAGACCACCCGCGAGTCCCTCGCACCTGCACAAACAAATAAGAACTTCGCAGCCAACGCGATAAGGGGTTGTCAATCCCTTTACAGTCACTTACGAAAGTGAGATCTAATAGAGATGATAGCTTATATTTTTGGTATTTTTTATTATAAAAACAGAAAGTAAAAACGGAAAAAGTAAAGTAGATGTAGATTGATATGTTGAGAATAGACCCCGGGCCATAGTGTTCTCTAGTGGCTTCTCTCATGATAGCGATATTCTACGGCGGGTAACCAAATTACTGTCGAGCAATTGATAGAAAAGCGAATAATTAGGAGACTATCTAGGCATGATCATTGTATATAGGCATCACGTCCGAGACAAGTAGACCGACTCCTGCCTGCATCTACTACTATTACTCCACACATCGACCGCTATCCATCATGCATCTAGTGTATTGAGTTCATAAGAACAGAGTAACACCTTAAGCAAGATGACATGATGTAGAGGGGTAAACTCAAGCAATATGATATAGACCCCATCTTTTTATCCTCGATGGCAACAATACAATACATGCGTTGCTGCCCCTACTGTCACCGGGAAAGGACACCGCAAGATTGATCCCAAAGCCAAGCACTTCTCCCATTGCAAGAACTATAGATCTAGTAGGCCAAACCAAACCAATAATTCGAAGAGACTTGCAAGGATATTATGAGCACATAAAGAGTTCAGAAAAGAACCAAATATTTCTCATAGATAATCTTGATCATAAACCCACAATTCATCGGATCTCGACAAACACACCGCAAAAAGAGATTACATCGAATAGGTCTCCTCGAAGATCTAGGAGAACTTTGTATTGAGATCCAAAGAGAGAGAAGAAGCCATTTAGATACTAGCTATGGACCCGAAGGTCTGTGGTAAACTACTCACAACTCATGGTGAGGCGATGATGATGATGTAGAAGCACTCCGTGGTAGATCCCCCCTCCGGCGGAGCTCCGAAACAGGCCCCAAGATGGGATCTCACGGGAACAGAAGGTTACGGCGGTGGAATTAGGGTTTTCTCCGTTGCTCTGATGGTTTCGGGGTACGTAGGCTTATATAGGAGGAAGGAGGGCACCGGGGGCCTTATGAGGGACCCACGAGGCAGGGGGGCGCGCCATAGGGGGGGGTGCCCCCACCCTCGTGGGCACCTCGTGGCCCCTACTCCGTGGTTCTCAAGTCTCCCGTGCATGATTTTCTCCAAAAATATCTCTCCCGAAGGTTTCATTCCGTTTGGACCCCGTTTGATATTCCTTTTCTGCAAAACCCTGAAATAGGCAAAAACAACAATCTGGACTGGGACTTTGGGTTAGTAGGTTAGTCCCAAAAATAATATAAAAGTGTATGACAAAGCCCATTAAACATCCAAAACATCATAGATAATAGCATGGAACAATAAAAAATTATAGATACGTTGGAGACATATCAAGCATCCCCAAGCTTAATTCCTGCTCGTCCTCGAGTAGGTAAATGATAAAAACAGAATTTTTGATGTGGAATGCTAACCAACATAGCTTTTCAATGTAATTCTCTTACTTGTGGCATGAATGTTCAGATCTGAAAGATTCAAGGCAAAAGTCTATATTGACATAAGAAATAATAATACTTCAAGCATACTAACAAAGCAATCATGTCTTCTCAAAATACTATGGCTAAAGAAAGTTATCCCTACAAAATCATATAGTCTGGCTATGCTCCCTCTTCATCACATAAAATATTCATATCATGCACAACCCCGATTTCAGCCATGCACCTGTTTTCATACTCTATTCTTTCAAACCTTTCAACTTTCATGCAATACATGAGCGTGAGCCATGGACATAGCACTATGGGTGGAGTAGAGAGGTGGTTGTGGAGAAGACAAAAAGGAGGGAGATAGTCTCACATCGACTGGGCGTATCAACGGGCTATGGAGATGCCCATCAATAGATATCAATGTGACTGAGTAGGGATTGCCATGCAACGGATACACTAGAGCTAAATATGTATGAACGCTCAACAAAAGAAACTAGTGGGTGTGCATCCAACTTGCTTGCTCACGAAGATCTAGGGCATTTGAGGAAGCCCATCGTTGGAATATACAAGCCAAGTTCTATAATGAAAATTCCCACTAGTATATGAAAGTGACTAAACATGAGACTCTCTATCATGAAGAACATGGTGCTACTTTGAAGCACAAGTGTGGAAAAAGATAGTAGCAACTGTCCCCTTTTTTGTGTGGAGGGGCTTTATTGATTTAGCCTTTCCTCGCATGGGACAATGCTCTAATAATGATGATAATCACACATTCATTGAATTACCACTCGATATTACAACTCGGTACTAGAACAAGTATGACTCTATATGAATGCCTCCGGCGGTGTACCGGGATGTGCAATGAATCAAGAGTGACATGTATGAAGAAATATGCATGATGGCTTTGCCACAAATACGATGTCAACTACATGATCATGCATGGCAATATGACAATATGATGCGTGTCATATGAACGGAATGGTGGAAAGTTGCATGGCAATATATCTCGGAATGGCTATGGGAATGCCATGATAGGTAGGTATGGTGGCTGTTTTGAGGAATAATATGGTGGCTGTTTTGAGGAAGGATATATAGTGGGTGTATGGTACCGGCAAAAGTTGCGCGGTACAAGAGAGGCTAGCAATGGTGGAAGGGTGAGAGTGCGTATAATCCATGGACTCAACATTAGTCATAAGAGCTCATATACTTATTGCAAAAATCTACGAGTCATCAAAACAAAGCAATCAACACATGCCCCTAGGGGTGAGGTTGGTAGGAGTTAACCATCGCGCGCCCCCGACCTCCACACAAAGGTTGACACTTTACAAATACCTCAGGCTCTAACTTCTTGACATAGCAGTTCACCATACGTGCATGCTACGGGAATCACTAACCTTAACAAAAGTATTTCTCAATTTCATAATAACTCCACTAGCATGACTCTAATATAACTATCCTGATATCTCAAAACATTTATCAAGCATCCAAATTCTCATCATATTCAATGCACTTAGTGTGAAAGTTTTTACTACATTGATATTGAATGTCTATCATGTGAAGACTACTTTTATAGCCTAAACACATTACCATGCTGTTTTAATAGACTCACAAATAGATATAGGTGAAGCATGAGAGTTCAACAATTTCTTCAAAATATTATCACCACCGTGCTCTAAAAGATATAAGTGAAGCACTAGAGCAAAAACTATTCAACTCAAAAGATATAAGTGAAGCACATAGAGTGTTCTATCAATTCCCAGGCCATATTTAACTCTCTAAAATAGGTGTGTCCAGCAAGGATAATTGTGGCAAACTAACAAGCAAAGACTCAAATAATACACGACGCTCCAAGCAAAACACATATCATGTGGTGAATAAAAATATAGCTCCGAGTATAGTTACAGATAGATGAAGAGGAAAGAGGGGATGCCTTCCCGGGGCATCCCCAAGCTTAGGATTTTGATTGTCCTTAAATTTTACTTGGGGTGCCATGGGCATCCCCAAGATTAGGCCCTTGCTACTCTTTGTTCCATAGTCCATCAAAGCAATACTCAAAACTTGAAAACTTCACAACACAAAACTTAGAAAAAATCTCGTGAGCTCCGTTAGTATAAGAAAGCAAACCACTACTCAAAGGTACTGCAATGAACTCATTCTTTGTTTATATTGGTGTTAAAATTACTGTATTCCAACTTCTCTATGGTTCATACCTCCCAATATTACTCATAGATGCATTGAAATAAGCAAACAACACACGAAAAACAGAATCTGTCAAAAACAGAACAGTCTGTAGTAATCTGCAGGTTTCGCATACTTATGTAACTCCAAAAAATTCAAACTAAATTGGTAAACGTGAGGAATTTTTTTATCAATCATCTGCAAAAAGAATCAACTAAATAGCACGCCCCAGTAAAATCTGATGACCATTCTAGCGAGCGCTAACGATTCTGTTTTTCACAGCAAGATCACATAAACTTCACACAAGTCTTCCCAAAGGTTCTACTTGGCACAAACACTAAACAAAACACAAAACCACATCTAAACAGAAGCTAGATGCAATATTTATTCCCTAACAGCAGCAAAAACAAAAAATAAATATAAAATTGGCTTGCCTCCCAACAAGCGCTATCGTTTTACGCCCCTAGCTAGGCACGATACATGATAGATCTAGGTATTGCCATCTTTGGAAGGAAATCCATAAGTGGCTCTCATAATAGATTCATATGGTAATTTTATTTTCTTTCTAGGAAAGTGTTCCATGCCTTTCCTTAGCGGAAATTGGAATCTAATATTTCCTTCCTTCATATCAATAATTGCACCAATCGTTCTAAGGAAAGGTCTACCAAGAATAATTGGACATGAAGGATTGCAATCTATATCAAGAACAATGAAATCTACGGGCACATAATTCCTATTGGCAACAATAAGAACATCATTAATCCTTCCCATAGGTTTCTTAATAGTGGAATCCACAAGATTCAAATTTAAAGAACAATCATCAAGCTCATGGAACCCTAGCAAATCACACAAAGTTTTTGGGATAGTGGAGACACTTGCACCCAAATCACACAAAGCATAGCATTCATGATCTTTAATTTTTATTTTGATAGTAGGTTCCCACTCATCATAAAGCTTTCTAGGGATAGAAATTTCTAACTCAAGTTTTTCTTCATAAGATTGCATCAAAGCATCAACTATGTGTTTGGTAAAAGCTTTATTTTGACTATAAGCATGCGGAGAGTTTAGTATGGATTGCAACAAGGAAATAAAATCAATCAAAGAGCAATTATCATAATTGAATCCCTTGAAATCCAAAGTAGTGGGTTCATCACTATGCAAAGTTTTAATCTCTTCACTCCCACTTTTAACAATTTTAGCATCAAGATCTAAAAACTCCGAATCATTGGGACACCTTAAAGTAGAATCTTCTCCAATCCTATCTTCATCAAGATTTATGCTAGAAAACAAGGATCTAATAGGAGACACATCAATAACTTTCAGATCTTCATTTTTATTTTCATGATAACTAGAAGAACACGCTTTTATATAATTCTCTCTTTTAGCACGCATCCTAGCGGTTCTTTCTTTGCATTCATTAATGGAAATTCTCATGGCTTTGAGAGACTCATTGATATCATGCTTAGGTGGGATAGATCTAAGTTTCAAAGAATCAACATCAAGAGTAATTCTATCCACACTTCTAGCCAATTCATCAATCTTAAGAAATTTCTCTTCAAGCAAAGCATTAAAATTCTTTTGTGAGATCATAAACTCCTTAACACTAGTTTCAAATTTAGAAGGCATCTTTCCATAAGAGTTCTTGTAGGAATTACCAAAATTATTAGAGGAATTACTAGGAAAAGGCATAGGATTGAAGTTCCCTCTATAAGCATTGTTACCAAAATTATTCCTACCAACAAAATTCACATCCAAAGATTCATTGTTATTCTCAATCAAAGTGGACAAAGGCATATCATTAGGATTAGAAGAAGCACTCTTAGCAACAAATAATTTCATAAGTTCATCCATCTTTCCACTCAAAACACTAATTTCTTCAATAGCATGCACTTTTTTACTAGTAGATCTTCCGGTGTGCCATTGAGAATAATTAACCATAATATTATCTAGGAGTTTGGTAGCTTCTCCTAAGGTAGTTTCCATGAAAGTGCCTCCTGCGGCCGAATTTAAAAGATTTCTAGAAGCAAAATTCAAGCCAGCATAAAAGTTCTGAATAATCATCCACAGATTCAAACCATGTGTAGGGCAATTGCGTATCATTAATTTCATTCTCTCCCAAGCTTGTGCAACATGCTCATGATCTAGTTGCTTAAAGTTCATAATATTGTTCTAAGAGAGATGATCTTAGCAGGAGGGAAATACTTAGAGATAAAAGCATCTTTGCACTTATTCCATGAATCAATACTATTTCTAGGCAAAGAAGAAAACCAAGTTTCAGCACGATCTCTAAGTGAAAACAGAAATAACTTCAATTTAACAATATCGTTATCCGTATCCCTTTTCTTTTGCATATCACACAAATCAACAAAGTTGTTTAGATGGGTAGCGACATCTTCACTAGGAAGGCCGGAGAATTGAACTTTCATGACAAGATTCAACAAAGCATCATTGATCTCACAAGATTCAGCATCGGTAATAGGAGCGATCGGAGTGCTAATAAAATCATTATTGTTGGTATTGGAGAAGTCACACAATTTGGTATTGTTCTAAGCCATAGTGACAAGCAAGCAATACAACACATACAAGCAAACAAGAAGCAAGCGAACGATAAACACACGACAAGAGAAGGGCAAATAAAACGATAAGGGGGAAGTGAGGGAGAGGAAAACGAGAGGCAAAAAATGTAATGCGAAGGATAAGGGTTTGTGATAGGTACTTGGTATATGACTTTTGCGTAAGCCTCCCCGGCAACGGCGCCCGAAATTCTTCCTGCTACTTCTCGAGCTTGCATTGTATTCCCTCGAAGAGGAAAGGGAGATGCAGCACAGTAGCGTAAGTATTTCCCTCAGTTTTTGAGAACCAAGGTATCAATCTAGTAGGAGACCACGCGCGAGTCCCTCGTACCTGCACAAACAAATAAGAACTTCGCAGCCAACGCGATAAGGGGTTGTCAATCCCTTTACGATCACTTATGAAAGTGAGATCTGATAGAGATGATAGTTTATATTTTTGGTATTTTTGATTATAAAAACAGAAAGTAAAAATGGAAAAAGTAAAGTAGATGTAGATTGATATGTTGAGAATAGACCCGGGGGCCATAGTGTTCTCTAGTGGCTTCTCTCATGATAGCGATATTCTACGGCAGGTAAACAAATTACTGTCGAGCAATTGATAGAAAAGCGAATAATTATGAGACTATCTAGGCATGATCATTGTATATAGGCATCACGTCCGAGACAAGTAGACCGACTCCTGCCTGCATCTACTACTATTGATCCACACATCGACCGCTATCCAGCATGCATCTAGTGTATTGAGTTCATAAGAACAGAGTAACGCCTTAACAAGATGACATGATGTAGAGGGATAAACTCAAGCAATATGATACAAACCCCATCTTTTGATCCTCGATGGCAACAATACAATACGTGCCTTGCTGCCCCTACTGTCACTGGGAAAGGACACCGCAAGATTGAACCCAAAGCCAAGCACTTCTCCCATTGCAAGAACTATAGATCTAGTAGGCCAAACCAAACCAATAATTCGAAGAGACTTGCAAGGATATTATGAGCACACATAAAGAGTTCAGAAAAGAACTAAATATTTCTCATAGATAATCTTGATCATAAACCCACAATTCATCGGATCTCGACAAACACACCGCGAAAAGAGATTACATCGAATAGATCTCCTCGAAGACCGAGGAGAACTTTGTATTGAGATACAAAGAGAGAGAAGAAGCCATCTAGATACTAGCTATGGACCCGAAGGTCTATGGTAAACTACTCACAACTCATGGTGAGGCAATGAGGATGATGTAGAAGCACTCTGTGGTAGACCCCCCCCTCCGACGGAGCTCCGAAACAGGCCCCAATATGGGATCTCACGGGAACAGAAGGTTACGAGGGTGGAATTAGGGTTTGCTCTGTTGCTCTGATGGTTTCGGGGTACGTAGGCTTATATAGGAGGAAGGAGGGCACCAGGGGCCTTACGAGGGACCCACGAGGTAGGGGGCGTGCCCTAGGGGGGGGGGGGGGCGCCCCCACCCTCGTGGGAACCTCGTGGCCCCTACTCCGTGGTTCTCAAGTGTCCCGTGCGTGATTTTCTCCAAAAATATCTCTCCCGAAGGTTTCATTCCGTTTGGACTCCGTTTGATATTCCTTTTCTGCAAAACCCTGAAACAGGCAAAAAACAACAATCTGGACTGGGCCATTGGGTTAGTAGGTTAGTCCCAAAAATAATATAAAAGTGTATGACAAAGCCCATTAAACATCCAAAACATCATAAATAATAGTATGGAACAATAAAAAATTACAGACACGTTGGAGACGTATCAGCGTCGACCAAGGCCACAAGCATTTGGGTCCCGCGGCGCTTTGCCTCGAAGCCAAGTCCGTGCGCACTTTGGGCCCGAGGGCTACTGTCGGCATCCTGGGAATGGGGGTACCCAGAGTTGCCTGCCTGCGGCCCGTGACGTGGCTCCATCCGTGGCCTGGTGCGGCCCAGCTTCAGCAACCGCAACTCAAGATCCTCGCAAGGGGCCAAGCCTCGCGAGGTGAGCGACATCAAGACCTCCTTGGGGCAGTCTTCTAGGCTGGCTCCCGAGGAGCGGATATATCTATGAAAGGTGCACCTCGCGAGGTTCACATGACGTGAGCCATGACGACCAAGGCCAGGCGGGTGCCAGCATGCGCAGTGTACCAGTTTCTTCTTTGGTGCTAAGAGGGCAAGCACAGACGCAGAGTCCCGAGGGATCAGACAAAGGTTTCCATATCGGTGCAACAACACCAAGGACCGTCAGAGCTGCAGAACGGAGCCCGGTGCGGCGTCACCACCAGAGCCTTTGGCAGGCGAAGACTACTTTTGTCAGGATAACTTGTACTAGCCGTTCCCCTTCAAATTTGGCCGTTGTGGGATCCCTTCCCTCCGATATTTGGGAAGAGGACCAAGGCCACTATAAATAGGACCTAGCCACCACCATGAGAGGAGGAGCGGGAGAAGGAGATCGGATCTTGATCCATGAGAGAGCTCGCCAAGTAGAAGTGACACCACAAGCACATCCGAGCCCAAGAACACCTCTCCTCCGGAGGCTGTTCATCCCTTGTACTAGTTCTTCCTCAGCCATACAAGGCAATCCACCACACACACTGGAGTACGGTATTACACCACAAGGTGGCCCGAACCAGTATAATCCTTTGCGTCCCTTGTTCTTTGAGTTCGTCGAGCTAGGCCGTGGAATCGTAGGGTGAGCGCGCTAGGGAGATAGTGTTCTTCGTGCGCACTCTAGAGTTCGAACGTCTCAAGGGTTTGCGGAACCCGAAATCCGACAAGGTCCTTCATTCAAAAACACTTATTCAAGTAGGCCTTTATGCTTTCCAAAAGTTCTATATCATTTCCCATAAACAATATGTCATCCACATATAATATGAGAAATGCTACAGAGCTCCCACTCACTTTCTTGTAAATACATGCTTGTCTATAAGTCTGTATAAACCCAAATGCTTTGATCACTTCATCAAAGCGAGTGTTCCAACTCCGAGATGCTTGCACCAGCCCATAGATGGAGCGCTGGAGCTTGCATACCTTCTCAACATTCTTAGGATCGACAATACCTTCTGGTTGCATCATATACAATTCTTACTTAAGGAAATCATTAACGAATGCCATTTGACGTCCAGTTGCCAGATCTCATAATCATAAAATGCGGCAATTGCAAACATGATTCAGACGGACTTCGGCATTGGTAAGGGTGAGAAAGTCTCATCATAGTCAACTCCTTGAACTTGTCGATAACCCTTAGCGACAAGCCGAGCCTTATAGACGGTCACATTAGCATCCACGCTAGTTTTCTTCTTAATAATCCACTTATTCTCTATGGCTTGCCGATCATCGGGCAAGTCCACCAAAGTCCATACTTTGTTCTCATACATGGATCCTATCTCAGATTTCATGGCTTCAAGCCATTTGTTGGAATCCGGGCCTGTTGGAAATATGCTCTAGTGGCAATAATAAAATGGTTATTATTATATTTCCTTGTTCATCATAATTGTCTATTATTCATGCTTTAATTGTATTATCCGGAAACAGTAATACATGTGTGAATACATAGACCACAACATGTCCCTAGTGAGCCTCTAGTTGACTAGCTCGTTGATCAATAGATGGTTACGGTTTCCTGACCATGGACATTGGATGTCATTGATAACGGGATCACATCATTAGGAGAATGATGTGATGGACTAGACCCAATCCTAAGCCTAGCACAAGATCGTGTAGTTCGTATGCTAAAGATTTTCCAATGTCAAGTATCCTTTCCTTAGACCATGAGATTGTGCAACTCCCGGATACTGTAGGAGTACTTTGGTGTGCCAAACGTCACAACGTAACTGGGTGGCTATAAAGGTACACTACGGGTATCCCCGAAAGTATCTGTTGGGTTGGCACGAATCGAGACTGGAATTTGTCACTCTGTATGACGGAGAGGTATCTCTGGGCCCACTCGGTAAGACATCATCGTAATGAGCTCAATGTGACTAAGGGGTTGGTCACGGGATGATGTGTTATGGAACGAGTAAAGAGACTTGCCGTAATGAGATTGAACAAGGTATCAGTATACCGATGATCGAATATCGGGCAAGTACTATACCGGTAGACAAAGGGAATTGTATACGGGATTGATTGAATCCCCGACATCGTGGTTCATCCGATGAGATCATCATGGAACATGTGGGAGCCAATATGGGTATCCAGATCCCGCTATTGGTTATTGGCTGGAGAGGTATCCCGGTCATGTCTGCATGGTTCCCGAACCCGTAGGGTCTACACACTTAAGGTTCGGTGACGCTAGAGTTGTTATGGGAATAGTATGTGGTTACCGAAGGTTGTTCGGAGTCCCGGATGAGATACCGGACATGGCGAGGAACTCCAGAATGGTCCGGAGGCAAAGATCGATATATTGGACGAAGGGTATTGGAGTCCAGAATTGTTCCAGGGGTACCGGGTGACGACCAGCGTGTCCGAAAGTGGTTTCGGAGGCCCCGACAAGTGTTGGGGGGCCTTATGGGCCAAGGGGAGGGGTCACATCATCCCACTAAGGGGCTGAGCGCCCGTCCCAACCCATCTCACGTAACCTGGAGAGGTGGGGGCGCCTCCCCTAGGGCAGCCGCCCCTCCCGGCTTGGGGGGCAAGTTTCCTAGGGGTGGGGGCGCCCAAACCCATCTAGGGTTTCCCCTGTGGCCGCCACCCTTCCCCTAGGGAAACCCTAGGGCTCCTCCTCCTCCCCCCTTCCCCCTATATATAGTGAGGGAGAGAGAGGGCAGCCGCACCCCTTCCCTGGCGCAGCCCTCTTCCCCTCCCAACTCCTCCTCTTCCTCCGTAGAGCTTGGCGAAGCCCTGACGGAGAACTGCAAGCTCCACCACCACGGCGTCATGCTGCTGGAGCTCTTCCCCAACTTCTCCTCCCCCTTGCTGGATCAAGAAGGAGGAGACGTCCCCGGGTTGTACGTGTGTTGAACGCGGAGGCGCCGTTGTTCGGCGCTTAGATCAGAATCGACCGTGATCTGAATCGCTGCGTGTACGACTCCACCAACCGCGTTCTTGTAACGCTTCCGCATCGCGATCTTCAAGGGTATGAAGATGCACTTCCTCCCTCTCGTTTCTAGTAAACTCCATAGATGGATCTTGGTGATGCGTAGGATTTTTTTGTTTTTCTGCAACGATCCCCAACAGGGTCCGCCATCGCTTCTTCATAGATCGAAGGTTCACCGTTGTCTAACAACATTATTTCGAGGACAGGGTTGCTGTACCACTCTGGTGCGGAACGTGTCCTCGTGGACCAACGAAGTTTAGTAGCAACTTGATCCGAAGTTTCATGATCATCATCATGAACTTCCTCTCTAGTCGGTGCAGGCACCACAGAAACATCTTCCTGTGCTGCTCTACTCTTTGGTTCAAGAGGGGGTACAATTACCTCATCAAGTTCTATTTTCCTCCCACTTACTTCTTTCGAGAAAAACTCTTTCTCCAGAAAGGATCCATTATTGGCAACAAAGATCTTGCCTTTGGATCTGAGGTAGAAGGTATACCCAATAGTTTCCTCAGGGTATCCTATGAAGACACACTTTTCTAATTTGGGTTCGAGCTTTTCAGGTTGAAGTTCCTTGACATAAGCATCGCATCCCCAAACTTTCATAAAAGATAACTTAGGTTTCTTCCCAAACCATAATTCATATGGCCTCGTCTCAACGGATTTAGACAGTGCCCTATTTAAAGTGAATGCGGCAGTCTATAAAGCATAACCCCAAAATGATAGCGGTAGATCGGTAAGAGACATCATAGATCGCACCATATCCAATAGAGTGCGATTACGATGTTCAGACACACCATTACGCTAAGGTGTTCCAGGTGGCGTGAGTTGTGAAATAATTCCACATTTCCTTAAGTGCGTGCCAAACTCGTGACTCAAATATTCTCCTCCACGATCAGATCGTAAGAACTTTATTTTCCTGTCACGTTGATTCTCTACCTCGCTCTGAAATTCCTTGAACTTTTCAAAGGTCTCAGACTTGTGTTTCATTAAGTAGACATACCCATATCTACTTAAGTCATCAGTGAGGGTGAGAACATAACGATAGCCACCGCGAGCCTCAACGCTCATTGGACCGCATACATCAGTATGTATTATTTCCAACAAGTTGGTTGCTCGCTCCATTGTTCCGGAGAACAGAGTCCTGATCATCTTGCCCAGGAGGCATGGTTTGCACGTGTCAAATGATTCATAACCAAGAGACTCCAAAAGTCCATCTGCATGGAGTTTCTTCATGCGTTTGACACCAATATGACCAAGGCAGCAGTGCCACAAGTATGTGGGACTATCATTATCAACCTTACATCTTTTGGCATTCACACTATGAATATGTGTAACATCACGTTCGAGATTCAATAAAAATAAATCATTGACCAGCGGGGCATGACCATAAAACATATCTCTCATATAAATAGAACAACCATTATTCTCGAATTTAAATGAGTAGCCATCTCGTATCGAACGAGATCCAAATACAATGTTCATGCTCAAAGCTGGTACTAAATAACAATTATTGAGGTTTAAAACTAATCCCGAAGGTTGATGTTGAGGTAGCGTGCCGGCGGCGATCACATCGACCTTGGAACCATTCTTGATGCGCATCGTCACCTTGTCCTTCGCCAGTCTTCGTTTATTCTGCAACTCCTGTTTCGAGTTACAAATGTGAGCAACTTCACCGATATCAAATACCCAGGATCTACTACGAGCACTGGTAAGGTACACATTAATAACATGTATATCATATATACATTTGACATTGCCGGCCTTCTTATCCGCTAAGTACTTGGGACAGTTCCACTTCCAGTGACCATTTCCCTTGCAATAAAAGCACTCAGTCTCAGGCTTGGGTTCATTATTTGGCTTCTTCTCGATAACTGACTTACCGGGTGCGGCAACTCCCTTGCCGTCCTTATTGAAGTTCTTCTTACCCTTGCCTTTCTTGAACTTATTGGTCTTATTCACCATCAATACTTGATGTTCCTTTTTGATCTCCACGTTCGCTTATTTCAGCATCGAATATAACTCAGGAATGGACTTCTCCATCCCTTTCATATTGTAGTTCATCACAAAGCACTTGTAGCTAGGTGGAAGTGATTGGAAGATTCTGTCAATGACCGAGTCATCTAGAAGATTAACTCCCAGCTGAGACAAGCGATTGTGCAACCCAGACATTTTGAGTATATGCTCGCTCACAGAACTGTTTTCCTCCATCGTACAACTGAAGAACTTGTCGGAGACTTCATATCTCTCGACCCGGGCATGAGCTTGGAAAACCATTTTCAGCTCTTGGAACATCTCATATGCTCCATGTTGCTCAAAACGCTTTTGGAGCCCCGGTTCTAAGCTATAAAGCATGTCACACTGAACCAGGGAGTAATCATCACTATGTGACTGCCAGACGTTCATAACATCTTGAGTTGCTGGGAAAATGGGTGCGTCACCTAGCGGTTCTTCAAGGACATATGCTTTCTTGGAAGCTATGAGGATGATCCTCAAGTTACGGACCCAGTCCGTATAGTTGCTTCCATCATCATTCAGTTTGGTTTTCTCTAGGAACATGTCGAAGTTGAGGGCAACATTAGCATGGGCCATTGGATCTACAATATAGATTGTAAAGACAATTTTAGACTAAGTTCATGATAATTAAGTTCATCTAATCAAATTATTTAATGAACTCCCACTCAGATAGACATCCCTCTAGCCATCTAAGTGATACATGATCCAAATCGACTAGGCCGTGTCCGATCATCACATGAGACGAACTAGTCATCAACGGTGAACATCTCCATGTTGATCGCATCTACTATACGACTCATGTTCAACCTTTTGGTCTCTCGCATTCTAAGTCCATGTTTGTACATGCTAGGCTCGTCAAGTCAACCTAAGTGTTCCGCATGTGTAAATCTGGCTTACACCAGTTGTATGCGAATGTTAGAATCTATCACACCCGATCATCACGTTGTGCTTCGAAACAATGAACCTTCGCAATGGTGCACACTTAGGGGGAACACATTTCTTGAAATTTTAGTGAGGGATCATCTTGTTTATGCTACCGTCGTTCTAAGCAAATAAGATGTAAACATGATAAACATCACATGCAAATCATAAAGTGACATGATATGGCCAATATCATCTTGCGCCTTTGATCTCCATCTTCGAGGCGCGACATGATCACCATCATCACCGGCATTACACCATGATCTCCATCATCGTGCCTTCATGAAGTTGTCTCGCCAACTATTACTTCTACTACTATGACAAACGGTTAGAATAAAGTAAAGTAACTACATGACGATTTTATTGACTCACAGGTCATACAATAAATTAAGACAACTCCTATGGCTCCTTTCAGTTGTCATACTCATCGACATGCAAGTCGTGATTCCTATTACAAGAACATGATCAATCTCATACATCACATATATAATTCATCATATCCTTTTGGCCATATCACATCACATAGCATACCCTGCAAAAACAAGTTAGACACCTCTAATTGTTGTTGCATGTTTTACGTGGGGGCTATGGGTTTCTAGCAAGAATGTTTCTTACCTACGCAAAAGCCACAATGGTGATATGCCAATTTCTATTTACCCTTCATAAGGACCCTCTTCATCGAATCCGATCCGACTAAAGTGGGAGAGACAGACACCCGCTAGCCACCTTCTGCAACAAGTGCATGCCAGTCGGTGGAACCTGTCTCACGCAAGCGTACGTGTAAGGTCGGTCCGAGACGCTTCATCCCACAATGCCGCCGAATCAATATAGGACTAGTAACGATATGAAAATTGACAAAATCATCGCCCATAACTACTTGTGTTCTACTCATGCATAGAATCTACACATAGGCCTAGATCTGATACCACCGTTGGGAAACGTAGTAATTAAAAAAATTCCAACGTGTCACCAAGATCAATCTAGGAGATGCTAGCAAAAACAGAGAGGGAGTCCATCTTCATACCCTTGAAGATCGCTAAGCGGAAGCGTTGCAAAGAGCGTGGTTGATGGAGTCATACTCGCGGCGATTCAAATCGCGGAAGATCCAATCTAGCGCTGAACGAACGGTGCCTCCGTATTCAACACACGTACCGCCCAAGGACGTATCCTCCTTCTTGAACTAGCAAGGGGGAAGGAGAAGTTGAGGGAGAGCTCCGGCAGCACGACGACATGGTGGTGGTGGAGCTCGTAGTTCTCCGACAGGGCTTCGCTAAGCACTACGAAGGAGGAGGAGGTGTAGGAGGGGAGGGCTGCGCCAGGGGGAAGGGTGCGGGTGCCCTCCCACCCCCCAACTATTTGTAGGCTAGAGGGGGAAGGGGGCCGGCCCCATAGATGCATCTACATGTGGGGGAGGGCGGCCAAGGGGAGAGCCTTACCCCCCAAGTTGGTGGGAGGCACCCCACCCATAGGGTTTTCACCCTAGGCGCCTTGGGGCCCTGGGGGGGGGGGTACACCAACCCACTAAGGGGCTGGTTCGCACCCATATTCAGCCCATTAGGTCCCTCGGGGCAGGTGGCCCCTCCCGGTGGACCCCCGGAACCCTTTCAGTGGTCCCGGTACAATACAGATAACCCCCGAAACTCTTCTGGTGACTGAAGCTGGAATACCCATATATAAATCTTCACCTCCGGACCATTTCGGAACTCCTCGTGACGTCCGGGATCTCACTCGGGACTCGGAACAACTTTCCGTAACCACATACAATTCCCATTACAACTCTAGCGTCACCGAACCTTAAGTGTGTAGACCCTATGGGTTCGGGAACCATGCAGACATGACCGAGATACCTCTCTGGCCAATAACCAATAGCGGGATCTAGAAACCCATATTGGCTCCCACATGTTCCACGATGATCTCATCGGATGAACCACGATGTTGGGGATTCAATCAATCCCGTATACAATTCCCTTTGTCCATCAGTATGTTACTTGCCCGAGATTCAATCGTCAGTATTCCTATACCTTGTTCAATCTTGTTATCGGCAAGTCTCTTTACTCGTTCTGTAACACATGATCCCGTGACTAACTCCTTATTCACATTGAGCTCATTGTGATGATGCATTACCGAGTGGGCCCAGGGATACCTCTCCGTCATACGGAGTGACAAATCCGAGTCTTGATTCGTGCCAACACAATAGACACTTTTGGAGATACCTGTAGTGCACCTTTATAGTCACCCAGTTACGTTGTAATGTTTGATACACCTAAAGCAGTCCTACGATGTTCGGGAGTTGGACAATCTCATGGACTAAGGAAATGATACTTGACATTAGAAAAGCTCTAGCAAACGAACTACTCGATCTTGTGCTGTGCTTAGGATTGGGTCTTGCCCATCACATCATTCTCCTAATGATGTGATCATGTTATCAATGACATCCAATGTCCATGGTCAGGAAACCTCAACCATCTATTGATCAATGAGCTAGTCAACTAGAGGCTCACTAGGGACAAGTTGTGGTCTTTGTATTCACACATGTATTACAGTTTCTGGTTAATACAATTATAGCATGAACAATAGGCAATTATCATGAACAAGGATATATAATAATAACCATTTTATTATTTCCTCTAGGGCATATTTCCAATAGTACAGCCAAGTGTATCTTGAATAATGATCCACAATCACCAAGCAATACTTTCTACCCCCAAGACCATCAAAGGATGGAGGCCCAAAGAGATCCATGTGAAGGAGCTCCAAAGGCCTCATCGAGTAGATGATAGTTGTGGGAGGGTGAGCCTTATCATGTAGCTTTCCTTCGATACAAGCACTGCAAGCACGATCTTTGGCAGAACTAACATTTGTTAGTCCACGGACATGGCCCCCTTGAGAAGACTTTGTAAAGATCTCATGTTGACGTGGGCTAAACGGCGATGCCAAAGCCACCCCACGTCAACTTTAGCCATTAGCCATGTCGCGGTCTTAGTGGGTCGCTTTGAAAAGTTAATCACATGAAGACCGTTCTCGACATGCCCAACAAAGGCTACTTTAAGAGTCTTGATCCACAAGAGGGCCACATAATCAATATCAAAGAAAGTAGCAAAGCCCATGAGTGCAAGTTGACGAATGGAAAGTAAGTTGTATGCAAGGGACTCAACAAGCATGACTTTCTCGATCGTGAGATCATGAAAAATGACAACCTTGCCAAGACCCAATACCTTAGAAGATGAGGCATCACCCCATTCGACATTGGTGGGCATAGATGACACCTTGTGCACGTCCACCACCAAGTCCTTACTTCGGGTCATATGATTTGTGGCTCCACTATCGAGCAACCATAACCCCCCGCCGGAAGCAAACACCTACAAGAGATCACTGCTTGGCTTTAGGTACCCATTTTGTAATGGGTCATTTGATGTTAGCAACAAGGGTCTTAGGAACCCAAATAGACCATTCAATGTACTCATAGGAAGAACCAACAAATTTGGCATAAACATGCCCATCACTAGCACGACATCACACATAAGAAGGTTTAAAGTCGCCGACTTTGTTGGAAGGAATGGCATTGCCCTTCTTGACACCACCACTCTTCGCATTGTTCTTCTTCTCCTTAGGAGTACCCTCTCCCTTCTTCACAAAGGTTTTCTTGATAGGAGGAGGTTGTCTGGTCTTGTCATTCTTATTCTTCTTATTGGATTTGGGTGCAAACCCAAACCCCTCCTTGGCCACAACTTCCTTTTGATTGCTCAAAAGGTCGTTGAGGTTCTTCTCACCTTGTATGTAATACGTCTCCAATGTATCTATAATTTTTGATTGTTCCATGCTATTATATATTTTGTTTTGGATGTTTAATGGGCTTTATTATACACTTTTATATTATTTTTGGGACTAATCTACTAACCCAAGGCCCAGTGCAAATTGCTGTTTTTTTGCCTATTTCAGTGTTTCGCAGGAAAGGAATATCAAACAGAGTCCAAACGGAATGAAACCTCCGGGAGAGTTATTTTTTTGACGATATCAACACAGAAGACTTCGAGTACACACCAGGAAGCGAGAGAGGTAGCCACGAGGGCAGGGGGCGCACCCCCCACCCTCATGGGCCCCCAGTTGCTCCCACGACGTCCCTCTTCCTCCTATATGTACCTACGCATCCTGAAACTATCAAGGATGACCACGATACCCTAATTCCACCGCCATAACATTCTGTACCCGTGAGATCCCATCTTGGGGCCTATTCCGAAGCTCCATCGAAGGGGCATCGATCACGGAGGGCTTCTACATCAACACCATAGCCTCTCCGATGAGTTGTGAGTAGTTTACCACAGACCTTCGGGTCCATAGTTATTAGCTAGATGGTTTCTTCTCTCTCTTTGGATCTCAATACAAAGTTCTCCTCGATCTTCGAGGAGATCTATTCGATTTAATCTTTTTGTGTGTTTGTCGAGATCCGGTGAATTGTGGGTTTATGATCAAGATTATCTATGAACAATATTGGATTCTTTTCTGAAATCTTTTATGCATGATTTAAATATCCTTGCAAGTCTCTTCGAATTATCGGTTTGGTTTGGCCTACTAGATCTATAGTTCTTGCAATGGGAGAAGTGCTTGGCTTTGGGTTCATCTTGCGATGTCCTTTCCCAGTGACAGCAGGGGAAATAAGGCACGTATTGTATTATTGCCCTCGAGGATAAAAAGATGGGGTTTATATCATATTGCTTGAGTTTATCCCTCTACATCATGTCATCTTGCTTAAGGCGTTACTCTGTTCTTATGAACGTAATACTCTAGATGCATGCTGGATAGCGGTCGATGTGTGGAGTAATAGTAGGAGATGCAGAATTGTTTCGGTCTACTTGTCACAGACGTGATGCCTATATACAATGATCATGCCTAGATATTCTCATAAGTATGCGCTTTTCTATCAATTGCTCGACATTAATTTGTTCACCCACCGTAGAAATCTGCTATCATGAGAGAAGCCACTAGTGAAACCTATGCCCCCAGGTCTATTCATCATATTATTTTCCTTCAACTATTTACTTTACTTTGCATTATTTACTTTTTCTCTATACCAAAAATACCAAAAATATTATCTTACCATATCTACCAGATCTCACTTTTGTAAGTGACCGAGAAGGGATTGACAACCCCTTTTATCACGTTGGCTGCAAGGTTCTTATTTGTTTGTGCAGGTACGAGGGACTCGCGCGTGGTCTCCTACTGGATTGATACCTTGGTTCTCAAAAACTGAGGGAAATACTTACGCTACTGTGATGCATCACCCTTTCCTCTTCGAGGGAATACAACGCAAGCTCGAGAAGTAGCAAGAAGAATTTCTGGCACCATTGCCGGGGAGATCTACGCAAAAGTCATATACCAAGTACCTATCACAAACCCTTAACCCTTGCATTACATTATTTGCCTCTCATTTTCCTCCCCCCCACTTCACCCTTGCCTTTTTATTCGCCCTCTTATTTGCTCCGTGTGCTTTACCGTTCGCTTGCCTCGTGTGTGTTCGTCTTTATTGCGGTTTGTTGCTATCATGCCTGAGATGGGGGGAGGATGTCATTGAAAAGGGCACTAACGCTGAGGGCAACTTTGCTTTTGTTGATCCTCTGGATGAAACTACCACTTTACATACTAAGAAATTCCGGGTTGGTAGTGGTAATATTATTGGAAAAGGAGTTCTTCAAGACTTCTTTACTTATGCTGGTGCTTTACCCACTATGGGTGGATCTATTCTTCATAGAACTAGTAGTCATGCGGATTCCATATCTATGCTTGTAGTTGAAATTGAAAGGCAATTTATCCATATGCATGCTTGCATTCAGAGAATTTTTCTAGAATTTTCCAATATTGAGCATTCTCCTGTTAAACGCGCAACTACTATCTTTTTGGCTCATGAGTTTAGATTCATAATGAAAGAGGCCAAAGAAATCTTTACGCATTATAGAGTGGACGCTGGTCGTCCTCCCATATAAGCTATCTTATTTAATAAAGAGGATGTAATGCGTTTGCAATCTTTAGGTCATGTTGCTTTTAATGAAAACCTTAGGAAAAAGGTTCCTACCGATATCCTAGTCGATAGAATCTCTGAATTGAATGATGATTTTTCTATTCAAAACAATGGGTTAGGTTTTTCTCTCGAGCGAAGGCTCATGACCTTTTGCCAAAAGAATGCTTATAATGATGAATTGATTGTGCAATATGAAGGGCCAAGGGAGGAACCTATACCTCCTGAGCTTGATATGGGGGACTTTTGTCCTATTAAATTTAGCCCTTTTGATTACTTTTGCTTGCAACAAAGAAAACTTGCTTCTGAACGTACGGAATATGAGATGAGTTTTCACGATCTACCTTATCATTATGGCAATACCTAGATCTATTTTTGTATCATGTCTAGCTAGGGGCGTTAAACGATAGCGCTTGTTGGGAGGCAACCCAATTTTATTTTCTTTGTTTTTGATTCTGTTTAGGAATAAATATTGCATCTAGCTTCTGTTTAGATGTGGTTCTGTGTTTTAATTAGTGTTTGTGCCAAGTAGAACCATTGGAAAGACTTGGGTGAAGTTTATGCGATCATGCTGTAAAAAACACAAACTTTAGCACCCACGAGATTAGCTACCATATTTTACTGGAAAGTGATTTTTAGTTGATTCCTTTTGGAAGATGATTAATAGACAAATTCCTCACGTCCACCAATTTATTTCAATTTTTTAGAGTTATAAAAGTATTCGAATGTTACAGATTGCTACAGACTGTTCTGTTTTTGACAGATTCTGTTTTTCGTGTGTTGTTTGCTTATTTTAATGAATCTATGAGCAGTATCGAGGGTTATGAATCATAGAGAACTTGGAATATAGTAGGTTTAACACCAATATAAACAAATAATGAGTTCATTACAGCACCTTTGAGTAGTGGTTTGTTTTCTTACACTAACGGAGCCCACGAGTTTTTTGGCTAAGTTTTGTGTTGTGAAGTTTTCAAGTTTTGGGTAAGGATTTGATGGACTATGGAACAAAGAGTAGCAAGAGCCTAAGCTTGGGGATTCCCAAGGCACCCCAAGGTAAAACTCAAGGACAACTAAAATCCTAAGCTTGGGGATGCCCCTGGAAGGCATCCCCTCTTTCGTCTTCGTCTATCGGTAACTTTACTTGAGACTATATTTTTATTCACCACATGATATGTGTTTTGCTTGGAGCGTCATGCATGATTTGAGTCTTTTCTTTTTAGTTTACCACAATCATCCTTGTTGGACACACCTTTTGAGGGAGATACACATGAATCGGAATTTATTAGAATACTCTATGTGCTTCACTTATATCTTTTGAGCTAGATAGTTTTGCTCTAGTGCTTCACTTATATCTTTTAGAGCACGGTGGTGGTTTTATTTTGTAGAAATTATTGATCTCTCATGCTTCACTTATATTATTTTGAGAGTCTTTTATAACAGCATGGTAATGTGCTTTGGTTATAAAATTAGTCCTAATATGATAGGCATCCAAGATGGGAATAGTAAAAACTTTCATAAAAGTGCATTGAATATTATGAGAAGTTTGATACTTGATGATTGTTTGGAGATGTGAGGATGGTGATATTAGGGTCATCTAGTGGAGTAATTATGAATTTGAGAAACACTTGTGTTAAAGTTTGTGATTCCCGTAGCATGCACGTATGGTGAACCGTTATGTGATGAAGTTGGAGCATGATTTATTTATTGATTGTCATCCTTTGTGTGGAGGTCGGGATCGCGCGATGATTAAATCCTACCAACCCTTCCCCTAGGAGCATGCGTTGAATACTTTGTTTTGATAACTCGTAGATTTTTGCAATAAGTATATGAGTTCTTTATGACTAATGTTGAGTCCATCGATTATACACACTCTCACCCTTCCACCATTGCTAGCCTCTCTTGTACCGCGCAACTTTCGCCGGTACCATATACCCACCATATACCTTCCTCAAAACAGCCACTATACCTACCTATCATGGCATTTCCATAGCATTCCGAGATATATTGCCATGCAACTTTCCACCGTTCCGTTTACTATGACACACTTCATCATTGTCATATTGCCATGCATGATCACGTAGTTGACATCATATTTGTGGCTAGGCCACCATGCATAATTTTTCATACATGTCACTCTTGATTCATTGCACATCCCGGTACACCGCCGGAGGCATTCATATAGAGTCATACTTTGTTCTACTATCGAGTTGTAAATCAATAAAATTGTGATGATCATCATTACTAGAGCATTGTACTAAAGAAAAAAAATAAAAAAGAAGAAGGAAAGGCCAAAGAAAAAAGGCCCAAAAAAAGAAAAAAAAAGAAAAAGAAAAAAGAAAAAAGAAAAAAGAAAAAAAAGAAAAAAAACGAAAAAAGGGACAATGCTACTATCTTTTTCCACACTTGTGCTTCAAAGTAGCACCATGATCTTCATGATAGAGAGTCTCTTGTTTAGTCACTTTCATACACTAGTGGGAATTTTCATTATAGAACTTGGCTTGTATATTCCAATGATGGGCTTCCTCAAATGCCCTAGATCTTCGTGAGCAAGCAAGTTGGATGCACACCCACTTAGTTTACTTTGTTGAGCTTTCATACACTTATAGCTCTAGTGCACCCGTTGCATGGCAATCCCTACTCACTCACATTCATATCTATTGATGGGCATCTCCATAGCCCATTGATATGCCTAGTTGATGTGACACTATCTTCCTCTTTTGTCTTCTCCACAACCACCACTCCATTCCAGCTATAGTGCTATATCCATGGCTCACGCTCATGTAATGCATGAAAGTTGAAAGGTTTGAAAAAAAGTGTGAAACAATTGCTTGGATGAAACCGGGGTTGTGCATGACTTAAATATTTTGTGTGATGAAGATAGAGCATAGCCAGACTATATGCTTTTGCAGGGATAACTTTCTTTGGCCATGTTATTTTGAGAAGACATGATTGCTTTGTTAGTATGCTTGACGTATTACTATTCTTATGTCAATATAGACTTTTGTCTTGAATATTTCGGATCCGAACATTCATGCCACAATAAAGAAAATTACATTGAGAATTATGTTGGTTATCATTCCACATCAAAAATTCTGTTTTTATCATTTAGCTACTCGAGGACGAGCAGGAATTAAGCTTGGGGATGCTTGATACGTCTCCAACGTATCTATAATTTTTGATTGTTCCATGCTATTATATATTTTGTTCTGGATGTTTAATGGGCTTTATTATACACTTTTATATTATTTTTGGGACTAACCTACTAACCCAAGGCCTAGTGCAAATTGCTGTTTCTTGCCTATTTCAGTGTTTCGCAGAAAAGGAATATCAAACGGAGTCCAAACGGAATGAAACCTTCGGGAGAGTTATTTTTGCAACGATATCAACATAGACGACTTCGAGTACACGCCAGGAAGCGAGAGATGCGGCCACGAGGGCAGGAGGCGCGCCCCCACCCGCGTGGGTCCCCTGTTGCTCCCCCGACGTCCCTCTTCCTCCTATATATACCTACGTACCCCGAAACTATCGAGGACGACCACGAAACCCTAATTCCACCGCCGTAACCTTCTGTACCGATGAGATCCCATCTTGGGGCCTGTTCCGGAGCTCCACCGGAGGGGGCATCGATCACGAAGGGCTTCTACATCAACACCATAGCCTCTCCAATGAGTTGTGAGTAGTTTACCATAGACCTTCGGGTCCATAGTTATTAGCTAGATGGCTTATTCTCTCTCTTTGGATCTCAATACAAAGTTCTCCTTGATCTTCGAGGAGATCTATTCGATGTAATCTTTTTGCGGTGTGTTTGTCGAGATCCGATGAATTGTGGGTTTATGATCACGATGATCTATGAACAATATTGGATTATTTTCTGAAATCTTTTATGCATGATTTAAATATCCTTGCAAGTCTCTTCGAATTATCGGTTTGGTTTGGCCTACTAGATCTATAGTTCTTGCAATGGGAGAAGTGCTTGGCTTTGGGTTCAATCTTGCGGTGTCCTTTCCCAGTGACAGTAGGGGCAACAAGGCACGTATTGTATTGTTGCCATCAAGGATAAAAAGGTGGGGTTTATATCATATTGCTTGAGTTTATCCCTCTACATCATGTCATCTTGCTTATGGCGTTACTCTGTTCTTATGAACTTAATACCGTCGGTGTTCTGGGAACGGGGGTACCCAGACTTGCCTGCTTGCGTCCCAGGGCGTGGCGCACCAGGCGGTCTGGTATGGCTCGGCATCTTCAGCAGAACACTCAAGACCCTCACGAGGGGCCAAGCCTCACGAGGCGGACGACACAAGGCATCCCCTGGGGTGGCCTCACTAGGCCGGCTCATGAGGATCGGAGGTATCGAGGTGAGGGACACCTTGCGAGGTCCTCGTGGCATGAGCAGTGATGACCAAGGCTAGGCGGGCGCCAGCGGGCGCAGAGTGCCAGTTTCCTCTTTGGTGCTAAACGAGTAGGTGCAGGCGAAGAGTCCCGAGGCATCAGGTGAAGGTTTCCATATCAGTGCAACAAGACAAAGACTAGCAGGACGGCGGAAAGGAGGTCACCGCGGAGCCCACGGCGGCGTCACCACCAGAACCTTTGGCAGGCGAAGACCACCTTTTGTCAGGATAGCTTGTACTAGCTCCCCCCCTTCAAATTTGGCCATTGTGGGATCCCTTCCCACTCAATATTTGGGAAGAGGACCCGGGCCACTATAAATAGGACTAGCCACCACCATTGGAAGATCACCTTGAGCTGATCAGATAGAAGGGCACACACTACAAGCTCACCCAAGTACAAGAACCCCTCTCCTCAGGAGGCAGTTCGTTCATGTACTAGTTCTTCATCAGCCTACAAGGCAATCCACCACACCACACTGGATTTGGGTATTACACCACAATGGTGGCCCGAACCAGTATAAACTTTGTGTCCCTTGTTCTTTGGATCTGATGAGCTAGGCTTAGGGATCGGTGGGTAGACGAGCTAGGACGGAAGGAGAGATCTTCGTGCGCACCCCAGAGTTCGAACCTTAAAGGTTTTGCATTTTACCTGAGCTAGTGTTACTACCCCTATCAGATGCGTCTGGATCACTCATCTATTTGGCTGTCACTCCTATACCATGAACATATTGCGCCCTCGCAAGCTCGCTTGCATCCCTCTTGTGATTGAGGGTGGGCACGACATCTGTGCTCGGGTCCATCCCTGCAGCATCGCCAAATCCAAGCGGCTGAGCTCTGGCTCGTGGGCCAACCCTGTGTACGTCACCTCCCATGGCCATTGGTGCCTCGCCCACGCTCGAGCCGAATGCTAGCAGGTGAGTTGGGGCGCACGATACTGTGCCCCGCCGCTACGGGAGACACACGCCGGTTGCCTTTTCTAAGACGTCCACATGAGAAGACTAGGCACAACGCCTATGCTCGGGTCCGGCCCTGTAGCGTCGATAAACCCAACGGCTGAGCTCTGTCGGGCGGGCCGGCCCCGTTCACGTCACCTCCTGGGGTCATTGGTGTCTGGCTTCTCATATGGTGGTCTCGAGGGATTCACCCGGCGCTGGTTTGCTAACCATCTTGCAGGGTCACCTCAAGCGCTCTCTTTCAAGACCAGAGGCAACCCACCTTGAGGTAGGGCCTCGTGAGTCCCGCGCTGGCTCACGGGTGCCCAGATACACCTCGTCTAGCTCCATCGTGCTAGCCACACGTCCGGGCGGGGCTGTATACGCCCAGGGGCTCTCCGCAGTAGGGAGTCCCCTCCCACGGTCCAGTGGAAGCACCATGCTCTGCGCTGGCAGATGACACGGTCGAGGAGCGGCTATGCCCGTGCAAGGACGGTAGCGCCATGCTCCGCGCTGGTGATAAACAACTGGGGGTGGCCTCACGACTGCGTTAACCTCAGGGAGCCCCTCGGCTTAGTGACCAGCCCCACTGCGCTGCGCTCCCCTCAGGAGGGTAGCGCGAGGGGGCTGGGCACGGGGGCTGCGTTCAGTTCACGCCTGGCGTATGCCCCCACCAGGTCCCCCGGGCCTGGTGTCGGGGTTTTGGTGCGACATATGCCAACGGATGGCTTATCATGCATGGGGACAATAGAACGTTGCCGGGCCCTAGAAGCAGGATAAGGCGGAACTTAGGACGCCTATGAATCTTACCCAGGTTTGGGGCTCTCTATGGAGATAACACCCCTAATCCTGCTCTACGGGGACTCCGCGTCATGACTAATGTCACTAAGGTGGCTACAAGGTTGCTCCTTGAGCTGTGTTCTCTAGAGGAGGAAGAAGGGCAAGGCTAGCTCTCTACCTTCGCTCTAGGGGATCAGGATGATGGCTAGGGTTTCTCCCTATTTCTCTCTACGTGTCTCTCTTATCTCAAGAGTTCAACCCCTCCACATGGAGGAACCTGTGGGGTTTATATAGGCTTACCCCCCAGGGATACAATAGTAATCCAGGCGGAATGGCCCCTAGCTGTCAGCGTCATTGCGTGCCGGCCTCTCCGCCTGTCTACTGGGGCCCGCCGTCTGCGGGCCCTTGTGATTGCCTTTCACTGTAGACGCACACCTGCTGACGGCAGCATCGTCAGGAGGGAAGTGGCTACAGTGCCGCCATCTCCTGACGTACACTGCCACCACGTCCTGTCTTGTCATCTTGATGAGGTTCAGACTCCTAGGGTACGGTGAGCAACCTGCTACCAGGCGGGCCGTCTCCCCCGGCCGCCTCCAGGGGCTGCTTGTTTCTTACTCACCCACTGGCCGGTGGGGCTGGCCGCCTGCTGGGCCCGCCGTCTGTGGGTAGTGGGATCGTGGCTCCCTCTGACCGAGGCTTGGTCACTGACAGCATGGCTACAGTGACACGCCGCTTAAGGGGCGTCCATAAGACACACATTCACTATAGCCAGGCCCTTATAGATTCTCTAAGGACATGCTCGACTGTAGCCATGCCTTAGTTGTGTCGTGGTCCCCCAGCATGCATCCCGAGGGGGAGGCGTAGGACCGTCTGCTGGCTGCGGGCTATGGAGCTGCCGCCTGTTCGGGCCCCTGCCGGCTGCTGGCAGCCGGCTGCTGGAGCAAACTGTCCCAGGAAGCGGCCTGGTGAGCAGGTGGCCGGGGGATAACAGGCGGCCCCCAATTTTCTTGAAATACCATGGGTGGTCGATGAGGACACCCGTGGTCAATATCTCCGACAGTAGTCCCCGAAGCTGGTGGAACTCTGCGATTCGCGATTAGGGCTGCGGGGTTCTAGCAGCTTCCCTCCTCGAGTAGGATTGGCTCCCTTCGTCCGTCTTCTAGAGAGAGCCGACTGCTGGCAGCCGGACCTCCACAAAGGGGCCGGCTCTTGGCAGCCATTCCTCCATCTTCAAATCTTCAGGAAGAAGATACCGTCTGGTTGGCAGGCTGCTACATGGGTTTGCTGACCATTGGCGGCACTCCACGCGTCGTCGCCCCGTCGCACTAGCCTGCCAGCCCACGCGCGCGACGGGACGTAGCAGCGGGCTGGGGCTCGCCACTACAAGGCCTTGGTTCCTCGCGCGGATCCGATGTGGCAGAGGCAATCGATTGCCCTCCCCACGCGCAGTTAATGCGCGCGGATTAGGCACGCAAAAGGTGGGGATCGTGCGGGGCGTGGAGCAGTTAATCCCACTACCCGCCCCCTTGGCTTCGTCGCTCCGAGCCTATAAGTAAGCCGGGGGAGGGGGGTTAGCGTCATTCTCGCACCCGCCTCGCTCCATTCTTCTTCTTCTTCCTTGCTCCCTCTCGCACTTCTTGCCACTTCCGCTCGCAGCGCCTCGCTGGAGCGAGCCACCACCTCGAGCCATGGCCGCCGTAGCGCCGGTCCACCATTCAGGCAAATGGGACGGCAACGATGTTATCGAGGAGCACATCCATTACCTCCGCCGTGCGCGGAAGGTGCCCCCCGCCGACAAGGTTGCTGTGCACTTAGCGCCGGCGATGGAGATCAGGCCGGCGCCATGGTTCGGCGAGCGGGTCATATTTCGATCGCACTTCCCGTGCGGCTTCGGCCTCCCTGCCAGCGGCTTTTTTCGATCTTTCCTTTAATTCTTCAACATCCAGCCCCACCACTTCACGCCGAATACGGTGGTAACACTGTCCTCCTTCATCGTCATGTGCGAGGCGTACCTCGGGATTCTTCCCACGATGGAGTTGTGGATCGAGATTTTCTACATGAAGCTCGGTACCGCGGTCCAGAGCGTGGCCGCCTAGTGCGGGGGATGCATTGCAGTGAAGCGTAGCGGGGCCAAGAACTATTTCCCGGTGCCTCAGCTCGTGGCATCGGTGAAGTTGTGGCAGAAGACGTACTTATACGTCTCTAACGTCGACCCTACTCAAGATTTCATCGGCCTGCCGGACTGGGCGCCCGGCCCGCCTGTCGAGCCCCGTAACTCCTGGAAGACCCGGCCCATCACCCTCACAGAAGGTGCTTCCATCGCCGTACGGCACCTCCGGGAGTTGAGGGACAACGAAGGCTTGGTGTTTATGGACCACCTTCTCATATTTGCAGAGCGTCGGGTGCTGCCGCTGCAGGTCCGCTCGCACATAATCTGTGACATGAGCGGGCGCCAGGACCCGAGCCGGACATGCACCAAGCCGATGCCATATAAGGAGGTGGCATACTTGGTGAATTCTGTCTCCAACTGCAAGCTCTCCGACTCGGGCTGGGCCTTCGGCAAGCCGCCGTACAACCACAATAGCCCGCCGCCTGCGGTAATCTCTCTTTCTTTCTTTATGATTCTTTCTTCTCTTTCCGCCTGTCTCAGCCGCCTGACCTTTGTGCCGTCTGCAGATCTTCCCCTGCCAGCCGGCACTGGGCTCTGACCAGCCGGGCCGCCCTTTGGAACCAGACCGCTCCCAGAGCGATACGAGCGACCCCGATGTTGGGGCCGCCGCCATGGAGGAGGAGGAGGTAACAGGCGGCGGGGGCCAGCCAGCAGGCGGCCTGCTAGAAGGCGGCGTCGAGAGCTGGCCGGACGATGACGAGGAGGAGGAGGAGGCGCTAATCCGTGTCCGAGAGGCGAATCCACCTGGGCGTGGTAGCCAGCAGGCGGGGCCGTCAGCCGTAGCCGGCGGTGTGAAGCGCCGGTCCTCTGCGGGGCCGTCTGGCACCAATCCCAAGAAGCTCCGGCTGTCGGCCGCCACCACCAAGCGCTGGGAGGCGGCTGCCAAAGCAATTCTTCCTAGGGTTCCCAAACCTAGGCCGGTCGTATCTGGGTAAGTGCAAAGTTTTCTTTTCTCTTTTGTGCTTATCTCATCCTGCCGCCCCCAATGTGGCTAACTTGCTGTCTTCTTTGGGATGCCCACACAGCGTGCCGCTCTCTCTCTCACGGGTGCCAGTGGGCTCCGTTATTGGGGGCATAGATGTCCCCCCTGCGCCTCGCCGCGTGGATCCCGGCGCTGCGCTCCGGGAGGCGACGGAGAGAAACGCCCGCGCGGCGCGTGAGGAGCAGGAGGCCGCGGCTCGTGAGCGGGCGGTGGCTGATACTGCTGCCAGGGCGGAGGCCGAGGCAGCCACCAAGGCCCAAGCGGACGCCGCCGCCCAAGTCCAGGAGCAGGAGGCGGGCCTCCAGCAGCCGGCGGACCGCACCATCCCCCGGGAGACGGGCTCTCTGGAGCCGTCTATCCAAGTGCCGGCTGCTGACGAGCAGCCGACTCTCAACAATGAAGGAGGCGGCCGCGCCGCCATGGAGACGGAGGTGACGCCCCCCGCGCCGCCTGCTGGGACGCAGGACAGCCGTCCTGCAGGAGCTGAGGTGCCGCCGGCTGAGGGCGTGCTGGTGACGGGCCCGCAGCCGGCCCCCCGAGTCCTTGTCCGTCCTCGTCCTGCGAGGGCGGTCTCGGCGCTGCGGCGAGTGGAGACCGGCGCCACCACCTCGTCGACACCAGAGAAAGAGGCCACTAGTGCGGCGCCGCCAGGCTGGACGCCCGGAGGTGGCGATGCGCTGATCGTCGCATCGCGAGACGTCCTCGACCGCTTCTATTCTCTGGGTGAGGTCGTGCAGACGGTCTTGCAGGAATTCGTGGCCACGCGAACTTCTGTTCGGGTAAGTTTACTGCATGTTTTCGTTTTTATTCCTTCAATTTCTTCCGTGGGGGCGCTTCAGCGCACCCACTGGGTGTAGTCCCCGAGTTCCGAGCCGGCTACTGAGCAGGCGGCTTGGAATTCCAAGGTGTACTTCGTGGGCTAACTTGTTTCTTGCTGCATGATTACCACAACCTTCGGGTGGCTTCCTTCAACGCCCCCGATTTGACCGTACACTAATCATGCACGCAAACGTGTACGACCAAGATCAGGACTCACTGGAAGATATCACAACACAACTCTAGACACAAATTAAAATAATACAAGCTTTATATTACAAGCCAGGGGCCTCGAGGGCTCGAATACATAAGCTCAAATACACAAGAGTCAGCGGAAGCAATAATATCTGAGTACAGACATAAGTTAGACAAGTTTGCCTTAAGAAGGCTAGCACAAAACATCAATGATCGAAAAGGCAAGGCCTCCTGCTTGGGACCTCCTAACTACTCATGGTCGTCAGCTGTCTCCACGTAGTAGTAAGCTCCGTCGGGGTAGTAGCAGTCGTCAAGTGTGGCATCTAGCTCCTGGACTCCACCATCTGGTTGCATCAACCAGCAAGAAGAAAGAAGGGGGAAAAGGGGGGAGCAAAGCAACCATGAGTACTCATCCAAAGTACTCGCAATCAAGGATCTACACTACATATGCATCGGTATCAATGAAAAGGGTAGTATCTGTGGACTAAGCTGCAAAATGCCAGAATAAGAGGGGGAGAAGCTAGTCCTATCGAAGACTAGCATCTTCTGGAAACCACCGTCTTGCAGCAAGAGGGGGAAGTAGAGTAGTATAACATTAGTCATATTTATGTTGTTGTTCCAACGCTCCGGGATCCTTTCTCGACTCTCGAAGCAACATATCCAAACAATGCTTCAGCATCCAGTTCTAGTTGTAGCGATCGGGATACAACTCCAAGTGTCCGTTACCGTAGGACAGGCTATCGATAGATGTCTTCTTCCCTGCAGGGGTGCACCAACTTACCCATCACGCTTTCCTAACTCCGGCCGGACACACCATCAGGTCATGCCCGCCCTCGGCCAAACAATATGCCGCAACCCGACCTAGGCTTAATAGAGAGGTCATGCACGCCGGACTAAACCCTATGCCCCCAGGGGTCATGGGCCAATCACCCCGGGAACTCCTGCACGTTGCGTACGCGGCCGGTGAGCAGACCTAGCAACCTCCTTGACAAAGGTAGGAGCCTAACCAGTCTAACCCGGCGCGCGCCGCTCAGTCGCAATGACACCAGTTAAGCTTCGGCTGATGCATACGACGCAGAACGCCCATACTATGCCCACATGATTGTTAGTGCTAATAGGCCAGAGGCCCCTTAGATCAAATATCCAAACCGTTTAGTGTCTTGGGAACGCGCGGTAACGAGCAGAGACTCTAGAACATGTGACCCCATCACCCCGTCTCGAGGACTTGCGACAAAGGCGAGTGCCCGGCCACGCCTCGTATTTATCTCGCGGGCACCTTCCAGGTCAACCCGACTACACATCACTCGCAATTATGCTCGCGCGGGTACCCCTCAGGGTCGACCCGTCTTTAATAATAAGGTCATGTGTAAAGTCATAGTAACCATAGTAACTGTGTGTCTGACACCAAAGGAAAACCTGAGGAAATCACCCTCGATGGAATTCCACCTGATGTTTATCGTCAAGGTGAAGGAAAGAGGAGTCACCCTCGAGGTCCACTCTTGAGGAGTTGCATGACAGTGTCGTTATCGGGAGTGGAGAAAGAGGAATCACCCTCGATGACCACAACCGATGAACTAACCTACAAGGTTAACATCAGAAGTGCTGCTGAGGTGTCACCCTCGGCACTCGATAGTAACCCAATATTGTCGAGCAACTAAGGGGAAAGTGATGTACGGTGCCGGGGCCTCGTCTTCGATCCCGTTGATCGGGTCTTCTGATAATCCAGCGGGGCAGTCGGGACAAGGTAGGGGGTCACTGGTGGATCTCTAACCAACCTATACTATTCAGTTTAGTATAAACATGTAAGGTATGAAAGCAGTATCAACAACAGGCTATGCATCAGAATAGGATCATACAAAAAGCAGTAGTAGTTCTAATGCAAGCATAAGAGAGAAGGGAATGGGCGATATCAGAATGATCAAAGGGGGTTGACTTACCTGGTTGCTCTGGCAAGAAGGAGGGGTCGTCGTTGATGCAGTCGATCACCGAGGTAGCATCAGCGGCAGTCTCGAAGTCTACCGGAGAGAGGAGGGGGAAGAAACAATGAATACAAGCAAACAGATGTATCACTAAGCATAACATGGCAATATGTTGTGTCGGGTGTGACCTAACGTATGGCTACGCGATAAAGGTGAAGGGGGATTTCAGCAGGGAATGCTTTCCCGGTGTTTCGCATTTCCGGGCAGACGAACCAGAGGGGGATTGTTCCTTGTTCGGTACGATCGAGATGTGTGGCGGATGAACGGACCGCGTATTCGAATTTGTCTCGTCATTATGAGCAATTTTCATATATAAAACTTTTACATCCGAGTTACAGATTATTTTATATGATTTTCTAAAGGTTTAAAGAATATTCTGAAATTAATTTTAATTCAAAAAGGAGAAGTGACGTCAGCCAGACGTCATCATGAAGTCAGTGGTCAACGATGAACGTTGACTGGTCAAACTGAGTAGTGGGCCCCATCTGTCATTGACCTTAGTCAAACGTAATAGTTTAGTAAGACTAATTACGTAATTAAGTTTATTATAAGTAAGGTTAATTAAATTAATTAATTAACAATTAATTAATTAATTATATGCTTTTAAAAAAGTAAT
>LR738714.1:153910355-153959349 GCA_902687465.1 Secale cereale | reverse complement strand
GTTTTTTTTTACTTTTTATTTAATAAATAGAGATGGGTAAGAAAATATTTGGACACGCTATTTACTTAGGAAAAATATGGGAAGTGCTCTTTTTATTCCCTGGTGATTTTAGACAATGCCACAAATATTTTGGAGACAAGAAGAATTCATTTGGTATTTCCATAAATAGGATAACATTTAAAAATGCTGAATTGGTGCTGTTATAATTGTTAAAGCTCATCTTTGCACAAAAGTGATGTTGTGTTCCTTAACAAATAATTGTTATGGATTTTTTTTACAAATGATGAATATTTTTCCAGCAACCTTTGAACAACTTCAAACTTCACTTGAATTTGAATCGACTGAAATTTCAAATGTCATATTGAACAAAGGTGATTAAGCACTGTTTGGAAAATGACTAGCTTAATCACAGAGGGTTACTGTAGCATGACACAAGGGGTGTTACAAAGCTCCTCCACTACAAGAAATCTCGTCCCGAGATTTAAGTGGGGAAGTAAAGAGTAACTTCGGGAGAACTGACCCTTATAGGGTTAATTATCTGGTGAACAATTCAGGGAATGAGGCGGAAGTATCTCTCGAGTTGAAACTTAATAAAAATGCCGAGAGCAAGTAAAAATGTACCACTAGAAGTTTCAATCGGGCAGGCAATCGTTCGTTGCCTGAAACAGAGGTTGAAATGAGTTCAGAGCAATGGGACTAAGTATTGTGTCTGATGCCAAAATAGGTTACTAGGAATGTGGCTCGTGATTTCCATACGAAGCCAAGTGTGAGGAACATCTTTGGCAACAAAGGTATACAAGAGAGTCAAGTTTCGATCCTGTGGAACTGTGGGTTATGGGCCCACCATGTGGGTTAAAAGTAGGAAGGGTGATGATAGCAAGGCATGTCAGAGTATAGACTGTCAGTTATGTTGGCAACAACGTTGGTACTAAGGGCGAGGGACGAAGAGAATCATTTTCCTGCTCGTTGAAACAAGGCGGATCAATAGGCAAAGTTCTCGTCCATCGGTGGTTAACAGAATGTTATCAACAAAAGTAACAGGGTCTTACTGACCGAGTTGTACACCAAGGTGTTCACTTAAGCAGAAAATCATTATTGCTTAGATTATACGTAGACCAAAGAAAGGTTAAACAAACAATGGAAAGGAAAATGTGATCATCAGATTAAACAGAGCAATGGAAAGGAAAATGTGTTTAAACACATATTTCAGGGGTATTTCCTTCCCAAGGACAAGCAGAGCATGATATCCATGACCGGAGTTCAAGGGCATGACCATTTAGAGAAAGGCGGTAAGAAGAATCGTGATATGTACCCATACAATGGTGTTTGGATAACTGATCATGAAACATTTAGCATTGTGCTCCCAATGCTCTTGTTGATGTTTGAGTACCTCAGTCATGCTTCAGGATAGCATTGACATGGTCATTATGTAAGGACCAGACTTTGGGAACTCAAAAGATCCATCGGGAATTCCTAGGACATCTCATACAACTCTTATTAGTGAAAGCTGAGGATGTGGCGGCTGCGTTTAGCAGCAATCCATCCACATGTCAAAAAGGACGTATTTCTAAAATTATTTGAACAAGTTTGTGTTGGGGGGGGGCAAGAATGTGATCGATGATAACACAAATCACTGAGGGATAAGGATGGTATTTCCCATCATGAATTTGATTCACAGCTTGGAAGAAGGCAAATCATTGTTGATGGTGATCACGGCATATTTGTCGAGAGATTTCATTAGGATGTAATCGATCGGCGATGACATCAAGTCAAATGAATGATGGAGCGAAAGGTTATTAAAACCACTAGTACAATACAAACTTGAAATCAAGCTTGTTGTTCAAGGCGAAATGATATGCCGGGGAAGATCACCGTAAGCTTAACTCATCGTCAAAAGTTGTGCTCCGATGTTAAGGACCAGGTAGCACTATTAAAATTAGCACGATAATGATGTAGCCGATCAAGCTAGGAATGACGTGATGGAGTATTAAATTTCTCGACAACACAGTACTGGAAGTACTGAATCTCAGTGTTGATTTGATTCACAAATCGGTGTTCTTGGTTGACGACAACCTAGAACCTGTGGCGTGACTAGGACGGGGAAATGAACTACTTCATCGGAAATTCATAAAATGAAGTGCCATGGGTTGATATCCTCGAGATACCAAGGGCTCGAAGGTTGGAAATAGAGGTTGGGCAGGCGTACTGATCTGCAGAAGGCAAGTACTTTAACTTGTCCGAGAAATAGTATCAAAGGAGAACAATCATGGTCGGAACCACGATTGCAAAAGGCCAGACCCCAGATATAAGATGAACTTATATCAAGGTGATAATTAATTTAAGAGAAGCTTTAATGATAAGATCTACATCGTGTCCATGGGCATGAATAGAAAGTTCAAGCTTGACTCCCACTTCTTCAATGCATAACCTTTCATTCATTGCTCTATTAAAATGATTTGATTGCGAAGACTTGCCTGGTGAATTACCAGAGGGGTATGAACCTTGGAAAACTTTTGGGTTCACACATATTAAGGAAGGCATAAGTTCAACCCATCGGGGCGTCTTAGGCTCATATTACGCAAACTTCAAGAGCAAATTATACAAGCTCGAAAGTAGAGCATGGTTGAGAAAGCAGATGATATATTTTACCCAAGGCATTATATATCATGGCATAACTCACAAGGTGTTTGAATATGAAGGACATTGCCGGATAATAATCCAACCAAGGATATGGCGGTCCAAATGGGATCTGATGTGAGCATCGGTACTCAACCAGAAGAAGAAAGAATGCAGGGGAGGTCAGATTTTTGAAACAACTGACTAATTCAAGCTCGGATGCAAAGGGAATTATGATTTCAAAATCAAGGGTTCAGAAGCAAAAGCTCCGATAAAGGATGCATAAGATGAATAGACTTAGGGGTACAATCGACGATAAACCGATTGACCGATAACCAGCTCATGTTTAAAATGACGTCTGAGCTGGAAAGATAAATTAAAAGGATCAACTGATGATTGGGTGCATTCGCACACATGTTGAATCACTAGGGTAAGGATCTCAATCACAAAGGATTTAACGAATATTGCTAGACATATGGATTAACCATAAGGCAGGCAGGCAAGACTTTCGGGCGCAATAGGCCGCAGAGGATCTTTGGGAGATTGGATTGCATTCGAAGGATTTTGTGAGGCATATGATCAACTTGGGATGAATGAATCCCCGCTAAGTGTGAGGAATTATTTGAGGGGTATTCAGGCGGAAAAGAGCTGCAAGGCAGTCGGAACAAGGATTCTCGAAAGTCGGATAATACTTTCTGGTATCTTGTAATAACAAGAACAACTAGGGATGGAAGTATGAACGGCGAGGGTACGTAGTTATCCATAAGGATTCAATGGTATTAAGGATTGCAAAAGAAATGAACACACGTTCTCAAGAGTAGATCAGAGGGTATCTTCAGTGTCTTCTCATGAAGCGGGCAACCATCTGGAATGAAGGGGCTCTCCGGGGAAAGTCGTTACGAGAACCTAATGTAGTTAGTAATTTCATTTAACCCGAATAGAAGAGAGATCAGAATCCCAGAGTATAGACGAGGAATAAAAGATCCTAATACCACCCAATGGCGACGTGGGCCCGTAAGCCACACATCCATATTAGTAAAACAGTTTTTCAAAGACTAGACTCAACTTCGGCCAAGGAGTTGGAAAGGGGGTTCCTACAGGCAGTCGGCTCTGATACCAACTTGTGACGCTCCCGATTTGACCGTACACTAATCATGCACACAAACATGTACGACCAAGATCAGGGACTCACTGGAAGATACCACAACACAACTCTAGACACAAATTAAAATAATACAAGCTTTATACTACAAGCCAGGGGCCTCGAGGGCTCGAATACATAAGCTCGAATACACAAGAGTCAGCGGAAGCAAAAATATCTGAGTACAGACATAAGTTAGACAAGTTTGCCTTAAGAAGGCTAGCACAAAACATCAATGATCGAAAAGGCAAGGCCTCCTGCCTGGGACCTCCTAACTACTCATGGTCGTTAGCTGTCTCCACGTAGTAGTAAGCTCCGTCGGGGTAGTAGCAGTCGTCAAGTGAGGCATCTGGCTCCTGGACTCCACCATCTGGTTGCATCAACCAGCAAGAAGAAAGAAGGGGGAAAAGGGGGAGCAAAGCAACCGTGAGTACTCATCCAAAGTACTCGCAAGCAAGGATCTACACTACATATGCATCGGTATCAATGAAAAGGGTAGTATCTGTGGACTAAGCTGCAGAATGCCAGAATAAGAGGGGGAGAAGCTACTCCTATCGAAGACTAGCATCTTTTGGAAACCATCGTCTTGCAGCAAGAGGGGGAAGTAGAGTAGTATAACATAAGTCATATTTATGTTGTTGTTCCAACGCTCCGGGATCCTTTCTCGACTCCCGAAGCAACATATCCAAACAATGCCTCAGCATCCAGTTCTAGTTGCATCGATCGGGATACAACTCAAAGTGTCCGTTACCGTAGGAAAGGCTATCGATAGATGTTTTCTTCCCTGCAGGGGTGCACCAACTTACCCATCACGCTTGCTTAACTCCGGCCGGACACACCATCAGGTCATGCCCGCCCTCGGCCAAACAATACGCCGCAACCCGACCTAGGCTTAATAGAGAGGTCATGCACGCCGGACTAAACCCTATGCCCCCAGGGGTCATGGGCCAATCGCCCCGGGAACGCCTGCACGTTGCGTACGCGGCCGGTGAGCAGACCTAGCAACCTCCTTTAAAAAGGTAGGAGCCTAACCAGTCCAACCCGGCGCGCGCCGCTCAGTCGCAATGACGTCAGTTAAGCTTAGGCTGATGCATACGATGCAGAAAGCCCATACTATGCCCACGTGATTGTTAGTGCTATCAGGCTAGAGGCCCCTCAGATCAAATATCCAAACCATTTAGTGTCTTGGGAACGCGCGGTAACGAGCAGAAACTCACGAACATGTGACCCATCGCCCCGTCTCGAGGACTTGTGGCAAAGGCGAGTGCCCGGCCACGCCTCGTATTTATCTCGCGGGCACCTTCCAGGTCAACCCGACTACACATCACTCGCAATTAAGCTCGCGCGGGTACCCCTCAAGGTCGACCCGTCTTTAATAACAAGGTCATGTGTAAAGTCATAGTAACCATAGTAACTGTGTGTCTGACACCAAAGGAAAACCTGAGGAAATCACCCTCGATGGAATTCCACCTGATGTTTATCGTCAAGGTGAACGAAAGAGGAGTCACCCTCGAGGTCCACTCTTGAGGAGTTGCATGACAGTGTCGTTATAGGGAGTGGAGAAAGAGGAATCACCCTCGATGACCACAACCGATGAACTAACCTACAAGGTTAACATCAGAAGTGCTGTTGAGGTGTCACCCTCGGCACTCGATGGTAACCTAGTATTGTCGAGCAACTAAGGGGAAAGTGATATGTGGTGCCGGGGCCTGGTCTTCGATCTCGTTGATCGGGTCTTCTGATAATCCAGCGGGGCAGCCGGGACAAGGTAGGGGGTCACTGGTGGATCTCTAACCAGCCTATACTAATCAGTTTAGTATAAACATGTAAGGCATGAAAGCAGTATCAATAACATGCTACGCATCATAATAGGATCATACAAAAAGCAGTAGTAGTTCTAGTGCAAGCATAAGAGAGAAGGGAATGGGCGATATCAGAATGATCAAAGGGGGCTGGCCTGCCTGGTTGCTCTGGCAAGAAGGAGGGGTTGTCGTTGATGCAGTCGATCACCGAGGTAGCATCAGCGGCAGTCTCGAAGTCTACCGGAGAGAGGAGGGGGAAGAAACAATGAATACAAGCAAATAGATGTATCACTAAGCATAACATGGCAATATGTTGTGTCGGGTGTGACCTAACGTATGGCTACGCGATAAAGGTGAAGGGGGATTTCAGCTGGGAATGCTTTCCCGGTGTTTCGCGTTTCCGGGCAGACGAACCGGAGGGGGATTGTTCCTTGTTCGGTATGATGGAGATGTGTGGCGAACGAACGGACCGCGTATTCGAATTTGTCTCGTCGTTCTGAGCAATTTTCATATATAAAACTTTTACATCCAAGTTACGGATTATTTTATATGGTTTTCTAAAGGTTTAAAGAATATTCTGAAATTAATATTAATTCAAAAGGGAAAAGTGACGTCAGCCTGACGTCATCATGAAGTCAGCGGTCAACGATGATCGTTGACTGGTCAAACTGAGTAGTGGGCCCCATCTGTCATTGACCTTAGTCTAACCTAATAGTTTAGTAAGACTAATTACGTAATTAAGTTATTTATAAGCAAGGTTAATTAAATTAATTAATTAATTATATTCTTTAAAAAAATAATTTGGGGGGGGGGGCTGGGCCCCACGGTCAGTGGCCCATAGGGCCATAGCGGGGCGGGTCTAGGGGTTTTGGGTGCTGGCGCCCGCACCCGAGGCCAATCAGAGGCGAGGGGGGGGGGCGCTGACGGGGCCTCGACGGCCGGCGCAGTGGCGGGATTCGCCGGCGGCCACAGCGGGAAGCCGGGCGGGCTCGGCTCGGCCGGAAGCGGGAGGCCGGGCCGGCGAGCTGCGGCGGCAGCAGACCAGCTGTGGCGGCGAGTGAAAAAGGGGCAGGCATGCTCGGGCCCAAGCGAGCAGAGGCAGCAGCGGACCGTGGTGGCCTGGCTCAGCCAGAGCGGCGGAGCTCCGGCGAGACGACGGTGGGGGTGGTGGCAGCTGCGCGAGGCGCGGGGCCTAGGCGGTGCACGCAGGGGGCCCGGCGTAGAAGTGCAGGCCGGCCGCCATGTGTTGGCGCGGGGCGGCCGCCGAGCGAGGCCAGCCAGGCCCGCGATGAGGCCGGCCATGCGAGCGCGCCGGGGCGCTGGTGGCCAGCGGGCGAGGCCACACGGGGGAAGGGGAAGGCGAGGCCGGCCAACTGGGGCGGTGACCGGCGGCGGCGAGGTTACGGTGGTGCGGGTGCACCGGGGAAGAGTGGCGTGGAGCCGTGGGCTGAGGCGTCGCTGTGCAGGGCAGAGCGGGGCAGCGATGTGTGGCACGGGAGGGCGAGCAGAAGGAGGCTGTGGCTCGGTGCTGCGTGCGCCCTGGAGCGCGCCAGTGGCTCGCGCGGGGATGCGGGAGCGCGCACGGCGCGCGGCCGGCGGCGGAGCTAGGTGTCGTGGCGGGGTGGCTACGGGCGTAGAAAACGAGGGGTAGGAGGAGGGGAAGCACGCAGTGCTCACCGCCATTGCTGGGAAGGCCCGTGGGAGAGTCGAGGTGGCCAGAGTCGTTGGCGAGCTCGTGGTGGCCGGAGTGGATGAAGAAGGGTCGGGGCGGTATCATGGGGCTGTCCCAAGTCGTGTGCGCAGTCGGCAAAGACGAGGCGGACGACGGGGGTCCTTCTGGCGAGCTCCTATGTGGTGGGGAGCACACTGGCCGCGTGGACGTCTTCGTCCATGGCGATGGTGACGGTGGATGGTGACGGTGGACTTGGCGGATCTAGAGGAGGGAAGGTGGAGAACGAGAGGGGAGTGGAGCAGGGCGGATGCGGGAGAAATATCTGGGGTAAGGCCTCGGTGGAGGCCTTATCCTCCCCGGGCATCGCCGGCGAGGTGGTCGGGGGCAGCCATGCCCCTGTAGCGACTGAGGCAGAGGAACAAGAAGGGAGGGGGAGCGACCGAGAGGGCAAGGTGGGCCGACTGGGTCGGGTCTGCTGGGCTAGGCCTAGTGGGAGTCAAAAAAAGGGGGGGGGGGTTCTTTTTCTTTTTATACTTTGTTTTTTTGTTTTACTTTTTATTTAATAAATAGAGATGGGTAAGACAATATTTGGACACACTATTTACTTAGGAAAAATATGGGAAGTGCTCTTTTTATTCCCTGGTGATTTTAGACAATGCTAGAAATATTTTGGAGACAAGAAGAATTCATTTGGTATTTCCATAAATAGGATAACATTTAAAAATGCTGAATCGGTGCTGTTATAATTGTTAAAGCTCATCTTTGCACAAAAGTGATGTTGTGTTCCTTAACAAATAGTTGTGATGGAATTTTATTTACAAATGAAGAATATTTTTCCAGCAACCTTTGAACAACTTCAAACTTCACTTGAATTTGAATCGACTGGAATTTCAAATGTCATATTGAACAAAGGTGATTAAGCACTGTTTGGAAAATGACTAGCTTAATCACAGAGGGTTACTGTAGCATGACACTTGGGGTGTTACAGTTAGCACACTCAACTTGGCCGTTGGACTATGGGTGGGCAATGGACGCTAAGTCCAGTCGGATGCCCTGTGTTGCACAGAAATGGGCCAATGCGCCTTTAGCAAAGTTTGTACCGTTGTCGGTGATGATGCTGTGTGGTACGCCATACCGGACCGTGATGTCTGTGATGAAGGTCACATCAGTTGGGCTGTTGAGTTTCTTGATTGGCTTCAGCTCGATCCACTTGGTGAACTTGTCCACTGCTACGAGTAAATGCGTCAGGCCGCCTCGAGCTGTCTTGAAGGGGCCCACCATGTCCAATCCCCATACAGCAAATGGCCAAGTGATCGGAATGGTATTGAGTGCAGAAGCTGGCAGGTGTTGCTTGGAACTAAATCGCTGGCAGCCATTGCACTTCTTGACCAAGTCTTTGGCGTCGTCCAAAGCAGTCGACCAGAAGAAGCCGTGGCGGAAAGCTTTGGCAACGAGAGATCTTGTGGCCGCATGGTGGCCGCACTCCCCTTGATGAATGTCCTTCAAAATAGCCAGACCCTTTCCTGCTTCCACGCAACGTTGGAAGACGCCTGTTGCACTTCTTCTGACAAGCTCTTTGTTGACTATTGTGTATGCTAAAGCTCGGCGTTGAACTTGCCGTGCCAAAGTTTCGTCTGATGGCAGCTCTCTTCTGAGCAGGAAATTGAGGATTGGTTGCACCTAAGACAGCGCTACGACTCCTGTTGTTTCTGCCAGTGAGACCAGGGCGGTTGGACTGGGAGGCGGAGGGCTGGAGTGATCCGCATGTTGTGCTTCTGAAGTCCCCGGGCCAGCTGCAGTAGTCCACGGGCCGTCTGCTGGAGCTGGCGCTTCTTGGCCGCCTGTTGGAGCAGTCCCCGGGTCAGGAACCAGCGCAGCGGCTGCTGTGCTGTCTGCTGGAGTTGGAGTATCTAGGCCGCGTGCTGGAGCAGTCCCCGGGCCGGCTGCTGAGGTTGTCGGGCCATCTGCTCCAGGATCGGCTGGTATGAAGATTGACTCTGACTCTCGTGAAGGCTTGATAGACGGCTTGCGCATGCATTGGAGGGACATGCCAACTGGTATTGCTTGACGGTTGGAGCCAATTCGTGCCAAGGTGTCGGTTTGCATGTTGTCGGCTCGTGGCATGTGGAGGAACTCGCAGCCGTCAAAATGCCCATTGATCTGCTGGACGAGGAAGCGGTAACTCGCCATGTTTGCGTCCTTGGCATCCCAGTCCCCGGATGACTGCTGGACAACCAAGTCTGAGTCACCATAGCACAACACTCGGCGGATGCCAATCTCTTTGGCCATCCGGAGCCCTTGAATGAGCGCCTCATACTCGGCCACATTGTTGGAGGCGGCAAAGTGGATTTGCAGGGTGTATTTGAGCTTGTCGCCCTTGGGAGAGGTAAGGATGACGCCGGCTCCCAAGCCAGTGTGCATCTTTGATCCATCAAAGTGCATCCGCCGATGGGTTGAATCTGGAGCAGGCGGCATGTACTGGGTCTCGGCCCAGTCGACGAGGAAGTCGGCCAAAGCTTGCGATTTGATGGTGGTGCGGGGCTGGTAGAAGATTGTAAAGGGGGCTAGCTCAATGGCCCACTTCGCCACTCTTCCCGAAGCATCTCCGTTGCCCATGATTTCAGCAAGCGGGGCCGTGCATACGACCGTGATTGGGTGCTCTTGGAAGTACTGCTTGAGTTTCTTGACGGTCAAGTACACACCGTAGCACATCTTCTGGTAGTGGGGGTAATTCTGCTTGGAGGTTAACATCACTTCGCTCAAGTAATAGACCGACCTCTGGACAGGCAAGGCTCTGCCGTCCTCTGACCGTTCAACCACAATCATAGTGCTGACCACCCGACTGGTGGCGGCTATGTAAAGGAACATGGGTTCCTTGTCTGTTGGCGCCACCAGGACAGGCGGCGTGGACATCACTTTCTCGAGCTGCTGGAAGGCTTCGTCCGCCTTGTCGTTCCACTCAAAGCAAGTGGTTTTCTTCATCAGTTTGTACAGTGAGAGTGCCTTCTCACCTAGCCGGCTGATGAAACGCTGAGCGATGCCAGGCATCCGGTAAACTTCTGGACATCTCGTACGCGAGTCGGCCTCTCCATTATCTCAATGGCCTTGATCTTTGCGGGGTTGTACTCGACGCCGCATTCAGATACCAGGAAGCCAAGGAGCTGGCCTGCTGGTACCCCGAAGACACATTTCTCCGGGTTTAGCTTGATCTGAAAGCGGCGCAGGTTTTCAAAGGTCTCTTGGAGATCCTCCAAAATAGTTTCCCTCTTCTCCGTCTTCACCACGATATCATCCACGTAAACATGGGCGTTTTTGCCAAGTTGCTTGAGGAGACACTTCTGCATGCAACGCTGAAAAGTGGCGCCTGACAGGCTTTGCATCTTCTCTCACATGTAACTTGTGCTTGGCGAAATCCGCCGGGACACCCGACATGTCTTTGGGGGACCATGCAAAGATCTCCTGATTCTCACGGAGGAAATCGACGAGCTCGCTTTCCTATTTGTTGTCTAGGTTTGACCCTATGATAGCAAATCGCTCTGGGTGAGATGGGTCCAAGGAAATCTTCTTTGTCTCCTTGGCCGGCTGGAACGAGCCTTGTGGCTCCGCCTCCCTGGTGTCGGCTGGTATGGCTGGCTGCTCGCCAGCCATTGCCACCAGTCGTTCCAGGCGGCGCTTTTCTTCAGCTACGACAAGGGACTCGGCCAGACGGCTACTGGCAGTCGCACATGCGATGGACTTCTCATAGTCCCCGGCTATGGTGATTATTCCCTTGGGACCCGACATCTTCATCTTGAGGTAGGCGTAATGGGGCACCGCCATGAACTTTACAAGAGCTGGCCGGCCCAAAATCACGTGATAGGGACTTTCCAGGTTCACCACTTCAAACTAGACCGGCTCCCGCCGGAAATGCTTCTTGTCACCAAAGAGGACATCAATCTTGGCCTTGCCGATTGGTGAGCAAGAGAGGCCTGGCACAATGCCATGGAACATAGTCCTGGTAGGCTGAAGCTGTTTTTCTTTGATGCCCAACTTCTCCATGGTGTCACGGTACATGATGTTGATGCTGCTGCCGCCGTCTACCAGCACTCGGGAGAAACGACAGGCCCGCCTGTCGGTGGAGATAGTTGCATCCAGAACCAGGGCATAAGCCCCTGGTGAAGGCATGACAATTGGGTGATCTTCAAGGCTCCAGCTGATGGGCCTTTCAGACCAGTGCATGAATTCCGGGGCTTCACTGGCAACGGTGTTGACTTGTCTGCGCTGCTAGCGCCAGCTGTGCCTATCGTCTGCTTGGCTCGTGAAGACGACGTAGGCTCCGTTCTCTTCTGGGAACTCGTCCTGGATCTGGCTGCCTGGATGAGCAGCCGGTGGTTTGGGAGGCGGAGCCGCCTGCCCAGCTGGCAGTGGTGGCAGAACCTCTCCTCTGGCAATCCACGTGAGCCAATGGCATTTCCATGTGGTGTGATTAAAAGGCTTCGCGCCGCTGTGAAACTTGCAGGGGGCATCTAGAGCTTGGTCGAAGGAGAAAGCGGGCTGCCAGGCTGGCTTGCCGCCCTTCTGACGCTTGGATCCCGCTTGTGCTTCTGGCTGCTAGCCATCAACTGCTGCCAGCAGCCGGCTGTTGGTAGCCGGCGCATGGGTCTTGCTCTTGTGATCATTCAGCTGCTGGCGCCGGCTGGACTCTCCAGCCGGCGTTTTGGGAGCTGGGGAGCCATTTTTCCAGAAGCATCCACTGGCAGCACGGACTTCATGGAGGAGTCGGTAGTGGCGTATTTGTCTGCTATGCTCAGTAGCTCGTCCAGCGTGACGGGCTCGTCGCAGAGGAGCTTGTGCTTGAGCAAGGTGCCTTCTCCGCACCCGGCCGTGAAGTACTAGATGGCTTGTACCTCGTGCACTCCCTCACAAGAATTGTGCAGCTCTGCTTAACACGTCAAGTAATCGCGAGCTGACTCATTTGGGACTTGAGCACACAAGGAGAGCTGGCGTGGCTTGGGAGGACACTTGTAGGTGCTGGTGAAGTTGCGAGTGGACGTGTCGGTGAAGTACAACCAGCCGTTGATGCTGTTGGGCTTGAGGCTGTTCAACCACGTTCTGGCCGTGCCCTAGAGCATGAGTGGCACGTACTTCACCGCAACACGCCTGTTGCCGGTTGCTATGCTGACGGTTGTGGAGTAGTCCACCAGCCAGTCCTCCGGCTTGACCGTTCCGTTGTACTTGGGAGTATCTCTGGGGAGTGAGAAGCCCTTGGGGAAAGGCTCGTGACGGATGCGGGGGCCGAAGCAAGCTGGGCCGAGATCATCTTCCTCTTCGACCGCCTGGGACCGAGCCAGTCGGTCAAGGCGGTGGCGGGCGTCATTCTCCCCAACTCACTCATGGCGGCCCAAGCGGCCCGCTAGAGAGGGGTGGTCAACATGCAGAGGAGACACACGCCTTTCCCATCGAGGAGGAGGCGGGCGTTCCTCTCGCCGCTCTACGGCCCTTGGGCGGCTGTCTTGATCGCGCTCGATGGTGATGTGAGTCTGCCGGCTGCGGCTAGCAGCCGGCTCTGAGTCACGCCGGTTGTGGGTGCCGACTGTTGGAGAGCGGGACATGGTTCCTTCCTCCCGTCGAAGGGGGCGGTTATCTGCCTGCACGCCGGCCTCTGATGCCCGGCAACGGGCTTCCTGCTGCGCAGCAGCCACGTCGAGGAGCTGGCGGGCGCGCTGAGTGATGCAGCGAAGCTCGTCTCCCTCCAAGTGGCCTAGCTCATCGACTGCCGCCTGGGCAGCCAGTAGGTTCTCTGACGGAGTGGGGTACACGGGCCGTGGGGCCCCTAGCATGTCTGCCAACACTCCGCCGCGATCGCGAACTGCAACAGCCCGGCTAGGCTCGCCAGCAGCCGGCGTGCCACCTATGGCACGGTCCATCTCGCGGCGGTAGGCTTCAGTGAGGCGCCGGGAAGCGGCTAGCTTGTTGGCGTTTTCGAGGAGTGGGACGCGAAGCGCCTCCAGCGCCGCGCCGTCCGCCCCTGCAGCGATAGGGGCGGAGAGGCTCTGCATAGCCGCCTGCAGCGGGTCTTGGCCCGACCGGCCGGTAAGCTCGTCGTGGCCCGTGGCCAGTACCTCCGTGACGATGCTGACGGTACTGCCACATGCTGCAGTGGGGAGGGGATCGTCGATGTTCACCACGTGCTCGGGGAAGGAATCGACGGATGCCGCGTCGAGGTCGATGATCATGTCAACTGGTGGGTCGGAGGAGCCTACTGACTCTATGTCAGAGGAGCGCTCGTCGACGATGTGGAGCTTGTCAAGGAGCTCGACGAGGCAGCTCTCCGGAGCAACTGGCTCTGCAGCCGGAGAGGGCTCGTCATGGATGTGGACGCTGACGAGAAGGTCGGCGAGTCCGCTCGCGGCGCATGCGGCCTCAGCGCCGCGAAGCATCCCGGTATCCACGCCTGCGGGCATGCCGGGCTGGCTGTGCTCGCCAGGAAGGAACAAAGTTCCCGTCCAGAACATGTCTCCGGACGACGGTGCACCTTGTCCCACGGTGGGCGCCAAATGTCGGGGTTTTGGTGCGACATATGCCAACGGATGGCTTATCATGCATGGGGACAATAGAATGTCGCCGGGCCCTGGAAGCGGGATAAGGCGGAACTTAGGACGCCTACGAATATTACCCAGGTTTGGGGCTCTCCGTGGAGATAACACCCCTAGTCCTGCTCTGCGGGGACTCCGCGTCATGACTAATGTCACTAAGGTGGCTACAAGGTTGCTCCTTGAGCTGTGTTCTCTAGAGGAGGAAGAAGGGCAAGGCTAGCTCTCTACCTTCGCTCTAGGGGATCAGGATGATGGCTTGGGTTTCTCCCTATTTCTCTGTATGTGTCTCTCTTCTCTTAAGAGTTCAACCCCTCCACATGGAGGATCCTAGGGGTTTATATAGGCCTACCCCCCAGGGGTACAATAGTAATCCAGGCGGAATGGCCCCCAACTGTCAGCGTCTTCGGGTGCCAGCCTCTCCGCCTGTCTGCTGGGGCCCGCCGTCTGCGGGCCATTGTGATTGCCCTTCACTGTAGACGCGCATCTGCTGACGGCAGCATCGTCAGGAGGGAAGTGGCTACAGTGCCGCCGTCTCCTGCCGTATACTGCCACCACGTCCTGTGTTTTCATCTTGATGAGGTTCAGACTCCTAGGGTACGGTGAGCCTCCTGCTACCAGGCGGGCCGTCTCCCCCGGCAGCCTGCCAGGGGCGGCTTGTTTCTGACTCACCCACTGGCCGGTGGGGCCGTCCGACTTCTGGGCCTGCTGTCTGTGGGTAGTGGGATCGTGGCTACCTCTAACCGAGGCTTGGTCACTGGCAGCATGGCTACAGTGACACGCTGCTTAAGGGGCGTCCATAGGACACGCATTCACTGTAGCCACGCCCTTATAGATTCTCTAAGGACATACTCAGCTGTAGCCATGCCTTCGCTGTGTCGTGGTCCCCCAGCACGTGTCCCGAGGGGGAGGCGTAGGACCGTCTGCTGGCTGCGGGCTATGGAGCTGCCGCCTATTCGGGCCCCTGCCGCCTGCTGGCAGCCGGCTCCTGGAGCAAACTGTCCCAGGAAGCCGCCTGGTGAGCAGGCGGCCGGGGGATAAAAGGCGGCCCCCAATTGTCTTGAAATACCATGGATGGTCGATGAGGACACCCGTGGTCAATATCTCCGACACCTGGTCGACGCGCAACCCTCCCGAGTGCAAGCCCGGCAAGGATAGGTATGGGGCCTGTTCGTACATCAAGGGGGACCCTTGGGCATCGTGACCCAAGGGCCTAACTCGTCCCGTAGCCCCTCATTCCCTGGTCTTGTCCTGGTTTCTGGTCAAGGCCAGCGGCGGCTGAGGTACGCGCGGGGCCGGGCCCTGTCAACGCAGAACATCAAGGCCCGAGTCCAGCATTCCCTTCCCTCAGGGCTGTTCGTACGTCAAGGGGGACCCTTGGGCATCGCGACCCAAGGGACTAACTAGTCCCGTAGGCCTCACTCCCTGGTCTTGTCCTAGTTTCCGGTCAAGGCTAGCGGCGGCTGAGGTACGCGCGGGGCCGGGCGCTGCTGACGAAGAACACCAAAGCCCTGCCTAGCGCTTCCTACCTAGGGACCGTTTGCACGTCAAGGGGGACTCCTGAGCATCGCGACTCTGGAGCCTAACTGGCCACATAGCCCCTCACTCCCTGGCCTTGGCCCAGTGACCTGGACAAGCCAGTGACGGCTGAGGTATGCGCGGGGCCAGGCTTTGCCGACGTAGAACGATAAATAGGAAGGGAAGCACGAACATCTAGCAAGTATTACAAGCCAAATTGTTCTTCAAACATCAAACGGAAGTTTTAACGCCTCCATGAGGCTCGTACGTATCACAGGGAACGAAGATAAGGAGGAACGCCGCCACTGTCAGGCCCAAGATGCGATTCTATCCTGATCACGTGACACTTAGGTGATTGGGGCACAACCGCATTTCGGGCGCTTAGCAAGATGGATATCATTACATCGCACCATTACATACATACATGGGGGATACAACAAAACATACAAGTCACATGAATACAACATCAACAATACAAGTATCCGACTACGGATACAAACAATAAAAGCACAAGACATCCATCTGCTATCCCAGGCTGCCGACCCGGAACCTAACCCAAGACTGAAGAAGAAGAACTCCAACAGAAGAACAACGCTCTCACGTCAAGACATCGGAAACCTGCACCTGCAACTGTTGTTGTAGTATCTGTGAGCTATGAGGACTCAGCAATCCCATAACCATGGGTAACAAGACTATCAAAGCTTAATAGGTAGGAAGAGGTAAAGTGGTGAGGTTGCAGCAGCGGCTAAGCAAAATATATGGTGGCTAACTTACGAGTACAAGAATAAGATGAGCATCTACGAAAACGGTCGCAAATAGTAGTGATCGCTAAAGATCCTGAACTACATACGAGTCAAACATAACCCCACCGTGTTCTCTTCTCAAAGTGAAAAGAGACAGTCACGGTTACTCACACAGTTGTGTGTTTTACTTCGGACCATCTGTCAAGTTTTCTACAACCGAACATTAACAAATTCCAATCTGCCACATAACCACGGGCACGGCTTTCGAAAGATCACAACCCTGCAGGGGTGTCCCAACTTAGCCCATCACAAGCTCCCACGATTAGCTGAAGTGATAAATATAATATCATCACCCCTTATCTTAGGGTAATCCGATCAGGCTCGGCATCCCGGTGCACAAGACATTTTGACAATGGTAAAACAAGTCCAGCAAGACCTCCCGGCGTGCCGACACCCTGATAGTAGCCGCACGTATCTCGTCTCAGGCCACGTCCGGATGAGCAGTACGTACAGTAATCGAAGACCCCAGATAACTGGGTGGCACCGCAAGTGGCTCTAGTTTGGGACCAACACCATCAGCACTGGCCCCCTGCTATGTAGAAAGAAACTCGAGGGTGCGACCCCCTATGCAAATTTAATTAATTAATTAAGTTGTTATTATGAGGCAAATTAAAACCAATGTTGGGCCTTGCTGGAGGAGTTTTATTCAAAGTCGAAGTGTCAAGGGGTCCCCATATACCCATCGTGTAAGGAATGCAAAATCAAGGAACATAATGCCGGTTTATCGGCGCCTAAGGTGGCATGAGTGGAACAAAACACCGAGCAAAAGGACAAGCCTTCCACCCATGCCCAGTATATAGGTGTGTTAAAAATAATTATAGATTTTGTGATATTCCAACAACAAGTTCCCTCCTGGAACGATCTTCATCTTCACCTGCAACTAACAACGCTATAAGAGGGGCTGAGCAAGCGGGTAACATAGCCAAACAATGGTTTTTGCTAGGAAGGTTTCAAAGGTTAGAGGTTTCATGGCAACAAGGATAGGCTGACAATAAGATGGGTAGCGCGACATGTAACGATAGCATCGAGACACTAAGCATGGCAATGATAGTAAAGGTATCCAAGGGTATGATCATCTTGCCTGAGATCCCTCAAGGAAGAGGAACGGTTTCGAGAAGAAGACGGAGAAGAAGCCTTGGAGAAGAACCACGGGTAGACGAACGAATCCTCACGAACGCAACGGAACAAGCACTAACGAGAAGAAGCAAGCAACACAGTAAACAAACCACTCAAGAACATGACAATAGGCTCAACCAAGTATGATGCAAAACAAGTCTACTTATGATGCACAGAAAGTCTACACATGAAGCAAAACATGGCAAGGTAGGAAGCACAGCAAAACACCACAAGTTTATATATGATGCAATACATGGCAAGGTATGATGCATGACAAGACTAAACATGAAGCATAACATGGCAAGGTAGGAAGCACATAAAACATCACATGAAACATGGCAATGTGCTTAAGAAAGTATGATGCAAACAAGTCTATATAGGAAGCACAACAAGTCTATACAGGAAGCATAACAAGTCTATACAGGAAGCATAACAAGTCTATACCGGAAGCATAACATGGCAAGGTAGGAAGCATAAAAAAACAACACAAGTTTATATGATGCAATACATGGCAAGGTATGATGCATGACAAATATATACAGGAAGCATAGCAAGTCTATACAGGAAGCATAACAAGGCAATGTAGGAAGCACAACATGACAAGGTAGGAAGCACAACATGGCAACGGTGCAAGATGCACCCAAACATCAACTAAACTCACACCAAACATGAAAACAAGATGACATTATGAATCTTCATGCAAAATCACTCAAGTTTCATATAAAGAACACCCCAAACGGAGCAACGGGCTAAAAGATACACATGAAACAAGATATAACAACAAGCTGAAAATAACAGCCACATAGCAACTTTGGAGCATGATAAATATAAGCTACATCTCTCAAACATGGTGATAAGAAGCATGAACATGAAGTAGACATATCCTACAGCAAACAACTCCATTGGAGCATCTCCATAGGAGGCATGGATCAATAGCAACAAGCTACAACATTTTGAACATGACAACAAAAACCTGACAGCAGTATTTTATAGCAACTTGGGAGCAAGAGTTAAATATGCTACAGCCACCCAAATGAGCATGTGAGGGCATGAATGGATAGCCAACAACATATACAACAAGGAATCATCAATAGCCACCCCAAAACTAGCATGGATTTGCCTAGAACAACAAGCAAACATGGCATCTGGAAATTACAGATTCCAGACTTAGTGAAATTTCACTAAGTGTAAAAACAGTAACAACAACATGGCAAGTTTGCAAGCATGTTTAAGTCAACACAAGGCATATCATGGAAATTTAAATACACCACATCAAAGAACACATCATGGAGATTCTAAAACATCTAAGCATGTGACAAGGGGGCAAACACAACAATAGCAACAAGCTCCTCAACTAGGCATCTCGTAACAAGTTTAACAACCTAACAGCCAAATGCACTTTTGCAACATAGATAAACATGGCAATATGAACTCAAACAAGCATGCTATAGCAACCATCATGTAGAGCATCTCATGATGAACATGTGGACATATCATTTGCATCATTTGGATAAACATGCACCAAGTTATCATATTTCAAACATGGCATGAAAACAACTAATAGCAGCAGTTTATAACAAGTAGCACTCTTCTCATGAAGATTAAGACATCTAGATGACCTCAAACATGCATGGCACAATGGAACAAAACATAGTACATGTCACCACGATCATTTTGACATATCATATGCACAAATCGGACATGCACAGTAAAAGATATCCTCAATACAAAAATGCATCAGACACTGAAAAATTCTAACACTTAGCAGAGAAACGAAGTCAACCTGCGGGATCGGGGTCAAACGGTTCGGATGCGGTCAACAGGCAGATCGGGCAGCAGCGGAGCGGGTCCGCGGGCAGCCGAGCGCGCGCCCGCTAGGGTTTCCCGGCCTGGCGACCAGATCGGATCGGATCGGCGGTTGGCTTCGCTCGAGCCCGAGAGCTCACAGGCGGCGGCGCCTTGGCCGGCCAGCGGGGTCGGCGAGGGAAGGCCGGCGACGGCGGCCTTGAGGGGCGCGGCGGCGAGGATCTGAGGCCGGTGGCGGGCGACGAGAGGAGGACGACGGCGGGCGGCTGGGAGCCCGGCGGCGAGAGGCCTGGCCGGAGGCGGCGGCGCACGAGGAACGGCGGCGGGGATCGGCGAGAGGTGCCGGCGGCGATGGAGTCCGGCGGCGGCGCGGAGAGGTTGAAGAGGAAGCCGGCGCGGTCGGGGCTCGAACCAGATCTGGCGGAGGAGCGGGCCGGCGCTGGGCCTGCGGGGCCCGCGCGGCGGGGGCGGAAACACTGGCGGCGGTGGTGGAAGCACAGCACGGCTGCGGTGGAAGCACGGCGCGGCAACGGTAGAATCACGGTGCGGCGGCGGTGGAAGCACGGCGCGGTAAGGGTGGAAGCACGGCGCAGAATTTGAGGAGGGAGGTAGGGGAAGGCCAAAAATGGACTAGGGGAAGTACATTTATAGCAGGAGGGCTAGGGTTTGGAGTTTGGAGGAGTTTTAGAGCCCTCCGATCGCGATCCGATGGATCCGATCGCGAGGGGAGTTAGGATGGGCCTAGAGGGAATTAGTGGGCTGTGTAGAAGAGGTTTCGAGCTACGAGGAGAGAAGGGAAAAGAGGCCCGTGGGGTTTTCGGAGACCGAAAACGTCCGACGAATATACGGGCGACTAGTGCCGCTATATATATCCGTTGGGCTATCAAACGAGCTCCGAATGCGATGAAATTTGGCAGGCGGCCTGTCTACACTATAATAAGACCACACGCCAAGTTTCAACCCATTCCGAGAACATTTTTCGGCCACTTATAAAATAAATAATCGGAGGCACCGCGGGCGCGTGCAAGTGTGTCTGGGCTCAGAACGGACAACGGAGAGGACGAGGGAACTCGGGCGGATGCAAGTTTTGAAAACATGCTGATGCAACACACATGATGACATGGCAAGGATGCACACACAAGCAGATGACATGGCACTGACAATGAATAACTGGCTGACATCTGGCGCACCGGTCTCGGGGTGTCACAGCCACTCACCAGCAGGCCCTTCCCTCAGCCCAGGGCGCTACCGCCAGGAAGCGCCTCCTCGCCAGCGGCATTGTCGCGCCCTGAGGAGTCGGTATTTGCCGCAGGATCAATGGCGCCATCGGCTGGAGGAGGAGAGTTGACGATGAGAAACTTCTCCAGCAAGGCCTCCGCATGGTTTTTCATGGCTTCAGCGGCGGCCTCGCAGCGCTCCGCCTCCACGGGCTCAAGTAGGGCCCCAAGGTCGGCGTTGGGGTCACGAAGGTGCAGGTGGCTGAGGACGCGCGTCAAGGCGGAAGAAGAAAGCACGTGAGCTTCCTCCTCCGCTAGAGGGCTGATCTCACGGACGACATCCTCAAGCACCAAGACAAGATAGGGAAGTAGCTGGGCGGGGCCTTCATCATCCGTCGCCAGTGGTTTCTCCAAGCCCTTCTCGTAGAGCGCCCTCAGCGCCTGGCGAGACCTCTCCTCGAGGGACTTGAAGGCCGCATGATCTTCGGCCATAACCTTTGCTTTGGTTTCTAGCTGGGCCTCCTATGCTTCCGTCGCCCACTTTAGCTCTTCCAGGCGACCGCGCTCCGTAGACAGCTCCTTCGCCAGCTACTCCAGCTCAGCATCGCGACTGGCTACAACATCTTCTTGGGCCTTCATCTTCTCCTCGTCTTCCTTGCACTTGCCACGCAAGTCTCGTAGCTTGGTCTCCACCGACTGACAGCGCTCCTGGGCGGTCCGAGCGTCCTTCAGCGCCGCCTCGCGAACAACTGCAGCCTGGTCGGCAGCCCGCTTGTCCTTTTCAGAGGCCGCCACGACCTGGCTCAGTACCTCCTGGACAGACGCCTTGGAGCTTAGCCAGTCAGAAACCAGCTCCAGACGCTCGGCCACCAGGCGGCGGTCGGCACCTTGAAGGTCATCCTGGAGCTGGGTCAGTACAGAAAAGGCCTCCTTCAGGGCACCGGGCGAAGCCGGAGGGCCGCGAGCTGGCGGCATGATCACAGTAGGGGACTGCGGAGCGACCAAGACCTCCTAAGCCCTGACAACACTTGTAGCAGAGTCGAAGATGGGGGCCCCCGAAGCCTGCTCGACCAAGGCCGTGAGCCCCACCTGAGCTAGGTCTCCTAGGCCTTGCGGTGGTAACCGTGCAGCAGAAGCAGAGGCTCCTCCACCACCCTTCTGCGCCAGGGGGGATAAGGCCGAGCCGGGCTGCTGGACTTCCGGTGCGGTCGCCTCTCCCTTCGTCTTCTTTGTCGATGGCGCTGACCTAGCAATGCAGGGCAAGATGTTGTGAATCAACAACGGAATCGAGAACGAAGACAAATCCAAGCCAAGGTACTTACTGGTCCATGATGACAAAACTCCGAAGCCTCTTCAGAACCATGGAGCCCAAGGGCCCCGCAGCCTGAGCCGCGGGAACGCGGGCCCCCAATACGGGCGGGGCCGTAGCAGACGACACAACAGCAGCGCGTGGCGGAGCCGAGGCTGAGGCGCTTGCTACCTCTTGAGCTTGCGTTGTATTCCGTCGAAGAGGAAAGGGAGATGCAGCACCGTAGCGTAAGTATTTCCCTCAGTTTTTGAGAACCAAGGTGTCAGTCCAGTAGGAGACCACGCGCGAGTCCCTTGCACGTGCACAAACAAATAAGAACTTCGCAGCCAACACGATAAGGGGTTGTCAATCCCTTTACGGTCACTTACGAAAGTGAGATCTGATAGAGATAATAGTTTATTTTTTTGGTATTTTTAGTTTATAAAAACAGCAAATAAAAGCGGTAAAAGTATAGTAGACGTAGATTGATATGTTGAGAATAGACCTGGGGGGTCATAGTTTTCTCTAGTGGCTTCTCTCATGATAGCGATATTCTACGGTGGGTAAACAAATTACTGTCGAGCAATTGATAGAAAAGCGAATAATTATGAGACTATCTAGGCATGATCATTGTATATAGGCATCACGTCCGAGACAAGTAGACCGACTCCTGCCTCTAGGGATGAAAATGGAGTGGAAAGTTTCCACTTTTCCGGCGGAAAAATGGAAACAGAGAGGAAATATGATAACGAAAACGGAAGTGGAAATGGATTTTTTATGCGGAAACGGAAACAAAAACATAACGGTGTTTTCCGGTGGAACAAGTGTGGAAACGGAACTTTTCGTTTCCGTGAATATGAAATTTTCGTTTTTACTATAGACTTATGGCTACTTTGTAGTCCAACTGTCAAACAACACACAGTGACACAATGAGTAGAATGGATCGTTTGAGGCCCAACTTCTAGCTACTACCACACATGTACTCAACTTGATCTTATAGCCATGTTAACAATTCATAAAATGTTTCTTTTTGTGTGTTTTTCTCTATGATTCAAGATTTTTTTAGTTCCGGTCAACGCCCATTTTTGTTTCCGTGTCCACTTTGTATTCGCTCCGTGTCCATTTCCGACAGTATCTGTTTCCGTATTCATTTCTGGGGTTTCCGTATTCGTTTCTGCTTCTGCAAAAATATATGAAAACAAATATGGTAGCACTCAATTCTGTCCGTTTCTGCTCCGTTTTCATCCCTACCTGCCTCCATCTACTACTATTACTCCACACATCGACTGCTATCCAGCATGCATCTAGTGTATTGAGTTCACAAGAATAGAGTAACGCCTTAAGCAAGATTATATGATGTAGAGGGATAAACTCAAGCAATATGACATAAACCCCATCTTTTTCTCCTCGATGGCAACAATACAATACGTGCCTTGCTGCCCCTACTGTCACTTGGAAAGGACACCGCAAGATTAAACCCAAAGCCAAGCACTTCTCCCATTGCAAGAACTATAGATCTAGTAGGCCAAACCAAACCAATAATTCGAAGAGACTTGCAAGGATATTATGAGCACACATAAAAAGTTGAGAGAAGAACCAAATATCTTTCATAGATAACCTTGATCATAAACTCACAATTCATCAGATCTCGACAAACACACCGCAAAAAGAGATTACATCGAATAGATCTCCTCGAAGACCAAGGAGAACTTTGTATTGAGATCTAGAGAGATCGAAGAAGCCATCTACATACTAGCTATGGACCCGAAGGTATGTGGTAAACTACTCACAACTCATGGTGAGGGCGATGATGACGATGATGATGAAGGACTCCTTAATAGATCCCCCTCCGGTAGAGCTCCGGAACAGGCTCCAAGATGGGATCTCCTCAGGAACAGAAGGTACGGCGGTGGAATTAGGGTTTTCTCTCTATTCACAGAGTTTCTGGGGTACGTAGACTTATATAGGAAGAAGGAGGGCACCGGGGGACGCTCGAGGGGGTGACGAGGAAGGGGGGCGTGCCCCCCACCCTCGTGGGCCAGCCCTCTGTCCCCTGACGTGGTTCTCAAGCTCCGCGTGCGTGATTTTCCCCAAAAATATCTCTCACGAAGGTTTCATTCCGTTTGGACTCCGTTTGATATTCTTTTCTACAAAACCCTGAAACAGGCAAAAAACAACAATCTGGACTAGGCCTTTGGGTTAGTAGGTTAGTCCCAAAAATGATATAAAAGTGAATGATAAAGCCCATTAAACATCCAAGACTTCATAAATAATAGCATGGAACAATAAAAAATTATAGATACGTTGGAGACGTATCAAGCATCCCCAAGCTTAATTCCTACTCGTCCTCGAGTAGGTAAATGATAAAGAAAGAATTTTTGATGTGGAATGCCAACCAATATAGTTTTTTTTCAATGTAATTCTCTTAATTGTGGCATGAATGTTCAGATCTAAAAGATTCAAGATAAAAGTCCATATTGACATAAGAAATAACAATACTTCAAGCATACTAACAAAGCAATCATGTCTTCTCAAAATACTATGGCTAAAGAAAGTTATCCCTACAAAATCATATAGTCTGGCTATGCTCCCTCTTCGTCATACAAAATATTCATATTATGCACAACCCCGATTCCAGCCAAGCATTTGTTTTCATACTCTATCTTTTCAAACCTTTCAACTTTCACGCAATACATGAGCGTGAGCCATGGATATAGCACTATGGGTGGAATAGAGGTGATTGTGGAGAAGACAAAAAAGGAGGGAGATAGTCTCACATCGACTAGGCGTATCAACGAGCTATGGAGATGTCCATCAGTAGATATCAATGTGAGTGAGTAGGGATTGCCATGCAACTGATGCACTAGAGCTAAATATGGATGAAAGCTCAACAAAAGAAACTAGTGGGTGTGCATCCAACTTGCTTGCTGACGAATACATAGGGCATTTGAGGAAGCCCATCGTTGGAATATACAAGCCAAGTTCTATAATGAAAATTCCCACTAGTATATGAAAGTGACTAAGCATGAGACTCTCTACAATGAAGAACATTGTGCTACTTTGAAGCACCAGTGTGGAAAAAAGATAGTAGCAATTATCCCTTCTCTCTTTTCTCTCTCTTTTTTTTGGAGGGGCTTTCTCTTTTTTTTTATTAGCCCCTCTCTATTTTTTTGGGCCATCTCCTTTTTTATTGGCCTTTCCTCACATGGGACAATGCTCTAATAATGATGATCATCACACTTTTTATTACAACTCGAAATTACAACTCGATACTACAACAAGTATGACTCTACATGAATACCTCCGGCGGTGTACCGGGATATGCAATGAATCAAGAGTGACATATATGAAAAATTATGCATGGTGGCTTTGCCACAACTACGATGTCAACTACATGATCATGCATGGCAATATGACAATATGATGCGTGTCATATAAACGGAACGCTGGAAAGTTGCATGGCAATATATCTCGGAATGGCTATGGAAATGCCATGATAGGTAGATGTGGTGGCTGTTTTGAGGAACAATATGGTGGCTGTTTTGAGAAGGATATACAGTGGGTTTATGGCACCGGCGAAAGTTGCGCGGTACAAGAGAGGCTAGCAATGGTGGAATGGCGAGAGTGCGTATAATCCATGGACTCAACATTAGTCATAAGAACTCATATGCTTATTGCAAAAATCGACGAGTCATCAAAACAAAGCAACCAACGCATGCTCCTAGGGGGGAGGTTGGTAGGAGTTAACCATCGCGCGCCCCCGACCTCCACTGAAAGGTTGGCACTCTACAAATAACTCATGCTCTAACTTCGTCACATAGCGGTTCACCATACGTGCATGATACGGGAATCACTAACCTTAACACAAGTATTCCTCAGTTTCATAATAACTCCACTAGCATGACTCTAATATCACTATCCTCATATCTCAAAACAATTATCAAGCATCTAACATCTTATTCTATTCAATGCACTTGGTGTGAATTGTTTTACTACATTGACATTGGATGTTTATCATGTGAAGACTAGTTTCTTTAGCCTAAACACATTACCATGCTGTTTTAATAGACTCTCAAAAGGATATAAGTGAAGCATGAGAGTTCAATTAGTTCTTCAGAATATTACCACCACCGTGCTCTAAAAGATATAAGTGAAGCACTAGAGCAAAAACTATTCAACTCAAAAGATATAAGTGAAGCACATAGAGTGTTCTAACAATTTCTAGGCCATATTTAACTCTCTCAAATAGGTGTGTCCAGCAAGGATGATTGTGGCAAACTAACAAGCAAAGACTCAAATTATACAAGACGCTCCAAGCAAAACACATAACATGTTGCGAATAAAAATATAGCTCCAAGTATAGTTACCGATGGATGAAGATGAAAGAGGGGATGCCTTCCCGGGGCATCCCCAAGCTTAGGCTTTTGATTATCTTGAATTTAATTGGGTTACCATGGGCATCCCCAAGCTTAGGCCTTTGCTACTCCTTGTTCCATAGTCCATCAAAGCAATACTCAAAATTTGAAAACTTCACAACACAAAACTTAGACAAACAATTCTCGTGAGCTCCGTTAGTATACGAAAGCAAACCACTACCCAAAGGTGCAGCAATGAATTCATTATTTGTTTATATTGGTGTTAAACCTACTGTATTCCAACTTCTCTATGGTTCATATCCTCCAATACTACTCATAGATGCATCGAGATAAGCAAACATCACACGATAAACAGAATCTGTCAAAATCAGAACAGTCTGTAGTAATCTGCAGGTTTCGCCTACTTCTGAAACTCCAAAAAATCCAAGCACGCTCCAGTAAAATCTGAAGACTACTTTAGCAAGCGCTAATGATTCTGTTTTTCACAGCAAGATCATATAAACTTCACACAAGTCCTCCCAAAGGTTCTACTTGGCACAAACACTAAACAAAACATGAAACCACATCTAATCAGAGGCTAGATGCAATATTTATTCCCTAACAGAAACAAAAACAAAAAAACAAAAAATTGGGTTGCTTCCCAACAAGCGCTATCGTTTTACGCCCCTAGCTAGGCACGATACAAGATAAATCTAGGTATTGCCATCATTGATATTTACCCTTTTAATGGTGTCAAGCTCAAATCTAGGAGGTTCTTTACGTTTCCCTTCATATTCGGAAATCTTTAGATCTAGGGTATCCAACCGCTTATTGCAAAGGGTAATCAACATATTCATGCGGTGGATATTTCCACTAACATTCTTAAGTGGTTCAAGAGACTTTTGTAATATCTTTGTTACTTCACATATTTTCTCAAAAACTTGAGTCTCTTCCTGGGTGGAAGGCTGCACAAATAAATCTATCAGGACATTATAAGAATTAAGGTTATGATTCCCCAAGAAATTTCCTCCAGTAACGGTATCAAGAACAAGCCTATTCCAAGGAGTTATGCCAATATAAAAATTGCGAAGAAGCACGGAAGTGGAAAGCTTCCTATTGGATCTATTTTGAGCATTGCAAATTCTATACCAGACATCTTTTAAGTTTTCTTCCTCCCATTGTTTAAAGTTGAGGACCTCACTCTCGGGAGTAGTGATAATGATAGGTGTGCTAGACATGATGACAAGCAAGCAAGCAGCACACGAGCAAACAAGAAGCAAGCGAACGATAAACACACGACGGAAGAAGGGCAAATAAAATGGCAAGGGTGAAGTGGGGGAGAGGAAAACGACAGGCAAATAATGTAATGCGACGGATAAGGGTTTGTGATTGGTACTTGGTATATGACTTTTGCGTAAGCCTCCCCGGCAACGGCGCCGGAAATTCTTCCTACTACCTCTTGAGCTTGCGTTGTATTCCCTCGAAGAGGAAAGGGAGATGCAGCACAGTAGCATAAGTATTTCGCTCAGTTTTTGAGAACCAAGGTATCAATCCAGTAGGAGACTGATGGGCCTCGAACCCCTCGTTGGTTACCCCAAGTGGAAGGTGTAAGATGCAGTAAGTAGAAGTGTTTTCCCCTAGCAAAGATGCCGAGGATCGAATCCCCAGAGACTCCTAGGTTCAACAAGTAGGTGTCAATTGCTAACGGCGCAATTAGCAATCAGCGTGGACCTGCACACAGATACAAATAACTTTGCTCCCAACGAGTACAGAGAGGTTGTCAATCTCTCCGGCCTTGTAGTTCACAAAGGGTTAAAAGCAATATGATAGTGGTGCTAGATAGTGTTTTTGCAATAGTAAGTAAATAGCAAAAAGTAAATAGTGGATGTGATCAATGATGGTAATATGGACCGGAGTCTCATGATGTTCACTAGTGATGTCTCTCTCCCAAAAGAAGATAAAACAGCTATGTGAGGTAAACAAATTACAGCTGGGCAATTGACAGGACCACGAACGCGAACCAATGCTGATTACATTGCAAGAAAGGTTGAGGTTCAAAGCATGGGCGGTACGCCAAAGTAAGTAGACCGAAATCCATCAATATCTACTACTAATCATCCACCTTGAGATATCTATCCAGAACATCTCGCTGGTATTAAGTTGCGAGTCCCACCCATAGTGTAAACTCAATGCAACAGAAAACTGCATTAAAAGAACTTTGCGTAAAGTAAACAATCCTTGCATCCGCGGGCACAAGCACCGTTGTTTTCCCCCTTGTGGCAACAGCACATCCCCTAGACTCACGTTTCTGTCACTCAAGCTAGTCATCGAGGGGCATGAACCCACAATCGAGCATAACGTTCCCTCTTGGAGTCACTACTTACTACTCGGCCAAAGCAATAAATAACGACGGAGAACATGCAAGAATTACTTATGAACTAAAATATAAAAGAGGTGAATCAAATTTATTACTCAAGATCAATCTGAACATAATCTCATAATCCATCGGATCCCAGCAAACTCAACATAGCAACAACATAAGGATTACATAGGTGCCTCGATCATGTAGGGCAGCTCACGAGGACTAATTAGTGAAGCACAAGAACGGGAGGAGAACAACACATAGCTACTGGTCATGGACTCATGGTCCAAGGGAGACTACTCACGAGTCATCCGGGAGGCGTCCATGGTGGTGGAGAAGCTCCCGGTGGTGATCCTCCCCTCCGGCAGGGTGCCGGGAAGAGTTCTCCTGGTGCTCCCGATCTTGGAAGCGGCGGCGGCGGCGGAACAGAGATGGGATCACGAAAAGAAGTCCTGTTCTGAGGGTTAAGGAGGACCCTTTAAATATATGCCAAAGTAGGGCACCGGGGGAGCCTCGGGGGGCCAGGCGCCCCCCCGGCGCGGCCCAGGGGGGGGGGGGGCGCCCACAGGGCGCCTGGAGCCCCTGTGCCCCCCCAGGCTGCCCTTCGGACGCAGTGTTGTTTCCGGATCGCTGATTTTCTATATAATTTTTCTGGATTTTTCCGGGCAGTTCTCGAAACGTGAAAACCTGAAATACAAAAACAGCCAAAAACAAAAACTGGCACTGGGGTGCACTGGATTAGTAAGTTAGTCCAAATATGATCAAAAGTGTATGGAAGTGTATGAATATCATAGCAATATCACCCAAAAGTGGCATGGAGCAAGCAGAAATTATAGATACGTTTTGGACATATCAACATCCCCAAGCTTAATTCCTGCTCGTCCTCGAGTAGGTAAATGATAACAAGAATAATTTCTGTGGTGACATGCTATTAACCATATAGGACTTTCTCATAGTCATATGACAAAAGCTTACTGAGACAATGATTCTAAAGTAATTAAGTTGTCTCAAGAGAAAATCACAAATGACTGAAAGTTTAACAATATGAAACTGAAACATCAAAAATATTTGTAATGAACATGACGTGCAAATATGATAAAGTGATATCTAGCTTGCCCCCTTTAGTGATGCAAAACATAAATGCAAGGGCACCTTCAAGGTTTAAGTGATGACTAGATACAATCATTTCAGAATAAATGATATCACAATCATGCAAAAGACAATGTTACTTTGGGACAATGCACATTACACTCAGAATGACAATCATGCTCTCAGTAGTTGGTGCTTCAACATAAAGGTAAAAGAAAGGTTAAGTGCTAGAGCTTTTTATTTTGAAAACATGGAAGCAATTGTGTCAACGGTAGTAGTACTTCATATGTGTCATGTATAAAACATCTTATAAGTTGCAAGCCTCATGCATCGAATACCAATAGTGCTCGCTCCTTGTCCTAATTAGCTCGGATCCCCATGGGTTATCATTGCATTGCATATGTTTTAACCAAGTGTCACAAAGGGGTACCTCTATGCCACCTGTACAAAGGTCCAAGGAGATAGATCGCATTTGATTTCTCGTTTTTGATAAATCTCAACTTGAGGACATCCATACCGGGACAACATAGAAAATAGATGATGGACTCCTCTTTAATGCATAAGCATATTCTCATGAGAGATTGAGGATTAAGGTCCAAGCTAAAACTTCCACCATGATGCATGGCTTTGGTTGGCGGCCCAATGTTCTTCTCTAACAATATGCGTATTAATTCAACCCACGGTAAATCACCCTTACTTCAGACAAGACGAATATGCATAGCAACTCACATGATATTCAACAAAAGTGTGACAGTTGATGGCGTCCCCAGAAACATGGTTACCGCTCAGCAAGCAACTCATAAGAAATAAGATACATAGGCAACATATTCTTTACCACAATAGTTTTTAGGCTACTTTCCCATGAGCTATGTATTGCATGGTTAGTTTGCTTAGTGCAGGTGGAGGTTAGCAAAAGACTGGGAGCGACCAACTAAGAGAGCAATGACGGTCATAATCATGCAGAGCGACGAAGCAATATTGAATCAAGCATGGTAGTTATATCGCTACTTAGAAACAAAAGATCATGAAGGCTTGACAGACTTTCTTTACAGTCTTGAATATGCGTGAGCATACGCCAAGTCAATCAAAACAAATTCTCGAAGGAAGATATTACTAAACCATACCACATCATAGGCAAACAAACCAAGTTGGTACTCCAATAACACATTGGGAACCTCCCAGCTATTTGAGATTAACCAAAAGAAAACCTGAACTACTAAGCACCATCATGAAAGTAGCATCTTTATCATAGACACATTAACCCATGCAACGAAAGCAAACTCTCTTAATAAGGTGAGCATGGTAATTAAAGAGAGTTCAAGCAACCAACTAAATAAAAGCTCTTGAAAAGATAAGCATGAATACTAAGAGCAGAGCACGATAGTAGCTATTAAAAGATAAAGAACACACACAGCATAGATAGACATGAAAATTCTATGTAATGTTCTAGGTAGAGGTGGAGCGTGTTTCTCTCCCACATAAAGGAATGCTGGGTTCCGACTCGTTATGAAAAACTAAAAAGAAAACTAAAAACAAGACGCTCCAAGCATAGCACATAACATATGAAGTGATAAAAATATAGCGGAACGAAAGACGAACTGATAATGTTGATGGAGAAGGGGATGCACGGGGGCATCCCCAAGCTTAGACGCTTGAGTCTCCTTGAATATTTCTTGGGGGTGCACGGGGGCATCCCCAAGCTTGAGCGCTTGACACTCCTGAATCTTTTTATCATCGTCCCTCGCACACTTGAAAACTCCCTTCATACACAACTCATCATAATCTGATTAGCGAGGTTAGTACCTTTAATAAAATAATTATACCTTGCTGGAAATAAGGATATTCTTGAAGTTCTACTGTTTCTCAAGATTGCCAAAAGGTTTTTGCAAAGAAAAAGCAAGTTCTTAATTTGCAAAGTGAAGGTAAGGCAAAACAGGACATAATCTGTGAAAAACAGAACAGCAGGCAGTAATTGACCTGTTCGGGATACTTCTGTAACTCAAATAAAAAAACTCAGAACTGACGCACGAAATACAATTATATAGAGAACACTGTCGAAAAAATTCATACCAAAAAGATGATCTGGTGATTTTATACGAATTTTTCTATCCAAGGACAGAATCTGTTTCCTGGACAACACCTCACAACTTTTGAACTTTCTAGCAATCAGAGGCTATACTTGGCACAAATATGAAAAGCAAAGATACAATGATGATGCTACAGCAGTAAACAAGATCAAGACACAACAAAAGAATTTTTTTATTCATGTGGGCTGCCTCCCAAAAGCGCTTTCTTTTATGCCTTTAAGCTAGGCATAATGCATAGATCAAGTTGTATCAATTGAACCATCATCAAGATCATCAAAAAGCTCTTCAATAATACAACTAGTCTTGAGAGGACTCTCAAATAAAGGTCTCATAGAGATACTTCTAGGTAGAAGACCAAAAGGATAAAAGTCAAGGGGAGATTCATTTATAAATTCATCAACGATAGGTGTTTCTTCCATAGTCTTTACAGTTTCAACCCCTTTGGCAATAGGTGGATTGTTTTTAGAACGGGGAGCCTTTGGAACGTGAACGAACTTAGGCTCCCTCTTTGCCGGAGTTTCTACCTCTTCGGTTTTGATCGAGGAGAAAGTAGTTCCTAAGGTATCAAATATTTCCTCAATCTTGTCCATCCTAGAAGAGTCAGAACCATGGAATTTGACGGTCTCCAAAATTTTGAAAATTTTATGCATGGAGCTATCAAGTCTATTCAAATTCCCTTGGATCTTACGATCCAACTCATTCATCTTATTAGTGCTTGGCATCTCTAGCTCTATTTTTTCAAGTTTTTTCATAATGTGAGCTAGGGTGATGTCCTCTCGAATGCTAACAACAGGGGGACTCCCAACAAGATTTTCAATAATACTAAGAGACTCCCAAACTGGGGCCTCTAGGAAATTCCCATTGATAGCAGTATCTAGAATAAACCTATTCCAAGAAGTAATTCCAACATAAAAATTTCTAAGTAAGATAGTAGTAGGTTGCTTCTTGGTGGCTCTTTTTTGTGAATTATTAATTCTATACCAAGCATCTTTCAAACTTTCCCCACCTCTTTGTTTAAAGGTGAGAACTTCTGCCTCGTCAAAGACAAAAGGACCCGACATAATGATAACTAAAGAACAAGATAACTATGTTTATGATTTTCGATAAAAAGAACTAAAGCAAAAATGAAAGGTAAACTAACAAGACTAAAAAGCAAAGGTAAAAGATAGCATGCAACTCCCCTATCCTGAAGAGTGGAGTCCCCGGCAACGGCGCCAGAAAATACTCCTTGATGGGCCTCGAACCCCTCGTTGGTTACCCCAAGTGGAAGGTGTAAGATGCAATAAGTAGAAGTGTTTTCCCCTAGCAAAGATGCCAAGGATCGAATGCCCAGAGACTCCTAGGTTCAACAAGTAGGTGTCAATTGCTAACGGCGCAATTAGCAATCAACGTGGACCTGCACACAGATACAAATAACTTTGCTCCCAACGAGTACAGAGAGGTTGTCAATCTCTCCGGCCTTGTAGTTCACAAAGGGTTAAAAGCAATATGATAGTGGTGATAGATAGTGTTTTTGCAATAGTTAGTGAATAGCGAAAAGTAAATAGTGGATGTGATCAATGATGGTAATATGGACCGGAGTCTCATGATGTTCACTAGTGATGTCTCTCTCCCAAAAGACGATAAAACAACTATGTGAGGTAAACAAATTACAGCTGGGCAATTGACACAACCACGAACGCAAACCAATGCTGATTACATTGCAAGAAAGGTTGAGGTTCAAAGCATGGGCGGTACACAAAGTAAGTAGACCGAAATCCATCAATATCTACTACTAATCATCCACCTTGAGATATCTATCCAGAACATCTCGCTGGTATTAAGTTGCGAGTCCCACCCATAGTGTAAACTCAATGCAACAGACAACTGCATTAAAAGAACTTTGCGTAAAGTAAACAATCCTTGCACCCGCGGGCACAAGCACCGTTGTTTTCCCCCTTGTGGCAACAACACATCCCCTAGACTCATGTTTCTGTCACTCAAGCTAGTCATCGAGGGGCATGAACCCACAATCGAGCATAACGTTCCCTCTTGGAGTCACTACTTACTACTCGGCCAAAGCAATAAATAACAACGGAGAACATGCAAGAATTACTTATGAACTAAAATATAAAAGAGGTGAATCAAATATATTACTCAAGATCAATCTGAACATAATCTCATAATCCATCGGATCCCAGCAAACTCAACATAGCAACAACATAAGGATTACATAGGTGCCTCGATCATGTAGGGCAGCTCACGATGACTAATTAGTGAAGCACAAGAACGGGAGGAGAACATCACATAGCTACTGGTCATGGACTCATGGTCCAAGGGAGACTACTCACGAGTCATCCGGGAGGCGTCCATGGTGGTGGAGAAGCTCCCGGTGGTGATCCTCCCCTCCGGCAGGGTGCCGGGAAGAGTTCTCCTGGTGCTCCCGATCTTGGAAGCGGCGGCGGCGGCGGAACAGAGATGGGATCGCGAAAAGAAGTCCTGTTCTGAGGGTTACGGAGGACCCTTTAAATATATGCCAAAGTAGGGCACCGGGGGAGCCTCGGGGGGCCCAGGCGCCCCCCGGCGCGGCCCAGGGGGGCGCGCCCACAGGGCGCCTGGAGCCCCTGTGCCCCCCCAGGCTGCCCTTCGGACGCAGTGTTGTTTCCGGATCGCTGATTTTTTATATAATTTTTCTGGATTTTTCTGGGCAGTTTTCGAAACGTGAAAACCTGAAATACAAAAACAGCCGAAAACAGAAACTGGCACTAGGGTGCACTGGATTAGTAAGTTAGTCCAAATATGATCAAAAGTGTATGGAAGTGTATGAATATCATAGGAATATCACCCAAAAGTGGCATGGAGCAAGCAGAAATTATAGATACGTTTTGGAAATATCAAAGACCACGCGCGAGTCCCTCGCACCTGCACAAACAAATAAGAACTTCACAGCCAACGCGATAAGGGGTTGTCAATCCCTTTGCGATGACTTACGAAAGTGAGATCTGATAGAGATGATAGTTTATATTTTTGGTATTTTTAGTTTATAAAACCAGCAACTAAAAGCGGTAAAAGTAAAGTAGACGTAGATTGATATGTTGAGCATAGACCCGGGGGCCATAGTTTTCTCTAGTGGCTTCTCTCATGATAGCGATATTCTACGGCGGGTAAACAAATTACTGTCGAACAATTGATAGAAAATCGAATAATTATGAGACTATCTAGGCATGATCATTGTATATAGGCATCACGTCCGAGACAAGTAGACCGACTCATGCCTGAATCTACTACTATTACTCCACACATCGACCGCTATCCAGCATGCATCTAGTGTATTGAGTTCATAAGAACAAAGTAACGCCTTAAGCAAGATGACATGATGTAGAGGGATAAACTCAAGTAATATGATATAAACCGCATCTTTTTATCCTCAATGGCAACAATACAATACATGCCTTGCTGCCCCTACTGTCACTGGGAAAGGACACCGCAAGATTGAACCCAAAGCCAAGCACTTCTCCCATTGCAAGAACTATAGATCTAGTAGGCCAAACCAAACCAATAATTCGAAGAGACTTGCAAGTATATTATGAGTACACATAAAAAGTTCAGAGAAGAACCAAAAATATTTCATAGATAACCTTGATCATAAACTCACAATTCATCGGATCTCGACAAACACACCGCAAAAAGAGATTACATCGAATAGATCTCCTCGAAGACCAAGGAGAACTTTGTATTGAGATCCAGAGAGAGGGAAGAAGCCATCTAGATACTAGCTATGGACCCGATGGTCTGTGGTAAACTACTCACAACTCATGGTGAGGGCGATGATGGTGACGATGATGGACTCTGTGATAGACCCCCCTCCGATGGAGCTCCAAAACAGGGTCCAAGATGGGATCTCCATGGGAATAGACGGTACGACGGTGGAATTAGGGTTTTCTCTCTGTTCACGGAGTTTCTGGGGTACGTAGACTTATATAGGAAGAAGGAGGGCACCGGGGGACGCTCGAGGGGGCCACGAGGCAGGGGCTTGCCCCGGGAAGGGGGGCGCGCCCACCACCCTCGTGGGCCAGCCCTTCGTCCCCTGACGTGGTTCTCAAGCTCCGCGTGCGTGATTTTCTCCAAAAATAACTCTCGCGAAGGTTTCATTCCTTTTGGACTCCGTTTGATATTTTTTTTCTGCAAAACCCTGAAAGAGGCAAAAGACAACAATCTGGACTGGGCCTTTGGGTTAGTAGGTTAGTCCCAAAAATGATATAAAAGTGAATGATAAAGCCCATTAAACATCCAAGACTTCATAAATAATAGCATGGAACAATAAAAAATTATAGATACGTTGGATACGTATCAGCGCTACCTCGAGGGATCAGCGCCGACCGGCTCTTCGTCGGGACCCCCACTGGCGGCTTCTTCGAGGGGGTGTGCTTGTACCTCATGACAGCTCCAGCCGGGGACGACACCTCCTCCACCGGGTGGTCTTCGTCGCCATCGTCATCAGGCAAGGCGCAAACAAGGTCGGCCTTACGCGGAGGGGATGACTCTCCAGTCCCTTCCACGGTTGCCTTCGAGTCGTCTTCATCACTGTAGTCGCCCGAAGGCACCTCCACCGGTGCGGCTGCCACTTGAGCTTTAGGGGGCGCTAGAGGCACGAGCCCGCACGTGCCAAAGGTGGGCATGGAGGCCGCCACCGTTGCCCTGTCCTGGCGGCGGTACAAGGGGACATGGGAAGCAGGCAGATATCCCAGGTCGACCCCAACCAGGAGACGGAGAGCTGCCACAAGCTGATCAGTGGACAGGGCGTTGCAGCGCATCCGGAGGTTGTCCGACTCGTCCCCAAGCGTCCACAAGGGGCGCGAGCGAGCCTGAAGTGGAGCTACGCGACATGTCAAGAATTCCTTGAAGATCATGGCCCCCATCAGCTTTGCTGCCTCGGGGTCATCAGGCTTTAGGTCCGCAGTCATCTTCTCCAACACCTTCTCTGCACAAGGATCGGTGAGCTTCGCGCTGAGGCACCTATCGCTCTACTCGGGCGCCACCGCCGGCAGCACCAGCCGAGGATGGGCGCACTTGGCGTCCATGAAGACCCACTTGTTCCTGAAGTTCTCGGCCTTCTTCCCTGCTCCCGAGATTGCATTGGTCCCGTTGGCCGCAACAAGGTGGGCGCACCCCGAGCAATGGCCCTCCTTGATCCGAAGGTAAAAGAAGTGGCAAAGCAGCGCCACAGACGGCATCACCCCCGTGAATGCCTCGGAGTAGAAGGCGAAGATGGACAAAAGAAGGAGGGAGTTGGGATGAAGATGAAGGGCATGAAGCTTATAGTGGCTAAGAACGGCAAAAAAGAAGTCGGAGAAAGGAGGGACGAGCTTCGCGACAATACTGCTCATAAAGAAGGGATAGAAGGTACTTTTGGAGTCCTTCGGCACGGCGGAGGCGGCTCAGATAGCGGTTTTCGCCTTCTCGCTGCTATCCGCCGTCGTCATCAGGAGCAAGGCGGTATGGTTCGTCTCCGAGACGGTGGGTACCCTCAAGGCCGGCTCGTACCAGGCGGGTGGAGCGGTGGCCTTCGACTTGCCGGACGTCATCAGTGCGAGCTTGGAAGGGAGACGACGAAGATCTGGAGCCTTGCGGAGGAGAGGAACAAGAAAGGGGATCTAGAGCAAGGCAAGGGCTAGCAATGAAGGCACAGCGGCACACACTTGCCTTTTATCAGCCGTGCAGTTGCTGAGGCGGCGCGGGAACGCATACGCCCACGTCCCGTCAATCGCCACGCATCAGTCAAGGCCGCAGGCTTTTGGGGCCCGTGGCGCTTCACATTTGACCCTTGGCTTCGCCACGAAGCCAAGCCCGAGCGCACCTTGGGCCCGGGGGCTACTGTCGGTGTTCTGGGAATGGGGGTACCCAGGCTTGCCCGCCTGCGGCCCAGGGTGTGGCTCACCAGGCAGTTTGGTACAGCCCGTCATCTTCGGTAGAACACTCAAGACCCTCGCGAGGGGCCAAGCCTCGCGAGGCGGACGACACAAGGCATCCCCTGGGGCGGCCTCACTAGGCCGGCTCATGAGGATCGGAGATATCGAGGCGAGGGACACCTCGCGAGGTCCTCGTGATGTGAGCAGTGACGACTAAGGCCAGGCGGGCGCCAGCGGGCGCAGTGTGCCAGTTTCCTCTTTGGTGCTAAAGGAGTAGGTGCAGGCAAAGAGTCCCGAGGCATCATGCAAATGTTTCCATATCGGTGCAAGAAGACCAAGACCAGCAGGACGACAGAACGGAGGTCACCATGGAGCCCACGGTGGCGTCACCACCAGAACCTTTGGTAGGTGAAGACGACCTTTTGTCAGGATAGCTTGTACTAGCTGCCCCCCTTCAAATTTGGCCGTTGTGGGATCCCTTCCCACTCAATATTTGGGAAGAGGACCCGGGCCACTATAAATAGGACTAACCACCACCATTAGAAGATCACCTTGAGCTGATCAGATAGAAGGCCACACACCACAAGCTCACCCGAGCATAAGAACCCCTCTCCTCAGGAGGCAGTTCATTCATGTACTAGTTCTTCATCAGCCTACAAGGCAATCCACGACACCACACTGGATTAGGGTATTACACCACAACGGTGGGCCGAACCAGTATACACTTTGTGTCCCTTGTTCTTCGGATCTGACGAGCTAGGCTTAGGGATCGGTGGGTACACAAGCTAGGACGGAAGGAGAGATCTTCGTGCGCACCCTAGAGTTCGAACCTTAAGGATTTTGCCGGAACCCGAGATCCGACAAATACTATAGATGCATGCTGGATAGCGGTCGATGTGTGGAGTAATAGTGGTAGATGCAGAATCGTTTCGGTCTACTTGTCACGGACGTGTTGCCTATATACAATGATCATGCCTCTCATAACTATGTGCTTTTCTATCAATTGCTCGACATTAATTTGTTCACCCATCGTAGAAATCTGCTATCATGAGAGAAGCCACTAGTGAAACCTATGGCCCCCGGGTCTATTCTCATCATATTATCTTCCTTCAACTATTTACTTTACTTTGCATTATTTATTTTTTCTCTATACCAAAATTACCAAAAAATATTATGTTATCATATCTATCAGATCTCACTTCTGGAGTGACCGAGAAGGGATTGACAACCCCTTTTATCGCATTGGCTACAAGGTTCTTATTTGTTTGTGCAGGTACGAGGGACTGGCGCGTGGTCTCCTACTGGATTGATACCTTGGTTATCAAAAATTGAGGGAAATACTTACGCTACTGTGCTGCATCACCCTTTCCTCTTCGAGGGAATACAACGCAAGCTCGAGAAGTAGCAGTATGCAAGATACATGGCCTTTCCAAAGTTGCTTCTTCAACTTGGCATTCTCCTCCACAAGATGCACATGCTCACAACACGGATTAGTAGCATTTGCATTATCAATTAAAACCATATGAGGAAATGTGGCTTTCTCCTTGGTTAGCTTCACTTGGAGTTGATCATGAGACTCTTTGAGGCTAGCATGAACACTCTTCAAGACCTTGTGAGCCTTGTCAAGTATATCAAACTCCTCCTTAAGTCCAGCATGGTCAACCCCAACTTTAGCCTTCTTGGAATTGAGCACACGAGAGACAACAAGAGCATGATCAAGATCTTTCTTTAATTTAGCATGATCATCGTTATGTGACTCCTCAAGAGCCAAACGATGACCACACTCTTCCTCAAGTGCATTAGAGAGATCCGATATCTCATCGGCATAGTCACGACTATGCCCTTCCATCTTAGAGATGGTCTCTTCGTGAGCCTCGATCATGTCATTGGCTTCACCAAGTTGTTCCAAGAGAGCAATGACGTGCTTCTTGGTTTTACCTTTGAGCTTACCCATGAAAGACTCAAATTCATTCTCCCCCTCCTTCTCCTTCTCAATTTCATCAATGAAATATGTCAAGGAAGGATTAACGGTGATGGTAGTCTTAGTATTGAGGTTTGGGGTTACCTTGTTGGTGACTTTAGCCATGAGGCACTTGGCGGTGATGTTCTCGTTGGGTGAATCGAAGAGGGACACCCGTGGAGTTGTCACAATGGCAACGGAGGCCATGGCAACCGTCTCACCATCTTCATCATCATCATCATCATCCTCATCGTACTCTTCTTGTGCCACCAACCCCTTGGGGGGAGTCTTCTTGGTGAAGTTGTTCTTGCTTGGGAAAGACTTGGCCTTGTCTTTTCGGATAAGCTTGCCACCATTGTCTTCCCTTTTCTTGTAAGGGAAATTCACAACAAAGTGACTCACATTGCCACAATTGTAGCACGTCCTCACACGTTGCTTGTCCTTGGTGCCACTTGAGTTGTTCTTTTTGAAGTTTGTCCTTGAGTTCTTCTTGTTGCCCCAAAATTGCCATGAAGCAAGAGCCATGTGCTCATGATATGCATATTTGGTGTCTTCGGGGCAACTCTCCTCTTCTTCCTCTTCATCCTCTTCTTCTGCACTAGCCTTGGCCTTCAAAGCAAGGTTGGTCTTACTTGATCATTGAGCACGCAACACCGCATTGTCGGCGGTCTTGTCCAAGATCCTCATTGCAACAAACTCATCCAACACTTCACCCGAGGACAAGTTGTGGAAGTCCGGCCTTTGACGAATGATAGAGGACATGGCCTTATGGTAAGGCATCATAGCCTTGAGAAACTTGTGCTTGATACAATTGTCATCCGTATCCTTGCTCCCATGATCTCAGAGTGAGACCGCGAGACACTACAAAAAAAATACACTTCCGTGATGATACGTGTTTCTCACAGTAGGTCACGTTTTCTGTCATGCATGTACATCCACGACAATTTTATGACAGAATCAAGATAGTCATACCCGTGCTGTCGTAGAAGTGTTCCATGACATTACCAAAATTATCATCACGGAAGTGTCCACTTCCATGACGATAAATCGCGCGTCACAGAAGTGCTTTCATCAAGGGTGACCGACACGTGGCATCCACCGTAACGGAATGCCGTTAAGCTATCGGGTCCGGTTTTGGATCCAATAACCCATTAACAGCCCCGACCAATGGGGATTTCCACATGTAAAATCATCATTGGCTGGAGGAAACACGTGTCAGCTGACAGTTGGGACAGATGTCATCCTCTCATTGGACCCAAAGCGCCTATGATGCGTTGACACGCGGCACGGCCCAACAGAGGCCCATTCCTGTGAAAAGGCCGGCCCGTTTGACTTGGTCAAAAGGTGGCGGGCCGGCCCACGGAAAGCCTGTTAACGGCCTGTTCGCATATAGTCCATTTATAGCCCGCAAACCCAGGGCCCGTTACGACCTATCCAAATTAGGCCCAATAGCGTCATCTGGGCCGTCCAATATGATTCCAGCCCATTTGAAGTTTCGGCCCATGTATGGCCCATGACGTATTTCGGCCCATATGAGGCCCTTTTGTAACTCTTGGCCCATTCATGGCTCGTGGTGAAACTGGCCCGTAATGAACAGTGTATCACTTTATACCCATTAACGACCCATTAATCTATTGGGCCGTTTGCAGCCCATGTTATCTTTCGGCCTTCTCAGGGCCCATTTATTCTTGGTCCATTAACGGCCCGTGGTGAAACTGGCCCGTAATGAACAGTGTATCACTTTATACCCATTAACGGCCCATTAATCCATTGGGCCGTTTGCAGCCCATGTTATCTTTCGGCCTTTTCAGGGCCCATCTATTATTGGGCTCATTTCTAGCATTCAGTTACTTACGACCCGTTACTGCCATTTTCTGCTTGTGGGCCAAATTCAACCCATGGTTACAGTCGGCCCGTTTGTGGCCCGTTAATACGTTGGGCCGTTTTCATAACGTCATCAAATACGACCTATTAATGACGGCCCGTTATGGTCGGCCCATGAACGGACGACTCCAACTCTAGCCCATTTACGGCCATAATGCGATCTGTTTTTGGCCCATGTTTGGCCAATCGATCATACAACCCGTCTAAGGTCCATTGATGATACGGGCCATAGAAGGCCCATTGTTTCTACGGCACGTAGAAGGCCCATTGTTTCAATGGATCGTAGAAGGCCCATTGTTTCTACGGCCCGTAGGAAGCCCAGTGTCACTACAGTAAATATGTAGCCCATGGCCTGTTAAAGGTGGGAAACTACTATGGGTTTAGACCTGCTAATGGCCCAAGATGATTATAGGCCCACGTTTTGGCCCATATGAGTAACGGGCCCGCCTGAAGACCGACAACACTGAGATCCACTGAACTTCCGACCTAAATTACAGCATACCGACCAAACAATAAACCTAGACTATACAACAAAGAGCTTACATCATATTACATCCACTTGGAATCAAAGTTCGCTACCGGTGATAATAAAGTGCAACATGACCGCATATTTCATACACTAGGCATCAAAGGTCACCACCAGCGCATATAAACACGCCGACAAAAGAATATACAAACCGAGAGCATTTCAGAAGGCACTAGACCTGGCAAGCTCGGGCCCTGCAAGCAGCCGAACAAGCTGATGAGACCTCAGTTGTGTCAATGATAGATGCTTCATCCCTAGCTATATGGCACCATAGTGTGCAAGGCAGTCCCCTGGCATCTTCATTACATATTTGACTTCAAGTCGGAGTTGAGCTGAAGCAAGCCTTTCCGCTTTAAGTTGAGACTGAAGAAGTTGAACTGATTGAGGCAGCGACTGCACAGAGGTTGTCTCACACCTGCTGGTGAGTAGCTTCAACTCACTGTCTTCATCAAGACAGGACCTTGTGGTCATCTCGTTGTCCTCAAGATGGTTTGGCTCACTATCTTTCCTAAATTTCTGCCTGGCATAAGAGATACGACTCTGAAAGAGAAACAAGGAGACACGTAACAGGTTTCACAATTATATAAGCAAATAAATGGATCTGTTCTGCATAAGGAACATGTTTTTACAACTACAATTTAAAACTGGTAGTTGTTGCAAACATCCAATCAGATGTAAACAGCAGTGGAGGAAATGATGCCTATCCAAATCTATACTAGAACAAAGTTTGAAGGCTTGAGAAGGATGAACTTACATTACATGTTAACACGGGCTGGACAAAGCCCTTCTCCATGTTGATGGAAAGACAATTAAAATAATTCCCCAAAGAAAATTCTTTATAAGCATTGCCATTATTCTACATTTTGCAAAGAGTAAATATAGATCAAATAATATTGGAAGAAATAGAGGATAATGAAGCTCAGGTGCAGACTGATGATACATAATCAAATAGCAATTAATTAAGTACAGCGTTACAAGGCAAAAGGTACTGACAAGAGGAATGCAGACATCAATGTGTGTAGTGGCATTGGCTTTATTCAACATTTTGGTAAGTGTAAATGTAGATATGATAATTTGGAGAAAGTGGAGGGCAGGGCATATAAGATGCAGAGTAATGCTAGACAATCAACTATCTCGCGATGCATGTACAGTAATACCACCACCGTCCGTTATTAGTTGTCGCTCAAATGGATGTATCTAGCACTATTAAGTTCTAAATACATCCAATTGATCAACAATTAATTTGATACAGAGGGAGTACATGACAACATGTACTTACATGAGCAATCCAAAACTTCATAACCATTGTGTTAATTCTACATTTATCAAAGAGTAAATGTAGATCTTATAATTTCAAGCAAAGGGAGGATAAAGAAGCGAACATTTATAGTGATGCTACATAATCAAACAACAACGAGTGTAAGTATGCTGACAAAGGGCAAGAGGTACTGACAAGAGCAATCCAGAGCCCAGTATTGTCGTGATATCCTATGATCGTTTGAGCAAGGAGATTCATCTGAAATTAGTTTTCATACAAGAGAGAAGGTAAGGCACATGCAAAAATTTAGGAGTTCAAAAATTGAATTGATATCATAGACAGTACCTGACGCTGGGCTGTCAGCAGTTCTAATAGGGGTTTGGGCACTCGAGTAGGGGTAAAGTCTGTTACAGTTGGGCCTGTGTTTTCTGTGGCTGCTGATCTATCTGATTTAACAAGTATCACTACCTTTTCCAAATACCTAGTTTGTACTCCTTGAGGATCTGCAATCACCCTCTTCCTTTTGGACATCTATTACAAAAGAACAACATTTGACTGGAAAAACATAGTATGACGATAGATGGAATAGGTACAGAAAATGGATAGGTATGGCATATACTCATATATGATGCTTAAACTAAGCAGATGGTGTAACAAAGTAGAAGTAATGCAAGAGGTCAGATGCAAAATATGTGCGACCAATACAACCTTGCCAAGTTAGAGCATGCACCTTGATGGGTGAATAAGATAGGCCATCCTCCACCATGCCAAATTTGTTAGCCAGTGGATTGTTCCGCAATATTCCTCTCGTGCGCCCATTCTCATATTCATTTTGATAATGTTCAATACCTGAAATGCATGAAAACATAAAAGCAAGTAAGATTATCTTTGTAATGCAGAAGTGATTCTAATCCAATACTTCCTCCCTGTAAACCACTTTGTGCTATCTCTGCAATTCTTCTAAGAGGTGCCATGCATGCTGTAATTTGGTGTGTGCATTAATATAATGTGGCCTACTACTCACAATATGAGAGCTCCAGAAGTGATGATACTTCGCAGATGACAGCTTCAACATATAGTAAAGAAGAACAAGTCGACCTGACCTGACAGATTCAAAATATACTAAGGGAGAATAACTAGACCTGACCAATCGACCACAAGAGAAGGGGATCATCTTAAAGAAGAGCAGAAGAGCAAGCAGATTGAAGATATTACAAGTCTTTCTATACAATGTCGGTTGGCCACCCATGATGAACCAGAGCGCACAGAGAAATACTATTCCTTCCGGTCTCTCCATATGTGGCTCACATGCATTTCGAAACTAAAGTAGGAACTTTTAGCTGACCAATTAAACATCTCCCAGTTTTACTAACATCAGCATAATATCATATTTGAATTTGTACAACTAAGCTTGTTTAGCTCGATGGGTGGAGCAGTGCTATTACAACAAAAACCACGTAGGCTGATCGCGGTCATCATAAAATGGGGAAACTGTAAGCATGATGAGTATAGTGTTGACCATGGCAGTGGGATGGCAGATCTGAAGCTGCAAACCGCGCAAAGGGTAGTTAGCAACCGATATTTGCTTTGAAATAACAACTAAGATTTGGTATGGACAAGAAAGTACAGTCAACAAGTGACAAAGAAATGCAATTCTGCTGTCTCTCTATATGTCGTGACATGCAGTTGGAAACTCAAGTGGGATCTTTAGCTAACCAATTAAATGTGTCTGTTAACTAATATCAGTATCATATCACAATCATATTTGAACAACCAAGCTTTGGAATTTTGAGTGTTGTGTTGTTTAGCTTGAAGGGTGGAGTAATGCTAGTATGACAGAAAGCACCTACGCAGATCATAGTAGAGTAGATAAAAGAGGAAAACCCTAAGCATCAAGAGTAAAATCAGGAAAAGTGGAAGTAGCTGGACCAGTGGGTGGCACACATGCTTTTTGAAACGAATATATGAACATTAGGTGACCAATTAAACGTTCTCTATTTTAGTAATATGAGCATCATATCAGATTCATATTTCAACACGTAAGCTTTGGAATTATGAGTGACATGTTGTTTCGCTTGATGGGTTGAGGTCTTGAGGAGCAGTGCTAGAACGACACGAAGTAGTAAAGCACCTACGATGATGGTAGTGAATATAAAGGGGGAAACCATAAGATTTACGATTATAGTGACCGTGACATGGCGGATCTGAAGTTGCAAACCAGACAAAGCTACTTCGCAACCAATGTTTGCATTCAACTAGCCACTATGATTTGGTACGGACAAGAAAAGTATAGTAAACAATTTAAGATCTATTTTCCGGGTGAGATCAGTAACTTAAGCACATATGGAAGAGTACCACCTCTCTTGCAACGCCGTGTAGGCCCGAGCTGATACGTTGAGGGTGCTGCGGGTGCGATGGCTGTCGGCGGCGGGGAAGAAGACTTTACATGGAAGACGGCTGGGTTGGGGGATAAATCATGTTTCCGTGGACGAGGCGGTTGTAGGAGCGGCAACGGCAAAGTGGACGACGGCGCCGATGAAGCGAGACAAAGCGATGAAAGGATCCTGGTCCGGCGCAGTGGATGAGAGACGTCCACCTCTTGTAGTGGACGACGGGGTAGGGGTAGTGGCTCCGGCAAGGTGGAGGATGGGGTGGCGGATGGAGGAGGCTGGCCGTACTGGGGAGGTTGTCGTGGCGCCGACGGTGTATGAATGGGGAAATGGAGGGGGAGGGGGGGATCTCAAACTTCGGGACGTGCTTGTCTGAAATGTGGCAAAGTTACGAACTTATCCCCCGTTTAAAATTCCGGACATCACGTCGGTTGGGGATAGGACGGTAATCTCGCATCTCCCAAATATTTGCCGATAACGATTTCGGGCGAGGAGAGGGTGTTTTGCCGCCCACGGTGTATGAACGTGGCTGATAGGTAGGGCGGTTATGTCACGTCTGAGGGAAGTTACACATCTGCCCCTATTTAAAATATTAGCCTACATCGATTTCGGACGAGGAGAGTTTGTTTTGCCGCCCACCATGGATGAATGGGGAAATGGAGGGAGAGACACATGTCTTTCGAACGAGCTTGAATCAAATGTGTTTTGCCACCCACGTTTGGCGCCCACCGTGTCTGAATGGGCTCAGAGGCCGTCATGTCATGTCTGATTGAAGTTACTAGTCTACCCCTACCGACAGCAGTGTAAATCCGGTCGATAAGGATGTCAAGTGTCAGGGTAGATAGTAATTTCCATCTCGCAAACACTTGCTTCGGGCAGCCCAGAAATGATAGTGGGTGTTTAGCCGCTTCGTTCAAAACTTGGGAGAATTAGCATTCACGTTTGCCCTGGGCCCTCGCAACTAAATCCAAATCCAATTTTTATCCGATTACGAATATCCACAGATGATTGTACGTTTTGTTATTTATTTCTTCAAAACCACAACAAAGATTTATTCCACCTTTATATATGATTATGATTTAGAAATGCCGTGATCTTTGAATTCAGTAGGTTGGATACACTTTGAGTCAAACAGTTATTTCATCCAATACAATATGCTCACATGAAAAACAGTTCACCTTATGTCAATCATACAAGTACTGAGGATTACCTCGCCTAAAAATTTGGATCATTACAACACATGGACAAAATAGGGGGTCTTACAACATAATCCATTCAGAGACAGGACACAACATGCAAATACAATAATCTAACGACAATTTCAACTGCTATCTAAAGAAGAACAGGGATTACCCCGGGCTTTAGATAGCAGAAGCAACAGGACCTCCTCCGCCTTCAAATGCAACATTCTTACTTCCTCCAATTCTTGGGTTGCTTGCATAATGCGTGCAGCTAATTGCGTAATTTCCAGCTTCAAGATCGAAATTACCTCATTCATCGCAGCCACACCATCTCTTTCTGCCTCTAGTAGAGCCTCAAGAACTATAATATATGTGCTCAGACTGCTCTCCGGCGGTGTTGCCTCTGAATTGCTACCATTTGGTAACATGGATGGCGCACTGCTTCCACAAATAGATTCCGGGGTTGTACATTGTGTCCTAGTGTGAACGGCATCCTGAAAGGTTTCCGCTGGACATAACTAAGAGATAGTTATCGCATGATCCAGGCAGTAAACTTACATGGTAAACGACATACAAATTATTGCCGAGCATGGCAAGCTATATTTAAATGGTTCGAAGCAGCATCACGCGAAAAGAAATTAAAATGGTAAGATGAAAACTTGAAAGGGAGTGTACCACCGCTATATTTAAGTTGCCAAGGCATCTAAGCAGTTGAAATAATCTGAGAAAGCACTTAACAGTGTGGCCTCATATAAACTACGAAGACAGTCTTGTGATGAAGTTCAGAGGAAAAGTTAAGGACTCAAATGAACTAGGCATGCATTTCTTTACGATAGTACAACAGGCACTGCTGACATATTGGCCAACTCAGGTATAGCGTAACAAGTAACAAACAAGCATTCGAATCGAGCAATACAGCAAAGCAGACAACTGAACTATTTGTTATTCTGTAGGATTACAGGTTGAGGGCACAAGCCAAGAAAGCAGCCCACACGCATTACATTTCACATGTACTAAAACACACGGGCTTACCATATGTTGCTGTGTAGCCTCGCTGCTGTTGCAATGTTCTTTGAAGATATTGTCAGCATCCCGTGGTTGCAAATCTACTTGTTGTAGTTTATTCTGCACCCTCTATTTAGGTAAAATTAATTTTAATCGCATGCAATGGTTCAAATTGATCATCAATGTTTCATCTAAACTAATGAAAGAAGGGTGTGTGCATACATGACAATATATCTTCTTCCCTCTATTTTTATGCTTGTTCGAGGTGCCAGCCCCAAAAGAACAAATATTTTGCTTGATGGGGTTGGCAGCTCCATAATTAATAGAAGCATCAAATTAGTCATGTAACTTGGTAAGATCAAGAACACACAAAAAAGTAATGAACAGAGGCTCGTAGCAGTGATGTAATAGCTAACATAAGAAAATGTAGTGTAAAACGAACAAAAACCAGCGGAACCACATGCCAGTTTGCTGATGTGTAATTAAGCATAGAGAACATGAAGAAGTCTGATGGAACCAACACGTGGCATCAGAACAACACCATTATCATAAATATAGCATGCAAGAAGTAAAATAGTAGGCAGTGATATCTAGGAAGTACAGTAATACTTAGAACAAAACTAAAGCATATTAACTATATGTGCACTGGTATGTAATTTAGCACATGTAACATGTTCATTGCCAGAAGTATGGCCCTACAGGTGCAAGCAGAATAACGCGTCTCATGAAAAATTGAATGATGCCCTGAAGAAATTCAAAGGTGCGGTGCTTATGCTAAGAAAGTGAACGTAGGCGCCGGTCGTTGGATAATAGTACCTGATTCTCGGTGGCGTACGAGTATCGTTGGCATACTTGATAGCCAAGGATCGTCGATCGTGCTCATGTTGCGGTTGAGTTTGGGCCAGCTATCACCGTCGCTGAAGCGGCTCCGGTGCTACGGTTGCGGCGCCTGTCGACATACAAGAAAGCTCATCTATGGTAAGTGAACAGTTGCACGATAAAGAGAAAAACCGAAGGAGTACAGATCGAAATAACGTGATGAGGCTATGGCGTTGGTAAAGCAGGGCTGGTGGAGTTGAATATGGCGTCCGTAGAGCGGGTCCGGTGTAGTGGACGAAGGCTTCAGCAGGCGCGTTGTACAGTGCTTTGGCGAGGCGGATCTGTTGCGACAGATGAGGGCTTGTATGAAGGGCGAGCGAAGGGACGGAAAAGGGAGTCAGTGAAGGGCCTACACTGTGGTGGACGAGGGCGCCGGTTAAGCAGATCTGGTGCAGTGGACCATGATGGCGTCCAAGGAGATCTGGAGCGGTGTACAAGCCAGTCGCTGAAGCGGTCCGGTGAAGTGGTGAGTTGACAGTTGGGGGTTCCAAGGTGCGGAAGGTAGATCCGTCGGGGTGTGAGGTCCACCGCGGCGGCAGAGGACTAGATTCGGCGGCTTGCCATGGTTTGGGGGTCGGG
>LR738714.1:153751159-153908477 GCA_902687465.1 Secale cereale | reverse complement strand
CTCTCTCTCTCTCTCTCTCTCTCTCTCTCTCTCTCTCTCCGTCGCTAGCACTCTCTCTCTCTCTCTTGCCCCCTCTCTTTCTCTCTCTCTCCGTCGCTAGCTCTCTCTCTCTCTCTCTCTCGCTCACTCTCACACCCCTCTCCCACACACAATCGATGTCTCTTCCAAATAGCCTGCTCCCCCCGCCCGCACCCATGCTATCCCGCTACTACACATGTCACACCATTCCCCCTTCCCTTATACTAGGTTTACATCATTAGTGGTCTCTCTACTCCACATATACACACTCCCTCTCACACACAAATGCCCGCACAAACACACACAGACACGAACAAACACCCATTAATCTGGATCCTCATCTCTCCCCATGTCCGCATGTGTATCTCGCACACTCACTCTCTAATTATGTATTATGTGTCTCCACGTTACACAACAAAAAGCCCCATGTACATGTCTCTCTCTATCCTCCACACACATAGACACAAAGAATCTGTTATCATTGCCACAGTCTCTAACATATCACACACGCACTCTCTCTCTCTCTCTCTCTCTCTCTCTCTCTCTCTCTCTCTCGCAAACACGCTCAACAAAGGTTTCTCCGTGAATAACTTACCGTCTATTCATCAACAGTCGTGGCAGTACGGCGAACATGAGACGTGAAAACGAATAAATCTACACGTGCTTAGACCACCTACTATGACTACTAGGACTAGAGCAAGCCAAAAAGCACGCCGCCGTCACCCCCTCCTTATCGGCGACGGGAAAACCTTTGTTTTACACAATTGAGAATTCATTGTGCTAAGTCCTCACATGCTGAGGCGTTGAATAGAATGTGGATGCTAGTTTACGGAAAAAAGTATCGATAATACGTTTGTATCTCCATACTTATATTTATTCTCTTATAAAAAACCGAGTTGGTGATGATGGTACGCGTGCCATCTTGCAATATAGACTGTCCGATCTATATCTGACTGATGGAAATTAAACTAAAAGATACCCACACCCCTCTCCACATTTGCAGACAAGGCCTTCCCTCGTTCATCCTTGTCTCCAACAACCTCATTGTTGAGCATTTAAGAACAGAAGCCTCTGGAACAAACTGGCCTGGTGGCCGTTGCCGGTGTCGTCAATCCCCATGCCTCCGCTCAGTCCGACCACCAATCACCACCATGCCCCACTCCTCTTCACCTTATCTCCTAGTTCTCCAGATATCATTAGTTTTTACACATGGGATTACTCCAGCATGGGTCAATCACGACGAGTGTTTTTATAAAAAAATGCATCTTGATGTTCCGTGCAATGCACGGATCTTGCTAGTACTCCTACAGACGATTAAGTTGGTGATGTTGGTGTGTCTGCCATCCGTCGTTTGTGACCATTAGATCTACATCTAACGACTGTGATGTAAGTTGTTGCCTTTTCTCACAAACATCCCACTTGTCTACCAATTTGCAGAAAAACCCATAATTAGTATCTTACAACCAACCACACCCCTCCCTGACCTCACCAAAACAGCCCAAGGAATATATTCTAATTGAAACATAACATATCTCTTGTAATATATGTATATAAAAATTAGAGTGTTTTGTATCAAGTTTGTGAATAAGTATTATTCTAATTATGATTCGCTGCAACGCACATGAACATTGCTAGTATTTCCAACCATGCAATGTTTTCCCTAGTATTCCATAGTTTCGAGTTTTCCATCAAGATATTAGTCACTCATGGTTGATATTTACTTTCAATCATGTACACATATGCACAATGTAACTAGCCTTGCTTATTGGGTTCCAAAGCATAACTTTCACTCCTACTTACAATATGTAGAGTATTTAACAAAAACCTACCACTTTCAACCAGCCCTAGGAAGAATCTATTGTACAAAAAATAGGAAAAACATACCCAAAATTTCTTAATCCACGCCAAAAACTACTACCTACTGATTAGGTTAGTTTAAACCCATTTATGACAGGGTTGGCCCACACGTCCGTGCTAACGAGGCATCTTAAACCAACACATTTTGTTTGACCGTTGACACGAGGGACCCACATCTGACCTTCTATCCTGTTATTCCCCCTCAAATCATTATTTCCTGAACATTACTTCAAACAGTAGTGATGCGTGTTCGTGGTGGCGCCGGCGATGAGTGAGTTGGCCGCCACTCCGCCGGACGGGCCGGACGTCGCGCTGGCCTCCGCACGGGTTGGCAGGCTGGTCCGAGCGTGACTCACGAGCGAGCAAGCCACCGTGCTGGCCTTCGCTCGAGCTAGACGGCTGGCCTTAGCATAGCGCGCGCGAGCAAGCCGTCGTGCTAATCTAGCTAGCAAACCTTGCAGACAAGCAGCTGGACGGAGCTATCTTGGCTAGCTAGCGGCCGCGAGCGCCGGACGGAGCTGGCATCCGGGCTGCTGCAAGATGGGCTCCGCACCGCCGGCGCTTTTGACCTCGCCTTCTACTGGCAGCGGTAGCTGCGTCCCATGGCCGAGGATGACTAGGTGGACGTGCCGGAGGTAGGAGGTCACTCGGGGATTTTTGTGTAGACTGACATGTAGGCCCCACAAGTCATAACGCCCGGTCAAATAGAAGGCGTTGACTTAATGGGCGACGTGGGCCCTGTTTGGATACTCTAAATCAGAGGTTAGATTCTAACCCTGAACTAACTCTAACCAAAATGGTGTTTGGATGGCAGGGTTAGATTGACAACAAATGTATTCAAACAGGGCCATGGGTTGAAACGTGCCTATAACGACACTTTGTAGAGTAGTTGTTTCTTGGTAGGGCTGGTTGGTAAGAGCATGTACAATGGTTGATAAGGTAGTCTTATCTTAAGTCTGCCACGTATGCAAGTGGTAGTAGTTTCTTGGCATTATTAGTGGTTTCTTGCATTATTAGGGGTTTCTTGTAAGGAACAATGTACTACTAGCGACAAAAGGCGATTCTAGGTTGCGTTGTAGTCCAACGAGTACTACTAGTGGTCGCGGGAGTGTATACCTCGTTTTCTGGGTTCGATCCCGGCCGAACACACGGCAGCCTTTTTTTAAAATAGTAACTTCGTTGCGAGCCAATATTTTACACGGGTAGTTTGATTTTTGAAGTCAAACAGACGTGCGACACCACAATCTGGGTGCACTTGATAGCCTAGCCACGTGAACGGGTTTTCCTTCCCAGCATCTCGTGGCTTGCGTGCTCGCCCTAGCCGCACCTCGCTTGCAGCTTCCTCATCAGCTAGTAGCATATTTAAACTAGCGCCTCCCAATTAAGTCCGAGGAGCGGGAAAAGCCTGGCGGGGCATTGGGAACTGTGCAATATGGCTCTGTACGTAAAGTGCTCTACTACTACTATGTAGCTTGTGGCGTTGCACACATGGACTTCACTCCATTATCGGCTCTACTATAAAAGAAATTCCTCGATGTGTTTTTTTAAATGGAGGCAAAAGCTTTGCTTCATCTCATTCATAAAGAAGGAACTACTAACAAAGTTCGACGAGATCCATTACACCTCCACAAATGGAAGCGAAAAGCCTAGTCTCGCTGTATCAAATAACTCAAATGTTCTGCCCCCGCAGTAACCGTCGCTGATAAACAGGCTGCTAGTGTGTGCGTGAGAGGAGCGGCTGAGACCCTCCACTATGTGTTCGGTGCCAGAAATCTAAAAAGTTTGCCACATACACTTCGATGCCAAATGAAAAATATTTAGCACCGGCACCACAACATGAAGGATTTGGCATCCATCCACCTCTGGCCCACCTAGCTATAAACTAGTAATATATCAGCTCAAATCAGTGTCTCGCTAGTGGTGCTGGTGGTGCTTCGCATGCAAAAGTACAGTGGCTGCTTTGTTTATTGCCTCAACGAAATATGGCGTCGGAGCAATTAGAAGCATCGATGCCCTGAAATTTTTATATAGCATCGGCTGGGCAATGTAGGAAACCGGTGCCAAATGTTCAAAAAGTGAATTTGGCACCGGTTTGGGCCTACATAGTGGAGGGCCTGAGTAGGCCAGCTACATGAGAGGAGCGGCTGAATAGAGCACCGGGAGTACCCACTAGGCCACTACGCAGGTGTACTTTCCCTGCATTGATAGTACATCGATGGTAGAGAACAGTAGTACCCTCCACTTCTACTGTAGCTCCTTGGCCCTCAGATTCAAGAGTTCAAAACTGGTGCACTATACTGTACAGTACATAGCACTAGTAGTACCCTCGCACTACTAGTTGAGAAAGCAGTACTAGTACTGCTACAGTACGAGTACGTACTCCTCCTTCACATAATGTAAGACGTTTTTTGACACTAGTTGGCGTGTACAAAAAATAGCAAAAACATACCAAAAATTTCTTAATCCATGCCAAAAACTATTAGCTAGTGCCAAAAATTTCTTACTAGTGCTATTATTTACAGTATAATGCAATCCCATAACGTCCCATAATGCTAGTACTAGTAGTAAATAATAGCCTCATCCCTTCGCTACAGTTGGAAGGGATGAGGCCCTGCGGTTACTATGCTCTTATCTCCTCCTCGCCAGTCCCCCCCGAAGAGAAGGCAGTTCGACGCTGCTCCCATGGATTCGCCAGGCGGTCCTCCTCCTCGTCGGGGCTGGGAGACCTTGGACGACGATCCTTTGGGAGAAATCGCACGCCGCTCCGACGTCCTCACCGTCGCAAGACTCAGTGCTTCCTGCACCAACTTTTTCAAGACAATGCTTAAAATGGCTTGGGAAAAGGCCATGCTTGTTGGTCTTCCATGCATCCTCGAGGAGAAGGTTCTTCTATGGGACAATCCTTCAAACAGTCCACCGCTCCCTGGCCATGTTTGCACGTTAACTCCGCTAGAGTTGCCGACGTTGAGAGGTAGTCGGATTTCGTCCGATGAGCGGGCCAGTAATGGAGTTTGATCATGTAGTAGTTAGTTATTCCATTTCCATCTCGTAATTTCTCCGCTGCCCACCGTCTTATATATAGGTCTGGCTCGGTGCCAACGAAGATTGGCTTGCATACCGCCGGCCGGATACCACCATCATTTTGCACAACATCGACAACAGTGCGGCCATTCCGGTAGACCCCTTCTCCACCATTGGGATCGGCCCTCTGGACTGGCTGGGCTTGAATACGTATGATGATGCCTAAATGAGATTGAAGAAGATAGCAATTGCGAACCCACCGACAAAGCGACGCGGGTACGACGATTACTATCTTATCGCAGTGTTTGACATAAGGATTGCCATCAATGCAAGAGGCACTAACGGCAGAGGCTGGCACATGTTGGCGACGACAGATTTGTACCCCTACACGTTCGAAGCCGCCGTGCGCCATCTAGGCCGCATCTTCGCGGTGACAAGCCAGGGGACTTGTTTCATCTAGTTTCCATCCTACGGTATGGGAGATTACAAACAGAATGCACAAACCATCATGTGCATCCCTAACGGTACTCCATTATTTTGTAGGGACCAGTCATCCTGCGATCAAAATAAGATCGCCGATCCTGGATGTGCATTTGCATTCGCAATTCGGTCTAACCTGGAACCTTGTAGCTGACTATGGCATATTGGGATCAACTATCTTAGCAGTCGTTACCCATGGTACCACTGATGTGCAACATGGTCACACAATCTACCACGATTGGACCGTCACCTTCTACCCAGGTATTCCATTTTTTAACCCTCTTGCCTTCTCTTTCATTGTTGTACTAGTACTCTACTTACGTACTCGTAGGAGTACTGTTTACCTTGGAGGACGCGTATAGCTAGCTAGGCCCTTGAAGACTTGAACCCACTAGCTGCCACCATTTTTGTTTTTCCATGTCTTACTATCTCATCCATGTAGCCAAGAGTGGCTATATATAATAAGCCGGTTATTTTACTTCCTCTATACCGGAGTAGTACTATTTGCTGCACAGTATTACTGACCGCCATATTGGAGCACAACATTATTATTCATGGACCTTGACTATGTACGTCACCATGTGTCCAGATCTGAGATGCCGCGTGTACCAGATGAACGGCGCCGAGTTCGACCCCCGTGATGCTACGTGGGTGCTGAGGAACACTCTTGGAGAGTACTCGCTTTTCATTGGGGGCAACTACCCCATTGTGAAGCGGATGCCACCTTCCGTGCACGACACGGAAGGCCTGCCGTTCATGAAGCATGGTTGTGTGTTTAGTGCGCACCGCCGGATGCACGGCATGCTGGGACACACTCTCCCTGACTTATGCCGCTTCATCTTGGGTGAGTCTCCATCGTGTGGAACCGGACTAGAAAGCTGCGACAATGATTCCCGTTGCTGCCACAGCCCTAGAATTTTGCTTGTAATTAGTTGCACTTGAGTGCATCATGCATCATGTTTAATTTCAAAAGAATTTGAAATGGGGATGCTCAAACCCTAGCACCAAATGAATTCAACTAGGTTCAAATAAAAATATTTTCAATGAACCCAAAATTCCCTTCAGAAAAAGTTCGTCATTTTTGAATTGGCTAAATACCTCTGCCAAAAATGATGCACATATCTAGGACCATTATGGATTTTGAATTAAGTCATAAAGTATTTGCATTTGGGCATTTAAATGCTATAAATTACTTTAAATGTCCAAATAATCATGAACTGAAATGATGGCTGTTGGAAATAATCCAAACAGTGGCCACAAGCAGTCTCATGATTTTTGAAAATGCTCTGGCATTTTTGTTAAAGCCAAAACAAATGTAAAAAAAATAGAAAACGGAAACAAAATAGAAAAAAAGGAGAGAAGGACTCACCTGGTGCTTACCAGTAGCAGAGGCGGCCCAGCTGGCCGGCCCAGCCCACCAGCCGCGCCAGGCAGCTGCTTCCTCTTGCCAAGCACGTAGAGAGGAGCACATCGGCGAGCCCGAGCACGCCACGCAGCTCCTCGCCTCCCTGCCTCACGCCCCCGTGGCCTTCTCGTGACGCACAGGGACGTGGACGACCCCCTGCACCTCTCCCCTCTCTCCCAGGACCCCTCCCCCCTTCCCTGCCTCTTCCCGCAGCGCCACCGTTGCCACCGTTCGCCGTAGTCACAGCCACCGCCGTCCCCTCGCCCTATCACAGTGTCCAAGAGCTTCGCCGTCATCCGCTACGCCGTCCTGCCGAGCCATGCGATGCCGGGAGCTCTGCATCGCCATTCCACCGCCGTCTTCAACCTCGGAACGCCGGAGATCGCCGTCGTCAGCGCCTCCCCGAGCCCGCTTTTCTGCTCTGTGTGTCCATCGTGAGCCCCTGCGTCGAACCCCTCTCTCCCCTGGCTCATTTTCTTCCTCTAACGCAGATGCCCACTGGAGCCGATAGCTCCTCGCCGCCGGTCATGTCGCCATCGCGGCTTCGGCCGTGCAAGCACACGCCCGAGCTCACCACTGCACTCAGTGCACCCCCACGAGAATCTCGCTACGTCATCTCGTCGGTTGTGTTGCAAACTTTCTTTTCCAGACATATTGTGTGAAATATCCTGTTACCAACCAGATCTGAATCTCAGGCAGATATGATGGTTGGAACATTCCGAACATTTTCATTTTGTTCCCAGCTTGCACCTCAACACCTGTTGTTCAAGATCATCTTCAACAGTGGTCGTACCATGGGTCCCATCCATTTCCGATGATGGGCAAAAATCATCCGTTGTGTTGTCTTCAACAAGGTAGTCATCATTCCTAGTCCGACTATGTCATTCCTTTGGACTCCTTCAAATGACCGCTTGAGTTTTTCCGTAGGCTGGTATAGGGAATTTCAATGATCTTTATATCAAAAGTAATTCTTTTTACCACTTAAGGGAATAATTCTACGAGTCACCTTCTCTAAGGTGCCCCGTCTGGTGACATCGATCACCATATTCTTTAAGTGTGGAATTATTGCCTACCAAGTGAACCTTCATCATTTGTTTCACTCCATCCCTCTGGAGGAGTGTTCCATGTCTTAGCTCAAGAGATGTTTCAACGTCTCACTCCATGAGTTGCTCGATCTTTCACAAGATCAATTACCGCAGAGTTTCTTTCGTCGTCACCGTGTTGGACAACGACCTTGAAAGCAAGGATATCAAGATCAACATGATGCAAGCAATCAACATTCTTATGAATTGCAATTGGATCAAGAAGATTGTGTTAGCTTGTGTCCCCTCTGATTTCTTACCTCACATCTTGAATCTCTGCATCGCCGTTCCACCGTCATCTTCAACCTCGAAACGTCGGAGATCGCCGCCGTCGATTCGCCGTCGTCAGCGCCTCCCCGAGCCCACTTGTCCGCTCCGTGTGTCCACCGTCAGCCCCTGCGTCGAACCCCTCTCTCCCCTGGCTCGTTTGCTTCCTCTAACGCAGATGCCCAGTAGAGCCGATAGCTCCTCGCCGCCGGTCATGTCGCCATCGCGACTTCGGCCGTGCAAGCACACGCCCGAGCTCACCACTGCACTCAGTGCACCCCCAGGAGCCTAACACGCCCACCAGCTCCTCCTCCCGTGCTCCCTAGTGCCGCGCCCGCACCTGCCCGAACTCCGTCCGCCGCAAAAGTTGTCGCCGCCGTAGTTTGGTCCACTCCGGCGAGAGTTGATGCCACCACTAGATGCGCAAGAGCTCCAGCAAGCCGTAGCCACAAACCGCGCCCAAAACCGAGCCCCATAGCGATTTTCCGACACGCGCCGCCGGCCGCACTCCGACGAGGTCGACGTGGCTGCATTTTTAGCATTAACCATCGTCATTAGCGCCTAACTAACCCCCCTAGAATCACTAACAGTGGGCCCCGGCACCCTAAACTTTTAGTTAGATGAGAATTAACCCCCCTGTTTAGCCTGTGACACTGACGTGTGGGCCCCACGTGTCAGCCTCTGAAGCTGACTCTGTGTCACTGACTGGTGGGCCATACAGGTCAGGTTTGACCTGGACCAGCCCGTTGACCTGCTGACGTAAGCATGACACCATGCTGACACAGTAAAGTATTTCTAGAATTAAAATAAATCAGAAAATGATTTATGAATTTTAGAAAACACTCAAAACTTCTAAAAATCATATAAAATCAACCGTAACTACAAATAGAATAATTTATATATGAAAATGATCAGAAAAATCCAAAGAATCTGTTGATGGCATTTTCATGCATGTTTGAACAAGTTAAACCTGCTGATCAGGTCAAATCAATTAAATGACATTTAAATGACCACATGTGGAGTTTGAATTTGAACCTTCGGTTCAAACCAACTTCATTTAATATGGTTGGTAGTTGCATTAGCTCAATCAACAACATATTTCCATGTCATGATCATGCATCATATTGTCGCATTGCATTGATTGTGTTCTCTCTTGTTTGCCGGTGTTCGTCCCCTCTCAGTAGACGTTGTTCCGACGATGAGTTCGATGACACAAATGAAGAGCTTTACTATCTTCACAAGTGCCAGGCAAGCAAAACCCCATTGAGCATTCCGATACAATCCCACTCTCTCACTCTTGCTCTCTTTTACTGCATTAGGACAACAACGTTTCAACTGCTATTTGCTGCGGTAGCTGAACCCCTTTTCCTCTGCATGACCTGTCATTGCCACAGTAAATAGTTGAAACCCACTAGCATGAATAGGAGTTGTTTGAGCCATGATGTGCCTACTCATTCATGCTTTCTGGTTATGCCTGCTATTGCTTAGAGTTGTGTCAGGTCTGATTCATCGGGGATGAATTGGAATGTGGTCATCATGTCCTACTATTGAGAGCTAAGTGTGTGAATATGATTTGGTAAAGGTAGCGATGAGAGGCCATGTAGGAGTACATGGTGGGTTGTCTCATTGAAAGCGTCCTCAGGAACTGAGTTCTCTGTTTGTTGGTCCATGAACAGCTACTACCACACGTTTAGCCCTGAAATATGACCCTGCTCGACTTATTAACCACCCTTGTTCTCTGTCCAGGAGTTGCAATTAGTTTCTGGTGTTTGTAGTACGCTGGATGCCGTGCGAAAAGATGACCGGAGGGGTGGGCTGTGATGCGGTAGGCACGTGGCACGTTGTACCAAGACGCCCGTTTGGTGCCTCGGGAACCCTGTACACATCGTTCGGGGCCGTAAGTGGAAACCTCGGCCGGACTCCCTTCGGATGGAACCTGAATAGGCGATAAACCTGGACTAGGGACTTGTGTGGTTAGTCAGGTCGTGGTCTACACCCAGGTTGGCTTTCGCTTGAAGTCTGCCGAGCACATGTCGTGTGCAGACGCTAAGTGGTGGAAACACGTGTCAAGAAGTACACCCCTGCAGGGTTACAAATGATCTATTTGAATAGCCGTGTCCGCGCTGAAGGACTTCTGGGTTGCCTATACAGTTCATAGACAAGTGAAAGTGGATACCCTAAAATGCGCAAGATAATCGTGAGTGCGATGGATGGCCGTCTCGTAGGGAGACGGGAGCGGATCCATAATGGTGTATTGATTGGTGAATATGTGGACTCGTGTGCGCCACCTCAAAAGAGTTACTTGCAGTCGTAGTTCAGGATACCCACTGAGTCAAAGCTGGCTTGCTGTTGTTAAACTCCTCCACCCCCTTTGTTGATACCGATGCATATGTAGCTAGTTCTGATGTAAGTCTTGCTGAGTACCTTTGTACTCACGTTTGCTTAATTTATGTTTTTGCAGAGAGACTTCAGTCTCACTAGTGGTTCCGCGTGGACTCCGACGTTTAGCTTGTTACCTCAGCTACGATCTTGTACCCTTGGGAGGGTCTTGTAGATACTCAGGCTTGATAGCCTTCTTCCTTTTCAGATGTTTGTACTCAGACATCTTTATGCTTCCGTTGCCTGTATGCTCTGTATGTTGGGTCATGAGACCCACTATTTGTAATAAATGCTATGATGGCTCTTCTGGGCCTTTATATATATGAGTTGTTGAGTTATGTTGTGATGCCATGTTGTACAACCCATACTTGCATGTTATGCGTACGTGTAATGTGTATTGCTATGTGTGGGATCCGACACCTAGTTGTTTACCCTTGGTAGACTATCTTATAGGGAAATGCCTCCTAGTGCTTCCGCTGAGCCTTGGTAGCTTGCTACTGCTCCGGAACACTTAGGCTGGCCGGCATGTGTCCTTCTTTGTTCCAGTGTCTGTACCTTCAGGGAAATGTCACGCGTTGTTCCTTTAAGTCCTTGTAGCTTGCTACGACTTGGGTTCATACGTTGATGACCAACACGTTCGTTGCTGGGTCACGTATGCCCGTCCCTGTAATTTAGCGCCACTTTTGGTTTACAACTAGTCATGTCGGCCCGAGTTCTCTGTCATATGGATGCTAGCGACACTATCATATACGTGAGCTAAAATACACAAAGGTCCCGGGCCAGGTAAGGTGGCACCCATGGGGATACTGTGCGTGAGGCCGCAAAGTGATATGATGTGTTACATGCTAGATCGGTGTGACTTAGGATCGGGGTCCTGACAGCTGCCCATCGCTATGGATCGTGCCATCCATGAAGAACACCAGGGACTGGAACCTGGAGGAGGACATGTAGCCGATCTATAACGTGTAAGTAGAGTACGGTAAATTGTGAACGGTGGCGCCGTGAATATATGTAGACTAGTCGTGCACAAATTTATCGCATGAATTGGAGATGAACATGTGTGGCATACTAGCATTTTTCCTTTAGAATTTATTAATAGTAAATGTGTTATGTGTACGTGCATTTTGTGTGGTTGTTGCATGGCCTCCAACACACTCTTTGAGAAAAAAGGTGGCACAACTGTGGATATACGTGATGTGACAGCATCATACAGTAGCATCGTTTGCTATAGTTGTACTTCGTGTAGTACGCTCCTACTAGGACGACAACTCCTATAAAACCTTGCGCTTGGCTCTTTGCCTCTTCGGGAGGTTCAACAGTTCGTACTCGTGTGAACCTTGCACTTGGCTCTTCGCCTCTTCGGAAGGTCCAACAATGATGATACTACAGTACACATTATGCTTCTGGCAATCTGACACCGATTGAACTGCTGCACGTCCACCGTGAGGGAGATGGAGAGGGAGAGGGCGTTGTAGTCAAAACCATCTCCTCATCCTGCAAACCACCGCGCGCGTGGGCGAGGGAGAGGCGTAGTAAGCAAGCTTCTCCTCGTTCGGCGAGTTGACAGGATACATCAAAGCAGTACTAGTACTTGTCCATACTGCGTCCTTTCCGGTTAATATGGCTTAATTTGAAACGAGAAAAATACACTAGCGATCAACGTATGTAACAATACGCTCTTTACGGTCACTATATATAATTTTGCGGTGATTATGCGATCACTAGCTCATCAAAGAGCACTGTATTGCACCCTACTGACCGGCCACATAGTCGACGTGGCACTTTGTTGACTGGTTAAATTGTCACCTGGTTTCTGGGTCCCACCTGTCAGTTGGCAGAGCAAAGAAATCAGCTAAAAACAAAGAGTGTAGTACATCTACACTTCCAATGCATTTAGCCTTTAGTCTAAATCGATATTGATTGACTAATGCACCAACTTGTGCTCTAGGTATAGGCTACATGTCTACCCTTAATTACAGCATGCAACGACTATCATTTAATCTTCTTCTCTCAATGGTCGCATGCACACATAAGTCTGCTACTTTTGGGCGTTAATTATGCCCTGGTCAATGTGTAAATCTCTAAATGTACAGTCTTTCATGGACGTAGGGAGTAGGTTGAGAACTTGAGAGTGAGCGTGTGTGTTGCATCGTGTGCTGTGTGCCGCATGGGTGCGTGAGTATTGCGTGCGTCCATGTGTACGTGTGAGTGTTGCATGTTGCATGCATGCATGCATGCATGGGGCTTACTCCCTCCCATTGACATGTTCATATTTCAAGCTTCCTGTTCCCTCCATATGGTGATACTCCATCTGTTCCCAAATACGAAGTAAAATCCTCCCTTTGTTCCCAAATACAGAGTAAAATCCTCCCTCTGTTCCCAAATACAGAGTATTTGTCTTTCTAGAGATTTCAACAAGTGACTACGTATGGAGCAAAATGAGTGAAGTGAGCGTAGAGGCATAGGGATAATGTAGAAAGGAAGTCTTCGTGATCCATTATTCCCCATCTCGGTCAGAGAGAACTATTCAACTAGTCTTCGGGTGCAGTGACAATACACGCAGCAGCAGATGCGACACTTAATTAATAAGCTGAACCAACGTGTTGGTGTTACTAAATCAGCCTTACCCAGTACTGCCATCATGTTTGCCAGTAGAGCACGCTTCTGTCCTCCATTAACTGACATATGGGCCCTCTTGTGGTAGACACATATGTTATCGGTGTAACTATTTACACTCCGAAGGACGATATATCCTGGTAGTAGTAGTAGAATTGAGATTTAATGCACTTTCTTCCCCGTCTTCCACTCTTCTTCCTCCTCTCTTCCCCATTGTCGGCTGCACACCATTTCCCCCCGCTCTCTGCTCGCCCGCCCGCGCTATCTTTCTTGGTAGCTCGCGCGTACCATACCCCCCCGCTCAGTGCTCGGCCACATGAGGAAAAGCTTGTTCGCTCGCCCGCCCGAATCCACTTCCCCGCTGGCCCGCAGGCACCGAAAACCCCAATGGCAGAACATACTGAAACGCAGAGCCACGATTACAATTCCCTCCCCGATGTTCTCTTGGAGCAGATATGTAATCGTATGGACCTACTCAGCACCGTTCGTCTGGCCGCATGCTCGGTGTCTTTGTACCATCTACTCATCTGCAACCGTCCGGCTCTTTTCAAGACACCCTGCTTGCTGATGCCCGATCCTCATAGGTGGCCCAGACACCAACTTGATGATCCTACGGAGGTTGCCATGGTGCCCCTCGACATGCTACCACTACCCGTCCACCTCTCCTTCATGCGCGACCACTACTGGGTGGGCATGAAGGCCAACTGGATCGTCCTCATCCACCAATCGGTAGTCCGTGGAGTCTTGTGGATATCTACACCCAGCGAGAGATCACCCTTCCATCTTTGGATACCGCCGCCATCGAGCCTCGTGGCCCGCTGGACACTCCTGCCTACTACGCACGAGACGCGTCGAGCTTTTGGCTCGACCTCTGTTTGCTGAAGGTTGTAATCTGCGAAGTGCCCACACCATCATAAGACTACATGGATTACAAGCTCATTGCCGTGTTCAACACGGGATTAGTCTATCTGGAATCCGGTCGCCATACATGGTTATGGCTCATCATCGATCCTCTTTACCTAACACTTCCGTCTGATGCTATAGTGCATGATGGCATCGTTTATGCGGTCGACGCACAGATTGGCTGCCTATTCTGGTGGAATATATCGTCGTGTTATTGTTCTATCTCATCTCATCTTCACCTTAAGAATACGACTGCATGTTCATTGTTACAAATTTAGAATATATAGTATGTCTATAACCACATCATTGCTATATGTTCCTCTCATTTCCTAGATTTTTATGACCACACATGTTATTGTTAGAGTTGATATGAGAACAATTGGCATCTAATGATTGTTAGAATATATATTATGAGTATAACCTCATGATTGCTATATTTTACTCTCATTTCCAAGATTATTATAACAACACATGTTATTGCTTAGAGTTGATATGATAACTGTAGTAAGTGCAATGGTAGAATAAGAGTAGGCCCTGTCATATCAGTTTTCCTCTCATTGTTACATGATGTTTGAACCATGATATATTGCTAGAATATGAAAGCCATTGGCTTATTTTTTTTAACTTGGGGTATGATTATGATCACGACATTGCACTTCTCTGTCTATGATATGTTTCACTGTTATAATAATCTTAATTCCACACATACTCTGAACATGATTGTTTATTTTTGTCCTTTTGGTCTCCAATTTGAATTGTTGCAGCAGACGTGTAATACCCAGTATGTGACTATGTCTCCCACGGGTCGAGGCACGACTTAAAGACATAATCACATACTAGAATGATATCAAGTATGGTATCTTTGCACAACTCATGTAAAAGAGGGGATGAAAGTATAAAAGAGTAGTTCGCTTACACTCGCCACGTCACACAATGTAATACATTAACATACATCATCCAAATAACATCAGAGTCCGACTACGGACAAAAAACCAAATGAAAGATACCATAAATAAAGAAACACAAGGTCCCGATCATCCTAGTAAGAGCCCTACTGATCCTCGGGATAATACACGTAGTAACGTCCACGCACTTCATCGAACTCCCAATACAGCTCTGAACCACCACCTGTGTAGTTCTCTACGGTACCTGCATCTGGTGTTGTGAAGAATCTGTGAGCCACGGAGGACTCAGCAATCCCGTTCCCGGGTAGCAATACTATCAAAGCCTTAGGTGTGGAAAAGGCTCAAAACAAGGTTGCAGCAGCACTAGCACTAGCTTACGAGTTTAGAGCAAGAAGAAAACAAGTGCCAACGATCGTCAAAGTTGATCAAGAAGTGATCCTAACTACTCACGATCAAACATAACCCCACCGTGTTCACTTCCCGAACCCCTTCGGAAAGAGACCGTCACGGTTACTCATGCATGTAGTGTATTATGAACATGGTGTCAAGTTATCTACAACCGGATATTAACAAATTCCCATCTGCCACATAACCGCGGGCACGACTTTCGAAATATCAAACCCTGCAGGGGTGTCCTAACTTATCCCATCACAAGCTCACGATCCGCGGAGTCGCAACTCCAAGGTGGGAAGACCCGAGTATTCTCGGAATCCCGTGCTTAAGATATTCCGACAAAGGTAAAACTAATCCAGCAAGACCTCCCGGCGTGCCGATACCCTGACAGTAGCCGCACGTATCTAGTCTCAGGCCACGACCGGATGGGACAAGCTATGGGTGTATACCAGCCCTTGAGTTTCCCCGAGGTGGCCCCGCAGCACGCCCAGTTTGGACCAACACTCATGAGGAGCACTGGCCCAAGGTTGTTAATTAAAAACTCGGGTTTGCAACACCCTATGCAAGTTTTAGTTATTAGGCAATTGTAAAACCAATGTTGGGCCTTGCTGGAAAAGCTTTAGCGCTAAGCGGGTTATCGAGCGGGGCCCATAAACCCCAACCGTCTAAGGGACGCAAAATCAAGGAACATAACACCGGTTTAACGGTTCCTAGGCTGGCATGAGTGGAACAAAACACCAAGCAAGAGGCTTAGCCTTCCACCCATTACCAATATATAGATGTTTTAGTTTAGCAGTTTATATATTGTGATATCCCAACAATAACTTCATCACGAAGCAGGAATCTTCAAATCTTCACCTGCAACTAAAAATGTTATAAGAGGGGCTTAGCGATGCTTACGTAGCCAAACAACGGTTTGCTAGGTGGGTGGTTAGAGAGTTTCATGGCAACAATAAGAGGGCTGACAAACAGACATAGGCATCGATGCAATATCTAAAGAGTGAGACATCTAGCATAGGCAAAGATAGTAGTGATATATGGCATGGTCATCTTGCATGTTGATTCCACGGAGGGATCGTAACCTTCCTCCTCAAACTCAGCCTCGGTAGGAACCTCGTACTCTGAATGGTCACCGGGCTCTAACCAAACACAACAATGCAACACCGGAACACAATCAAACATAATGCAATGCTCAAACACATGATGCATGAACATGATGAACAAGGACAAGAGTAGATATGATGCATGGCCTAGGGTCACAAGAGTGCAACATCATCATAACAAACGGGAACACTCACATGAAAGAAACAAGCAAAAGAACAACTAACAAGTTTATGTAGGTTATACAAACAAACATCCAACAAGTTTAAAGGGGTTGGTTAACATGGCAAGGGTGCAACTAATATTACAACAACATGCTAGCACATTTAAAGGGGCTGGAAATACCAAACAACATTTTCTAGAAACTCCCATATTTAATTAAATGCAATTGGGACAGATCTGAAAAACTTCTGTTATAAAGTGGTTAAACATGCTAAACAACAGCATCAAAATATTCTACACATTTTCCACCCCAAATGCATATAAAGTTTGTTAAATTTGGAGTTGTAGATATTTAGTTATGATTTTTCCAAGTTTAAGCATATTTAAAACAAGAATAAATTCAAACCGCATTTTAAATATTTTTAAACATGGCAACAAACAGCATATTCATAAACTACATGAAATTCTAAGCATTTTCCATATAGGACTTGTTTCCATCAGAAGCATATTTCACCAGATAATAATTAAACAGTGAGGAAATAAAATCCAGGCGCAGAGGTCAAACTGACCCATGCCTAACTAGCCAGAGCCACTGACGGGTGGGCCTAGCTGTGCTGAGGTGGCGCTAGCGGGTGTGCAAGTGGGTGGAAGTGCACAGTGAGGATGACAGGTGGGGCCTGCCTGTCATCCTCTCAGGAAAAACAAAAAAAAAGGGGGGGGGTGAATAACCACTGCCCTGCACGGATTCGAACCCATGACTTGATGCATATCTAACGGAGACACAAGCCACTGAGCTAGCGATCGACTCTTGACAGAATACAGGTGCGAAAAGTGAAGAGGTAACTGAAGATGCAGAAGCAGAGGAAAAGCAGGGCTCGTCGGAGCTGCTCATGAGAGCTGCTCCGGCGACCAAAACTAACGGCGGAGGCAAGCGGAGTGCACCTTGAGGAGTTCCGCACCCACTCGAAGCACTTGCAACACCTAACATGCATTACAACGCCGGCGGCGAGCACTTGACAGAACGGCGGCGGCGGACAGCTACGCGACGATGCAACGGCCTAGGCGGAGCGGCGACTACTCTCGCAGCATCTACGCGACGAGCTAAAGCTAACGGGCAGCAATAGACAACCTACGGTGGTCGGGACACTCGCCGGAGACGAGGCCCGACGGTGACGAGCTCGGGCGCTCGATGAACTTGGAGCTAGACGGTGCTAAGGAGGGGGAAAAGGGCACGAGGAGGTGGAGGCGCTCACCACGAACACGGAGGTGTGTTCGGCTGGCTCGGAGGTGACCGGAGTCGACGACGGCGAGGCTCGAACAGCTACGGGCGCCAGAGTGGAATAAGAGGGAGAAGACGTCGACGGCGAGGCGATCGGATCCGCGTAGAGGACGTAGTCGACGACGGGGAAGCAGCTGGACACGGTTGGCAAGGCCGAGGTCGACGGGAGGCACGCTGGCGACGAGCTGGCGCTCCCAGATGCGTGCGGGACTCCTCTGGAGTGGCGGATCTGGTGAAGCTTGACTCTCCAGGCGGCGGGAGGAGGAAGAGGAACCCTAGGTGTCGGGGGAAACTGTCCACCACGAACACCTATGGGACCGGAGCCCCTTGTCTGTGCGGTACGAGGGCGGAGGGAGCACGAAGAGCAGATCGAGGCAGACGCACGGGCAGTTTTACCCAGGTTCGGGCCGCACGGATGCGTAAAACCCTACTCCTGCTTGGTTGTGTATTGAGTTGGGCGCTCGGAGCTTGAAGAAGCAGCTACACGAACGTGAGAATGATCTAGGTTTCGAACCCCCTCCACGTTGTGCATGGGCCTCCTTTTATAGTGCAAGGGGTCACCGACAGGTGTCAACGTAGGAGAAAGGGGTAAAAATGTAAAAGATGTGGTAGTTGGAACAGTGCGGGAACAGTGGAGCTACAGTGCAGAACAGTGGTCTATACCTACTTTGACAGTGGGGGACAAGGGCATTTAATGCCCGTCGCCGTCGACCCCAAAAGCTCCCGCCGTTGCGTCTCCGTCTGCCACGGCGATGGATCCACTGCCGTGGAGTGCCACCGTGTCCCCCAGGCTGCACAGCCATCCGCCACGCGTCCCTGGAGTGGCCCCAGGGCGACGCGTGGGCTGATGAGCTGGAGCGCGGGCACACAGCGCACCTCCCCCGGCAAGCACCTTGCCGGGCACCTCCCCCGGCAAGCACCTTGCCGGGGATCTCGACCTTGCCGGGCCCGGAAGCTTGCCGCTCCCCGAGCCCTTGTCGGGTCTTCTAAGATAAAATCTTCTATTCGTCCTGACAAGCTCCTCTTGCCAGGGTCTCGTGCTAGTTAAGCAATCTTGAGCCTGGGACGGCCTTCCCGGCAAGCTCCTCTTGCCGGGGCCTTGGTCTTCTGTCTTGCATACTTTGTCTTTGAATGGTTAGATAAGGAGCAGGAAGGTCTCCGGCGAGCCAGCAGTAAACCTTGCCGCGGGAAGCTGCAACTGCCCGTGCACAAGTTGGGGTACTGAGGTACCCCTACCTTAGTACACCGACAGGAGCCCCCGGGCCTGGGCCACACACGGTGCCGAGCGCTGTTGGGCCAGGCCCAAAACAGTGCACGGGCACCCGCGGCCCGCGGCGCGCCGAATCCACTTCCCTATCCGCCGCACCCCACGGTAACGGCACGCGTCGATTGCGGCGCCGTGGGATGGGACGTGCCCACGATTTCTTTAATGGGAAGGGCGAAACGCCCCCCACTCCCCCATAAAAGCAGAGAGAGCGGCGCGGTTCCCCTCCCTGCGCACTCATTACCATCGTCTTCTTCCTCAGATCCCTCTGCTCTTTGCCTCTACTCCTCCGCCATCACCAAGCTCTTCGCCCCCTTCCTTCCACCGCGTCCGCCATGGCCCCAAAGACCGACAAGGCGAAGGCGGAGAAGTCCAAGCGGGAGAAGTCAGATCAGGCGGCGAAGCTCGTCGCGTTCCGGAAGGAGCACATCGTCTTTGCGCCGAAGCTCGGCGTGCGGGAGCTTTGGAGCAAATATTATTGGTTCTGGGCCAAGGAGACCCCAGCGCACCCCCGCACGCGCGTCTACCCGGCCGTCGCCAAGGATCACTACCCCGGCGGGTATTACTTTTTCGCAGCCTTCTTCCACTGCGGTCTGTGCCCTCCCTTCTCAAACTTTTTCTGCGATATCATGAATACTTATGGCCTCCACCTCCTCGACTTCACTCCCAACGCCATCCTCACCATGTCCGTTTTCGCACACATGTGCGAAAACTTCGTAGGAATCCAGCCCAACGTAGCTCTCTTTAGGCACTTTTTCATCCCCAGAGTAGAGGCCGACGCCCCCCTCTCCGGAGGAATCTCTTGGGTGTTCAGGCTGAATAAGAAACCCGCCTACTTGCCGGGGGAGCTCCGCGGCAAGTGGGAAGAGTGGCGTGCGGAGTGGTGCTGGGTCGTCGAGGAGCGGCCGCAACACTTCACCGCGCCGCGCACATCGCCCATCGTGCGCGGCAGGGATTGGAGTAACTTCGATTCCGACGACTCCAAGCTGGATATTGCTCTCGTCAGGATCATGCGCCTTCGTTTGGCGCCGCTGTCTGTCGCTGAAGTGGGCAAGGACTTTCTTCGTCGCCGGATCGCCCCCCTCCAAGACCGGAAGAGGCCGGCGTGGCAATATGGCGGCCCGGCAGACATCATGAGGCTGCGCCCCGGCCTCAATTTTAACTTCACAACACTCGAGCTGCGGGGTATGGTCAGGGAACTTTTCAAGTTCGACCCGGCCCACCCCGAGTACTTCCGCGCCCCCCGGGGAGTGGTGCCGCTCTGCGCCAGCAGCGCCCGGGATCGCCTTGTCGCTATGATGCCCGCGTGCGACTCTCATGGAGTGGAGCGCACGTGGATTGCGCCCAAGCCCATCGACGTCCTTGAGTTCTACGACCGCCTTGTGGAGGTGTTGGAGAAGAAGGACGATCTCAAGCTGCACACGCGGGCCACCACCGACCAAGAGATTGCTTACATAGCTTCTCGCGCTGAAGAAGTCGCCGCAGCCTCGGCGGCGGGAAACTTTGGATACACACCCGCGGAGGCGGAAGCTGCGGATGCCGCCAGCCAGGCGGACAATGAGGAGATTCGCAAGCTGCTAGAGCTCCCTCCCGACGCGCTCGCCGTGATCCCCTCGCTGAGGCACTCCGGGATAACACCTATGGGACCGGAGCCCCTTGTCTGTGCGGTACGAGGGCGGAGGGAGCACGAAGAGCAGATCGAGGCAGACGCACGGGCAGTTTTACCCAGGTTCGGGCCGCACGGATGCGTAAAACCCTACTCCTGCTTGGTTGTGTATTGAGTTGGGCGCTCGGAGCTTGAAGAAGCAGCTACACGAGCGTGAGAATGATCTAGGTTTCGAACCCTCTCCACGTTGTGCATGGGCCTCCTTTTATAGTGCAAGGGGTCACCGACAGGTGTCAACGTAGGAGAAAGGGGTAAAAATGTAAAAGATGTGGTAGTTGGAACAGTGCGGGAACAGTGGAGCTACAGTGCAGAACAGTGGTCTATACCTACTTTGACAGTGGGGGACAAGGGCATTTAATGCCCGTCGCCGTCGACCCCAAAAGCTCCCGCCGTTGCGTCTCCGTCTGCCACGGCGATGGATCCACTGCCGTGGAGTGCCACCGTGTCCCCCAGGCTGCACAGCCATCCGCCACGCGTCCCTGGAGTGGCCCCAGGGCGACGCGTGGGCTGATGAGCTGGAGCGCGGGCACACAGCGCACCTCCCCCGGCAAGCACCTTGCCGGGCACCTCCCCCGGCAAGCACCTTGCCGGGGATCTCGACCTTGCCGGGCCCGGAAGCTTGCCGCTCCCCGAGCCCTTGCCGGGTCTTCTAAGATAGAATCTTCTATTCGTCCTGACAAGCTCCTCTTGCCAGGGCCTCGTGCTAGTTAAGTAATCTTGAGCCTGGGACGGCCTTCCCGGCAAGCTCCTCTTGCCGGGGTCTTGGTCTTCTGTCTTGTATACTTTGTCTTTGAATGGTTAGATAAGGAGCAGGAAGGTCTCCGGCGAGCCAGCAGTAAACCTTGCCGCGGGAAGCTGCAACTGCCCGTGCACAAGTTGGGGTACTGAGGTACCCCTACCTTAGTACACCGACAGGAGCCCCCGGGCCTGGGCCACACACGGTGCCGAGCGCTGTTGGGCCAGGCCCAGAACAGTGCACGGGCACCCGCGGCCCGCGGCGCGCCGAATCCACTTCCCTATCCGCCGCACCCCACGGTAACGGCACGCGTCGATTGCGGCGCCGTGGGATGGGACGTGCCCACGATTTCTTTAATGGGAAGGGCGAAACGCCCCCCCACTCCCCCATAAAAGCAGAGAGAGCGGCGCGGTTCCCCTCCCTGCGCACTCATTACCATCGTCTTCTTCCTCAGATTCCTCTGCTCTTTGCCTCTACTCCTCCGCCACCACCAAGCTCTTCGCCCCCTTCCTTCCACCGCGTCCGCCATGGCCCCAAAGACCGACAAGGCGAAGGCGGAGAAGTCCAAGCGGGAGAAGTCAGATCAGGCGGCGAAGCTCGTCGCGTTCCGGAAGGAGCACATCGTCTTTGCGCCGAAGCTCGGCGTGCGGGAGCTTTGGAGCAAATATTATTGGTTCTGGGCCAAGGAGACCCCAGCGCACCCCCGCACGCGCGTCTACCCGGCCGTCGCCAAGGATCACTACCCCGGCGGGTATCACTTTTTCGCAGCCTTCTTCCACTGCGGTCTGTGCCCTCCCTTCTCAAACTTTTTCTGCGATATCATGAATACTTATGGCCTCCACCTCCTCGACTTCACTCCCAACGCCATCCTCACCATGTCCGTTTTCGCACACATGTGCGAAAACTTCGTAGGAATCCAGCCCAACGTAGCTCTCTTTAGGCACTTTTTCATCCCCAGAGTAGAGGCCGACGCCCCCCTCTCCGGAGGAATCTCTTGGGTGTTCAGGCTGAATAAGAAACCCGCCTACTTGCCGGGGGAGCTCCGCGGCAAGTGGGAAGAGTGGCGTGCGGAGTGGTGCTGGGTCGTCGAGGAGCGGCCGCAACACTTCACCGCGCCGCGCACATCGCCCATCGTGCGCGGCAGAGATTGGAGTAACTTCGATTCCGACGACTCCAAGCTGGATATTGCTCTCGTCAGGATCATGCGTCTTCGTTTGGCGCCGCTGTCTGTCGCTGAAGTGGGCAAGGACTTTCTTCGTCGCCGGATCGCCCCCCTCCAAGACCGGAAGAGGCCGGCGTGGCAATATGGCGGCCCGGCAGACATCATGAGGCTGCGCCCTGGCCTCAATTTTAACTTCACAACACTCGAGCTGCGGGGTATGGTCAGGGAACTTTTCAAGTTCGACCCGGCCCACCCCGAGTACTTCCGCGCTCCCCGGGGAGTGGTGCCGCTCTGCGCCAGCAGCGCCCGGGATCGCCTTGTCGCCATGATGCCCGCGTGCGACTCTCATGGAGTGGAGCGCACGTGGATTGCGCCCAAGCCCATCGACGTCCTCGAGTTCTACGACCGCCTTGTGGAGGTGTTGGAGAAGAAGGACGATCTCAAGCTGCACACGCGGGCCACCACCGACCAAGAGATTGCTTACATAGCTTCTCGCGCTGAAGAAGTCGCCGCAGCCTCGGCGGCGGGAAACTTTGGATACACACCCGCGGAGGCGGAAGCCGCGGATGCCGCTAGCCAGGCGGACAATGAGGAGATTCGCAGGCTGCTAGAGCTCCCTCCCGACGCGCTCGCCGTGATCCCCTCGCTGAGGCACTCTGGGATCAGTGGGATCGCGACGGAGGCCGCGGCAATGGAGGGCACCGCCGGAGGAAGCAGAGGCGCCGCGAGGGGCGGAGGCGCCAAGGGGAAGAGGGCCGCATCGTCGGATGCTGGGCCCAGCGAGCCGGCCGAGGCAGAGGAGGAGGAGGAGGAGGAGGCCGAAGGCTCCGGCGGATCGACAGAGTTGTACGCCGACGACCTCTCCTCGTCGGAGAGCTCCCCGCCCCCGGCAAGCCCGAAGCAGTCCCCGTTGAAGCGTCTCCGCAAGGCGGCGACGGGAGAGCAGACGCGAGCGCCCCGGCAACAGCCAGCTCGCCGGGCAGCTCCCCGGCCGAGCCAAGCCGTGCCAAGGGCGGCCGGCGTGCCGGCCACGGCAGAGGCGCCCCGCAGGCCGGCACCGAGCCGGCAAGGATCTTCTCGGAGCGGAGCAGCTGCTCCGCCCCCTTCTCGGGCGCCGGCCACCACAGGGGCTGGGCCTACGCAGCCCCCAGCCCCGGTGGCTCCGAAACGCGCGAGGGAACCTTCATCCTCCGCTCCTCGCGCCGACGCGCCCACCGTGGAGTTCGACTTCTCCGCGCTGAGCGAGGACGACGAGGAGGACCAAGAGTAAGGACCCGAGACCTTACTCCTTCTTGATTTTTATATCTCGATTGTTGCTGACGCTTGATTTTGCTTGTTGCTTGTGATTGCAGGACCTTGGAGCAGCGCGCGAAGAGGGTCAAGGTGCCCACAGTTGAGGTCGTGGAAGACCCATCCGTCGCGGAAGCAGGGATCGCGGCGGAGCCGATCTTGCCGGACCCGAGTGCCGCTCCGGGGAGCAGCCCCCAGCGCAGCCCCCAGCGTAAGTTAGAGGTTTACTGTTTTTGCTCGTCGGGGTGCGCTTAGGGCTTTGATCTCTGAATGTCTTGGTTCTTCTATCTTCTCTTGTGCAGAGGTGGAGCCGCAGCGGGAAGAGCGCCCGGAGGCCGTTACCGAGGAGCCGCAGGCCCCGCCGTCCCCGGCAAGGCAAAACTCTCCGGCGAGGGAGAGCGCTCCGCCAAGGGCGGGTACTCCGCCAAGGCAGAGTACCCCGCCAAGGGCGAGCAGCCCGGCGAGGACGGCCACTCCGCCAGGGCCGAGCTCCCCGGCAAGGGAGCCCGCCGCAGAGGACGTCCGCCAAGGTACGTTCTGTACTTGGTTTTCTTGACTTTGCTTCTTTTTGGATCTTTGCTTGATTTTGAACTTCTTTTTCTTCTTCTCTTAGATCTTCCTCCTCCTCCTCCCGCACCGATGGAGACCGAGGTCATCAATATTGAGGATGAGGAGGGCGCGCAGGGCGGCGGCGATGACGCTCCCGTCGTCGTGGAGATGGCCGAGGCCACCGCGGAGACGGCCGAAACCACCGAGCCGGCCGTGCAGGAGACCGCTCCGGCTGCCGATGCAGCGGCCGGGGAGGGGGACGGCGACCGCACCGCCAACCCGGAGGTGGCGGGAGCATCAGATGCTGCACCGGCCGCCGGTCCCTCCGCCGGCGAGGAGCCAGCCGGTTACTATCTTCGTGCCCCCAATGGCATCTTTATCCAAGTGCCTTGGGGGTCTTCATCAAGAGCTCCCGCGGAGGGCGAGGCGTTTGACGGGGAAGTCCTCGCCTCCGCGGGTCTGACAGTCGTCGAAGCGCCCGGCGAAGGAGATGGGCCCGAGGAGGAGAAGCTTCTCCACCGACTCCTGGCCCTTTACCGGGCCAGGCAGGCGAAGCTTGCCTCCCGGGAAGCCCTTGCTGCCCAGGCCGCCGCTGAAATGGAGAAGCGTGCGGCGGAGCTTAACGCCGCCCACAAGGCGGGCCTCCGCGAGGTGGCGGAGGCGCGCGAGCGCCTTGCCGGCGAATATGAAGAATGGGTGCTGGAGAAGGCCGAGGCTGAAGAACAGCAACGGCTCGCCGGGGTGGAGATGTCCCGGCGAGAGGGAGAGCTCGCGCAGCGGAAGGTGGATCTCGACTCCCACGAGGAGGACCTTGCCGCTCGCGAGGCTGCTCTTGGCGGGGAGCTGAAGGAGGCGAAAGCCGCTGCTGCTGCCGCGGAAGACGCCAAGAAGGAGCTCGCCGCCAAGGTCATCCAGTTGGAGAAGGCGATGAAGGTGAGCGCCGAGAAGGTTGCCGCGCTCATTACTGAGCGCGAGAAGGACGCCCACACCAACGCGGAGCTCCAAGTAAGCTTATCCAAGAAGGGCGACGAGTTGAAGGCCGCCAAGGATTCCATCGAAGACTTGGAGCTAAAGGTCTCAACTCTGAGGGATTCAATTGACGCCGCCAAGCTCCGAGAAGACAAGCTGAAGGAGGAGCTCCGGAAGGAGCGGACTTTGGTGGATAGCGTCAACAAGGCGTCTGAGCTATTCCGGCAGACCATCGAGGCGTGGACCGAAGAGCTGGCTTCTTCTGCGTCCAATATTGACCAGGAGTTGCTTGCTTTGAAGGCCGAGCATCTTATCTACTCGCCGGATCCAGATCTCCCGCACAGCGCCAAGCTCAGCCTCTTCTTCAGAGGCGTCGCTCCGGCCCTTGCAGGTCTCCGGAACCGCATCCCCGCGCAGCTGGCCGAGGAGTCGCGCCGTCTCTGCGCGGGAACTCTGGAGCGGGTCTTGACGAAGATCGTGTTCCGCAACCCGGGGATCAACCTCACGAACGTTCTTCGCAGCTTGCCGGAGGATGCGAACACGGAGGCCCTGAAGGAGCAGGTCAGCCACATCATCGCCAAGGTGGCAAAGCTTGGCAGGAAGGAGGGCGACCGCGTAGACTAGGGCCCCATCTATCTTTATCTTTTTGTTGCTGCACGTTATGTTATGAACTCATTAGTCCATTGCGACAAGTTATCCTTGTAAGATATTTGCTTTACTTCAATCAATCAGTGCAATGTTATCTTCCTTGTTCCAATCTTTGACTTTGTATGTTTTTCACCCTACGCTCCCGGGGAGCTTGCCGGCAAGGGACCCTTGCCGCGAGCGCTGAGTGCTGGACTCTGAGCAGCCTGCTGGCCAAGGTCCTCGCCGGCAAGCAACCTTGCCGCAGCAGGTCGCAACGCACTTAGCTTGCTGAGTGTACTCGGAAACGAGGTAAGGGCGCGACACTTGTCGCAGCTCACTTAAATCGTTGAGTGAACTCGAAAACAAGATAAGGGTGCGGCAAGCCACGGGTAGGTTCCTCCGCGCACAGGTTTTCCATACAAAGTGTGATCGTTCAAGGAAGACAACCAAAATTTAAAATTTGAACTGGTCAAATTCTAACAACTTATCTTTCATAAGCTGCTTGCTCATGTTGTTTGCTTTCCGGTAAGGCTCTTCTTACTTGAACGGCACCTAGTTCCTCCTCCCTCTCCTCCCCCCCCGGCAAACTTGTGCGCGAGGAGCGTCCCTTCTGCTTGAGAGAAAAAGGAAAAGGAGAGGAAAACAAGCATGTCGCCTTTCGGCGTAATAGTGCTTACCGAGTATCTAAGTGTTGCATCAAATGCCAAATAAAACATGCAAATAGCAAAGAGAAGCACGCAAAAGGCAATCGATGCGAAAACACGAAATCTTTACTGATGCACGGGGTCTGCGCCCGGCTTTGTACAAAGGGTTACATGCAACAGCGGCAAAGCTTGTACAAAAGGTGGTTGCCGGAGCGGATCACGGCAACCGCGCCTTAGGGGTGAAACTTGCGAAGATGCTCTATGTTCCAGGAGTTGCTCACCGGTAAGCCTTCTTCGGTCTCGAGGCGGACAGCGCCGGGCCTCGTAACTTGTCTCACCCGATAAGGGCCTTCCCACTTCGGCGTCAACTTGTTGGAATTCTTGGCGGACTGAACACGCCGAAGAACAAGGTCGCCTTCCTCGAGACTCCTGGCCTTGACTTTGCGGCTATGGTAGCGGCGCAAAGCTTGCTGGTATCGAGCAGCTCGTACAGCAGCCTGGAGACGTCCCTCCTCAAGGAGCAATGCGTCATCTTGCCGCAGTTGCTCTTGCTCGAGCTCATCATAAGCGAGCACTCGAGGAGATCCGTATACGAGTTCCGTGGGGATAACTGCTTCTGCCCCGTAGACTAGGGCAAAGGGTGTCTGTCCGGTGGCTCGATTCGGTGTCGTTCTGATTGACCAAAGAGCCGCCGGGAGCTCCTCTATCCAATTCCTTCCGCACTTGCGCAGCCTGTCAAAGGTCTTTGTCTTGAGTCCGCGCAGCACTTCAGCATTTGCCCTCTCCGCTTGACCGTTGCTCCTCGGGTGAGCAACAGAAGCGAAACAGACCTTGGCGCCAAGGTCTTGGACGTACTGCATGAAGGTGCGACTAGTGAATTGTGTACCGTTGTCGGTGATGATCCTGTTAGGGATCCCGAAACGGCAAACAATCGACCTGAAGAACCTGACTGCTGACTGTGCTGTCACCTTTCTCACTGGCTCCACTTCCGGCCACTTTGTGAACTTGTCGATTGCAACGTACAAGTACTCAAAGCCCCCGATAGCGCGAGGGAAAGGGCCGAGGATATCGAGCCCCCAGACCGAGAAGGGCCATGACAAAGGGATTGTTTGGAGAGCTTGAGCTGGCTGATGTATTTGCTTTGCATGAAACTGGCACGCTTCACACTTGGTTACTAGTGCAGTTGCATCTTGGAGGGCTTCTTGCCAAAAGAACCCTTGCCGGAAAGCTTTTCCGGCAAGCGCCCTTGCGCCAATGTGGTGGCCGCATATGCCTCCGTGTATCTCTGCCAACAGCTTCTGTCCATCTTCCCTGGAGATGCACTTCAACCTGACACCATTGAGTCTTCTTCTGTACAGCTCGTTATCCACAAACTGATACATACTTGACTGCCTGGTTATCTTCTCTATCTCTTGAGGGTCGTCGGGAAGTTCTCCAGTTTGCAAAAAACGGACGATCTGCTGTGCCCATGCCGGAGCCCGGGGCTCGACGGCAAGGACTAAAGGCTCGAGGGCCGCTGCGGGAACCCCAGCTTCTACGGCAAAGACCTCTGGTCCTGTCGGAGCTGACGGTCCCCCGGCAAGCTCGCCGGGGCGAGGCTTGTCGGGAACACTTGCTTCAACTGCACAAGCCCGAGGGCTTGCAGGAGCAAACTGTTCCTCAGCGTTGTCGTTGATCTTGGGAACTTTGGCGGCGGGTTCTGGAAGATCCGCCGGCAAGTAGTCGCCGGAGACCAACTTTCTCTTCTTGGACTGCCCAATTGATGGTGTAACTGATGGTTGAGTCAGCTTGAGCAAAAAGGTCCCTGGTTCCACAGGTAGCTTCATCGCAGCACACTTTGAAAGGCCATCTGCAATTTCATTCTGAGCTCTCGGGACATGCTCCATCTGCAGACCTTCAAAGTGCTCTTCAAGCTTCCTCACTTCATCTACATATGCTTCCATCAAAGGGCTCTGGTAGCTCTTGTTGACTTGCCGGACCACCAACTGAGAATCTCCACGTACAATCAGCTTTCTGATCCCAAGTTCAGCCGCAATTCTGAGGCCGGCGAGCAAGCCTTCATACTCTGCAGTATTGTTTGTCGCTTGCTCTCTTGGGAAGTGCATCTGGATAATATACTTGAGGTGTTCTCCGGTGGGCGCAATGAGTACTACGCCAGCACCGGCGCCTTGCAGCGAAAAGGCACCATCAAAGTACATTACCCATTCACTTGTTGCTTCTTGCACGGGTGCGCTTGTTTCTTGAACTTCTTCATCGGGCGTTGGGGTCCATTCTGCTATAAATTCTGCCAAAGCTCGGCTCTGTATGGTTGAAGTACTTTCAAACTTGAGTCCAAAGCTTGACAGTTCCAGTGCCCACTCGACGATCCTGCCTGTTGCCTCTGGATTGTGCAATATCCTCTTCAATGGAAAGCGAGTGACCACTGTTATCTCATGGGCTTGGAAGTAGTGGCGCAGCTTCCTCGAGGCCATGAGGAGGCCGAAAAGCAATTTTTGCACACCAGAGTACCTTGATCTAGCCCCCTGGAGAAGGGAACTTACAAAATACACTGGGCGCTGCACCATCTTCTTCCGCACCTCTCCTTGTTCCTGCGCAGAGTCTTCCTTGTCGGGGCCAGAGCTTGTCGGGACAGCCCCCTGCTTGTCGCTAGATTCGCTTGCCGGCGATGCTGACTCCTCGTCGGACTCCCTCTCCGCTACTAACGCAGCACTAACCACCTGGTTGGTTGCCGCTAAGTATAGCAACAACTTTTCCTGTGGTTTAGGTGCGACAAGTATAGGAGTGGAGGACAGGTACCGTTTCAAGTCCTGCAACGCCGCCTCCGCTTCCGGAGTCCACTTCATGGGACCTGCCTTCTTCAAGATTTTGAAGAAAGGTAGGGCGCGTTCTGCGGATTTTGAAATGAACCTACTGAGGGCAGCAACGCAACCTGCAAGTCTTCTGACATCCTTGACGCGCTTCGGGGCTTCTATCTGCTCGATGGCTTTGATCTTGTCGGGGTTGGCTTCAATCCCTCTCTGTGATACAAAGAACCCGAGAAGCTTGCCGGAGGGGACTCCAAAGACGCACTTCTCGGGGTTCAACTTGAGCTGTATCCTGCGCAGGTTCTGAAACGTTTCTTCTAAGTCTTGAATCAGTGTTTCTTTGCTCTTGCTCTTCACCACGATGTCATCCATGTAGGCTTCTACATTCTTGTGGATCTGTGGCTCAAAAGCAGTGTACACTACCCTTGCAAAAGTTGAGCCTGCATTCTTCAGTCCAAATGGCATGCGGATAAAGCAGTAAGTGCCACATGGAGTGATAAATGCAGTCTTCTCCTCATCTTCCTTGGCCATGAAAATCTGGTGATAGCCTGAGTATGCATCAAGAAAACAGAGTAGCTCACATCCGGCAGTGGAGTCAACGATCTGGTCAATGCGCGGCAAAGGGAAGGGATCCTTGGGACATGCTTTATTGACATCAGTGAAGTCTATACACAGTCTCCACTTCCCGTTGGCTTTGCGCACGACGACTGGGTTTGCCAACCACGTCGGATGGATCACACCTCTAACTAGGCCTGCTGCCTCTAGTTTCTTGATCTCCTCGTTGATGAACTCTTGGCGCTCCACGGCTTGCTTCCTTACTTTTTGCTTGATGGGCCGCGCATGAGGGCAGACAGCGAGCTTGTGCTCAATCACCTTCCTGGGAACACCGGGGATGTCAGATGGTTGCCAAGCAAACACATCGACATTCGCCCGCAGGAAGGCGACGAGCGCGCTTTCCTATTTGCTGTCAAGGGCGGCGCTGATGGTGAAGGTACCACCAGTGCCATCCTCCCTTGCGGACACCTTCTTGGTTGCCGGAGGAGCAGCCATTCCTTTCTTGCTCTTGCCGGTGGAGCTCGATGGAACGTCCTCGACGGCAGCGCAGCACTCCGAAGAGGTGCGGTTGCCGGAGTGGATCCCAGAGCACTTGCCGGACTTGGTCTTCGTCTTCTTCCCCCCGGGAGCTTCAGCGGCAAGAGTATCCTTCTCGGCCGCAGCTGCCGCATCCCGGTAGATCTTGTCGGCGCAAATAAGCGCATCTTTCTTGTCGCTATGGACAGTGATGACGCTTATCGGCCCCGGCATCTTCAGCACGTTGTAGGCATAGTGGGAAGCTGCCATGAACTTGGCGAGGGCGGGACGGCCGAGTATTCCATTGTAGGGCAATGGAATATCAGCAACGTCAAAGGTGATGCGCTCAGTCCTGAAGTTGAGCTCCCCGTCAAAGGTCACCGGCAGAGTAATCTTTCCCTTGGGCTTGCTCCTTCCCGGGTTGATTCCTTGGAATGAACCGGTCTCTTCGAGCTCGCCGTCTTGAATCTGGAGTTTCTTGATCACAGCAGAGGAGATCAAGTTGAGGCCGGCCCCGCCGTCAACCAACATTTTGGTGACCTTGAGGTTGCGGATGGTGGGTGAGACCAGCATCGGCAAGCACCCGACCGCCGTGGTGCGGTCAGGGTGATCCTCAAGGTCAAAAATGATGGGCGTGCTGGACCATTTGAGGAGCCTGCGCGACTCCACGGGCGGCTCCGCTGCATTCACCTCACGCACCCACTGTTTCAGCTGGCGGTGGGAGGTGTGCAGGGAGGCGCCACCGTCGACGCACAGGACCTCCGTGGCCTTCTGGAACTCCTGCTCGCTGTTCTCGTCGTCCTCCATGTCTTCATCGTCGTCTTCGTCGTTGTCGCGGCCCCGGGGAGGTCGATCTCCTTGCCGCTGCTTGGCCTTGCCGCGGCGTCCTCCCCGGCCATTGAATGGCCGCTTCTTGCTGGGCTCTTCCCCGCCACCTTGGGCCTTCTCCTTGTCGCGCCTCTCGTACTCAGCCTTTTGCTGCTCGACGAGGTACTCGACGCGCTTACAATTGGAGAGGTCGTGACCCTTGGTGCGGTGAATCTTACAGTATTGCTTGTCGGAGCTACCCGGCTTGTCGGCCGCCGCCGCAGGGGCAGGCTCCTTGCCGGAGCCGCCAGCCTGCGCTTGCTTGGCGGGGGCCTCCTTGCCGGACTTCTCGACGGCAAGCACTTCCTTCTTGCCCTTCTTCCTGTTGTCCCGCCGCCGGCTCTTCTTTGCCGGGGCGGCGTCGTCGCTGTCGCTTCCCCCTGCGCCAGCATCCTCCCCGGGGAGTTTCCTCCCCTCTTCTGCACGGGCGCACTTGTCGGCAAGAGCGTAGAGCTCGCTGACGTTCCTGATCTTGGTCATCGCCATCTCCTCACGCATGCGGCGGTTACGCACGTTCTGATGGAACGCGCTGATAACCGCAGCAGGGTGAACATCGGGGATGTTGTGCTGCACCCGGCTGAAACGTTGGATATACTTGCGCAGGGGTTCGCCTTCCTTCTGGGCCAAAATGTGGAGATCGCTCTCCTGGCCATGGGGTTTGTGGCCGCCGGTGAAGGCGCCAACAAACTGATGGCAGAGGTCGGCCCAAGAAGAGATAGAGCCTTCCGGCAAGTGCATGAGCCACGAACGGACGTTCGGCTTCAGCACGAGCGGGAAGTAGTTGGCTAGGATCTTCTCGTCGCGCCCCCCGGCAGCTTGCACTGCTATGGTGTAGACGCTGAGAAACTCCGAGGGGTGCGTCTTGCCGTCGTACTTCTCCGGTACGTCGGGCTTAAAGTTCTTCATGCTGGGCCACTGGACACGCCGCAGCTCGCGGGTGAACGCAGGGCAGCCTGCCGCGTACGGCAAGTCGCCTGGTTCGCCGGGCGCGGGTGCGTCGACAGCGTTCCCAGCTCTCTTGTCGGATTGTCGCCGAGCTTCTCGGCGGCGCTCGATCGTGGTCCGAGCGTCTTCATCTCGCCGGTCGTCGAGGACCTGGCGCTGGTCCCGACGGGCCCGCGGGTCCGACGAGGCTGTAGAGCCGTCGTCGGGGTTGTTCCGGCGGGGCGGCGTCTTCTGCTTCTGCGGCGGGGAGTGCACGCTTGTCGCACCCCCGGCAGTCTTGTCGCCGATAGCCTTCGTCTTCTCGGCCTGCCGCGGCCGTGAGGCCGACGGCTGTTGCGGAGAGTCGTTGTTGGCGAAGTCTATCAGGCTCCGGATAGTGGCCCTCCATTCCTCGGCCTTGTCGGCCGCTGGAGGAAAATCGAGGAGCAGCTGCGCCCTTGCGAGCGCTTCTGCCGGAGTAGTGGGGAACGCGGGCGAGCGGTGCGAGGAGCGGGATACGCTCGGACTTCTAACAACGTTAGAAGGAGCGGGGTCCCGCGCCGGCGCCTTCGCTTTGCTTGTGCCCGGACGGGGGTCCGGGGCGTCCCGCGAACCTCCAGTATGACCTTGTCCCAGCAAGCGGATACCACCTCCCGTGGTATGGCGCTGCGGGGTCGTTGTGTGCTGCGATGGACGTGGCGCGTCCACGGAGACCGAGGTCCGGTCGTCCGTCCTGTTCTTGGATCTGGTGGCACCGTGAGTGTCCTCGCCGGCAGCCACCCTTCCGACGGCGTCTCCCCCGCCCACCGTTGGCTCTGGTGGCGGCGGGTGAGACGCAGACGGGCCTCCGACCTCCGAAGGCTTCTTCTTCGGGGCCATGGAGTTGTTGCTGATGAAGTTGTTGATGAAGCTGGAGAGGTTGATGAAGATTGCGCCCGCGCGAACGCCGGATCAGGTTCGCACAACCTCGACGCCCCCTACCTGGCGCGCCAAAGATGTCGGGGGAAACTGTCCACCACGAACACCTATGGGACCGGAGCCCCTTGTCTGTGCGGTACGAGGGCGGAGGGAGCACGAAGAGCAGATCGAGGCAGACGCACGGGCAGTTTTACCCAGGTTCGGGCCGCACGGATGCGTAAAACCCTACTCCTGCTTGGTTGTGTATTGAGTTGGGCGCTCGGAGCTTGAAGAAGCAGCTACACGAACGTGAGAATGATCTAGGTTTCGAACCCCCTCCACGTTGTGCATGGGCCTCCTTTTATAGTGCAAGGGGTCACCGACAGGTGTCAACGTAGGAGAAAGGGGTAAAAATGTAAAAGATGTGGTAGTTGGAACAGTGCGGGAACAGTGGAGCTACAGTGCAGAACAGTGGTCTATACCTACTTTGACAGTGGGGGACAAGGGCATTTAATGCCCGTCGCCGTCGACCCCAAAAGCTCCCGCCGTTGCGTCTCCGTCTGCCACGGCGATGGATCCACTGCCGTGGAGTGCCACCGTGTCCCCCAGGCTGCACAGCCATCCGCCACGCGTCCCTGGAGTGGCCCCAGGGCGACGCGTGGGCTGATGAGCTGGAGCGCGGGCACACAGCGCACCTCCCCCGGCAAGCACCTTGCCGGGCACCTCCCCCGGCAAGCACCTTGCCGGGGATCTCGACCTTGCCGGGCCCGGAAGCTTGCCGCTCCCCGAGCCCTTGTCGGGTCTTCTAAGATAAAATCTTCTATTCGTCCTGACAAGCTCCTCTTGCCAGGGTCTCGTGCTAGTTAAGCAATCTTGAGCCTGGGACGGCCTTCCCGGCAAGCTCCTCTTGCCGGGGCCTTGGTCTTCTGTCTTGCATACTTTGTCTTTGAATGGTTAGATAAGGAGCAGGAAGGTCTCCGGCGAGCCAGCAGTAAACCTTGCCGCGGGAAGCTGCAACTGCCCGTGCACAAGTTGGGGTACTGAGGTACCCCTACCTTAGTACACCGACACTAGGGAAAGGGGGTGGACACGCTGCGGGTTTAAAAGGAGGGCTCAGATAGCGAGGCCTCGACGTTCGTGATCACGGCGCGACGGCGAGCGCGCGCTCTGGCTCAGCAGCGCGTGACGGAGGTAGACGACGACGCGGGGATGTGAGGCTGACAAGTGGGGCCAGGGAAAAAAACGAACGACGCGACTACGCGCGACGCAGGCTGGCTGGGCCGCTGCGGAACAGAAGAGATGGGCCGCGGGGCTGCTATGGAAAAGGACTGGGCCTGGGGGGAGGAGGAAGAGGAGGCCCAGGCCACTGCTGCTCTGCTGATACTTTTTCCTTTTCATTTTTCTTCAGACAGAAAAGAAAAAGAAAAGTACAGGCTTAAAGGGAAAGAGTTAGGAGAAAAAGAAAATATCCCCATGCTCATTGATTTATGCCCTATTTAATAAAATTGGCTTGGGCATTTTTAGGGGCAGAAAAATAAAAGGAGTTTGAATATGGTTCAAATTCTTGTCATTTTTGAACTTAAGCAAATCAATTCCAAATAGGTGATATTTGGTGGAGAGGGTGTAGACATGGTGAAAGGTTTTTAGGAAAAGAAAGAACATTAATGAACTTGGCTAGATGACTTGCAAAATTGATTAATGAAGGGGAAGAAAAGAAGAGGAGGAAGGAGAGGGAAAACAAAAATGAGGGGGTCTAGGGTTTAGCAAGCCAAGGCTAGAACCACACTCACATACATCACAAGGTGCCTCACATACACACATCAACAAGAGTAAACTAAGATGCCATGATGATGAAAGCAATGCATGGATGCAAAATAAAATAAATGACATGGCAATGCAAAAAATAAAATGAGCTCAAATGACAAGAACCCCCAAGGATAAGGACAAGGATCAAAATGATAATGCTTTATTGCCATTATAGGAAAGTATCATATATGGGGTGTTACAAACTCTCCTACACTACAAAAAGATCTCGTCCCGAGATCTAGGACTGGAAGAAGGAAGGAAACTCGGAACGAAGGTGATCTTCTCGTTCCCACGTAGCTTCTTAGTCGGTATGGTGTGACCACTTCACTTTCAAGAACTTGATGGGCTTGTTGCGGGTTTTGCACTCAGTTTCTTCAAGAATAGCAACAGGGTGCTCACGATAAGACAAGTCTTGTTGAAGATCAATCTCCTCGAACGGAATGGTGCATTCAGGTGTCTTGAAGCACTTGCGGAGTTGAGACACGTGAAACACATCATGAACATTTGCAAAGTTGGAGGGAAGCTCGAGTTGGTAGGCTAGATCGCCTCTTTTCCCAAGAATCTTGAAAGGGCCGATGTATCTCGGAGAAAGCTTGCCTTTGATACCGAACCTCTGGGTGCCTTCCATAGGAGAAACACGGAGATAGACATGATCTCCAATGTCGAAAGCCAAATCACGATGCTTGCCGTCATAGTAGCTCTTTTGACGCGATTGCGCAGCTTTGAGATTCTCACGTATGGCTTTGCACATTTCTTCGGCTTCTGATATCAAATCATTACCAAGAAGTTGATGTTCACCAGTCTCGGACCAGTTGAGAGGGGTACGGCCCTTTCTGCCATAGAGGATTTCAAAAGGAGCTTTACCGGCACTTGCTTGGAAACTGTTGTTGTAAGAGAATTCGGCAAACGGGAGACAATCTTCCCACTTCATACCGAAAGAGATGACACAAGCTCTCAGCATGTCTTCGAGGATATGGTTTACTCTTTCGACTTGACCACTAGTCTGAGGGTGAAACGCAGTGCTGAAGCGAATTTTTGTGCCCATGGCTGACTGAAAGGAGTCCCAGAACTTGGATGTGAACAAACTTCCACGGTCTGAGGAGATGACTTGAGGAATGCCATCCAAAGAAACAATTCTGGATGTGTACAGCTCTGCCAGCTGAGTTGCGTTGATGGATTCTTTGACGGGAAGGAAATGAGCTACTTTAGTTAGCGTGTCAATCACTACAAAGAGAACATCATTTCCCTTCTTGGACTTAGGAAACCCAGTGACGAAATCCGTTTCAATGTGATCAAATTTCCACTCGGGAATAGGTAGAGGTTGAAGGAGACCGGCTGGACGTTGATGCTCTGCCTTCACTCTTCTGCAGACATCACATTCATTCACGAATTGGGCAATCTCCCTTTTCATGCGAGTCCACCAATATGATTTCTTGAGGTCTTAGTACATCTTAGAACTTCCGGGATGAATCGAGAGGAGGGAGTCATGTGCTTCATTCATTATGAGCTTCCTGAGATCACCCTTGGGAACCACAATTCCGTCCTCAAAGAACAAGGTGTCTTTCTCATCAACGCGATAGCACTTGTATTTGGGAGTACCCTTAGCAATACCATGTTTCACTTTTTGCACCATAGCATCACTGAGCTGGGCCTCACGGATCTGATCTTCCAAGGTACGAGCAACTTGAAGGTTTGCAAGAAAGCCTTGCGGAACAACTTGGAGGTTGAGCTTCCTGAATTATTCACAAAGTTCAGGCTGGAACGGTTTGAGAAGGAGACTGTTGCAATATGCCTTTCTGCTCAAGGCATCTGCAATGACATTGGCCTTGCCAGGTGTATACTCAATGCTTGGATCATACTCTTGAATCATCTCAACCGAACGAGTCTGGCGAAGGTTAAGGTTTGGCTGTGTGAAGATGTACTTCAAGCTCTTGTGATCGATGAAGATGTACTTCAAGCTCTTGTGATCGATGAAGATGTACTTCTAGCTCTTTATTGTCTTCTTGTTCAATGGCCGGTAATCAACGCAAAGGTGTTCCGTGCCATCTATTTTCTTGACAAATAGAACACCATAGTCCCAGGGAGAAGTACTAGGCCTGATTAGACCCATACGTTCTTGCTCATCGAGTTTTTTCTCCAGCTCCTTCAACTCATCAGGGAAAGCTTTTACGGACGCCAACATGCTGGCTCGGTACCAGGCTCGAGTTCAATGAAGAATTCAACTTGACGATGGGGAGGCATGCCTGGAAGCTCTTTAGGGAAAACATCTTCATATTCATTGACCACCGGAATCTGAGAAATGGCATTAATCTCGCCCTTGTCATTGAGAGAGAATAGCCTGATTGTGTTATCTCGAGAGGCGAAGATAATCACGTCTTCGTCAGGATGAGTAAGCTTGACTTCCTTATTTGCACAATCAATGTTTGCTTCATGCTTGGAAAGCCAATCCATCCCAAGAATAAGATCAATGTCGGAGTTACCAAGAATAACCGAAGAAACCAGAAAACTGTAATCACCCATGTGGATAGATATATCCGGAGCATACAAGCTAGAATTCATTTGTTTTCCCGGAGAAGTAATTGATAACTCCCTTGGTAAAGCCATTGTGCCCACATTGTGCTTGAATGCAAATGGATATGATACGAAAGAATGTGATGCACCCGAATCAAACAAAACTTTAGCAGGTTTAAGGTTGACTGGAAGGTTACCAAGTATCACATCTGAAGAATTCTCTGCTTGAGCTGCATTCATCGGATTCACTCTTGCAACCTTGGGGTTGTGCTTGACAATAGCAGTGCTGACAGGTGGAGGAGGCGGAAGGCGCCTTGGGTTGGGACACTTGTTGTCATAGTGACCCTTCTGAGTACACTTGTTGCAAATCACTTCTGAGAGAGGCCGGTGATAAGGACCACTTGATCTTGAAGCTTGAAACTGAGGCTTGGACTGATTGCTTGGGTTGGGTGGGTGGGAGAAACCACGGCCACCTGAGTGCTTGTTGTTGTTTGGAGGACGGAGCACTGGAGGAGGCGGAAGCCAGAACTTCTGCTGCTTGGCAACCACTTGGGAAGAAGAGGAGGAGTGAACATCATCTCAGATCCTCTTTTTGGAAGCTTCAATCATGAGCTGAGCTACCTCTTGCTTAAGAGCCATATTTTAGAATTGGTCAAATTCATCCGGCTCGAACAAGGTGAGAGCTAGTTGGAGTTCATCCTTCAGACCACCACGGAACTGATAAATCTTGCTCTTGGCATCTGGGATGTCTTGCTTGGCATAACGAGCGAGATTCTGGAACTTGACATTGTATTGATAGACGGACATGGTGCCTTGCTTCACGTTGCGGAATTGCTCATGCATGCCTTCAATGACACTGGTTGGAATGTGGTGAGAGCAGAAATCCTTGCAGAAGTCAGTCCACGAGATCTCACGTTCACCTCTGGAATCTTTGTACTGTTGCCACAAATCAGCAGCTTGGTCTTTGAGTTGGAAAGTGGCAAACTTGACATAATCCTCAGGTCTCACGTTACTGCATTCAAAGTGCTTTTTGATGTCTGTGATCCAGTCTTCAGCATCTAGCAGATCCACACAGTAACTGAAAGACTTCGGTTGGTTTGCCAGGAATTGGTTGAGAGTAGCAAAGTGAGGTTGATTGAACAGATTGCCTTAGCCTTGGTTCCCATGATTGCCTTGATTTGCTTGGTTGGCTTGAAAGTTCTGCATCATTTGCATAAGCATCTGGGTGTTCTGGTTGGTCGCTTGCATAATTGCTCTCCATGCCTCAGACGGAGGAGGAGGGGAAGGAGGACGTTTAGGAACACGCTCTTCCTCACCCTCTGGGTTAGCGTTGGGAACCTTCTTAGGAGGCATCCTGAATGAGATGACAACTATTAGCCATTGATGAAAAATATATAAGCCGAATCAACGGCTAGAAATTGCAACATAAGTCTTCACAAGAACATTCAAACAAATTGAACGAATGTATTCCACAGTTTTAATGGTACAACAATCTTCTCAAGAAGCCACTTGGGAGAACAAAAGGTAAATAAAAAACAACAAGGTGCAGATAGAACAAATACATGATAGAAGCTTCGTCCCACATGTTGGTGCTGAAAGCTCATGGAACGTGTTACAAAAGGGTGTTGCAATCCCCGGATCAGCATAGCCAAGGACCCATTAAGATGCAACTCCCAATTGGAACAACGCCCATAAAACCTCTTCACTCGATGTTGAACCCCAAACTTCATATCATGCACTCGTTGGAAGAATGCCTACGAGCTACTAGAAGAACCCACCTATTAATTCCCAAAGGTATCCGGTTATGCAATCGAGTGTTGGGGATACAGGGGAAGCACCGCACACTCAACTCTAATCCTACATCCAGCTGTATCCATCCTTCAACACATAACCAGTCATCCTCAGAAACTGTTTACCTCGGACCTTCGAAACACATCTGCTATACAAGCTGTGGCAATACTCCCGAACTATCGCACCAGTACTGGGTGACGTCGGGGTTATCTCACCACTAACCGCATAGAAGAGTTTTCGATGTCGGCCATCTTAAGTATTCTAGAACCACTGCGATACATTTGTGACGACAACACCTTGGAGCTCAACTCCCCGGGACACTGCCGCAACCCCTAAATGATAGGAGGCATCTAGAACAATATTCTCATCACAAAGATATCGGAACAATCCAAACAATACTCGCGTGATCCTAAAAAATGTTTAGTGAATTTTTGAGAGTAGAAGAGATAGAACAATCGTCAGGAGTCCTCACCAGAGCGGTGAAGGGATGAGGAGTAAAAAGAAATCCTACTCTCCGATATATATATAGGACTCAAAACATTTTTATGTGTGTGCCTAGACTCAACCGTCAACGATTCGATCAATCAGGGGGGCTCCTAGGTCGGAGAAGGCTCTGAATACCAACTTATAATCCCCAGTATGTGACTATGTCTCCCACGTGTCGAGGCACGACTTAAAGACATAATCACATACTAGAATGATCTCAAGTATGGTATCTGTCACACCCTGCATTTTGTAACATGTTATTTGCATCAATGAAGCATGAAAATTTGGACCAGCAATTTTTTTGGCGTCATTTGGCTTTTGTTTGGAATTGAGTTTTTCTTCATGTGCTTTTTCATGTGCTCAATAAAGTCAACTATTCCCTCTTGTAGAATTCATCTCCATACCCAAAACTTCTGCCCAATGATCATGCCAAGTGTTATATAACAGTATAGAATTTTCTTACAAAATTAATTTGGCCAAAATGTATTTTATAAATTTACTTTTCCAAAAAACCCTGAATTGAGATTTGCACTGCAAGTGCTTGATTTAGGGTGAGAAAATTATTTCAAAAAGTATATTTGAGACCTAGTAGTCATAGGACTCCCAGAAACCACAAAGGTATAATTTTAAAAGTTATTTTCCTATTTTATTTAAAAGCTTTTTCTTAAGGCCAGAAATGGTCTTTAATAGGAAAAAATTATTTAACTATTTCAAAAATATTTGCCAAAATTCAGGGAGACTCATAGGACATATATTGTCCATATATAAGAGTTTCAACACTTGGTCATGTTCAAAATAATGGGCTAATCCCTCTAAAACCCTTTCTGGATATTTCAAGCTTTTGAAATATTTACAAAGGAAATATTCTCCAAAAATTCTAGGGAAATTCTATCATGTCACATATGACATATTTGATGATCTTGCAAAGTCCCATGCTTTGGGAAGCAAGAAAACCTCATCAAAACCCTTCATAACCATTCTGTCCATATTTGAAGTTTGAGCAACTTTCCATTGCCAAACTTGTCCAAATGCTCTCAAACTTGGTGCACATGCTAGAAATGCCTAATAAGGCATCTAGACCAAATAGCACAAGATTTGGAATAGAGCAACTTGATCAGAGCACCCCAAAAGCCTTTCTGTTCAAATGCAAATTTGAACAACTTTACATTACCAACTTTTTACCTGGAGCTTCAAACTTTGTGGGCATGATCATAACCCCAAATGATGATGCTACACCAAGTGGTGCATCAAGGGGAGATGATTAGCTTGACTCAAACAAGATGAAGCTATTTCTGTTGTTTTCTAGGGTTCACCAAAGTTACATTGGCCAGTTTCTTCAAATGAGCCCAAATTTGGTGAAGCACCCTATTTTCACATGTCATTCAATCCTGTTAAGTGTCATGGCAAGTGGAGATCATTTGCTTGACCAAACACTGATCAAACACCTTCTGGCTTTTTACTTAAACCCTCTTCTTGATCACTTTCACCTTTTACCTTGGCCTCAACTTTCTACCACATGTTCAACCAGTTACTAGTTACCTCCAGTAACTTCCCCAGGACCCCAGCTCCATGATTGAGGGGTAAAAACCCTAGTTCACCCTGCTGGAATAGCCATTTCTTACCAAGTCACCAGCTTCCTCTCTCTCTCACAGCATCTCCAGAGGATCCAAGGCCACAGGCCATTTCTTTACTCCTCCCTTGACCTTCTAGACAACCTTGGGCACGTTGGACATGACCAGAGCGGTGAGGGCACGAATGTGCCAGCCATTCGGGCGCTCTGGAGCACGCTACAGTGTGCCACCGCACTGTAGCTTCGCCCAATCAGCTGCCCCCGACAGCCTCGGGCCTTCCCCTCGCGCCTCTCAACGTGCCTCGACGTCCGCAGCCCCCACCGGCGCTGTCCCCCTCCTCCTGCGCCCTCCAGTGGCCGTCGCCACACGCGCGCTGGCCGCCCACAACCTCCACTCCTCGGGCTCGCACGCGCGCACGGCCTGGAAGGTTCCCCGCTCCTCCTCTCACCTCAAATGGACGTAGAGCTCGTCCAGCAACGCCGTGGACTCACTCCCATCACCTCCCGTGCGTTGTAGCGTCGAGCAGGAGCTCGCCAGCGCACTGGACCACGGGGCTCCGCCGTTCCCCTATATATAGGACCCCCCGAGCCACTCCAACAGCATCAGCAGCTTCACCACACCTCCTTCAGTCCCCCAGCACCACCAGTTCTTCCCCAGAAGGCTCCAGTGCTCGGGATCGACCGGAGCTCCGTCGCGTCGGGCCGCCGGCGATCTCACAGTACATGCCTCCTCCGCCCTTTCTCTCGGTAGATTTGGAACCCCCACACCTCACTGATGCTTTCCCCTCACTTTCCCCTCTCTGTTGCAGTCGGAAACGGCCGGAGCGACGACCTCCCGAAGCTCCTCCGCCGTCCCACCTCGCTGCCGGCGAACCCGACCTCCCCGGCGTGCCGCACCACCACCACTGCCTCCGCAACTCGACGCTGAACACATCCCTGCCCTCCGTTGCCGCCGCCGTGGCCGGAATCGCCGCCGGTGAGCTCGCCGTTGCCGTGGCCGTGAGGTTGGAGATGACAGGCGGGCCCCGCCTGTCATACTCACCCCTCTCTCCCCCTCCTCACAGCTGCTGACCGCCGGGCCCCGCCCGTCAGGTTTGAATACCTGACGTGCGCGCGCAGGCGCCCGTGCGGCTGGGCTGGTTTGCCCTGGGCCGTGCACTGTGGCCCCTCTGGCCCAGTAGCACAGGGGCATTTCTTTTTACTCTTTCTGTAATTATTTCAAACATTTTTACAGAAATGAATATTGGTCCAAATGAAATAATTCCAACTCCTAAATTCTTGTAATATTCAAACCTATTTAATGGTGTAACTTTCACACACATCCATGAAACTTTTCTGTTCTGTTTAAATTTAAATTCAAATTTGAGCAATAAAACTCCTGTTCTAAAATCATTAGATTCCATTCTGTTACTCCAAAACTCGAACTAAGAATTTTCCCCATCTTAGAAATCCCTCTAGTATTTAACAAAAATAAATTGACATTTTTCTGAGCACTTTGATTTTTCTGTTTTATTTGTGGTCTTATTTTTCCGTTGTTATTATGCGACGTATAGATACCGTCTTTGACGAAGTTGCTGGAGAAGGAGAAGGAGAAGGATTTGAAGACTTCGAAGACCAAGCCAATCCAGGCAAGCAACCCTTTGACCATGATACACTTGTTCCTCGGAACCCGTTTGTTTCCGATGCATGATGATAGGGTTACGGTGGTGACCTAGTTGGAACCACCACATGATGCATGATTTACTCTTGATCTTGCTATGTGCTAGATGACATGCAAATAGTTAGTGATGATGCTTAGTGATGCATGTGTGAATTGAACCTTCATGGTTGGAATCTTTGCATAAACCCATCGGGTGCCCCTAATGCCCGAGGGTGATGTTGAGTTAGGTCATCACTTGAGGAAGAAGTGATGTGCCGGTAAATCTTGTGCATGGGTGAAATAATGGATTAGATTTATGTGTGACTACCGTCCCAACCAAACATGTGCAACCACACTACCCCTTATGGGACGGGGCTTTATTGATTACTTAGGTCGATACTAGCATGGTGCCCGCATTACTAGTGACGGGAAGACTTGAGGTCTTTCCCGGGATGGGGTCGTGCTTGGATAGACGGCCATGACTGTTTCTACAGGGCACCGGACACACCGTTGGTCCCTTCGGGTACACGCGACATTGAAATTAGGGCAAGTCCCGTGATCTATTGTTTCTACCCGAGGGCCGTGTACCAATGAGTGGACTCTATGTTAGTGTCGTCTAAGGAAAGATAATGACCTGGTGCTTCCCCCGAGTACTTGAGGTATTGCGGGATCGTGGATGACACGAAAGCTTCCTGGATCTTGTGGGTAAAGTGCGCAACCTCTGTAGAGTGTAAAACTATTCGAATAGCCATGTCCACGGTCATGGACAGTTGGGTGGTGCTACTTAAACTATGTCCAGAATTTTACTTCATCGGTGAAAGTATGTGTGTGATGAGTCAAGGTGGTGACTTGACTCGATGAGTTGAAACATATTCATGTTGATATCGGTAACCTGTCTCCAAGGTTACGCGAGTTATTGATGCATAAACTTGTTGGTAGAATATTTATTCTAGCCCATTGCTAGATTGTTCATTATTGTTCAATTGCATTGTTACTTTGAACCACATCATGGGTTTCTTGCGAGTACATTCAAAGTACTCATTGGCTTGCCACTGGTTATTTAATTGGCCAGGCATGGAGGAACAGGAATATGATGAAGAGTTCTTTGGAGACGAACATGCGAACTAGGACGCTATCCCAGTCAGAATGCCTGTAGGGTTAAGGCAGATGGCATGGGTTCTACCTACTATCGAAGACTTCCGCTACTTAAGCTATTTGCTATTCAGCCCGTGAGGCTTTATCTATGTAAGACTTGGCCATAATGGCCATAATTTGTGTAAGACGATATGTATGGATGTATGACTCTTGTTATTCAGCTTCTGTGTGTTCAGTGAGCATTGATCTCTGCGATCACTGTACACGTGCATTCGGTGATCTCGACTTCTAAGTTGGGGTCCCCACAGAGCTGGTATCAGAGGCATCCTGACTGTAGGAAGCCTTAGTTAGCATGGGCGTTAGTTAGATGAGACCCTTTTTCAAAAACCTTCTGAACCTCTCTTCTTTTCTAAACCTGAGATTTCATCAGCTTATTAACCCCTCCTATTCCACCTTTGTAGATGGCTGCTGTACCCGAAGAGCACCTGACCACTGGGTTTCCCTTGCTTCTCGAAGATAGCCTCCAGGAGTGTCAGTTCCACCGAGCGCCCATCCTCACCTACCTTGAGCATTGGGTTAGCGACACTGAGGTGGAGTACCATGTGGAAGTGATCGTGAAGGCAAACTATCCTCCCACAAGTTGGTTCTTCGAGGGACCCCAGATGGCAACACTACCTCTCACTGTCGAGGCTGCTGCACTCAAGGCACTAACCCGTCTCCGCGAGCTTCTTCCGGAGATGGCAGCCAAGATGACAACTCGCTTCTTACCTTACCGGAAGGAAGGTGAAGAAGAAAGCAGTGCACTAGCCCCTTTACTGAAGGAAGGACTCTCGCTTCGGTTCCAGACCTACTTCAGTCTATGTGCCGACAGCTTGGCACAAGACTTGGCCTCGGAATCAATGAAGCTTCGAGAAGAACTTCACAAGACCAAGGCACTTCTTCGTCGAGCTCAAGAGAAGACTAATAGGATCAAGAAGGAAGGAGCACCTTCAGGACAGTCCGCTATCGCATATCGAGGCGGAAGGCCCTCCGAGGATGTATCTTCCAAGAATGAAGAACCACCTCGGCGACGCCGGATGACGGCAAGGGAATATCGCAAGCTTTTCCCTGCACCACCGACGAAGCACCGTCGTATCCAACTCCTCCACTCCCCGACACCCTCAAGTGACAAGGGGGCCCAGACAGATGAAGACAAGGAGGAAGACCCAGAAGAGCCGGAATACGCGACCGAGCATTCCGCCGCTTAGGCATTATTCGCTACTTGGATATGCCAGTTGTGACCTCTACGGTAGGATAGGTCGTGTAACCCCTATGCGCAGTCGAGTCCTTGTATGGTTCATATGAAACCATCTAGTGTTTGCTTTTGTTGTGTCTGGATGTATGTCGTATTCTTCCTTCGGGAATGTGTAAACGACTACATCACCCATTTGGATTTTTTTATGAATGTGTTTTGGCCTTTCGGCCCTTGCATGATTTTATTAGTGTCACACCCACCCCCTTACTAGGCACCCATCTATCTTGATTTCCCTCTTCCAAGTCATGAGACCTTTTACCGCTCCAACAGGATGCCTGTTGTAACTCGTACTGGTACCTCTACCCAGCAGCCTGAAGCCGGAACATCCGCTCAGTCAGAGGCAGACCGCGACCAAACCAACGACCAAGCTCCACCACCACCACCTCCTCCGAACATGGACATGGCTCAGCTTCTCCAAGCTTTCCGAGAGGAACGCCAAGCCAACACTACAGCCTTTCAGCTGATTGCTCAAGCTGTCACCAACAACCGCCAGCCGGCGGGGAATGGCAATGGACGTTCCACGTTGGCAGAGTTCAAGAAGCATGCACCGCCAACTTTCATCGAGACTGCTGAACCCCTGGATGCAGACGACTGGATCCGCTCCATTAAGGAAATACTGGAACTAGTCGGATGCACCGAAGACCGCGAGAAGGTGGCTTACGCAGCCCACTGCCTCGGGGGGACTGCTAGAGCTTGCTGGGATGGATTCAAGGTCATGCATGCTGAACAAGACATCACTTGGGTCAACTTCAGGGCAGAATTCCGCAAGGCCCACATTCCTTCCGGAATCATGGCTATCAAAAAGCGTGAGTTCCGAGCCCTGAAGCAAGGAAGTGGCACTGTCAAGGAGTATATGCAGAAGTTCAGTGTTCTGTCAAGGTATGCCCCTGAAGATGTCAGCACTGATGCTGCAAAAAGGAAGCGCTTCATGGAAGGCCTCAATCAGACCCTGCAATACTCGCTTGTCGTGTGCGACTGCCCATCCTTCCCTGACCTGGTGAACAAAGGACTTATGCTTGAAGACAAGCGGCGTGCTTTGGAAGACACTCGCAAGCGCAAGTTGGTCAGCAAGAGAAGTTCCAGCAACCAGAAGCCTCGTCCGTGGCAGTCAGCCCCGACCAAGCCAACTTATCAGCAACCAAGAGCTCCTGCACCTCGCACCAACCCTCAGCCTCAGCAGTATGCAAACCCAAGGCCAGCTTTCAACCCCAATACCGGTGGTGGCAACAAGATCAACAATCCAAACCAAGTCACTTGCTTTGGATGTGGTTAGTCCGGACACATCTCAAGGGTGTGCCCCAACAAGAAGCCTGATGCCCCGCGCCCCAATGCGCAGAACCAGGGACAAGGCCACGGGATGCCACCAAGGAACCCAGCTCCTCGCAATCCACCTAACCATGGGAAGGGGCGTGTGAATCACGTCACTGCTGAAGAAGCCCAGGAAGACCCGGACGTCGTGCTGGGTACGTTCCTTGTCAACTCAGCACCTGCAACTGTCTTGTTTGATTCTGGAGCAACGCATTCATTTGTCACTCAAAGATTTGCATTAAAAAGTGGCATGACCCCTACACCCCTGAATAACCCTATGGTGGTACAAACCCCCGGAGCCGAGATGAGAGCCAAGATAGGCTGCAAAGGAGTCAGTATTACCATTAACGGTGTAGATTTCCTAGCAGACCTCATCGTCCTGAGATCACAAGGCTTGGATGTGATCCTAGGTATGAATTGGCTCAGCAAGCACCAAGGCTTTTTAGACTGTGCCAATCGGACAGTCACTGTGACCAATGACCAAGGAGTCGAAGTCAAGTTTGCTTCCAACTCCTCTTCCGCTCAAGCCGCTCAAGTCAACTGTCTGTCTGAAGTTGGGCTAGAGCAAGTACCGGTGGTATGTGAGTATCCTGATGTCTTTCCGGATGAACTACCGGGAATGCCCCCTGACCGTGACATTGAGTTCATCATCGAGCTCGTGCTCGGAGTAGGACCCATCTATAAGAAGCCTTATAGAATGGGGATGGAAGAATTAGCTGAGTTGAAGAAGCAGCTGGAAGAGCAGCTGAGGAAGGGATTTATCCGCCCAAGTGCCTCCCCTTGGGGATCTCCTGTTCTGTTTGTGGCAAAGAGGGACGGTACCATCCGCTTATGCATTGACTATCGTTCCCTCAATGAAGTTACAATCAAGAACAAATATCCACTTCCCAAGATCGAAGATCTGTTTGATCAGCTCAGCGGAGCCAAGGTATTCTCCAAGATCAACCTCAGATCTGGGTACTACCAACTGAAGATCAGACCCCAAGATATTCCGAAGACGGCATTCGTAACCAGATATGGCATGTACGAGTGCACAGTCATGTCCTTTGGGTTAACCAATGCCCCAGCCTACTTCATGTATCTCATGAATAAAGTCTTCATGGAATATTTGGACAAGTTCGTTGTTGTCTTTATCGACGACATTCTTGTCTTCTCGAAATCGGAGGAAGAGCACGAGCAGCATCTGAGGATGGTCCTAGACAAGCTTTGAGAGCACCAACTGTATGCCAAATTCAGCAAGTGTGAGTTCTGGATGCATAAAGTTGGATTCTTAGGTCACGTCTTGACCGAGGAAGTATTATCAGTTGATCCCGCGAAGATCGAAGCTGTGACCCAATGGCAATCTCCAACGACCGTCAAGGAAGTCAGAAGCTTCCTCGGACTTGCGGGGTATTACCGCAAATTCGTGGAAGGATTCTCTAGCATTGCACGGCCAATGATTCAGCTCCTCAAGAAGGACAAGAAGTTCGAGTGGACGCCAAAATGCGAAGAAAGCTTCCAAGAGCTCAAGAAGAGATTGACCACCGCCCCAGTTCTGGCAACACCTGATATTCACAAGGAGTTCGTGATATATTGTGATGCCTCTCGAACCGGATTGGGAAGCGTTCTGATGCAAGAAGGCCGAGTCATAGCATACCTCTCCAGGCAGCTACGACCCCATGAGGAGAACTACGCTACTCACGATCTCGAGCTAGCGGCAGTAGTTCATGCCTTGAAGACATGGCGGCATTACCTCCTAGGGAAACGGTGTGAGATCTACACAGACCACAAAAGTCTGAAGTACATTTTCACCCAAAAGGAATTGAACATGAGGCAGCGAAGATGGTTGGAACTCATCAAAGACTATGACCTTAGTGTTCAATATCACCCCGGGAAGGCTAACGTGGTGGCCGATGCCTTAAGCAGGAAGGCTTGCTCTTTGAATGTTGTTATTCAAGAAAGGCATCCAGCCTTGTTTAAGGAGCTCGAACAATTTAGTTTGGAATTGGTCACCCCTGGATTTCTGGATCATTTGGAAGTCAGACCGACCCTGATGGATGAAGTCAAGAAGGCACAAGGTGGACACGCAAGCATTGAAGGCATCAAGAAGAAGATGAAGTTAGGCAAGGCCCCAGGATTCTCCGAAGATGAGCACGGGATTGTTTGGTACAAAGGTCATATCTGCGTACCAAACAACACAGAGCTGAAGACCCTAATTCTGCAAGAAGCCCACGACACTCCGTATTCCATCCACCCCAGAGGAACCAAGATGTACCAAGACTTGAAGGCACGATTCTGGTGGCACGGGATGAAAAGAGAGATTGCGACCTATGTTGCAAAATGTGATGTATGCCAAAGGGTCAAGGCTGAATATCAGCGACCTGCTGGATTGCTTCAGCCACTCAAGGTTCCTGAGTGGAAGTGGGATAAAGTCGGAATGGACTTCATCACTGGTTTACCGAGGTCGAATAGAGGACATGACTCCATCTGGGTCATAGTCGATCATTTGACCAAGGTGGCCCATTTCATTCCTGTCAAGACCACTTATGATGGCAACCGGCTGGCAGCTCTCTACATCGACAGAATCGTAAGTCTTCACGGCGTTCCCAAGGAGATTGTGTCAGATCGAGGAACCCAGTTCACCTCGAGGTTCTGGAAGAAGTTCCAAGAAGCCTTGGGAACCAAGTTGTCTTTCAGCACGGCTTTCCACCCACAGACCGGAGGTCAGACAGAGCGAGTCAATCAAATTCTCGAAGATATGCTCCGAGCCTGTGTCTTGGCATATGGAGCCAAGTGGGAAGATTGTCTCCCTTTTGCCGAGTTCTCCTATAACAACAGTTACCAGTCGAGCCTTCAGATGGCACCATTTGAGGTGTTGTACGGACGCAGATGTCGCACACCCCTCAACTGGTCAGAGACTGGAGAAGGACTAGTCTTTGGACCGGATATTCTCCGCGCAGCAGAAGAGCAAGTCCAACTAGTCAGAGAGCGTTTGAAGGCAGCCAAGTCAAGGCAAAAGAGTTATGCTGACACTCACCGTCGGAACATGAGTTTCCATGTCGGGGACCATGTGTACCTGCAGGTAACTCCTCTGAAGGGAACCAAGCGTTTCCACGTCAAGGGGAAGCTCGCACCAAGGTTCATCGGACCCTTTGAGATCACTGCACGACGAGGAGAAGTGGCTTACCAGTTGGAACTACCACCTGAGCTATCCGATGTGCACAATGTATTCCATGTGTCACAACTCCGAAAATGTCTTCAAGTTCTAGACAAGCCCAATCTCTATAAGGATGTTGATCACCAAGCCATTGATCTGCAGCCTGATTTGACCTACCGCGAGAAGCCCATTCGCATTCTGGACGAAGCAGAACGACGGACACGAAGCCGTACCATCAAGTACTTCAAGGTCCAGTGGAGCAACCACACCGAAGCAAAATCAACCTGGGAACGTGAAGACTATCTTAGATCCAAGTTTCCCGATCTCTTTTAACACCTAGTTTAGGAATCTCGGGGACGAGATTCTTGTAAGGGGAGTAGGTCTGTCACACCCTGCATTTTGTAACATGTTATTTGCATCAATGAAGCATGAAAATTTGGACCAGCAATTTTTTTTGGCATCATTTGGCTTTTATTTGGAATTGAGTTTTTCTTAATGTGCTTTTTCATGTGCTCAATAAAGTCAACTATTCCCTCTTGTAGAATTCATCTCCATACCCAAAACTTCTGCCCAATGATCATGCCAAGTGTTATATAGCAGTATAGAATTTTCTTACAAAATTAATTTGGCCAAAATGTATTTTATAAATTTAGTTTTCCAAAAACCCCTGAATTGAGATTTGCACTGCAAGTGCTTGATTTAGGGTGAGAAAATTATTTCAAAAAGTATATTTGAGACCTAGTAGTCATAGGACTCCCAGAAACCACAAAGGTATAATTTTAAAAGTTATTTTCCTATTTTATTTAAAAGCTTTTTCTTAAGGCCAGAAATGGTCTTTAAAAGAAAAAAATGTTTTAACTATTTCAAAAATATTTGCCAAAATTCAGGGAGACTCATAGGACATATATTGTCCATATATAAGAGTTTCAACACTTGGTCATGTTCGAAATAATGGGCTAATCCCTCTAAAACCCTTTCTGGATATTTCAAGCTTTTGAAATATTTACAAAGGAAATATTCTCCAAAAATTCCAGGGAAATTCTATCATGTCACATATGACATATTTGATGATCTTGCCAAGTCCCATGCCTTGGGAAGCAAGAAAACCTCATCAAAACCCTTCATAACCATTCTGTCCATATTTGAAGTTTGAGCAACTTTACATTGCCAAACTTGTCCAAATGCTCTCAAACTTGGTGCACATGCTAGAAATGCCTAATAAGGCATCTAGACCAAATAGCACAAGATTTGGAATAGAGAAACTTGATCAGAACACCCCAAAACCCTTTCTGTTCAAATGCAAATTTGAACAACTTTACATTACCAACTTTTTACCTGGAGCTTCAAACTTTGTGGGCATGATCATAACCCCAAATGATGATGCTACACCAAGTGGTGCATCAAGGGGAGATGATTAGCTTGACTCAAACAAGATGAAGCTATTTCTGTTGTTTTCTAGGGTTCACCAAAGTTACATTGGCTAGTTTCTTCAAATGAGCCCAAATTTGGTGAAGCACCCTATTTTCACATGTCATTCAATCCTGTTAAGTGTCATGGCAAGTGGAGATCATTTACTTGACCAAACACTGATCAAACACCTTCTGGCTTTTTACTTAAACCCTCTTCTTGATCACTTTCACCTTTTACCTTGGCCTCAACTTTCTACCACATGTTCAACCAGTTACTAGTTACCTCCAGTAACTTCCCCAGGACCCCAGCTCCATGATTGAGGGGTAAAAACCCTAGTTCACCCTACTGGAATAGCCATTTCTTACCAAGTCACCAGCTTCCTCTCTCTCTCACAGCATCTCCAGAGCATCCAAGGCCACAGGCCATTTCTTTACTCCTCCCTTGACCTTCTAGACAACCTTGGGCACGTTGGACATGACCAGAGCGGCGAGGGCACGAATGTGCCAGCCATTCGGGCGCTCTGGAGCACGCTACAGTGCGCCACCGCACTGTAGCTTCGCCCAATCAGCTGCCCCCGACAGCCTCCGGCCTCCCCCTCGCGCCTCTCAACGTGCCTCGACGTCCGCAGCCCCCACCGGCGCTGTCCCCCTCCTCCTGCGCCCTCCAGTGGTCGTCGCCACACGCGCGCTGGCCGCCCGCAACCTCCACTCCTTGGGCTCGCACGCGCGCACGGCCTGGAAGGTTCCCCGCTCCTCCTCTCACCTCAAATGGACGTAGAGCTCGTCCAGCAACGCCGTGGACTCACTCCCATCACCTCTCGTGCGCTGTAGCGTCGAGCAGGAGCTCGCCGGCGCACTGGACCACGGGGCTCCGCCGTTCCCCTATATATAGGACCCCCGAGCCACTCCAACAGCATCAGCAGCTTCACCACACCTCCTTCAGTCCCCCAGCACCACCAGTTCTTCCCCAGAAGGCTCGAGTGCTCGGGATCGACCGGAGCTCCGCCGCGTCGGGCCGCCGGCGATCTCACAGTACAGGCCTCCTCCGCCCTTTCTCTCACTAGATTTGGAACCCCCACACCTCACTGATGGTTTCCCCTCACTTTCCCCTCTCTGTTGCAGTCGGAAACGGCCGGAGCGACGACCTCCCGAAGCTCTTCCGCCGTCCCACCTCGCCGCCGGCAAACCCGAGCTCCCCGGCGTGCCGCACCACCACCACTGCCTCCGCAACTCGACGATGAACACGTCCCTGCCCTCCGTTGCCGTCGCCGTGGCCGGAATCGTCGCCGGTGAGCTCGCCGTGGCCGTGGCCGTGAGGTTGGAGATGACAGGCGGGCCCCACCTGTCATCCTCACCCGTCTCTCCCCCTCCTCACAGCCGCTGACCGCCGGGCCCCGCCTGTCAGGTTTGAAAACCTGACATGCGCGCGCAGGCGCCCGTGCGGCTGGGCTGGTTTGCCCTGGGCCGTGCACTGTGGCCCCTCTGGCCCAGTAGCACAGGGGCATTTCTTTTTATTCTTTCTGTAATTATTTCAAACATTTTTACAGAAATGAATATTGGTCCAAATGAAATAATTCCAACTCCTAAATTCTTGTAATATTCCAACCTATTTAATGGTGTAACTTTCACACACATCCATGAAACTTTTCTGTTCTGTTCAAATTTAAATTCAAATTTGAGCAATAAAACTCCTGTTCTAAAATCATTAGATTCCATTCTGTTACTCCAAAACTCCAACTAAGAATTTTCCCCATCTTAGAAATCCCTCTAGTATTTAACAAAAATAAGTTGACATTTTTCTGAGCACTTTGATTTTTCTGTTTTATTTGTGGTCTTATTTTTCCGTTGTTATTATGCGACGTATAGATACCGTATTTGACGAAGTTGCTGGAGAAGGAGAAGGAGAAGGATTTGAAGACTTCGAAGACCAAGCCAATCCAGGCAAGCAGCCCTTTGACCATGATACACTTGGTCCTCGGAACCCGTTTGTTTTCGATGCATGATGATAGGGTTACGGTGCTGACCTAGTTGGAACCACCACATGATGCATGATTTACTCTTGATCTTGCTATGTGCTAGATGACATGCAAATAGTTAGTGATGATGCTTAGTGATGCATGTGTGAATTGATCCTTCTTGGTTGGAATCTTTGCATAAACCCATCGGGTGCCCCTAATGCCCGAGGGTGATGTTGAGTTAGGTCATCACTTGAGGAAGAAGTGATGTGCCGGTAAATCTTGTGCATGGGTGAAATAATGGATTAGATTTATGTGTGACTACCGTCCCAACCAAACATGTGCAACCACACTACCCCTTATGGGACGGGGCTTTATTGATTACTTAGGTCGATACTAGCACGGTGCCCGCATTACTAGTGACGGGAAGACTTGAGGTCTTTCCCGGGACGGCGTCGTGCTTGGATAGACGGCCATGACTGTTTCTACAGGGCACCGGACACACCGTTGGTCCCTTCGGGTACGCGCGACATTGAAATTAGGGCAAGTCCTGTGATCTATTGTTTGTACCCGAGGGCCGTGTACCAACGAGTGGACTCTATGTTAGTGTCGTCTAAGGAAAGATAATGACCGGGTGCTTCCCCCGAGTACTTGAGGTACTGCGGGATCGTGGATGACACGAAAGCTTCCCGGATCTTGTGGGTAAAGTGCGCAACCTCTGCAGAGTATAAAACTATTCGAATAGCCGTGTCCACGATCATGGACAGTTGGGTGGTGCTACATAAACTATGTCCAGAATTTTACTTCATCGGTGAAAGTATGTGTGTGATGAGTCAAGGTGGTGACTTGACTCGATGAGTTGAAACATATTCATGTTGATATCGGTAACCTCTCTCCAAGGTTACGCGAGTTATTGATGCATAAACTTGTTGGTAGAATATTTATTCTAGCCTATTGTTAGATTGTTCATTATTGTTCAATTGCATTGTTACTTTGAACCACATCATGGGTTGCTTGCCAGTACATTCAAAGTACTCATTGGCTTGCCACTGGTTATTTAATTGGCCGGGCATGGAGGAACAGGAATATGATGAAGAGTTCTTTGGAGACGAACATGCGAACTAGGACGCTATCCCAGTCAGAATGCCTGTAGGGTTAAGGCAAATGGCATGGGTTCTACCTACTATCGAAGACTTCCGCTACTTAAGTTATTTGCTATTCAGCCCGTGAGGCTTTATCTATGTAAGACTTGGCCATAATGGCCATAATTTGTGTAAGACGATATGTATGGATGTAAGACTCTTGTTATTCAGCTTCTGTGTGTTCAGTGAGCATTGATCTCTGGGATCAATATACACGTGCATTCAGTGATCTCGACTTCTCAGTCGGGGTCCCCACAGTATCTTTGCACGACTCATGTAAAAGAGGGGATGAAAGTGTAAAAGTGTAGTTGGCTTACACTCGCCACATCACACAATGTTATACATTAACATACATCATCCAAATAACATCAGAGTGCGACTACAGACGAAAAACCAAATGAAAGATACCATAAATAAAGCAACACAAGGTCCCAATCATCATAGTAAGAGCCCTACTTATCCTCGAGATAAAACACGTAGTAACGTCCACGCTCTTCATCGAACTCCCAATACAGCTCTGAACCACCACCTGTGTAGTTCTCTACGGTACCTGCATCTGGTGTTGTGAAGAATCTGTGAGCTACGGAGGACTCAGCAATCCCGTTCCCGGGTAGCAATACTATCAAAGCCTTAGGTGTGGAAAAGGCTCAAAGCATGGTTGCAGCAGCACTAGCACTAGCTTACGAGTTTAGAACGAGAAGAGAACAAGTGCCGACGATCGTCAAAGTTAATCAACAAGTGATCCTAACTACTCACGATCAAACATAACCCCACCGTGTTCACTTCCCGAACCCCTTCGGAAAGTGACCGTCACGATTACTCACGTAGGTAGTGTCAGGGATATTACTAGCAGGTATGAACCGGCTAGTGTAAACCGGATTATGGTAATATCGCTGTATCATTGTAATACTTAGTAGAGGCTACGACCCATGAGATCTTAAGGCCCATGTACAGAGTTACGGCTTGTAAACCGCCTTATCATGTAACTTGAGAGATAAGGAAGAAAGAGCAGAGACCGAGGGGACACAAGTATGAGTTGGCCTTGGGACTCTGTAAACCGGACCGGGCGCCACCTCTATATAAAGGGACGACCCGGCGACGGTTCAGGGACAAGCAAGAAACAACCCGTCGAGACACAGGCAAGCGATTCGCTCCCTGTTCATCGACGCCCAAGCAATACCAAACCAAACTAGACGTAGGCTTTTACCTTCATCGAAGGGGCCGAACTAGTATAAACCCTCTGTGTCCTTTGTGTGCTTTTAACCCCTTCAAGCTAACCCGTGCGATGGTTCCATCATCAAGTCCGTTAAACCGGACATCTACCGTGTTAATTCCACGACAATTGGCGCCCACCGTGGGGCCTCCACACGATGGTTTCGAGTTCTTGAAGGGCAGCTTTGAAGGGCTCAAGGGCTACGCGGTCAGCCGGATGACCAAGAGTCGCCGCGGCCGGATCTACATCGATGACGCAGGTTGGGGACCGGAGGCCGATTCAATCGAATACGGGTATCGGGTTCCCTTCGGTGGCATCCACATCTTCATCGGCAAGATCGGCGAACCGGGACCTGAGCCGGACGTCTTCCCCAACATCGTCGAGCCGGCTTAGCGTGCGAGATCGGCCCGGATTCAGCCCGCCATGAAGCACGTTTTCGTTGGAGCAGTTCACGGGGTCCATGCTAAGGACGGATCGGAATCCGGTGGCGAGACAGTTGTCTACTCCGACGACGAATCTTCATCCAGAGAAACTGAATCTTTGTATCAGTTGCGGGACGGCCGGTCTGAGGGTGAGTCCGACAGAGACAGTATTCCGGGCCCCTTTGTCCCGCCAAACCGGGTGACCATCTTTATGGCCGGTTCACAATCTACGCCGCAGTCCACGATGATCGGGGCGACAGCAGAAGCTGGTACAGGGGGGAGTGGCCAGGCCCTCTCACCCACTGACATTCTATCCACCTTAGTCGAGGAGTTCACAGCCCGAGCCATGGCAGAGGTAGCTCCAGCAGACAAGGCGCAACATGATGCAGAGCTCCTTCAGCTAAAGGGCCGGATTGATCAAGCAAGAGAAGATCTGAAAACAGAGAAAGCTATGATAGCAATAAAGCAGGCAGAGCTGAATGATCAGGCTTTTCATCTGAGGATGGAGCAGGCCTCTACGCAGGGAGTAAGGAGTCGGAAATACCAGACTCGTCTACCGCCGGTTTATGAGGCGACGGATCTTTTCAGGACACCCGGGGCGGGGACCAGCAATGATCCGGCTTCAAACCGGAGGGCACCCCTAGCAAGGGATGAGCCGGTTCAGCAGCCTACTGCGGAGCAAGATCGACGGGTCACGTCTACGCCTCATGTTCCTACCCCTCCGCGTCATTATTCAAATCCTTTGGACAACATCGTTGCTGCTGCTTCACGCTTGGCCGCTTTACCTATTGAAGGGACATCACCTGTGGCATTGGAGGCACGCGGGGTTAAGGATCTACTTAATACGGCGTTAATACAACAACAATCATATTCTCATAGCCGGGAGAGGCTCCATTCAACACCACGCCCCAGCCGGAGTTACACTAGGCATTGGGAGGAACCAGAGGTGTCTAGCAGTGAACGCAGGCGACACCGGCACAGACATAATCATCTGGTAGGCACGGATGCACAAGCTCAGGATGCAAATCGGGTTAGATCGGTAGCCCGGGAGGAGATCCGTCAGACGACGCCGGTTCATACAACCACAGCAGAGACTGGGGTCACGGCAAGTTCCTTTGGGGTGCAGTGTCTTATCCCCGCTTTATGAAGCGTGAAGCTGCCCAAGGATTTTAAAGGTCCACGAAAAGTACCCAATTACACGAACGATTTGGCTCCAAAAGCTTGGGGTTGAGAGTTATGAGATGGCCATGGAGATGCTGGACGTGGATGAAGCGGCCTGTGCGAAATACTTCACCATGATGCTTGAGGGCACAGCCCGGACCTGGCTAAAGGGTTTACCCCCTAATTCTATCGGATCATGGGGAGAATTACGTCGCCAGTTTATAAAAAACTTCAAAGATACGTGCAAACAGCCGATGTCAGTGGTAGATCTAGCAGCCTGTATACAAGGAGAACAGGAGTCTACAAGCGCATGGGTGCGGCGAGTATCGGAAATCTTACACTCTTCAAACGGTATCAATCCCAGTACGGCAATAGTGACGGTGGAAAACAATTGCCGATTTGAGTCTCCCAAGTTAAAACTGGGACGGCTTAAACGGGATTGTAATGACATGGGAACTCTCATGAGCGCACTAGTGAAGTATGGAGACTCTGACAACACTAAGTATCCAGAAGCAGAGGGAGACAAAGCAGGAAAAGTCAACAAGCCTGGTAAACCGACGCAGGTTAATCCGGTTGGTACCAGTTTCTTAGGCAAACGAAAAGCAGAGGGTGGTTTTGATTTCGTGGCCAATACCCAAGTTCAAGGGGGTTTTCAGCGCAACAAGGGTAAACCGCCTCCACAAACCGGCATAGGGAATGTTAGCCGGGATCAGGAGTTAAGTCAGCCTTGTCCGAAACATAGCACAAGGGAACGACCAGCAAAACACACTATAGGAGAATGCAGGCCCTTGATGGAAGCCGTAATGAGCCACTTCAATTCTAATGACAGGCCTCCAAACGGCGGTTCAGGCCCGGGGTTCTATGGTCCGGGTCACCAGGGGAACAGCTTCGGGTCAGGATATCGTGGAAATAACAGTGGTTATCATAACCGGGTCAATAATCAATATGGTCAAGGTGGTTATAATCACCAGGGCAATCAGCCGCATGGTCAAGGTAGTTACAATAACCAAGGCAGCCAACAGCAGGGCCAAGGTAATCACAATAACCAAGGTAATCCGCAGCGTCAGCAACAGCAGCAGCAATCCGGGTATCAGAGTAATCCGAAAGAGTTGAGTAGTGGGCAGTATCATGTCTTTACCACGAGTTTGTGTAAACGAGATCAAAAAGTTTTGAAGCGGGCGGTCCACGCGGTTGAACCGGCGACGCCGCAATTCCTACACTGGTCAGAGCAGCCCATTGTATGGAGCAGAGAGGATCACCCGATGCGAGTTGATAATCCGGGCCACTTGGCCTTGGTGGTAGCACCGCAGGTGGGTGGCTACAGGTTCACTAAAGTTCTTATGGATGGCGGCAGCAGCATCAATATCTTGTATTATGAGACTTTCCGCCGCATGGGGCTGACGGATAAAAAGCTAAGGCAGTCAAACACAGTATTTCATGGAGTAGTGCCAGGTAAGTCAGCCTACCCAGTTGGAAAAATTGACTTAGAAGTTACCTTTGGAGATGAACAGGATTCTAGGTCAGAGATGATAACTTTTGAAGTCGTTAAGATCCGGAGCCCTTATCACGCTCTGTTCGGGAGGACGGTTTATGCCAAATTTATGGCCAGGCCATGTTATGTTTACCTGCAGCTCAAGATGCCGGGTCACAAGGGCACAATCATGGTTCATGGAAGTCGCAAGATTGCGTTGGAGTGTGAAGAGGGAGACGCTGCTTACGCGGAGGCAGTGTGTGCTACAGAGGAGTTGAAGTTTTATAAGGATAATGTTGATCCAGCAGATATGACCCCGTTGAAGAAGCCGACTACGGAGCATGATCCGGCGTTGAAATTTAAATCGGCGGAGGAGACCAAGCAAGTTGATTTTGTGCCAGGCGATTCATCCAAGCAGTTCACTATCAGCGCTAACCTTGATCCCAAATAGGAAAGCGCGCTCATCGAGTTCATCCGTGAGAACAAGGATATCTTTGCGTGGAAACCTTCTGACATGCCAGGTATATCGAGGGAACTCGCTGAGCACAGTCTTAATATTGATCCGAAATTTAAACCGGTCAAGCAGTATCTGCGCCGCTTCAACAAAGAGAGGCGCAAAGCTATAGGAGAGGAGGTGGCCAGGCTTTTGGCTGCAGGGTTCATAGTGGAAGTTTTTCATCCGGAATGGTTGGCTAATCCGGTGCTGGTGTTAAAGATGAATGGAAAGTGGAGAATGTGTGTGGACTACACAGACCTCAACAAAGCTTGTCCTATTGATCCTTTTGCCCTCCCTCGCATTGATCAGATCATTGATGCTACAGCGGGATGTGAGCGGCTAAGTTTTTTGGATGCATATTCAGGATATCACCAGATCAAGATGGCAGTTAAAGACCAGGAGAAGACGGCTTTCATAACTCCCTTTGGTGCTTTTTGCTATGTATCTATGCCTTTTCGGCTCAAGAGTGCCCAAGCAACTTATCAGCGTTGCGGACAGAACTGTCTTAAGGGGCAGATAGGGAGAAATGTTCATGCTTATGTGGATGATATCGTGGTGAAGTCAAGAAAGGAGGAGACGCTGATAGAGGACCTCATGGAGACCTTTGACAATCTTCGGGCCTATAAGATGATGCTTAATCCAGAGAAGTGTGCCTTTGGTGTTCCGGCAGGCAAGCTCCTTGGGTTTTTGGTGTCAAACAGAGGAATAGAAGCTAATCCAGAGAAGATCAAGACAATCACATCTTTGACTAAACCGGCTTGCATTAATGATGTTCAGCGTATCGCTGGCCGAATCACATCATTGAGCCGGTTCATTAGCCGTTTGGGGGAAAAGGCGATTCCGCTTTATCAGATGCTGAGAAAGACGGATCGGTTTATATGGAGTGATGAGGCAAATACTGTGTTTGAGGATTTGAAGCGACAGCTAGCGAGACCACCAGTCTTGGCTGCCCCTGTTGATAATGAGCCTTTGCTGTTATATGTCGCTGCCAACGCACGAGCAGTTAGTGTGGCGATCGTGGTTGAATGCAAGGAAGCAGGGAAAGAATATCCGGTTCAGCGTCTAGTTTATTACGTGAGTGAAGTACTCATTGAGTCTAAGCAGAGGTACCCACATTGGCAGAAGCTGGTGTATGGTGTGTTCATGGCAAACCGGAAGTTGCAGCACTATTTCCAAGGCCATCCAATAACTGTTGTTAGTTCAGCACCATTGGGGGACATAATCCAGAACAGGGAAGCTACGGGTAGAGTGGCGAAGTGGGCCATTGAGCTCAGCCCACATGAGTTGAAATATGTGCCACGCATCGCTATCAAATCTCAGGCATTGGTGGATTTCATCAATGATTGGGCAGAACTGCAAACACCAGAGGAGAAGCCAGATCTTACATACTGGACGATTCACCTTGACGGTTCAAGACAGTTAGAAGGCTCGGGGGCTGGAGTTGTTTTAACTTCCCCGCGAGGTGATAAGTTTTGTTACGTCCTCCGTTTATTGTTTCCTTGTACTAATAATGCAGAGGAATATGAAGCGTTACTTCATGGCTTACGGATGGCAAAGGAGATGAACTTGATCCGGGTCAAGTGTTTCGGCGATTCAGATTTGGTGGCACAGCAAGTTTCAGGCAAGTGGGATTCGAGAGATCCTCTCATGGCAGCTTACAGACGAGAATTGGAAGCAGTTGCTGGATATTTCAAAGGGTATCAAGTGGACCACATAGACCGACGAAGGAATGAAGCGGCTGATGCTTTAAGCCGGCTGGGTTCTCAACGTAAACTGGTACCGCCAAATACTTTTTTGGATGAGCTGCACAGTCCATCAGTACAAGTACCATCAGAGGAAGACCTGGCTGTTCCTGATCCGGAGGCACAGCTAGTTGCGGCACTTCATGTAATTCCGGATTGGACGCTGCCCTATTTGGCGTATCTGAGCCGAGGAGTGCTACCGGACGACGAGATAGAGGCACGACAGATAGTCCGGCGTTCTAAGTCCATGACAATTGCAAACGGGGAGCTTCATCATCGCAGCGTCTCTGGAGCATTTCAGCGGTGTGTATCAGCTGAGGAAGGTTGTGATATTCTTCGTGAGATCCATGAAGGGGATTGTGGTCATCATGCCGGTTCAAAATCTTTGGTGGCTAAAGCTTTTCGACATGGGTTCTATTGGTTGACAGCTCATGCCGATGCGGCAGATCTAGTCCGGAAGTGTGATGCTTGTCCGAAGTTTTCACGACACGCTCTTGTTCCGACGCAGGAGCTTCGGATGATACCCATAACTTGGCCGTTTGCGGCTTGGGGGCTTGATATGGTTGGGCCCTTCAAACGATCCCAAGATCAAAAAACTCATCTACTGGTGGCAGTGGATAAGTTTACAAAGTGGATTGAGGCAGAGCCTGTCAGCAAGTGTGATGCGGCAACGACAGTTAAATTCATCAAAAAGGTAATTTTCCGGTTTGGTTTCCACACAGCATCATCACAGACAACGGCACCAATTTATCTAAGGGTGAGATGGATGAATTTTGTCAACGGGAACATATTCGCCTAGACGTATCTTCTGTGGCCCACCCTCAAACCAATGGTCAGGCTGAAAGAGCAAACCAGGAGATTTTGTGAGGTATCAAGCCCCGGCTTATGACTCCCTTGCAAAGAACCCCAGGGTGCTGGGTTGAGGAGTTACCATATGTCCTTTGGAGTATCAACACTACGCCAAACCGGTCCACAGGTTACACACCTTTCTTTATGGTATATGGTGCTGAAGCGGTCCTTCCAACTGATATCCGTCATGATTCACCAAGGGTGACGGCCTATGTTGAAGCGGCCAATGAGCAGGCAAGACAAGACAGTTTGGACCGGCTGGATGAAGAGCGTGATATAGCAGCAACACGATCTGCGATCTATCAACAAGACTTGCGCAGATATCACAGCCGCCGGATCAAGACAAGGACGTTCCAGGAGGGCGACTTAGTACTCCGGCTCATCCAAGATCAAACAGATATGCACAAGCTATCCCCGCCTTGGGAAGGGCCCTTTGTGGTCAGCAAGAATCTGCACAACGGTTCATATTACCTGGTGGACGTTCGAGAACACGAGGACTCACGGACATCGGAAGAAGAGACAAAGAGGCCGTGGAACATTGCCCTCTTGCGGCCCTATTATACCTGAGCCATGAGCTCCACTGTATCCTATGTATATATTATGATCAATGAATAAACCGGCACCCCCGGTAAACCGGGGGCACAGCCTTTTTTCCAATACAAATATCTTATGGGGACAACCATACATGTATTATCATATGTCATATTTCAAACAAATCGATCGGTTTAAACTGATTTTGCAGGGCATATGCACTCAGGAGCAATAACTCACTAAAGGGCTTTTTTCAAGCATAAGATCGTGTCAGGATCAAAGAGGACACTTCATGGAGGCCCTCTGGATGGTGACGACCGTCCAGTGATTGGCTAAAGTTTTTCCTATGGTTCTACGGGAACCATGGAGGCCCTCTGGATGGTGACAACCGTCCAGTGATTGGCTAAAGTTTTTCCTATGGTTCTACGGGAACCATGGAGGCCCTCTGGATGGTGACAACCGTCAAGTGATTGGCTAAAGTTTTTCCTATGGTTCTACGGGAACCATGGAGGCCCTTTGGATGGTGACAACCGTCCAGTGATTGGCTAAAGTTCTTCCTATGGTTCTACGGGAACCATAGAGGCCCTCTGGATGGTACCCGCATCCCGTGATTGGCTAAAGTTTTATATGGCCAGCGAGGGGCAGGATTGTACCCGAATTCTAGCTTCACCCCTGTTGGTCATATCCGGTTCCTATGGATGGTACCCGCATCCATCGACCGGCCCTCTGGATGGTAAGCCCATTCCATTGATTGGCTGAACCTTGCTTTGAGCCTGGTAGCTCGTAAAAAGCCTTGAGTACATGGTTTTATTTGCAAAACTTGCATTTCTAGTGTTCATGTTTTTATGGTTCTTTAATCTGGAATGGGACAACTCCAGAGTTGACCATATATCTTAAAAAGTGTGGATTATAAAATACCAGCAAGAGTTAACCCGGTGTTCATCATAACCCGGAACAGTCATCAGGTAGAAACAAAGTAAGAAGCCAAGCATGATCTAAACCGGCAGCTTCTATAAGACCCGGGATTATTATTGGGTCTATCAAAAGACTCCCTTCAAAAAAGGCAAAATTCGCCGGATTAAGAGTATCAAGCATACTTGATCTCAGGTATAAAGTTATTTCTGATATAAGTATACACGTGTTTGATATATTGTGAGAACAATTTAATTTGTCCAGCGGTAAACCGCTAGGACATATTTTCAGTGTTATCTATGCAGGAACATATAGTATGCATAACAAACCATATTAGATCAGACTTAAATTGGCAACGTCAAAACAAGAAGTTGGAATATCCGGATCAAAATGAATAATGTTTTATACTATCCTATTACAAGGCATAGCAGGCCTGAATGGATTAAAGATTGTCCGGCAACATGAGATTGCAACTACAAAGACATACTATGATCTACGCTTCCTCCTGCTGCGACGGCTCGGTATCAACTTGGTCCGGAATCTCCTCCTCTTCTTGAAGCGGCTAGAAATCAGGGACGCACCAATTGATTTTCGTTAAGGCACGAAAGTACATCTCTTCATTGATGAGTTCAGACGGATCGATATCTGGGGCGAAGGTATGAGGGCGCACTGGTGGGATTAGATTGACGGTATCATAAACCGGCCGCTCCACCCGCTCGTTCTGTAAATCATACCCCGGATGATACCTGGATAAATCTGACTCGGCCGCAAGTTTGCTGGCGAGAGGACGCATCTCCTTCGTCAAGGCATGAAGATCCTTTGCAGTAAAAGCTGATTCGTCTTCTTTAGTATTGGGATACCCATTCAAAGCTTCTTCCGGATCAAAGTCCGGAACCCACGCCTTCGCTCTGGTAAGCGCCACGAGGGAACCGGCTCGAGCTGCAGACCTCTTAACTTCCTCCAAACGCACTGGCAAAACAAACAACTTTTCTAATGTGCCTTGGATGGTAGTGGGGGCCGGTTTATTGAAAGACATTGCGCTTATGACCCTTTGAGCGCCGGAATACAGCTGCTCGACCAGAGTATAAGATGCCTTGAGTTTTTTCCGTAAGTCATCCCCAAGATGGGTGACACGGCACCCTGCATATGATTATCACAGTTAAACCGGAACGGATTGAATATTACAAGGATGAAAGCAGGAATATAGATTAAGTACTTACCAAACACAGCAGAAGTCATCAGTTCTATCTGCCGCTTTAAACCGGTTAACTCTTCAGTCACCAAATCCTTTGCCCTTTTTTCTAAGTCCTTCTTCTGAACTTCAAAGGTGGTCCGTTCCTCTTCAAAGAATTTCTTCAATTGTTCAGCAGTTTTTAAGCTCAGCGCCAAGTCTTTTTTGGCCTTAGAAGCAGCAGATTCCGTTTCAGCAAGTCTGTTCCTGAGTTCAGTAATTTCTTCCGCCCTCCGGTTCAAATCAGCCTGCAAGGAAAATCAAGTGGAATAAAAGCAAAAGTCTGACAAGTCTCAAGCACACAAACAAGTTGTCCACTTGACACTTGGGGGCTAATGGGAAGTTGAAGCGTCAAACAATAGCAATTCAAAGACAAGTCTCAAGCACACAAACAAGTTGTCTACTTGACACTTGGGGGCTAATGGCTAGTTGAAGTATCGAAGGAAAATTTCAGACAAGTCCCAGGCACATAAACCGAGTTATGTGCCTGGCACTTGGGGGCTAATGTAAGATCATTTGCTTAATCAGGAAGTACCGGTTCACCTTCTAAACGTAGCTAAACCGGAACTTGGGGGCTACTACGGTACAAACAGTAGCATTGAAAGTAAAAAAACAAACGCAAAGGATTACCTCATACTTGTCCTTCATCAGGTTAATCAAACCTGCCTCATAATCTCGACCAGTGTGAAGCCGGTTCAAATACCCGAAATAGAGCTCCTGGGCACTCATATCAGCAAAGCTAGACAGCTCTGTACTCCATTTACCCTTTTCTTGATACAACTTCTCCGCTTTAGCCGTATGTTTGGCTAAGACAGTGGGCTCAGCAGGAGCAGTATAAGCTGTACCAGTTACTTGAACCTCTGGAGAAGCAGTGGCCGTGGGTGGAATAGCAGTATGAACTGGGCTAGCATGAGCCGGGCTAGTTTGAGGAAGATCGGCCCGAGCAGGAATCTCCGGTTCATGGACATTCTCAGAATTGGGATTTTCAGGCGCAGAAGTATGATCCATAGGAGCAGGATCTTCAAGTGGAATTGTGGGCTCGCTTTCCGGAGGGATAGTTGAATCCGGATCAACTGCCGGATCATTAACGGCAGCCTCAGCAGCTGGTTTGTTGGCCTTCGGTTTTTTGCTAGGTTTTGGCTTGCTGAAGGAAGTTGGAAAAATAAGTCAGAACTATAAAGCAAAGTGCAATCATAAACCGGATAAATTAAAAGACTTACCCTGGGACAGTTTTCAGAGGTGGGAGTTGTGTGGCAGTTGATTCGCCGGAAGAAGATAAGGGAGTATCCTGATAATTAGGGTCACACGGTTTAAGCGGTTTGCGTATCAGCCCGGCCTTGGGATGAAGAAGAGTGGGAGAGAGTATAACCTCAGAACGGCGCCTCCGAGCCGGAGTAAGAGAGATTCCAGATGATTCAACTGCAAGGCCAGTATGGCGGGTGGTCCGGCGAAGGGCTTCATGTTGCTGTTTCTTCAAAAGAAAATTGGGATCCAATTGAGCATAAGGGTGAGAAAATTGATATTTCCGGACTGTCCGACGACTTTTTTGTGGAAGTGGTTCTGAATCGGAAGAAAGGATGGTTACCTCAACTTCGGCCGGTTTATCTCCTTCAGCCAACTCCTGTGACAAGTTACCGTTAAGTACATATATGGATAAAAAGTGAACAAGTCAAAACCGGATTAACACATACTTCAGAGTCCGGATCATCATCTTCAGCATGAGAACCGGAGCCAGCAGCCGCCTTTTTCTTCTTGATAGCGAAAGCTTTCCGATGTGGCTGTTTTCCGGCCTTCTCCCGAGGTTTCCTCTTCCAAAAGGGATCTTCAGCCTGTTCAAAAGGTGAAAGTAAGTGAAAGAACGGTTTAAAGGAACGGATTACAAATATACGAAAGAGAGCAAGACTTACTGCAGGCAGCTTGTTCTTCTTATAATATGGTGCCAATCCGGTTTGGCTACATTCTTCTAAAGAGACATTGAGCATCTTCTTAGCAGACTCAGTGACTTCCAATTCAGAAAGTTTGTCCTTAGAAAAACGTTGAGGATCATCCGGTTTACCAGAGTATTTACACATCAGGCTTGGACGTGGACTCAGGGGAAGGATGCTCCAAGAAAGCCAGCAGCGCATAAAATCCACTCCGGTTAAGCCATTGTCCATAAAGGCCTTTAACCTGGCAAGTTGAGAAGCAAACCGAGTCCGCTCTGAGGAGCTGAGGCGTTGCGGCAAGGGATGATCCTCTGGAAGACGGTGCTCGCGATAACCCGGCAATGGGTTTTCCCCTTCAGGTGAAGTGTCAATACAATAAAACCAGGATTTATTCCAATCCTTGGGGTGTGTGTGGAGAGCGGCATGAGGAAAGACTGCATCCTTCCTCTTCTGAATGCTGACCCCACCCAGTTCTTGATGAGGTCCACTAGTAAATTCAGTTCGCCGGTTCAGGTGGAAGAAGTCCCGGAACAGATCGACTGACGGTTCTTCTTGTAAATACACCTCAGAAAACACTTGGAAATCACACATGTTGGAAACAGAGTTGGGACCTATGTCCTGAGGATGAAGCTGGAAAGCGGCAAGCACATCCCAGAAAAACTTTGAACCGGGAGGAGTGAAGCCCCGGGCAATATGGTCAAAGAAGACAATAACCTCCCCCTCTCTGAGAGTAGGAGGACTTTCATCTCCTGGAGCCCGCCATTTTAAAACGGACCGAGGGCCTAAAGTGCCGATTGCAGCTGCGTTGATTAAATCTTGTTCCGTGATAATAGAAGGAACCCAATTGCAAGAGACAAACTGTTTGGCCATAGCAACAGAAGAACAAGTGCTGAAAGGGTAAAGTGTAAACCCGGATTATTCGAGTACAGTGGCATAAACCGGAAGATATATGCAAAGATCACGCAACGGTTTAGACAAAGGGACTAATGATATGGCTAACCCGGCAATAAACAGGAAATGTATTATTACCGGTTCATGACAGCAAAACAGAAAAGAGCTAAACCGTTGCGTTTGTCATTGAAATTTTACAGAAGCAACATATGACTGTTTAAACCGAGCATACTTTACAGATCTACAAAGGTGAAGAAACAAGTTTTCGCAGACAGGTAAAGTAAAACAGATCTGAGCGTCTAGGAAAAGGAAAAAAAAATAAATACAAGGCTATTACAGGAAGAACTGTACGAATCTTATGCAAAGCAGATGAATCTAAAGGAGGAGATCTATAGCATACGGCGGTGGAACAGAAGCAAGTCTAAAGAGCAAGATTTAAAGGCTGAAATTTCTGCGAACTTGGCGTCTACAATGAACAGACGAAGCTACCACTGAGGTTTAATGGCGGAGATGCGAGTAAGAACCCTAGAGCTATGGATCTACAATGAGGAAGATGAAGTACCTGGAAGCGGCGCCGGAGTTTCTCTGGTCACGCTCAGGTCGATGCAGCAGCCGGCGAAGACTTGGATTCGACGGACGACGGTGGCGATTTGAGCTCAAGGGCGACGACGGAGTCTTAAGTTCGGGCGACGGAGGAAGAAGAACGAACAGAGGGAGATAAAGAATGGAGGCAGCAGTATTTATAGAAGAGCAGAGTTGAAACGACAGGCGCGAGATTTGAGGAAGCAAAAGATTGGATAAAGATCCTCTGTCGCCTCGATTCTCAGGATGGCCCTTAAACAAAGTCGATAGACAGCTGGGTGCATTAAATGCGGAAGTGATGTCATGGCTAAATTAAGTGACTTTCTAGAATGACGTCATGGCCGGTTTACAAAAATGAGAAGGCACAAGAAGGAAGATTATGCAAGACTGGGAAGATTGATGTTAACAAGTTCAAATCATTTTGGGGCCTAATGTCAGGGATATTACTAGCAGGTATGAACCGGCTAGTGTAAACCGGATTATGGTAATATCGTTGTATCATTGTAATACTTAGTAGAGGCTACGGCCCATGAGATCTTAAGGCCCATGTATAGAGTTACGGCTTGTAAACCGCCTGATCATGTAACTTGAGAGATAAGGAAGAAAGAGCAGAGACCGAGGCGGACACAAGTATGAGCCGGCCTCGGGACTCTGTAAACCGGACCGGGCGCCATCTCTATATAAAGGGACGACCCGGCGACGGTTCAGGGACAAGCAAGAAACAACCCGTCGAGACACAGGCAAGCGATTCGCTCCCTGTTCATCGACGCCCAAGCAATACCAAACCAAACGAGACGTAGGCTTTTACCTTCATTGAAGGGGCCGAACTAGTATAAACCCTCTGTGTCCTCTGTGTGCTTTTAACCCCTTCAAGCTAACCCGTGCGATGGTTCCATCATCAAGTCCGTTAAACCGGACATCTGCCGTGTTAATTCCATGACAGGTAGTGTATTATGAACATGGTGTCAAGTTATCTACAACCGGATATTAACAAATTCCCATCTGCCACATAACCGCGGGCACGGCTTTCGAAAGATCAAACCCTGCAGGGGTGTCCCAACTTAGCCCATCACAAGCTCACGATATATGGACTCGCAACTCCAAGGTGGGAAGACCCGAGTATTATCGGAATCCCGTGCTCAAGACATTCCGAAAAAGGTAAAACTAATCCAGCAAGACCTCCCGGCGTGCCGACACCCTGACAGTAGCCGCGCGTATCTAGCCTCAGGCCACGACCGGATGGGACAAGCTATGGGTGTATAATAGCCCTTGAGTTTCCCCGAGGTGGCCCCACAGCACGCCCAGTTGGGACCAAAACTCATGAGGAGCACTGGCCCAGGGTTGTTAATTATGAACTCAGGTTTGCAATGCCCTATGCAAGTTTTAGTTATTAGGCAAATGTAAAACCAATATTGGGCCTTGCTGGAAAAGCTTTAGCGCTAAGCGGGTTATCGAGGGGGGCCCATAAACCCCAACCATGTTAGGGACGCAAAACCAAGGAACTTAACACCGGTTTAACGGTTCCTAGGGTGGCATGAGTGGAACAAAACACCCAGCAAGAGGCTTAGCCTTGCACCCATTACAAATATATAGATGATTTAGTTTAGCAGTTTATATATTGTGATATCCCAAGAATAACTTTATCACGAAGCAAGAATCTTCAAATCTTCACCTGCAACTAACAACGATATAAGAGGGGCTGAGCGATGCTTACATAGCCAAACAACGGTTTGCTAGGTGGGTGGTTAGAGAGTTTCATGGCAATAATAGGAGAGCTGACAAACAGACATATGCATCGAGGCAATATCTAAAGAGCAAGACATCTAACATAGGCAAAGATAGTAGTGATATCTGGGCATGGTCATCTTGCCTGTTGATTCCACGGAAGGATCGTAACCTTGCTCCTCAAACTCAGCCTCGGTAGGAACCTCGTACTCCGAATCATCATCGGGCTCTAACCAAACACAACAATGCAACACCGGAACACAATCAAACATAATGCAATGCTCAAACACATGATGCATGAACATGATGAACAAGGACAAGAGTAGATATGATGCATGGCCTAGGGTCACAAGAGTGCAACATCATCATAACAAACAGGAACACTCACATGAAAGAAACAAGCAAAAGAACAACTAACAAGTTTATGTAGGTTATACAAACAAACATCCAACAAGTTTAAAGGGGTTGGTTAACATGGCAAGGGTGCAACTAATATTACAGCAACAGGCTAGCACATTTAAATGGGCTGGAAATACCAAACAACATTTTCCAGAACCTCCCATATTTAATTAAATGCAATTGGGACAGATCTGGAAAACTTCTGTTATAAAGTGGTTAAACATGCTAAACAACAGCACCAAAATATTCTACACATTTTTCCACCCCAAATGCATATAAAGTTTGTTAAATTTGGAGTTGTAGATGTTTAGTTATGATTTTTTCAAGTTGAAGCATATTTAAAACAAGAATAAATTCAAACAACATTTTAAATGTTTTTAAACATGGCAACAAACAACATATTCATAAACTACATGAAATTCTAAGCATTTTTCATATAGGACTTATTTCCATCAGAAGCATATTTCACCAGATAATAATTAAACAAAGAAAAGGCAGAAAAAGAAAAGAAAAACAAAAACAGAAAATATAATCCAGGCGCAGAGGTCAAACTGACCCAGGCCTAACTAGCCAGAGCCACTGACGGGTGGGCCTAGCTGTGCTGAGGTGGCGCCAGCGGGTGCGCAAGTGGGTGGAAGTGCACAGTGAGGATGATAAGTGGGGCCTGCCTGTCATGCTCTCAGGAAAACAAAAAAGGGGGGCGAATAACCACTGCCCCGCACGGATTCGAACCCACGACCTAATGCATATCTAACGGAGACACAAGCCACTGAGCTAGCGATCGATTCTTGATAGAATACATGTGCGAAAAGTGAAGAGGTAACTAAAGATGCAGAAGCAGAGGAAAAGCAGGGCTCGTCGGAGCTGCTCATCAGAGCTGCTCCGGCGACCAAAACTGACGGCAGAGGCAAGCGGAGTGCTCCTGGAGGAGTTCCGCACCCACTCGAAGCACTTGCAGCACCTAACATGCACTACAACGCCGCGGTGAACACTTGACAGAATGGCGGCGGCGGACAGCTACGTGATGATGCAATGGCCTAGGCGGAGCGGCGACTACTCTAGTAGCATCTATGCGATGAGCTGAAGCGAACGGGCAGCAATAGACGACCTACGGTGGTCGGGACACTCGCTGGAGACGAGGACCGACGGTGACGAGCTTGGGCGCTCGATGAACTCAGAGCTAGACTGTGCTAAGGAGGGGGGGAAAGGGCACGAGGAGGTGGAGGCGCTCACCACGAACACGGAGGTGTGTTCGGTTGGCCAGGAGGTGGCCGGACTCGACGACGGGGAGGCTCGAACAGCTACGGGCGCCGGAGTGGAAGAAGAGGAAGAAGACGTCGACGTCGAGGCGATCGGCTCCGCGTAGAGGACGTAGTCGGCGTAGTCGACGACGGGGAAGCAGCTGGACACGGTTGGCGAGGCCGAGGTCGACGGGAGGTGCGCCGGCGACGAGCTGGCGCTCCCAGATGCGTGCGGGACTCCTCTGGAGCGGCGGATCTGGTGAAGCTTGGCTCTCCAGGCGGCAGGAGGAGGAAGAGGAACCCTAGGGAAAGGGGGCGGACACGCTGCGGGTTTAAAAGGAGGGCTCTGATCGCGAGGCTTCGACGTCCGTGATCACGGCGCGACGGCGAGCGCGCGCTCTGGCTCAGCAGCGCGTGACGGAGGTAGACAGCGACGCGGGGATGTGAGCCTGACAAGTGGGGCCAGGGGGGAAAACGAACGGCACGACTGCGCGCGACGCAGGCTGGTTGGGCCACTGCGGAACATAAGAGATGGGCCGCGGGGCTGCTGTGGAGAAGGACTGGGCCTAGGGGAGGAGGAAGAGGAGGCCCAGACCATTGCTGCTCTGCTGATACTTTTTCCTTTTCATTTTTCTTCAGACGGAAAAGAAAAAGGAAAGCACATGCTTAAAGGAAAAGAGTTAGGAGAAAAAGAAAATATCCCCATGCTCATTGATTTATGCCCTATTTAATAAAATTGGCTTGGACATTTTTAGAGGCAGAAAAATAAAAGGAGTTTGAATATGGTTCAAACTCTTTTCATTTTTGAACCCAACCAAATCAATTCCAAATAGGGTGATATTTTGTAGAGAGGGTGTAGACATGGTGCAAGGTTTTTAGGAAAAGAAAGAACATTAATGAACTTGGCTAGATGACTTGCAAAATTGATTAAAGAAGGGGAAGAAAAGAAGAGGAGGAAGAAGAAGAGGGAAAACAAAAAGGAGGGGGTCTAGGGTTTAGCAAGCCAAGGCTAGAACCACACTCACATACATCGCGTCACATACACACATCAACAAGATTAAACTAAGATGCCATGATGATGAAAGAAATGCATGTATGCAAAATAAAATAAATGACATGGCAATGCAAAAAATAAAATGAGCTCAAATGACAAGAACCCCCAAGGATAAGGACAAGGATCAAAATGAGAATGCTTTTATTGCCATTATAGGAAAGTATCATATATGGGGTGTTACAAGATGCAAATGCACTGGCCATCATGATTCCAGGACCTGGAATCATACCAGCCGATGGGTGGTGGTTTATCGCTCGTTCAGCTGACAGTGGTCATTTGATGCTCATTTGCACGTACCAAATTGACCAAACCATTTCATCAAACTGCATGCAATACAATGCCTGGGGCGTTCGTCACATTGATGGCTATGGCTGCTTCGTGTTCGAGAAAGATCCCAGCTCCGTTGGGCCAGGCGTATTCAACTGGAGGCGGGTTACAACCTCGGCAACCACTCCATGTTCATCATCGGGCTCAATTATCCAACCATCCAACCAATCATCGATCATATCACCGGCGATGATTACCGTGCTATGCAACTTCCATTCGCCAGGGGGCAGTGTTTACACATCATGCCATGGGTTTCATGAATCACCATATCCAGAGATTCGTCGACACAACTTGTTGCCAGATAATCTTCAGTGTGTGAAAGGCATCAAGTTTCCATGCGATGGATGGCTTTTGCAAACCTGACATGCGGCGATGTGGTTCATGCCAACAGCAAATATGCACAATTTGATTCAAACTGATATGTAGACTGGGCCATGTATTCTGCTGCTGTAGCTGTTGGAAATATGAGGCCAAAGGCCTACTAGAAAAATTCCAACAGTAGCACGACCCTCTTTTGTTGGATATTATGTACTGTTGTTAGTTTGAAGCTGTGTAGTATATATCACTTAGGCTTCAAGTGTGTACTTGTTAGTTAAACCTATGGTTAAAATGTGACACTAAATACGACTAGTAAGTAGTACAGTAGCAGTACTAGTATACGTCGGTCAAATTATTCATCATGTCCATACATTGAATTGACGTGACAACACGCTGCACGTGAGGTGACACAAGAATCCCGGCGGCGTGTTCGGGTATCTTGGACTTCAGATTTGGAGCACCACTTATCTGTCAAAATCTTTCATCATTCACTTAAAACAGTCGACTGATCATACATCGAGTACCATATAACTGGAATTAACCCATGCAAGTCGAAGAAGGATTGGCCGGTGATGCCGGCTAGCATCAAGTTCGATCCCACGGATCAGGAGCTGATCGAGCACCTTGAGGCCAAAGTGAGTGCTGACAGCGCGAGATATCACCCTCTCATCTATTTGTTGATACCAACCATCGACAGCGAGCACGGCATATGCTACACCCATCCTGAGAAACTTCCAGGTAAGACACCGAACGGTCGTCTATTTGCACAAACATATTCCTTTGTTTATAGATCTATCTTTCTTTTTAGACGCAGACCCGATGATGCAATTACAATTTGACAGTTAATAAAAAGTGAAACAAGTGACTGCAACATGCCAAAGATGTTATGAAAATGCCAACTACATACACTAAAACCTATATTCGACAATACTGCAGGTATCACGCTGAGTGGCCTAAGCAAGCATTTCTTCCAGCGCAATTCCAGGGCATTCAAAAAGGGGCATGTGGACAAGTGACAAGATACAGTCGGAGTGCGGCATGCACGCGATGTGGCACAACACCGGCAATACCTTGCCGTTGATGGTCAACAGCCGGCAGACGAGCAGCAAAAAGGTTATGGTACTGCACACCATCAAGAACTTCGACCAGCAGAGGACCAACTGGGTGATGCACCAGTACCACCTCGGGGACCTGGAGCAAGAGAAGGAGCGGGAGCTGGTCCTATGCAAGATTTTCTACCAGATGAACACTAGGGCCAGGAGTAAAAAGATTATAAGTTAGTTTGGTATTGGTACTTGTACTACCTTGTCGTTCGCAAGTTGGTATTGTTGTTAACGATCTTTTGGTATGAACTTGGCATTTGCTTCCAACCATCATGCCGAGGGTCAACGTGGATATAAAGGTGAATCATTTGTTTCGAAACGAATTTTCAGGCACCTGATTTTTATTTGATGGGTAGCATAAGCACTTGCCATTCGAATTCCCAGTTCTCCTAATTTTTCAAAACAAGTGCATGCTCTTATTATCACGATGAAAAAACAATATCCCTGGTGCATCCTAGTTATCAGTCTGTACTTGCAGAATTCTCTCGTTTATTGAGCACGTATATTGTTTTTTCAGGTCGAGCAAGTTTCAATTGGGTTGTAGACTGCCCAGGCTTGGTTTTGTTTTTAACAGGCCTAGCCCATGACAACAACGGGGCACAAAGATCTAGCAGGTATCTACTAGCCTCTGGCCCGCCAGCATTAGTTATATTTTGTCTTAGAACATCTGCAGGCACTTTTTTTACTGAATCAAACACACAGCCCAGTTCTATTTTCCTCTTGAAACGCATGTCCTACATCCGTTTTCTAATCTCTACCTATAGTTTTACTAGTTCATATACACGTATCATTATATTGAAAATACATAAAATTCACTTTTCATATTTACATCCTTATTTTTGTTGTTGTTTTCCCTCCCAGCGCTGATTTTTTTACCATTGGTTTTCCCTTAGACCAACTCAATTGTCCCACGTCTTATTTGCTTACAAAAACAAAATGTTTTTTTGCAAATCAATAAGTTCTTAAAAAATGTTTATCATTTCGGGATTACAAAAGTTCGGACTCCACCGAAATATGCAAAATAAGGTTGAACTTTTTGACCGTGGTCCTGGGCTGTAATAAATTACTTAAGAATTAGCAAATGGGCTGCAAATTATTAAAAAATAGCAAATGGGCTCTATGCTGTCTGCCACGGATTTGGAGGCTGACTTGTGGGCCTACTAAGTTTATGCGTACACAAGGTTTATCAAAAAAGAAACTTAGTCAACAATCGACTCTGCCAGCGTCAGACCGTTAGATGTCAATCTAACGGCAATCGTGCTTCTTCAGTCTCTGATCTTCCTGCCCCAGCCGCCCAAACCAGCACTGTCGGAACTGCCTACTCCTGCCTCCCGTGGCCGGCTGTGCTGCCGGGAAGGCCTCACGGCCCCATCATATACTTGCATCCCTGGCCTGTCTTTCCCTCTCCTCACCCACACCTCCTGTTATTTTCCCGCGACGGCAGCCGAACCAGTCAACCCTCGTACTCTCCACCGCGTGGGCAGCCACTGCCGTGTCTTCCCCGACTCCATGTCGTTCCCTTCGTAGGCCTCGCCGTCGTCCACCGCCCTGGTGCTCTCGGCGTGGCGTGGTCAACATGGTCAATGAACGACATCCATCGGAAGTGGACTGTACGTGGAGAGGTTGACAGCTGGGTCCACGGCCGCAGGAAATGCCTCCTTATTACGCGCAAAATAATGATTCCTCCACCTGACATCTGGGACCCGTCGGAAGGGCCTCTGTATTTCGTGAAAAAAACGTTCCCTCCGCTGACAGGTCGGACCCACCAACTATATCTTCCCACGCAAGGAAGTGCCTCCTTATTGCGCACAAAAATGAATACCCCCTGCCAGCTAGGACCCACCACGGTGGGAGGCTACCTTGTGGGCCTACTAAGTTGACGGGGACGGAGGTCTTTGTCAACTTAGTCAATATGAACGATTCTAGCCTCGGTGACTGTACGATGTCCATCCAACGGCCTTAGTGCTTATTCAACCTCTCGTCTTCTTGCTCCAGCCACCCAAAGCAGCCCCGGTCGTGCCGCCTGCTCCTGCCTCCTGTGGCCGGCTGTGCTACCGCGGAGGCCTCACCGCCACCATACTACTCCCACTGCTGGCCAGGCCATCCCTCCACTCACCCACACCCCCTGTTATTCTGCGGCGACGATAGCCTCACACCGCAGCCGAACCAGTGAACCCTCGTACTCCGCTCTGCGTGGACATCCACTGTCGCGTCTTCCCCGGCTCCACGTCGTCCCCTTCCTAGGCCTCGCCGTCTTCCACTGCATTGGTGCTCTCGGCGCGGTGTGGTCAATGTGGTCAACGAGCGACTTCCATCGGAAGAGTACTGTACGTGGAGAGGCTGACAGTTGGGTCCATGGCCACAGCTTAGATTTTTTATGATTTGCCAAATAAGTCACTTTGTTAGGCCTGTTGGGCTGCAAATCTTTCAAGAAGAGGAGAGCTTCATTCGGCTGACCGAGAAAATGGCCTATCAGTAATGAGAAATGGGTTGTACATTTTTAAAACACATCAAATCGGCAATTAGTTTCAAATTTCTTTTTTCATTTCGAGATTTTAAATTGCTTTGATTTTTATGCGTGGACAATTTGTTGGATTTTATATTGATATACATTTATTTTTAAAATCAGTTTGAATGTGACTCGAAATTTCGGGATTAAAAATAGTTCGGACCGCACCGAAATATGCAAAAATTCGTATAATTTTTTAACCGTGGCCACAATATGGGTTGTAATGCTAACAAAAAGAATATGGGCTCCAAAAAACATTAAGAATTAGCAAATGGGCTGTAAATTATTAGAAATAATGGCAGATGGGCCGTATGATGTTTTCCACAGATTTGAGGCTTTCCTAAAAAAAAGGTTGACGCACAAGCAGTGACTGTTGGATGTCCATCCAACAGCTGTCGTGCTTCTTCAATCTCTGCTCTTCCTACTCCAGCCGCTCAAACAAGCGCCGACGGGACTGCCTGCTCTCTCCTCCCCGTGCCCGGCCGTGATGCCGCGTAGGCCTCGCCGCCCCACTGTACTCCCATCGCTATCCTATCTATCCCTCTACCCACCCACACCTGCTGTTATTCTCCGGCGACGGCAGACGAACCAGTGAACCCTCGTACAGTCGTACTCCCCTCCGCGTGGGAAACAACTGCCGAGTCTTCCCTGCCTCCATGTCATTCCCTTCCTAGGCCTGGCCGTCGTCCACCACCCTGGTGCTCTCGGCGCGGCCTGGTCAACATGGTCAACGACCGACATGCATCTGAAGTGGACTGTACGTGGAGAGGTTGATAGCTGGGTCCACGACCACACGCAAGGAAATGCCTCCTTATTACGCGCAAAATAATGATTCCTCCACCTGGCATCTGGGACCCACTGAAAGGGCCACTGTATTTTGCGGAAAAAACGTTACCGCCGCTGACAGCTTGGACCCACCAGCTATATCTTCACATGCAAGGAAGTGCCACCTTATTACGCGCAAAAAATGAATACTCCCCCTGCTAGCTGGGACCCAGTATAGTAGCAGGCTGACTTGTGGGCCTACTAAGTTGACGGGGACGGAGGGCTTTGTAAACTTAGTCAATATGCACGATTCTAGCTCCAGTGACCGTACGATGTCCATCCAACGACCGTAGTGCTTCTTCAACCTCTGGTCTTCTTGCTCCAGCCGCCCAAACCAGCGTCGGTTGTGCCTCGTGCTCCTGCCTATCGTGGCCAGCTGCGATGCGGCGGAGGCCTCACGGCCCCCTACTACTCCCACCACTGGCCAGGCCATCCCTCTACTCACACACACCCCCTGTTATTCTGCGGTGACGGCAGCCTCACACCGCAGCGAACCAGTGAACCCTCATACTCCTCTACGCGTGGGCATCCACTATCGCGTCTTCCTCGGCTTCGCGTCGTCCCCTTCCTAGGCCTCGCCGTCGTCCACCGCCCTGGTGCTCTCGGTGCGGCGTGGTAAACTAGGTCAAGGAACGACTTCCATCGGAAGATTACTGTACGTGGAGAGGCTGACAGCTGGGTCCATAGCAGCCGCAACGAAGTGCCTCCTTATTACGCGGAAAATAATTATTCCTCCACCTGACAGCAGGGACCCACTGGACATGCCACCGTATTTGGCGAAAAAACGTTTCCCCCTGACTGCTGGGACCCACCGGACGGGCCACCGTATTTCGCGAAAAAAATGTCCCCCCCCCGCTGTCAGCTTGGACCCACCAGAAGTGCCGCCTTATTACGCACAAAAAATGAATACTCCCCCTGTTAGTTGGGACCCACCTTGGTGGGTGGCTGACTTGTGGGCCTACTAAGTTGACGAGGACGGAGTGCTTTGACAACTTAGTCAATATGAACGATTCTAGCTCCAGTGACCATATGATGTCCATCCAATGGCCCTAGTGCTTCTTCAACCTCTCGTCTTCTTGCTCCAGCCGCCAAAAGTAGCGCCGGTCATGCCGCATGCTCCTGCCTCCCGTGGCCAGCTGTGCTGCCGCGGAGGCCTCACCGCCCCTACTATTCCCACCACTGGCCAGGCCCTGCGGCGATGGCAGCCTCACACCGCAGTCGAACCAGTGAACCCTCGTACTCCTCTCCGCGTGGGCTTCCACTGCCGTGTCTTCCCCGGCTCCGCGTCCACCCCTTCCTAGGCCTCGCCGTCATCCACCGCCCTGGTGCTCTCGGCGCGGCGTGGTCAACGTGGTCAAGGAACGACTTCCATTGGAAGAGTACTATACATGGAGAGGCTGACAGCTGGGTCCACAGCCGCAGCAAGGAAGTGCCTCCTTATTACGTGTAAAATAATTATTCCTCCACCTGACATCGGGGACCAACCGAACGGGCCACCGTATTTTGCGAAAAAACGTTTTCCCCTGACTGCTGGGACCCACCAGATACATCTTCGCACGCAAGGAAGTGGGTCCGGGCAAAAAAAAAATGATTCGCCCCCTTTACTGCTGGGACCCACCAGCTACATCTTCGCACACAAGGAAGTGCCTGACAGTCAGGACCCACCTGGTCGAAGCGTAAGTAGTGTTGTCATTCTGGTCGCGAACGTGTACGTACATACTGGTCCATGTAGAGGCGCGCACGTGTCGTAGTAGAGGCGCACAGGTAGCATGTACACGTACGTACAGTAGCTAGTGCGCAAGAAAGAAAATACAGCCACGTACGTACATATGGGCAGGGTCTCGAACGCCTACTCGCGCATACGTACGACCAGGGCTCGTGTGCATGGCTGGGTCGGAACGGAGGAATAGCATCGTCGTCGTGATCATGGGGAGCCAACCGGCTGGGTCGGAATGCAATGCGTCGTCGTGTTCATCGGGAGGGCTTGGACGGAACAGCCGATGGAAACGAGGCCTGGCGTACTACAGAACGGAGGAAACGGCCTTGTGTTCGACCGGCCACGGTTGAAACGGGATCCTGTTCATCGGGAGGGGTCTGGCGTACCGCAAAACAGAGGAAACGGACCTCCTACGATCGAAACGGGGGTCCTGTTCATGGGGAGGGGTGTGGCGTACCGCAAAACTGAGGAAACGGACTTTTGTTGGAGCGCTACGGTCGAAACGGGGGTCCTGTTCATCGGGAGGGGTGTAGCGTACCGCAAAACGGAGGAAACAGACTTGTGTTGGAGCGCTACGGTCGAAACGGGAGTCCTGTTCATCGGGAGGGGTGTGGCGTACCGCAAAACGGGACTCCACGGGATACTGTTCATCTCCATCGTCGACCCCCTCGAGCCTCCACGGGCTACAGTTCATCCACCGTCGACCTCCTCCTGCCTCCACCTGCGACTGTTCAGCCTCCATCGCCCGCTACTCCATCGGCTACTGTTCAACCAGCCCTCTCCATGGGCTCCTATTCAACCACCCCTCCACGGGCTACTGTTCATCCAGCCCTCCACCGTCTCCTGTTCATGCAGCCCTCCATGGGGTGGTCCTATTCACGCAGCCCTCCACGGGGTCCTGTTCATGCAGCCCCAACCGGCTCGATCGAACGAGGTCCTGTTCACATAGAGGCAACACCACAGGGTCCTGTTCAGCCACCCCCACCGGGAACTGTTCACCCAAACCCCCCAGCAACACTCACTGTTCATGCAAAGGCAACATCGATTGGCTTCTGTTAGCAGCAGTAGCGAAGGAATCGCTCGATCGGGTTCAGTTAACAGCCATCGATCGATCACTCGGGTTTAGTAACGCGTAGCCTGCAGTGCAATCGCTCGGGTTCAGTTAGAGCCCAACGCCTCGCTTGGGTTTAGTTAGAGCCCAACGCCTTGCACCCATGCGCGTGCGTGTACGAGAGAAACGCGCATCGCTCGGCCCCGACCACCCACCGTAACCGGGAACACCCCGATATTTTCCTCGCACTCGCTTCTACCACAGTTTTTTCTATCATGGATGGCCCAAAGAATGTCATGCAACTACGTCTCCAGCCCACCAAGGATGAAAAGCCCATTTTCCGTCATGATGTTTTGTCATAGAAGTAGGACCCCACCACATCTATGATGATACCGTGTTTTGTCACAATTATTATCATAGAAGTGTCATAAGTATGACAGAAAAAAGTTTCGTTCGGCCCAAAATGTCACGGATGTGTCTTTTTTTGTAGTGAGAGTAGTTAATCTTCTATAAAGCTCTCGAGGTTCTTCATCTTCAATCATGGAAAATTCATCGGCTTCAGCTTGAAAAACTTCAAAGTTTGAGCGTTGAATGCTTGTGCTTCCCTTGTACAAGGAAACAACATGCTCCCATGCTTCCTTGGCCACGGAAAAAGGACAAAGATGCGCAAATCTTCGGGAGAATAGCTTCTTGGAGGATAAAGAGAGCGGACTCGTTGAATTGATGATCCACAACTTCTCTAGGAGTGAAGTTGCTTGGATCATGCAAGTAGAAACCTTGCTCAATAATTCTCCAAATATTAGTAGAACTATGATTTATATGCCATTTAAAGCGATAAACCCAAGAGGCAAAATCCCATTTTTCACATACTTAGTAGGAGCACCGACAAGATTCATATGAGTGGAGGGAACCGGTCCTCCATAGGTAAGGAGAGGTTCAACATGGGAAAAGGTGCCACTCCCATTCTTACAACTTGGCAAAGGAGCATGGCCACTTTTAACTTCCCCCTTATTGGAGGTAGCATCTGCCACCTTGTTAGCGGGATCAACCGCTTCCAACGGTGCGGTGGATAATTTAAAGCCTTCGAGAAATTCCTTAAACATGCCTTTGACCTCGGTCGTCATGGAGGTTTCAATGTGTCAAAAGCCACATTGAACTCCTCATGAGAGATCGAGTGTCACATCCCTAGCTAGCACTTGCATTAGGACCTAACTAGAGTGTGCATCATGTTTACTTTCAAAGAAAATTGAAATGGGATTAACAGAAACCCCAGCACCCCTCCCCTAACAACTAGGGTTTGATAAAATATTTTCCAATGTACCCAAAATGCCCTTCAAAATGTTCATCATTTCTGCCTTGGTCTTAAACCTCTGCCAAAAATGGTGCACATTTTTCTAGGACAATCTAGGGCTTTGGATTAAATCATATGGTATTTGAATTTGGGCATTTAAATGCTACAAAATATTTTAAATGCTCAAATAATCATAAACTATAATGTTTCCTACTGTTCATATTATATACAACAGGTATGACAAGTGTTATGAGTTATAAAAATGTTTAGGCATTTTTAATAAATGAACAAAGCTGCAAAAGAAATGAAACAGAAAAGAAAATAGAAAAAAAGGGAGAGAGAGAAGCTTACCTGGCGCCCACCCGGCCCACCTGCCGGCCCAGCCCAGCTGCCGCTCCAGCGAGCTGCTTGGCTCGGCCAGGCAGGCACGCAGGTGCTCGACGGCGACCGCGCCGCGCGCCACGCAGCTGCCCGCCGCCTTGCTTCACCCCCTCGCCGTCCTGGAGGGATGGTTCGACCCTCCACGTCCTCCTCGACCCCGCAAACACCCCCACCTCCCCCCAGTTCCTCTCCTCCGCTCTCCCCGCGCCATGGCCGACGCCGCCGTGATCGCACCGTCGTAGAAGCCGCGTCCACCGTCGTCCCTGAGCTCCGCCCTGGTGTCCATCGTCTCCGCCGTCCTCGACTGCTTCGAACAGGCCGAGCCCCGAGCGCTCGCCCGCCCTGGAGACGCCCCCGACCTCTTCTTCCCCAACTCCGGCCGCGGAGATCCCCCTCGCCGTTCTGCTCAGTTCCGACCACCCCGAGCTCGCTCCGGTGCTCGCTGCAACCCCTGTGAGCCTAGCTACCTCCTCCCCCTCTCCGTTGGCTCCCTTTTGCCCTGTAACACACTGCACGAAGCTCAACCGCACGCACCGCCGCCGTGCTCGCCGCCGGTGATGCTCCGGTGACCATTTGGTCACTGGCACCCGTCCAACTTACCCACCGCAACACGTAGAGGCGAACGGTGCTACGCACGCATCGCCTAGGCCCCTGCAGCCGTTTCTCCACACACGCCCGACGCCGCTCGCCGCCGTCGAGCTCATTGCCGTCGTCTCCGGCCACCCCAGGTCCGGCGACCACCACCATCCGACGCGCAACAGCAAGGGCTATCCAACGCACCCAACCGCAGCTCGAACCGTGCATCGTAGGCGTTTTCCGAAGCGCGCCGCCGCGTTTGGCCTCGCCGGCGGCTAAACGCCGGCGAGTTGGACCTGTTTTGACCACGGGTTTGACCCCTGGGTCAATGACATGTGGGCCCTGCCCGCAAGTCAAACCTAGTTTAGGTGTTAATTTAATTTTAATTAGTTAATTAGTTTAGTCACTGACACGTGGGCCCAGGCCCCACTGACAGCTAATTAGTTTTAGTTTAACTCTAATTAACTCACTTAATTAGCTGTGACACTGACATGAGGGACCCACTGGTCAGGTTTGACTTGGACTGGCCCTGTTGACTGCCTGACGTCAGCATGATGTCATGCTGACGCAATAAAGGTTTTTCTGGGATTTTTAGGTTTAATAATAATTCAGGAAATTCCAGAAAATACCCAAAACTTCTAAAAATCATATAAAATCAACCATAGCTCAGATGGAAAAGATTTATATATGAAAAATGATCAGAAAAATCCAATCTTTCTAATGGCACTGGTTTCATGCATGTTTGATCAAGTTAACTTGCTGTATACATCAAAAACATGATAATGCACTTATTCAAATAATAGTTTGAACTTCAATTTGAATCCTTGATTCAAATAGGTTCAAACCCTTCTGGTTTTAGTTGCATTAGCCAACACACATGCATCTTACCATGTCATAAACATGCATCATATTGTTGCATTTGTTTGTTAATGATTGTATCATCGGAATTCCCTGTGTTAGGTCCTGCTCCCGAGGATACTGTAGCAGTACCCGACAACTACCTTGTCAGGCAAGCAATCATTGATCATTCCGATACAAACCCAATCTTCTCGCTCCTGCTCTCTTTTACTGCATTAAGGCAACAGCGCGTGAACTGCTACTTGCTGCGGTAGTTGAACCCTATTCCCTTGCATGACCTGTCATTGCCACAGTAAATAGTTGAAACCCACTAGCATGTGTAGGAGTTGTTTGAGCCATGTGATGTGTGATCCACCATGCTATTTACTTATGTTGCCTGCTATGCTTAGAGTTGTGTCTGGTCTGGTTCATCTGGGTGATGGATCAGAGTGAAATGATCTTACCGATAAAGAGAAGGAAGTGTGGAATATGCTTGGTAAAGGTATCGATGAAAGGCCATGTAGGAGTACATGGTGGGTTGTTTCATTGGAATCGTCCATAGGACCCGAGATCTGTATGTGTGGTTCAAGTTACAGCTACTACCGCGCATTGGGATCCTTAATTGAGCCTCTCGGCTTATTAATTACCCTTGATCTCTGTCCACGAGTTGCAATTAGTTTCTGGTGTTTATAGCTTACTGGAGGTCGTGCACAATGCTGACCCTCGGGGTGGGTTGTGATGCGACAGGTACGTGGCACGGTGTACCGGTCGCCCGTTTGGTGACTCTGGAACCCTGTACACATCATTTGGGGCCGTGAGCGACACCCCGGCCGGATCTCCCCACGGATGGAACCCAAATAGGCGATAAACCTGGACGAGAGACTTGAGTAGTTAGTCAGGTCGTGGACGACACCCCCGCTGGGCTTCCGCTTGAAAGTTGCCGAGTACACGCCGAGTAAACGGCGATAAGTGGTGAAAGCGTGTGTGAAGAGGTACACCCCTGCAGGGTTATCAAACTATTCGAATAGCCGTTGTTCGCGGTACGAACTACTTGGTTGGTCTTACAGTTCATAGACAAGTTGATGGACACTACTAAAAGTCTCAAGATAAGTGTGAGTGCCGTGGATGGCCCTTCCGTAGGATGACGGAAGAGGATCCTCGGTAGTGTATTGATGTGGTGAGTAGAGGACTCGTGTTCGTAATAACATCTTGCAATCCGTTGAGAGTTGTAGTATAGGTTATCCAAGGTCAAAGCTGGCATTCTGCTATAAACTCCACTACCCCCTTTGATAATGTTGCATGTATGATAGGTTCTGTGGTAAGACTTGCTGAGTACCTTTGTACTCATGTTTGCTTAATAACTGTTGCAGAGGAGAACCCTGCCCCTGCTGATGGGTTCTACATAGACGTTGACGTCGACGAGTAGCTTGACACCCAGTCGGTGATCTGGAGCTTGTGGAGGGCCTTGTAGATAGCCAGGCTACACCAAGCCTGTTTTATTTTCTAAGTTGTCCGACTCAGACATGTAGCTTCCGCTTGTGCTTGTATGACTGTATGACTTGAGTGTTGGGTCATGTGACCCCTACCTGTATGAATATGTTATGTATGGCTCTTGGAGCCTTTTAAATAAAGTACTTTGAGTCATAGAGTTCTGTTGTGATGCAATGTTGTATTTGCACATATTGAGCATATTGCGTGTATGATTGAAATGCTTGGTATGTGTGGGATCCGACACCTAGTTGTTTTCCTTTGGTAGCCTATCTTACAGGGAAATGCCTCCTAGTGATTCCAATGAGCCTTGGTAGCTTGCTACTGCTCGGAACACGTAGGCTGGCCGGCATGTGTCCTTCTTCGTTCCTGTGTCTGTCCCTTAGGGGAAATGTCACACGTTGTTCCTTTAAGTCCATGTAGCTTGCTACGACTTGGGTTCATACGTTGATGACCGACACGTTCGTTGCTGGGTCATGGATGCCTGTCTCTGTAATTTAGTGCCACTTTTGGTTTATAACTAGCCATGTCGGCCCGGGTTCTCTGTCATATGGATGCTAGCGACATTGTCATATACGTGTGCCAAAATGCGCAAACGGTCCCGGGCCAGGTAAGGTGGCACCCGTGGGGTTACCGTGCGTGAGGCCGCAAAGTGATATGACGTGTTACAGCTAGATCGGTGTGACTTAGGATCAGGGTCCTGACAGCGTTGGCATCAGAGCTGGACTGCCTGTAGGTTTCTCAAGCCAAACTGGTCGATGTTGAGTCTAGAAAAATTCTTAGTTATATGTAGGGGAATTGATTGTGGAAGGGAACGTAAGGCTCTTTTACTCCTTTACCTTATGTCTTCTGATCTGAGTCAGTCTATTCTTTCTACGGGGATTAGGACTAGGCCTCTTATCCTTACTAGGTTCACGTGTTACTAATCCGTAGACTCTTAGGATTGTTGGTTTCAAGCCTCAGTTCAGTTTCTATCCTTTTAGTATGATGATTGTTGAACCGGAACCTTGATATGGAATTGTTGAGTGGCTATGCTATCATTTGTATGATGTCTCAAATCTTTGTTTGAGCATTTACAGTTGTTATGCTGCCCGATTTCTTCCAGAAACACTAATGCCTTTGCATTATTTCGTGTTTCAGATGTCTGGCCGCATCCCTCACCAAGTGGTTCATTTGACTCGGTGCATTAATGTGCCCGGTCACATGGCCATGCTAGTTCGTGTGATGACTGAGACCGGTTATCGCTGGTATCCTGAATACACTGTGGAGGAACAGTACCGGGATTTTAATCAAAGTCAGTATTTCTGCACAGTCCGGATATACCCCTCATATCCCGGAGCTAATGATCCCATCCATTGGTCTTATGGACTCGGGATTACCATCGAGATGGCAGTGCAGGATGCCGCTTATTCGATGATGACCATTCTCCGTGCTAGGCATGCCCTGTTGCTGAACACTGAGTTCTGTTACATGCCAGCCTCACTCCCCGGAGAGGAAGGCTACTACACTGGTCTGTATACTGATGCTGCTCATGAAGAGCCACTGCTTTAGACTACTGTTCAGATGTTGGAGGATAGGGACCGTGAGGTCCGTGCCCTCCGAATGGAGCTGTATAACACTCGAGCCGCTCACTGGACTACTTTGACACGGCTTGCACCTGCTGTGCACGCCGGATATCTGGAGATGCGGGATTTGTACCCCGTGCGGACTCGTCTGCCTGATCGCATGGATTGGCGTGACGTTGGGGGTATTACACCTCCACGTGGGCGTCGGTTACCACCAGCATCGGGACCGAGACCACACCCATGCCCCTATGGTCTACAGTCTTCGAGTGCTCGCGAGTTCCAAGTACCGTCTGTACCACTTCCAGGCTACGGTGGTAATCTTTACGAGGATTACTACGCGAATGTCTGAGCTAGTCTGTGGTAGTAGTAGTATTGTAGTAGTTGTATTTCCACAGTCCTGCGCGTCTTGTGGAATATGACTTAGTGTGTACTAAGTTCCGGAGGTGTAGTTAAATAATGTATAGGAGCTTGGAATGCCTCTGATGGGATGTATCGTCTTTCACCGCAGTTGTACTTTAGCCTTGGCTTGTAGTAAACTTTGTATGGTGTGTATGACCACTGGTGAATATATAGCAGTTCCTATATTACCATGTCGTACGGATGAACATCCCTGCATTCCGTGTCATCCATTACATTCTGCACTTCTATGTCAAATTTTTGCCATCCTTCTCTAAACCGTTGTTTTGTTTTCCTAGGATGGTCAACACTCGCAACACTCCTGCTGCTCAGGAGCAGGGTGAGGCTAGTGGGGCTAGAGATGGGAATCTGCCCCAGCCACCCTCTTTGGCGGAAGTTATGCTTGAAGCAGAACGGAACAAGAGAGAGACCAACCGTCTGCTGGAACGCATAGAGCAGAACACTGGGTTCCGTCAGAGGAATGACGTGGTGTCAATCCACGATTTTATCAAGATGTGTCCACCAAAGTTCCATCACTCCACTGAACCTCTGGATGCTGATGACTGGCTACGTAGTATCACCCACAAGCTACACTCTGCCCGTGTGGCCGAAGCTGACAAGGTTATCTACGCCGCCTACCATCTTGAGGGCCCTGCCAGTCTTTGGTGGGAAAACCTTGAAGCTATGCGTCCTGCTGGCCAAGTTACTACATGGGTTGAGTTCAGTGAGGCATTCCGTGAACATCACATTCCGGAAGGTCTCATGGATCGCAAGCGGGAGGAATGCTGCAATTTCACCCAGGGCCGTTTAACTGTGGATGGCTATAGTCGTGAGTTTGGTAATCTGGCACGCTATGCACCTGAGGAAGTATCCACCGATGCCAAGAAACAGGCGAGGTTCCGCAAGGGACTCAGCCCTGAACTTCGTCGAGATCTACGTCTGCACGAGTGCACTTCCTTCCAGAAGTTGGTTAACAAAGCTATCAGTGCTGAGACAGGCCAGACCGACTTCGAGGCCACCCGCAAGCATACTCGAGACTTTGGTTCCTCCTCCGGCTCTGGCTCTCACAAGCGCCGTGTGTGGGTTCCTAACACTGCTCTGCCACCCAAGTATACACCGAGGCCATCCTATGAGGCGCCTCGCCCAACTCAACAGTTTGCACCTGCTAAGACCTATGGAGGTCCACCCTCCAACTTTGCTCCACGCACCACTACTGTGACTTGTTTCAAGTGTGAAGAACCGGGACACTACATGCGTGATTGTCCCCAGAATCAGCCAGGAAAACCCGTTGGCCGTGGTAAGCCAACCGACAAGGTGAACTATGTCAAGCCAATCCCCACTGCACGTGATCATGTCAACTATGTTTCTGCCGAAGAAGCTTATGAGGATCCTAACGTCGTCCTTGGTACGCTTCTCGTAAACTGCCATCCGGCATCTGTTCTTTTCAATACTGGAGCATCCCATTCGTTCATATCTGAGAGCTATGCTCGATTGCACAACATGAATTTTTGTGACATGCCTACTTCCATGGTTATTCAAACTCCTGGTTCAAAGTGGCAAACCTCTAGGGTAAGCCATGGAAATGAAATCCTTGTCGATAGACTTGTTTTCCTTGCATCTTTAATCGCTCTCAAGTCCTCGGACATAAATATCATTTTGGGTATGGATTGGATGACCACCCATTACACCAAAATTGATTGCTTTACTAGGACCGTTCAACTTACACATCCATCCGGCAAGATAGTCAATGTCTTGACTCGAATGGCTGAACGCCAGCTCTACTCTCTTAATGCCAGCCCTCTACCAGAACTCGAAGATATCCCGGTAGTCCGTGACTTTCCGGATGTTTTCCCAGAAGAACTGCCAGGAGTTCCACCTGACAGAGATGTCGAGTTCGTGATAGATCTTATTCCTGGAACTGTCCCAATCTCTAGGAGACCCTATAAGATGGCACCACTAGAATTAGCTGAGCTAAAGAAACAACTCGATGAGTCCTTGCAAAAGGGTTTCATCCGTCCTAGTTATTCCCCTTGGGCTTGCCCCGTCCTCTTCGTCAAGAAGAAGGATGGAACGGAGCGGATGGTTGTAGATTACCGACCTGTCAATCTGGTCACCATAAAGAATAAGTATCCGCTCCCCAGGATCAACGACCTGTATGATCAGCTCGCTGGATCCTCAGTCTTCTCTAAGATGGATTTGAGGTTGGGCTACCATCAAATCAAAATCAAGAATGGGGACATTCCTAAAACGGCTTTCATTACTCGTTATGGCCAATATGAGTACACCGTCATGTCCTTCGGATTAACCAATGCCCCAGCTACCTTTTCTCGGTTAATGAATTCTATATTCATGGAGTATTTGGATAAATTCGTCGTGGTATACCTCGATGATATACTCATTTTCTCCAAGAACAAGGAAAATCATGCCGAGCATTTAAGGCTGGTATTGACGAAACTTCGAGAGCACCGCCTTTATGCCAAATTCTCTAAATGTGAATTTTGGTTGCCAGAAGTAACCTATCTAGGTCATGTGATCTCTGGCAAGGGTATTGCTGTCAATCCCGAGCGAGTTCAAGCCGTCCTTGATTGGACTCCCCCTGAATCGGTCAAGCAAGTTAGGAGTTTTCTTGGCTTAGCGAGCTATTGCCGACGTTTCGTCGAGAATTTCTCCAAGGTTGCTAAACCTCTAACCGAACTCCTCAAGAAAGATAAAAAGTTTGAGTGGACCCCACAGTGCGAGTCCAGTTTTCAGGAACTGAAAAGACGCCTGACATCTGCACCTGTACTGGTACCACCAGACTTTTCCAAGTATTTTATAATCTATTGCGACGCCTCGCGACAAGGACTAGGTTGCATTCTCATGCAAGATCGTCAAGTGATTGCATACGCATCTCGATAGTTGCGTCCACACGAGGATAACTATCCTACTCATGATCTAGAGCTTGCAGCTGTAGTCCATGCACTCAAAACATGGCGACATTACCTCCTCGGTAATCGCTGTGAAATCTTCACTGATCACCAAAGTTTGAAGTATATCTTCACCCAACCGGATTTGAATCTCAGGCAAAGACGTTGGGTTGAGTTGCTCACCGACTACGACTTAGGAATCACTTACACTCCAGGAAAGGCCAATGTCATGGCTGATGCACTAAGTCGTAAGTCATATTGTAACAATTTAATGTTACAACAAAGTCAACCACTTCTCCACGAGGAATTTCGTAAGCTTAACCTTCACATTGTTCCTCGAGGATTCCTTTCCACCTTGGTGGCAAAACCTACCCTTATGGATCAAATCATAGTTGCCCAGCGGTATGATAAAGGCATATCACGGATCAAGGAGAACATTGCTAGCGGAGTTGCTAGAAGCTTCTCTATGGATGATCGAGGTGTAGTGTACTTCGAGAACCGCTTGGTGGTACCCAAGAAACCACAACTACGACAGATGATTCTTAAGGAGGCCCATGAATCTCCTCTCACGATTCATCCCGGTAGTACCAAAATGTATCAAGACCTACGTCAAAGATTCTGGTGGACTAGGATGAAGAGAAATCGCTCAATTCATTGCTAACTGCGACGTTTGTCGTCGAGTCAAAGCAGAGCATCAACGGCCTGCCGGCACCCTTCAACCTCTAGCTATTCCTGAATGGAAATGGGATAAAGTCGGTATGGACTTCATTACCGGGTTTCCCAGGTCCAGGAAAGGGAATAATGCTATCTTTGTCGTTATCGACCGTCTTTCTAAAGTAGCTCATTTCCTGCCTGTTCGGGAGAGTATTACCGCTAGCCAGCTAGCAGACTTATATATCTCTCGAATAGTATCACTACATGGTGTACCGTTGGAGATTAACTCAGACCGTGGAAGTCTTTTCACTTCCCGATTTTGGGAAAGTTTCCAGAATGCTATGGGAACTCATCTCTCTTTCAGTACTGCCTTCCATCCGCAGTCAAGTGGTCAAGTGGAACGAGTCAATCAAATTCTGGAAGACATGCTTCGAGCCTCTGTCATTTCTTTCGGTATGGAATGGGAAAAGTGTCTTCCATTTGCCGAATTCGCTTATAACAATAGTTATCAAGCCAGCTTGGGTAAAGCTCCCTTCGAAGTTCTATATGGACGAAGGTGTCGAACACCTCTTAACTGGTCAGAGACCGGGGAAAGACAATTCTTTGGCCCGGATATGATCCAGGAAGCAGAGGAACAAGTTCGCATCGTTCGTGAGAGATTGAAAACAGCCCAGTCTCGCCAAAAGAGCCAATATGATAGTCATCATAAGGCTGTGACTTTTGAAGTCGGCGATAAGGCTTACCTTCGGGTTACTCCTCTTAAGGGAACCCATCGCTTCGGTATCAAAGGCAAATTGGCCCCTCGTTACATCGGTCCTTTTCGCATTCTTGCCAAACGAGGAGAAGTTGCCTACCAATTGGAACTACCTCCACACCTCTCCAGAGTTCATGATGTTTTCCACGTTTCTCAACTCAGGCGTTGCTTCTCGGATCCTATCCGCGGAGTGGACCACGAAACGCTTGATCTCCAAGACAATCTCACATATCGAGAATACCCTGTTCGCATTCTTGATCAAACTGAGCGTACCACTCGACGCCACAATATCAAGTTTCTCAAGGTTCAATGGTCACATCATTCCGAGAGTGAAGCTACTTGGGAAAGGGAGGATCGTCTTCGACTTGAGTACCCCACCCTCTTTCCGGAGGAACCCGAATCTCGGGACGCGATTCTTTTAAGTGGGGGTGAGTTGTCACATCCCAAGCTAGCACTTGCATTAGGACCTAACTAGAGTGTGCATCATGTTTACTTTCAAAGAAAATTGAAATGGGATTAACAGAAACCCCAGCACCCCTCCCCTAACAACTAGGGTTTGATAAAATATTTTCCAATGTACCCAAAATGCCCTTCAAAATGTTCATCATTTCTGCCTTGGTCTTAAACCTCTGCCAAAAATGGTGCACATTTTTCTAGGACAATCTAGGGCTTTGGATTAAATCATATGGTATTTGAATTTGGGCATTTAAATGCTACAAAATATTTTAAATGCTCAAATAATCATAAACTATAATGTTTCCTACTGTTCATATTATATACAGCATGTATGACAAGTGTTATGAGTTATAAAAATGTTTAGGCATTTTTAATAAATGAACAAAGCTGCAAAAGAAATGAAATAGAAAAGAAAATAGAAAAAAAGGGAGAGAGAGAAGCTTACCTGGCGCCCACCCGGCCCACCTGCCGGCCCAGCCCAGCTGCTGCTCCAGCGAGCTGCTTGGCTCGGCCTGGCAGGCAGGCAGGTGCTCGACGGCGACCGCGCCGCGCGCCACGCAGCTGCCCGCCGCCGTGTTTCACCCCCTCGCCGTCCTGGAGGGATGGTTCGACCCTCCACGTCCTCCTCGACCCCGCAGACACCCCCACCTCCCCCCAGTTCCTCTCCTCCGCTCTCCCCGCGCCATGGCCGACTCCGCCGTGATCGCACCGTCGCAGAAGCCGCGTCCACCGTCGTCCCTGAGCTCCGCCCTGGTGTCCATCGTCTCCGCCGTCCTCGACTGCTTCGAACAGGCCGAGCCCCGAGCGCTCGCCCGCCCTGGAGACGCCCCCGACCTCTTCTTCCCCAACTCCGGCCACGGAGATCCCCCTCACCGTTCTGCTCAGCTCCGACCACCCCCGAGCTCGCTCCGGTGCTCGCTGCAACCCCTGTGAGCCTAGCTACCTCCTCCCCCTCTCCGTTGGCTCCCTTTTGCCCTGTAACACACTGCACGAAGCTCAACCGCACGCACCGCCGCCGTGCTCGCCGCCGGTGATGCTCCGGTGACCATTTGGTCACTGGCACCCGTCCAACCTACCCATCGCAACACGTAGAGGCGAACGGTGCTACGCACGCATCGCCTAGGCCCCTGCAGCCGTTTCTCCACACACGCCCGACGCCGCTCGCCGCCGTCGAGCTCGTTGCCGTCGTCTCCGGCCACCCCAGGTCCGGCGACCACCACCATCCGACGCGCAACAGCAAGGGCTATCCAACGCACCCAACCACAGCTCGAACCGTGCACCGTAGGCGTTTTCCGAAGCGCGTCGCCGCGTTTGGCCTCGCCGGCGGCTAAACGCCGGCGAGTTGGACCTGTTTTGACCTCGGGTTTGACCCCTGGGTCAATGACATGTGGGCCCTGCCCGCAAGTCAAACCTAGTTTAGGTGTTAATTTAATTTTAATTAGTTAATTAGTTTAGTCACTGACACGTGGGCCCAGGCCCCACTGACAGCTAATTAGTTTTAGTTTAACTCTAATTAACTCAGTTAATTAGCTGTGACACTGACATGAGGGACCCACTGGTCAGGTTTGACTTGGACTGGCCCTGTTGACTGCCTGACGTCAGCATGATGTCATGCTGACGCAATAAAGGTTTTTCTGGGATTTTTAGGTTTAATAATAATTCAGGAAATTCCAGAAAATACCCAAAACTTCTAAAAATCATATAAAATCAACCATAGCTCAGATGGAAAAGATTTATATATGAAAAATGATCAGAAAAATCCAATCTTTCTAATGGCACTAGTTTCATGCATGTTCGAACAAGTTAACTTGCTGTATACATCAAAAACATGATAATGCACTTATTCAAATAATAGTTTGAACTTCAATTTGAATCCTTGATTCAAATAGGTTCAAACCCTTCTGGTTTTAGTTGCATTAGCCAACACACATGCATCTTACCATGTCATAAACATGCATCATATTGTTGCATTTGTTTGTTAATGATTGTATCGTCGGAATTCCCTGTGTTAGGTCCTGCTCCCGAGGATACTGTAGCATATCCAGTTGAAGAGCAGTACCCGACAACTACCTTGTCAGGCAAGCAATCATTGATCATTCCGATACAAACCCAATCTTCTCGCTCCTGCTCTCTTTTACTGCATTAAGGCAACAGCGCGTGAACTGCTACTTGCTGCGGTAGTTGAACCCTATTCCCTTGCATGACCTGTCATTGCCACAGTAAATAGTTGAAACCCACTAGCATGTGTAGGAGTTGTTTGAGCCATGTGATGTGTGATCCACCATGCTATTTACTTATGTTGCCTGCTATGCTTAGAGTTGTGTCTGGTCTGGTTCATCTGGGTGATGGATCAGAGTGAAATGATCTTACCGATAAAGAGAAGGAAGTGTGGAATACGCTTGGTAAAGGTATCGATGAAAGGCCATGTAGGAGTACATGGTGGGTTGTTTCATTGGAATCGTCCATAGGACCCGAGATCTGTATGTGTGGTTCAAGTTACAGCTACTACCACGCATTGGGATCCTTAATTGACCCTCTCGGCTTATTAATTACCCTTGATCTCTGTCCAGGAGTTGCAATTAGTTTCTGGTGTTTATAGCTTACTGGAGGTCGTGCACAACGCTGACCCCGGGGTGGGTTGTGATGCGACAGGTACGTGGCACGGTGTACCGGTCGCCCGTTTGGTGACTCGGGAACCCTGTACACATCGTTTGGGGCCGTGAGCGACACCCCGGCCGGATCTCCCCACGGATGGAACCCAAATAGGCGATAAACCTGGACGAGAGACTTGAGTAGTTAGTCAGGTCGTGGCCGACACCCCCGCTGGGCTTCCGCTTGAAGGTTGCCGAGTACACGCCGAGTAAACGGCGATAAGTGGTGAAAGCGTGTGTGAAGAGGTACACCCCTGCAGGGTTATCAAACTATTCGAATAGCCGTTGTTCGCGGTACGAACTACTTGGTTGCTCTTACAGTTCATAGACAAGTTGATGGACACTACTAAAAGCCTCAAGATAAGTGTGAGTGTCGTGGATGGCCCTTCCGTAGGATGACGGAAGAGGATCCTCGGTAGTGTATTGATGTGGTGAGTAGAGGACTCGTGTTCGTAATAACATCTTGCAATCCGTTGAGAGTTGTAGTATAGGTTAGCCAAGGTCAAAGCTGGCATTCTGCTATAAACTCCACTACCCCCTTTGATAATGTTGCATGTATGATAGGTTCTGTGGTAAGACTTGCTGAGTACCTTTGTACTCATGTTTGCTTAATAACTATTGCAGAGGAGAACCCTGCCCCTGCTGATGGGTTCTACATAGACGTTGACGTCGACGAGTAGCTTGACACCCAGTCGGTGATCTGGAGCTTGTGGAGGGCCTTGTAGATAGCCAGGCTACACCAAGCCTGTTTTATTTTCTAAGTTGTCTGTACTCAGACATGTAGCTTCCGCTTGTGCTTGTATGACTGTATGACTTGAGTGTTGGGTCATGTGACCCCTACCTGTATGAATATGTTATGTATGGCTCTTGGAGCCTTTTAAATAAAGTACTTTGAGTCATAGAGTTCTATTGTGATGCAATGTTGTATTTGCACATATTGAGCATATTGCGTGTATGATTGAAATGCTTGGTATGTGTGGGATCCGACACCTAGTTGTTTTCCTTTGGTAGCCTATCTTACAGGGAAATGCCTCCTAGTGATTCCAATGAGCCTTGGTAGCTTGCTACTGCTCGGAACACGTAGGCTGGCCGGCATGTGTCCTTCTTCGTTCCTGTGTCTGTCCCTTAGGGGAAATGTCACGCATTGTTCCTTTAAGTCCATGTAGCTTGCTACGACTTGGGTTCATACGTTGATGACCGACACGTTCGTTGCTGGGTCATGGATGCCTGTCTCTGTAATTTAGTGCCACTTTTGGTTTATAACTAGCCATGTCGGCCCGGGTTCTCTGTCATATGGATGCTAGCGACATTGTCATATACCTGTGCCAAAATGCGCAAACGGTCCCGGGCCAGGTAAGGTGGCACCCGTGGGGTTACCGTGCGTGAGGCCGCAAAGTGATATGACGTGTTACAGCTAGATCGGTGTGACTTAGGATCGGGGTCCTGACACCGAGGATCCGCCATCGGCCTTAGACAAGGAGAAATTCACACCATAGTGCTCCTCCCCCGCGTCTATGGTGTCAACCATACTATTCGGACGGTAAAGTCCTTAATAAAGAGATGACGATCTAATACCAATTGAAAGGGTCGATATGGTTGACTAGAGGGGGGGTGAATAGGCAACTAACATTTTTTGCTTTTCTTGACCAAATTAAACTTAGCATCAAAATAGGTTGTCTAGATGTGCAGCTAGGTGAGCAACCTATATGATGCAACAACAACAAGCACACAAGCAAGCAAGGGATACAACACAATAAATCTTGCACAAGTAAAGGTAAGAGATAACCAAGAGGGAGCCGGTGGATACGAGGATGTGTTATCGAAGTTACTTCTCTTTGAGATGAAGTACGTCTCCGTTAGAGCGGTGTGGAGGCACAAGGCTCCCCAAGAAGCCACTAGGGCCACCGTATTCTCCTCATGCCCTCACACAATGCAAGATGCCGTGAATCCACTATTGGTGCCCTTGAAGGTGGCGACCGAACCTTTACAAAAAAAGGTTGGGGCTATCTCCACAACTTAATTGGAGGCTCCCAACGACACCACGAAGCTTCACCACAATGGTATATGGCTCCAAGGTGACCTCGACCGTCTAGGGTTCTCAAACTACGAAGAGTAGCAAGATCCATAAGGGATTAGTGGGGGAAATCAAATTTCTCTTGGTGGACGTGTAGATCAGGGCCTTCTCAATGAATCCTTAGAAAATCAACAAGTTTGATTGGCTAGGGAGAGAGATTAGGAGAAAATGGAGGTTTGAGAAACATTGGAGCTTGGGGAGGGAAGAGGTGGTCTTCTTGGGGAAGAAGACCCCCTTTATATAGTGGGGAAAAAGATCTAACCGTTATCCCCTCACTCAGCCTGCACGACGTGGTACCACCGCAACAAACTGCGGTACTACCGCAGAGGGCTGTGGTACTACCGTAGAGGGTTGCGGTACTACCCATGCTGGTTGCGGTACTACAACTTGTGTAGCGCTGGCTAGATGTAGGCATGTTGCACAGGGAAACGAGCGGTAGAACGGCCGGAGCGGTACTACCGTAAGGCAGGCAACACTAGGCGCAGTGAAAGCACGGAAGTAAAAAATTACTTCCGTACCTACTTCCGCTGAGGGAGGACCTGTGCAAAAGTCCGGCACGGTAGTATCGGACTGGGATCACGGTACTGCCGCGTGAGGGCGGATGTCAAAAATTACATCCGTGCCTACTACCACGAGCGTCGGCGTTAGGGCTTGAGGAAGCGGTACTACCGCTCGCTGGAGCGGTACTACCGCTGGCCCCTGCGGTACTACCGCTCCCATGAGCGGTACTACCGCATGCCACTGAGGTTTTAGCCCTTGGTATCCTTCAAATTGCAAAGGCACGGATAAATGTATGGGGCTCCATCGAAGCGAAGTAAAGGTGGTGCAAAGGAACATATGTGTACTTGATGATTCCACCCTAGCCTTTCTGAAGCGGACCCCCTCTTAATAGTACGGCTTTCCTACGACTCAAATCCACCAAAAAGAAACATAGAGAACAGCCGTCTTCGATAGACTCCGAGGGGCACCGAATCGTCTTGTGCCTAGACATGAGATATCTGAAATGCTCAATGCACACGATTAGTCCGCCAAAGCATTTTCATCAATCACCAAAACCACTTAGGGAGAAATATTCCCTTACACCCATAAAACCCACACATGTTAGGAGCGCTCATCAAGGAACATAACACCGCTACGACGGAAACTAAGGTGGCATGAGTGGAACAAAACACCAAGCAAAAGGTCAAGCCTTCCACCCTTTACCAAGTATATAGATGCATTGATTAAATAAGAGATGTTGTGATATCCCATGATATCCATGTCCCAATATGGAACAACATGCATTGCACTTGCAACTAGCAACACTATAAGAGGGGCTAAGCAAAGCGATAACATAGCCAAACAACAGTTTGTTATGAAGGTGAGGGTTATAGGCTTATCATGGCACTTGGGAGTCTGACAAACAAGTGGTAGGTAGCGAGACATAGCGAAGCTTTACACGACAATGACTGAGCTTCCACAATGCCAATCGTCTAGGGTACTGAATCACCCAAGAGGAACATGCTCTAGGGTGCCCAAACACACAGGAGTAGTAAGCTTCTCAAATTTTACTTCCACGTATCACCGTGGAGAACTCAAACCGATGCACCAAATTTAATGACAAGGGCACACGGAGTGCCCAAGTCACCAAAGCAATGAAAGCTATGGAGGAATATGAGAGGTAGAACAAGAAACAGACAACAAAGAACTCCAAGATCTAGATCCAAAGGGTTCCCCTCACTTAGAGGAGAGATAGATTGGTGGAAATGTAGATCTAGATCTTCTCTCTCCTTTTGTGACACTGATGGAAATATGCCTTAGAGGCAATAATAAAGTTATTATTATTTTATATTTCCTTATTCATGATGAAGGTTTATTATTCATGCTATATTTCTATTGACCGGAAACCTAAATAGATGTGTGAATACATAAACAAATACCGTGTCCCTAGTAAGCCTCTACTTGACTAGCTCGTTAATCAAAGATGGTTAAGGTTTCATAACCATGGACATGAGTTGTCATTTGACAACGGGATCACATCATTATGAGAATGATATGATGGACAAGACTCATCATTAGCTTAGGATTTGATCGTACAGTTTATTGCTATTGCTTTCATTTGTGTCAAATACATATTCCTTTGACTATGAGATCATCCAACTCTCAGATATCGGAGGAATACGTTGTGTGCTATCAAACGTCACAACATAACTGGGTGATTATAAACATGCTCTACAGGTATCTCCGAAGGTGTTTTGTTGGGTTGACGTGAATCGAGATTAGGATTTATCACTCTGAGTATCAGAGAGGTATCTCTGGGCCCTCTCGGTAATGCACATCATAATAAGCCTTGTAAGAAAATGACCAATGGGTTAGTCATGGGATGATGTATTACAGAATGAGTAAAGAGACTTGCCGGTAATGAGATTGAACTAGGTATAGAGATACTGACGATCAAATCTCAAGCAAGTAACATACCGACGGACAAAGGGAATTGTGTATGTTGTCATAACGGTTGGACTGATAAAGTTCTTCGTAGAATATGTAGGATCAAATATGGGCATCCAGATTCTTCTATTGGTTATTGACCGGAGAGGTGTCTCGGTCATGTCTACATAGTTCTCGAACCCGTAGGGTCCGCACGCTTAATGTTCGTTGACGATATAATATTATATGAGTTATGTGATTTGGTGACCGAATGTTGTTCAGAGTCCCGGATGAGATCACATACATGATGAGGAGTCTTGAAATGGTTGAGAGGTAGAGATTGATATATAGGATGATAGTATTCGGACACCAGAAGTGTTCTGGAGGACATCGGGTACTCATCGGGTCACTGGAAGGAGTTCCGGGCACCCCTAGCAAAAAATATGGGCCTTATTGGCCAAGAGGGGAAACACACCAGCCACAAGGGGCTGGTGAGCCCCCATATGGTCCAGCCTATGGAGGAGAAGGAAAGGGGAGAGGGAAAGGAAGAGGAAGGTGAGGAATAAGATTCACACTTCCTTCCCTCAACCCCCCTATTTCCTTCCCTCTCAGACAAATATGGCAGGGGGGTGCAGGGCAAGGCAGCCCCTAGGGGGCCGGCGGCCAGACCTAGGGCGTGCACTGGCCTCTCCCCTCCCCCTCCCATATATATATATATATATATATATATATATATATATATATATATATATATATATATTTCTTTACCTAATAATAAAGCACGGAACGAGTCCGTCGGGTTCACCGTCACAATACGCTTTCTTCTCATGTCATAATACGTTTTTGCGATTTGTATAGATAAAATTTCTTTATAAACGAGGTGGTACTAATAATTTGGGGATGTCCTATCTTTACCTATATATATAATTATAATAATTTAATAATAAAGCACGGATCGCTTCTTGCCCCCTGATTTTCGTCCATGACCTGGCACACCGAATCAGGCCCAACTCGCCAGGGAATACATGCCCGTCCAACATGTAAGCCAGCGATCCTAAAAAAATATGTAAAGCTAGCTGCGTGTACAAAGACCCCTCAAACAAAAACGGCGTGTACAAAGTATCCCTAAAAAAATCTTTGAGTACAAAGTAATAATAGTCCCACCCCGCTTCTTTGCACCTGATTCCATCAACTTTTATACGTCACCGGCGTTTCTGCATCAGAAGCCAACAAGAATAGGACCAAAACAGATCAAAGAAGAGGGAACAAATGCACACAAATCCTGTTATCCCAGGCAAAGAGGAGTCCTGGTTGCCGTCGTTGCCCCAAACAGGAGTCCTGGTCGCCGTAGCAGCGCCCGCCCGTTGGACCAAGGAAAAGCAAAGCAAAGAGGCAGGGCACGAGGGAGACTCACCGCTGGCTTTGAACCAGCGGCATCCGTTGAAGGACTGGAGTGCTGCGCATGGCATGGTAGTTCTGCTAGATAGAAAGAAGGGAAGAGAAGAGAGGAATGGAATCAGGGGTGTGTGGAACAAGGAAGGTGTGGGGAAGAGATAAGATGAGGGGCGTCTGAGAAGATAATTTCAGAGAAATAGACAGCGGTGCTTGCCTTGTGGGTGGGGTGATGACGAAGCACTCACCCAATATTAGAATATATCAAAGAAAAGTTAATGAGGGACACACTCTTTTATCATCAAATCGCTTGATTTTTGTCGTGCTTGCATTTTTTCTTCTTCTTGGAATCACAATTGCCAGGTTTGTTTCTACAATTTTTTTATTTTTAAAATTGGATTTGTGTCTGTTTGTGTTTTTCACGTAATAATAATTACTACATAGGCGAGGACACACGGCGAAAGCATATATGTCTGAACGTCCAATGAAATAAATATATAAATTATCTCTAATTCCGGTTTATACGAGTGCATAATAAACTATCAATGCAAAGACATATCACGGCCACAGAGTCTTTAATTGCTCTCAATAAAGTTGTTGTTTCGGATCAAGAACAACATGACATGCTCGACGTCCCTGAAGATGGCCATGTTGATGGTCGTACGGAGGAACGAGGCAACCATTTTATACATCATTTTAACACAAATATTGATGCTATGGAGAAACAAGAACAATTGCATCCATGTAAAATTTCTTTGGAAGTGTTGCATACACGACATTTTTATTGTCCTGCGTCAGTTAAATGGTTAATCTGCTGACGTGGTATGCTTCATAACTAGGCATCGACAGACTGATCTACAACGTCGTAGTGAAGTTAGATGGAAAACATAATGTATACTCCCTCCGTAACTAATATAAAAAATGTTTAGATCTCTACTTTAGTGATCGAAAACCTATTATATTAGTTTACCGAGGTAGTATATAGTAATGCTCTTACTTTAATATCATTTTTCTGTTAACTAAATTGCTTCTAGGAAAAATATGATACTCTAGCATGCAAACAACACATATAGTCTGATGCTTATGTCCAAAAAGAATCTACATGCACACAATTGACCGATCTGGTTTTACATTTTTTTTCTTCTTCCTCAAGTTGGATTCGCATCCGTTTGTGTTCTTTGACGTATACTCATATTGGCTAACATAGGCCAGGACAAACGGCGGAAACATATATGTCTAGATGTGCAATGAAATAAATACATAAATTATTCTCCGGAGGCCGCTAATCCTGGTTTATATGAATGCATAATAAACCATCGGGCGCCAAAACAAAGACATTTACATGTCATGGCCACATAGTCTTTTTGAAACGTGGCCACAGAGGCTCGATAATTTTTTTGTTCCACATCAGAAAGAAGAAGCCATGCTTGACATCCGTGAAGATGGTCATGTTGAAGGTGGTATGGGGGAATGAGGCAACCACCTTATACATCCTTTTGACCTAAACAAATTTACCATGTTATATATGAAATTTAACTAAAAATACGTAAAATCGGAATATGATGTTATTTTACCAATTAACCATTTAAAAAATAATATTTAGGGTGCCAATCCAGATTGCAAATGAACACCTCAGCAAAACTAGGATTGAAGACGAAAGAAATCATCTATAACCATGTATGCAAGCCTCTTGAAAACCTAAGAGGAAAAAAAGTAGATTTATCATCTTATGCCGAGAGAGACGCTTTAGGATTGACAACATTCAATTGTATTGTGATTGTGTGATCACTTTCCGCGAGGGTGGGGAGGATGATAAGTAGCAGCATAGATGGGATGTTGTGCGTTGAAATAAAGGCCATACATATTGTAGTCTTGAGTCATGATCGGTATTTTTTCCCGTTGCAACGCACGGGCTCTTTTGCTAGTATATATATACATATGAGGGACAAGGGGCGCCTAGAACACACAACATCAATTGTTAGCCGTGTGCGGCGCCCCCCTCCACAGTTTACACCTCTGGTCATATTTTTGTAGACCATCACTGTTACCATGCTGTCGTGCTGACGAAACTCATCTACAACCTCGACGTCTTGCTGGATCAAGAAGGCGAGGGACGTCACTGTGGCACCCCGGCTCAGAGCGACCGGTTTACCCTGCATTGCCAGCCCAGAGACCTCGTCTTCTGGCAACACACAATATATTGGTACAGAAAGCAACCGCTTTATTGATGCTAGCGGATCAAAATTTTACATTACACCAAGTAGCGAGGCCAAGCGGCACACACAGTGCGGTTGGACAATATTTATTTGATGAACATAAAAGGCCTCGGTCATAACAACTATGTGGCAGCGGAACGACTTCGTAGCGGGACTCCATAGCACAGGGACACCGATGTGGACACGATCTAGACTCGGACGACACTCCTTTCTAGCGGAACTTTCTTGAAATCTGGCATGACACGCCAGGTCAGTACATTGAATGTACTTGCAAGCTTACAGCAAACAAAATCAGAATGACAAACAATATCATGATAATTATTCAATTGTTAAAATGCAGCACCATACGTGAGTATGCATACAACCAACATGTTGTGCTCATGCCTTTGTGAAAACAGTCCCTCAGTCTGACTTACCCATGGTGATCTTTCTTAACCTATAAACTTGTCCATCTCAACAAGGACATAACTCGTGATCTTTCCGGAGATCACAACCCTGACCATACTTGGTCTCAAATAATCTCGGTGGCTCTTCCACCATTTTAATAGTGCAAAAATTCATAACTTGGTGAGTATTTTTTATTAAATGTTGACCCATGGTGTGACTTACTTTCGAGCATGTCCGTGACCGTGGACTCGGCTATCGATAGATTAATTACACTCTATAGAGGTAGTGCACTTTAACCACACCACGAAACCCATGGCCTCGCTTTCCCATTTGGGTGGACCAACGGCGTTCCGACAAAACTCTTCCATTGCCATGACACTCTCATGGCCACTCTGACTCATTCCCCACCGGAATAGTCCTGGGTGGCCCCATGCCTACCAAAGGCACACCGACCACCGTCGTGGTCAAACATAAACTATCCCAAACGGGGACTCGGTACCATAAACTCAACAACGGGCACACAAGGTTATGTCTGCTTATCGGGCCAGGGTACCGCACACCCATAACCTTCCCTACTTGGAGGTACCGACCAGAGGCATGACAACAGACCGAATAAAGACCTTCCCATAAAGGCAAATGTGGTTGCACTGGGAAAAACTCGATTCAGTGGCACCATGACCCGGTCAACAATTTATTCAAGTTGAGTTATTAACAGGTTCAACTTAAAGAAAATAAATAACCGGTGTCATAAGATGCCATGCAAATGCAACATACCAATATGCATTACCATAAAGAACCGGGTCAACTTTACCCTACTAAGTGCAAGCATCGCAACTTCCAATATTCTTCTGGTTATGATTTACTTTCCACTAAAAAGAGAATATATTCTAGCAATTTTTTTTACCATAGTTCTTATACAAGAAAAATAACTTCACATAACTATTTATATTCATACCCATATTAGTTCTCCATCACCCAAACTTTCTTCTAGCTATCTTAACAACTTAAATCAATTTCCAACTTTTTGTAAACTAAATATAACAACTAAATATAGCAATCAACAGAATGCAATTAACAAAAGTAATTCATGTACATGGGTTAAATCATTATTCAAGTTGGAAAATCACAAATATTGAAATGGCACCATGAAAATGTTGATGTGGCTTGCCTTAGTGCAAATGAGGTTCACAAGCCTCCTAGTGATCCTCAAGACAAGCTTCACCTTCTGAAAATATTTAAAAGTGCAAAAAGAAAATATCAAGAACCATTCACAAATTTACCAGTAAATCTACACAGCACCAAAAAGTCTCATTTTTGGTGTGCTACATGATTTCTTTACAAAGAACACAATGCAAAAAGAATCAATTTATTTGGACTTACCGTTAAAAATTTATTGCAGTTTGAAGTGTGCTGGAATATATTTAAATTTGGAATTTAAATAAACAGACTGGAAAGGGGGTGACGTCGAAGGCGTAAAGGCCCAGTGTGCCACCACTCGTACCGCTTCGCACGAGTATAGATAGGCTGACTAGCAGGCCCCGCTAGTCAGGTGAGGGGGAGAGAGGGAGAAGAACAGGGCGACCGTGGCCTCGCCGGAGCGCACGCCGGCAATGTGAGCTCCTTGGCCAAGATGGGAGGGATAGATCAACAGAGGAGGTCGAGGCACACCGGCCCGTACCCGTAGAGTAGCTAGGGGTGGTCGGACAGCGTCGAAAATGGCCTCGCAGGCGGAGGCAGAACGGGGTGGTCGCCGGAGTTGAGGAAGACGGCGAGCAACGGCGACTCCAGAAGCTCCAACTAGGTGGAATAGCACCACCAGAGAGTGGCGGAGGCTCTGGAAGAGTTGCACTGGCCTGAGAGGGGCTGGAGCTACCGTGACGACCCGAGGGGATCGCCGGCGAGCTCAAGCTCGAGGACGGCGGCCTGTGGCCTACCCGGCCGGGCCACGAGTTTCTACGCATTTGTGGTGTGTGTGGGAGTGGAGCGGGATGCTCGGGAAGGCTGGGCGGGGTCCTATTTATAAGCGAGCCGAGAGGGGGGATCGGGGCTCCGCCGGCGACACCTGGACGCTGTGCCCGGCAACGAACGGCGTTAGTGAGAGGAGGAGAAGGCCACGGGGTTCACGCGAGAGCTGTGGACGGACGGAGACGAGCACATGATCACTGGAATGGGGACGAGCATCGTGCACACCGCACTGTTGCCTTGGCTGGACCGCACCCGTGCTTGCTGCAGTGAGCTCCGGTGTCGGCGAGTTCCAGGGGTGCTGTAGAAGTCGAAACAAAGATGGTGGCGCGGTTTGGCAAGATCCTGCAGGCATGGAAGCGAGCACGCGCGAAACATAGCGCTCGGCGGCATCCAGAGCGCGCCGACAAGCAGCCTGGGATGGTGCACACGCGTGGTCACCGCGTGAACTCTGCCTACTGGCTGACTTGGTGCCAAAGATCATATCTGGCGTGTTGTTCGTGGTAGATATGAGTGTTACCCAGGTTTAGTTTGGATCCAGACGCAGTAGAAACGATTTCACACACCTGGTAAGTCTCTGGACCGAAACTTTGAGAGATTACTGAGGTAAATTGGCTAGGAGTTGGAGGCTGTGCTTTGGAGGCTAGTCCTAAGTTACTAAGGTAAAGATGCACAAGGAGTTTCAGAAGCAATGGATCAAGTAAAATGGTAGTTGCCGTAGAAACTACCATTTCTGTCCAAAAAAGAAAAGAATTTCTGTAGCAAAAGTATTCCAAAAAGTGGTGCAATATTTTTGCTTAGGAAGGTGCCCTAGGGTCCAAAGAATATTTTTGAATTTCCTCAGATTTTTGTGGCAAGAAAAACTGGGGTTGCTTTGGAGCACAATGGGCTTAACTAGGGTTTCAGAGGGAAAATGAATATTTTTCAATAAAGAAAAATATTCCAATAATTATTTTAGGGTTAGCCAGAGGGAAAAGATAATTTGAGATGGATATGAGGCACTTGGGTGAAAGCCAAGGGTACCCAAGTGTTTAAGTCTACATGAAAAGATTAAAAAATCCCAAGGTTCAAATTAAATCCAAATAAAACTCAGGCAAATAAAAGAGAGCAAAAATCAGGCTGTCACAAACCTCCCCCACTTAGAATGAATCTCGTCCTCGAGATTCGGTTGCTTGGGAAAACCATTCCGGATAATGTGTCTGTAGGAATTCTTCTTGTTCCTAGGTTGATTATGACTCGGTGTGATGCTCCCACTGGACCTTATAAAACTTCCTTACTTTACTGCGAGTGACCCTTTCCATCTGATCCACAATTTTGAACGGTCTTTCTTCATTCGTTAAATCCTTCGCCAAATCTATGTCGGTCATGGCAGTCTTTTTCTCAGGCGACGATATGCACCGCCTCAACTGTGAGACATGAAACACGCTGTGCACATCGAACAATTCCGGGGGCAATTCCAACTGATAAGGAACAATGCCCACTCGACAAATAACTGGAAAGGGGCCAATAAATATTGGTGCCAACTTTCCGCGAGTCTGGAATCTCTTGACTCGTTTCATAGGAGTGACTCGGAGGTATACGTGTTCTCCGGGCTCAAAACGGAGCTGCCCGTGTTTTGCATCGTAATAACTCTTATGTCGAGATTTGGCCAATTGCAATCTATCTCTGATCTCCTTAACTTGTTTCTCGGCTACCATCATGAGGTTTGTTCCGAAGATATGGCTATCTCCAGTCTGAGACCAATTTAACGGGGTACGACACTTGCGGCCATATAAACCCTGGTACGGTGACATCTTTAGACTGGTTTGGAAACTGTTGTTGCAGGAGAACTCGGCGTAAGGAAGACAATCTTCCCATTTAGCTCCTTGGGCCAAGACGCAAGATCGCAGCATATCTACAAGTATTTGGTTTACCTGCTCTGTCTGTCCATCAGTCCGAGGATGATAAGCGGTACTGTATTTCAGGGCTGTCCGCAAGGCTTGATGGAGACGTGACCAGAAAGCGGAGGTAAAAAGTGAACCTCGGTCGGAAGTGATGGTTCGAGGTACTCCATGCAGACTGACTATTCTGGACACATACAGCTGTGCAAGTTGGTCTACTCGATATGTGGTCTTGACCGGGATAAAGTGAGCTACCTTGGTTAGAGTGTCCACTATGACCCATATTGCATCATTGCCTCGCTGAGTCTTGGGTAGTCCTGTGATGAAATCCATGCAGACGTCATCCAATTTCCATTGTGAAACTGGCAGCGGTTGAAGAAGTCCGGCCGGCTTCTGATGTTTTGCCCTTACTTTGTTGCATATGTCGCAACAAGCCACAAACTAGGCAATGTCTTTCTTCATTCCATCCCATCAGAATATTTGACGAAGGTCTTCATACATTTTTGTACCCCCAGGGTGAATAGAGTATGAGGATTTGTGTGCTTCTGACAAGATTTTCTTTTTCAGGTCCAACTGATTTGGTACACAAATCCTTCCACGAAATCAGAGAGTCCCAAAGTGATCCTTTGAGAAATCAGAGGTACGTCCTGCCAGCATATTCTTGGCATGCCTTTGCAGGACAGGATCGTCTGGCTGGGCCTTGCGGATTTCTTCCTCAAGTGTGGGGGTAACTTCCAAAATATTAGCGAGACCAGCCTCAACTATGTTCAGATTGAGTTGAGCAATCTCCTCTTGTAGTTTAGTGGGCATAGATTTTAATATGACATTTAGGCTGATCGGCTTTCGACTGAGTGCGTCAGCCACCACGTTGGCTTTACCCGGGTGGTAATTTATTCCAAGATCATAATCCTTAACCAGCTCAAGCCACCTTCGCTGACGGAGATTTAAATCTGGCTGAGTAAATATATACTTGAGACTTTTGTGATCGGTAAAATTTTGGCACTTCTTCCCGATGAGGTAATGCCTCCATATTTTGAGAGCATGCACCACCGCGGCCAATTCCAGATCATGAGTAGGGTAATTTCCTTCATGCGGTCGCAGCTGTCGTGATGCATATGCTACTACCTTGCCATCTTGGATAAGCACGCAACCAAGTCCTTGTCTGGATGCATCATAGTATACATCAAAACTGCGGTAGATGTCTGAAAGAGTTAATACTGGTGAGGTCGTCAGCCGTATTTTTAGCTCATTGAAACTTTTCTCACAGTCTTTAGTCCATTCAAACTTCTTGTCCTTTTTGAGCAGCTCTGTCATGTGTTTAGCAATCTTGGAGAACCCTTCAATGAAACGACGGTAATATCCGGCCAGTCCAAGGAAACTCCGGATCTACGTTACCGTTGTTGGTGGCAACCAATTGAGCACATCTTTTACTTTGCTTGGGTCTACGGCTATGCCTTCGGTGGATAGCACATGTCCAAGAAATCCAACTTGTTTGAGCCAAAACTCACACTTACTGAATTTGGCGTAAAGCTGATGGTCGTGGAGTCGTTGTAACACTGCTCGGAGGTGTTCCTTGTAATCCCCTTCACTTTTTGAGTATTTAAGTATGTCATCGATAAAGACTACCACGAACTTATCGAGGAAGTCCATGAATACTTTGTTCATCATGTGCATGAAGAACGCAGGGGCATTGGTGAGACCAAAGGACATAACTGCATATTCATAAAAACCGTATCAAGTGGTGAATGCGGTCTTAGGAATATCTTCCTATTTAATCTTAAGCTGATGGTATCTGGTCTGTAAGTCAATCTTGGAGAATACCTTGGCCCCACTGAGCTGATCGAACAAGTCATCAATTCTTGGCAGCAGATATTTGTTTTTGATGGTGACATCATTCAGCTGACGATAATCCACACACATGCGGAGGCTGCCATCCTTTTTGCTTACGAAGAGTGCAGGTGATCCCCATGGTGAGGAACTGGGACGGATATATCCTTTCTGGAGCATTTCATCGAGCTGCATCTTTAATTCCACTAATTCTAACGAGGGCATCCGGTAATACTTCTTGTATAACGGTGCTGTTCCGGGTACCAGATCTATTGCAAACTCAAGCTCTCGATGTGGCGGCATGCCTGGCAGTTCTTCTGGAAATACGTCAGGAAATTCACTAACTACGGGAATTAATTCCAATTCAGCCACAGGAATGAATATCATTCCCTTCTTTGGTATGCTTCTGCGGGAGTAGAATTTTGTAGCCTGCCCCTTTTGACTGGTCAGAGTGACTTCTCGGGTTGCACAGTTTATGCATACTTGATATTGGGTCAGCCAATTCATGCCCAAAATAATGTCCAACTATACTGACTCAATGAGTATCAAGGAAGTTGGAAAGCTTATTCCGTTGATATTGATTTCCAAATCACGGCAGACCAGATTACTCTTGATTAAAGATCCCGGGGTTTGTACCAGCATATTTTTGCCCAAAAGCGAACAAGAAAATTTGTTTTGGGCAACAAAACTCCGAGAAATAAAAGAGTGGGAAGCCCCCGAGTCAAATAAAATTATTGCAGGAATGCTATTAACAGAAAACATACCAATGACTACTTTGGGGTTTTCTTGGGCTTCATCCACGGAGAGGTGATGGACGTGCCCAGCGATGTTTTGCTGGTTCGGGTATGACCCCATAAAGTTGACTTGTGGCCTGAATAAGGCATTCGCCTTGCTGTTCTTGGGGCACTGCCTGGCATAGTGTCCATTTTTCCCACAACTGAAACAAGAATTGTTGCGCTGACGCTCCTCATGTACTGGGTTGGTGACAACATTCTTAACTTGGGTAGTGGTCTTGTTAACATTCTGTTGCCAATTGGTCTTGTATTCCACCTAAGTCTGCTGCCAGGTTCGAGCCTTCTGCACTGGTTGCCCTTCTTTCCTTGGTTCAAACTTGCGCTTGTGCTCGTTATTAGCAGGCCTGTTGTCCAGTACGAGCTTGTGTTCTCTTTCCGCAATGAAAACTTTATTCACCAAAGTTTGGAAGTCTGGAAAATTGAGCATGCTGAGGGTGCACCTGAGTTGCGAGTTTAATCCTCCAAGAAATCTATCAATCTTTCTTTCTTCAGTGGCCACGTCATCAAGGGAGTAACGGGCCAGGTAGTTGAATTTCTGCAAATATTCACCCACAGACTGATTTCCTTGGGCGAGTGCAAGAAATTCACGCTGCTTGGTTTTCATAATTCCAGTAGGGATATGATATTTTCGGAACTGATCCTTGAATTTTGACCAGGTGAGTTCTTCATCAGCAGGCCACATGGCTTTTGCATTTTCCCACCATATGGCAGCAGCGCCTTCAAGATAGTGAGTTGCATATGGAACTTTGTCCTCCTCTGTAGTATGGGCAATTTCAAGCTTCCTTTCAATGGCCCGCAACCAATCGTCATCATACAAAGGGTCAACAACCTGACTGAAACTAGGAGGTTGAGTTCTCTGAAAATCTGATAGCTTGGAGTGATGACCGTTCTAATTTCCATTCTGACCAACCATAGCTTGAACACTTTTCAATATCTCAAGCTGATCATTACTTCTTCTTTCCTCAAACATACGCAGAATTTCCTCAGTGGTAGGCGGATTTGGCGGTGGAGGCGGTGGTATGTACGGCTCAGGAGAGTGTCCTGCCTATCGGGAGGAACGGCGAACAGGAACATCCTCGTGAGCGCTGCTACAGTTGCCTCCCCGCGTCATCCTATTATGGATTTTTCCCAAGACAACGCAACCGAGATGAGAAACATTCAAAAGAGATATTGTGGAAAAGCCAGCAACAACTCTTGAGGGAAAACAAAAATTCGAAGAAAAGACAGCGAATAAAAGAAATACAGTTCCAGCATAATTATACAGGGACTCATACATGAAAAGTAATTAACATGCCCGGTTCCGCCACACTCATACATGAAATGAAACATCATGACTCGCACAACTACATCCGTACATCAGCCTGACAACTACGAATACTCTGGAGCTCTACTGCTCTACGGGTGCTGCGGGGTCCTCTCCTGAAGTGGACTCGGATTCTGAACTGACGAGGTTAACTGAAACCTCGGGGTTAAAGGTAACACGACGACGCTACCTCGGAGGCTCTCCTTCCAGGGCGGGATTAGGGTGGATCATAGGAGCTACAAGAGTAGCGAGAAGTGATACCCACTCAGCAGGGGCACTAACTGGAGTTATGGTCGAGGCGCCCGAGCAACTCGGAGGAGTTACTGGTGAAATAGGGGAAACAGAACTGGTGGGGACGTAAGTGGTAAATCCCATGGAGGCAGGAATAGTGACAGACCTAGTAGTGGCTAAAGCAATACGAGTGTTAGTCAACTCGCAAGCCAGCACGTGGATCATGAGATAGCTAGCAGTAATATAACAGGAAAGGTGGCTAGCAACACTATCAGACTCCGGATCAATCTCAGGGAAACGAACACGATCATTGTCGTGCAGAGAAGGATAATATTGGAAACCTGGGTGGTTCTGCATGCGGACCTCGCTATGACAGAGCTCAACAATGATCTCGAATGCAGCAAATTGAATGGCTTGCGAAGCGGTAGAAGCATAACCGCTCCGAGAGGTACGAGTGTAAGAGCCGGAGTCAGAACTGACGCACATGGTCACCACTACCTGATACTCATATATTGAGCCTGCTAGACGCTCCCGGTATACACGATAAACTGGGTCGTCTCCAAGAGGGTACAGCCGACGCCACACATTACGAAGGAGGTGTGGTGACGTGTACGGCATCAGTTGCAACTGGCACGGATACGGCACTGGAGCCATCTACACTCACAACCATCATTAGGTTAGCATAAAAAACATATGGAAAGTATATGCAAAGCAACAACCAGCTACACATACTACCAGCACTCAACCTAAACGTGTACCTGGCATTTAGTTAACACATCTTAGTCTAACGTGTCCTGCAGTCAGCGCGGCCCTGATTCCAAGCGTTGTGGCACCCCGGCTCAGAGCGACCGGTTTACCCTGCATTGCTAGCCCAGAGACCTCGTCTTCTGGCAACACACAACATCTTGGTACAGAAAGCAACCACTTTATTGATGATAGCCGATCAAAGTTTTACATTACACCAATTAGCGAGGCCAAGCGGCACACACGGTGCGGCGGGACAATATGTACATTATTTAATGAACATAAAAGGCCTAGGTCATAAGAACTATGCGGCAGCGGAACGACTTCGTAACGGAACTCCATAGCACAGGGACACCGATGTGGACACAATCTAGACTCGGGCGGCACTCCTTTCCGGCGGAACTTTCCTGAAATCTGGCATGACACGCCAGGTCAGTACATTGAATGTACTTGCAAGCTTACAACAAACAAAATCATAATGACAAACAATATCATGATAATTATTCAATTGTTAAAATGCAGCACCATACGTGAGTATGCATCTAACCAACATGTTGTGCTCATGCCTTTGTGAAAATAGTCCCTCGGTCTGACTTACCCATGGTGATCATTCTTAACCTATAAACTTGTCCATCTCAACAAGACATAACTCGCGATCTTTCCGGAGATCACAACTCTGACCATTCTTGGTCTCAAATCATCTCAGTGGCTCTTCCACCATTTTTATAGTGCAAAAATTCATAACTTGGTGAGCAAAATTTTATTAAATGTTGACCCATGGTGTGACTTACTTTCGTGCATGTCCGTGACCGTGGACTTGGCTATAGATAGATTAATTACACTCTGCAAAGGTAGTGCACTGTACCCACACCATGGAACCCATGGCCTCGCTTTCCCATTCGGGTGGACCAACGGCGTTCCGACAAAACTCTTCCATTGCCATGACACTCTCATGGCCACTCCTACTCATTCCCCACCGGAATAGTCCTAGGTGGCCCCATGCCTACGAAAGGCACACCAACCACCGTCATGGCCAAACATAAACTGTCCCAAACGGGGACTCGGTACCATAAACTCAACAACGGGCACACAAGGTTATGTCTGCTTACCGGGCCAAGGTACCGCACGCTTATAACCTTCCCTACTTGGAGGTACCGACCAGAGGCATGACAACAGACCGAATAAAGACCTTCCCATAAAGGCAAATGTGGTTGCACTGGGAAAAACTCGATTCAGTGGCACCATGACCCGGTTAACAATTTATTCAAGTTGAGTTATTAAAAGGTTCAACTTAATGAAAATAAATAACCGGTGTCATAAGATGCCATGCAAATGTAACATACCAATACTACTAGGAAAAGGGCTATAGATGATATGGCCACTAATGGCGCACCAGACATGTGGCGCGCCATTAGTGTACAAATACTAATGGCGCACCAGACATTCGGTGCGCCATTAGTAACAACTTCTTTTTTTTACAGACATACTAATGGCGCAAGGTGGCACAGTGCGCCATTACTAGTTTAACTAGTAGTGGCGCACCTCCAACTCAGTGCGCCAGTACTATTTTTTTTTGCAAAACTACTAATGGCGCACCTCTCATTAATGCGCCATTAGTAACACTGCTTACTAATGGCGCATTGATGAGTGGTGCGCCATTAGTAAAATGGGACCAGCTAGATACTCCCTCTGTCCCAAAATTCTTGTCTTAGATTTATCTAGATAGGGAAGTATCTAACACTAAAATGTGACTAGATACATCCTTATATAGACAAATCGAAGACAAGAATTTTGGGACGGAGGGAGTATTTTGGACAGCCACACCAACACACTCACTTTCTCCACTTCATTCTCTCCACCTCCTCCTCCAAGCTTGTGTCGGCTGCCTCCTCCTCCTCACCTCATTTGCACCATAGATTCATCAAAATTAAGTGGTTAAATTACCTTTTTTTGATAGGTAAGTAAGGGGGAAAGCTATCTTTATGTTGTAGATCATTTTTTCTCCCTCGAGCTCCAACAACCGTGCACATGCACTTTTTATGGCCTAGCTAGATCTATGTATGTTTGTGGTGCTGCATATGTTTGTGATGTTGCATATATGTTTGTGTTTGCAGGTACCGGTATTTGAAATGCGATAGTTGCCAATATTTTGCCGAAATGTTGATTCATTTCCGTTTCGGCGAGAATTTTTGCACTATGCATTCTTTTTGGTCCTATTTTTAGGGAAAGTCATGCCAAATTTTTTCTTGGTTCTAAAATATCGTTTTGCTCTACCCCACAGGCGACCATGGTCCGCACAATGACCGTAGGCATCGTGAATAGGTTTTTGAGCTCCGCGAAGGCCGAGATGCTTCAAAAGAACGAGACAGAGATAAGATGTCCGTGTCGAAGATGCAAGCTGAAGAGCCTTATTGCGGACCCGGATTCCGGGCAGGTGCAGGACCACCTGCTCTTGTGTGGTTTCATGGATGGCTATCGGTGGCAAGGTGATGAAGATGACTATGAAGTCATCCATGACCGGGCAAGAAATGAGGAAGGGCAGCAAGACAACCACCGCGGCGAGGGCGGGCGAGAAGATGAAGAATCTCTAGGACATGATCACGACGATGATGCTGCACACAGTCATCATGTAGAAGATGACATACATGATGATGAGGAAAATCAAGACGAAGGGCATGATCATGATCTAGATGAAGATGCCAGAGCAGACGACGATGGAGGCTGGGTGCAGGACCCTCATATTCAAGAGCTGCTTGACAAGCAGACGGATAACGCAAGAGCTGCCGCCCGAGAGAAAGCCAAGCTGTATTAACTGGAGATAGACGCGGTTACTCCATTGTATGAAGGATGCAGGCCCGAGGATACCCGCCTGAAAGTAACGCTCATGGCTCTGGAGATGAAGGTAAAACACAAAATGACCGACGCATGCTTCGACGAGAACAGGTCATTCTGGCACGAACGTCTTCCCAAGGGGAACAAGTGCCCGACTAGTTTCGAGGAGGCGAAGAAAATTGTGTGTCCTCTGGATATACCGCACGTGAAATACCATGTGTGCATGAACAATTGCATCATTTATCGGGACGAGCACGCGGAGTCTACCATATGTCCGGTGTGCGGCGTCACTCGATACAAGAAGCGGAAGAAAGCTCCTCGAAAAGTGGTGTGGTACTTTCTGATCACTCCTCGTCTGCAGCGGTATTTCACGGACCCTAAGGTAGCAAAGCTCATGCGTTGGCACGCGGATAGGGAGGAGAAGAAGCGAGAAGATGACGGAAATGATCCGGAGATAAATAAAAAAGACAAGATGATGAGTCACCCTAAGGATGCGAGCCAGTGGCAAGCGTTAAACTTCGAAGACCTAGAATTTGGGAACGATCCAAGGAACATCGTGCTGGGCGCGAGCACCGATGGGGTCAATCCGTTTGGCAGCCAGAGAAGCACACATAGCACCTGGCCTGTGTTTGTGTGGATGTACAACCTTCCCCCCTGGTTGTGCATGAAGAGGAAGTACATTCACATGAGTATGCTAATTGAAGGGCCGAAACAACCAGGGAATGACATCAATCTGTATCTGGGGCTGCTGAAAGAGGAGCTAGACACGCTATGGAAAACGCTAGCCAATACGTGGGACGCCGCAGAGAAAGAATATTTCCCTATGAGAGCCGCACTGCTCACGATGGTGCACGACTATCTCGGTTACGGATATGTCGCGGGGCAGGTGGTCGACGGATTTTCTGGATGCGTTACGTGCATGGATGAAACAACATATCGCCAGCTAGATAGAGATCCCGGGTCTTCGAAAACCGTGTTCATGGGACATCGAAGGTGGCTTCGCGAAGATGACCAGTGGAGGAAATGCAAGGATCTGTTCGATGGTGAAACCGAACCCCGAAGACGCCCGTGCACAAGGAGCGGCGAGGAAATTGACGAACTATTGAAAAATTGGAAAGATTGCCCACTGTCGGGAAAGAAGCAACGGGCGTCAGAGCCGGGAAAGAAGCGAAAGGTGCCAGAGCCGCTGCTAAAGGTATGGAAAACGAGGTCTATTTTCTGGGACTTGCCGTACTGGAAGATCCACCATGTGCCTCACAGCCATGATGTCATGCATATCATGAAGAACGTGTGCGAGAGTCTGCTTGGTACCCTGCTCAACATGCCAGAGTGGACCAAAGATGGGCCGAAAGCAAGGGCAGACTTGAAATCAATGGGCATCAGGCAGGAGCTTCACGCTAATGATGATGATGACGATGAGGCGAAGCAGGACACGGAAAGTCGTCGCAAAGGCAAAAAGGCCAAGAAGGCTAGGAAATGACTAAGCGTGCTTCACTCTAAGTCAGGAGGAGATCAAGCAGTTTTTCACCTGCCTCGTAGGAGTAAAACTTCCTTACGGTTACGCGGGGAAGATAAGCAGATACCTAGACCCAGCGAAGCAGAAGTTCAGCGGGATGAAGTCTCACGACTGTCACATGCTGATCACGCAGAAACTTCCAGTTGCAATCCGTTGGATCATGGACACGCACGTCCGTGAAATGCTATTTGGCCTATGCAACTTTTTCGACATCATCTCTCGGAAGTCAGTTGGCGTGAGGCAACTTAGAAGGGTACAGGAAGAGATCGTGGTGATACTATGCGAGCTTGAGATGTACTTCCCGCCCGCATTCTTCGACGTTATGGTGCATCTGCTGGTCAATATCATGGAGGATATCATCCAACTCGGGCCGACGTTCCTACACAGCATGATGCCGTTCGAAAGGATGAATGGTGTCATCAAAAGATACATTCGCAACATGTCACGTCCAGAGGGAAGCATAGCCAGGGGCTTTCTGACTGAAGAGTGCATCTTCTACTGCACGAATTATCTAGGCATCGAGAACCCCGTTGGTCTGCCCGTCAACAGGCACCTCGGCAGGCTCGCTGGATGGGGTCACCGCGATGGTCGCCGCGAAATGCATGTCAACTTCGAGGGTCGACTCGCCGACTTTGAAAGAGCAAACCTAGTCGCGCTACAACACATAGACGTGGTCGATCCTTGGGTGGTAGAGCACAAAACCTTTATTGAGAAGACGTACAATGACCGAGGCCAACAGAGGACGGACGGAGATATAATCAAAGAGCACAACACATGTTTCATGCGTTGGTTCAAGGAGAAGCTTCTGTCGTACCCTTTACATGAGGATTCTTCCGCGGAAGAAAATCTCATATTCGCCTTGTCACAGGGCGCCGAGCACAACCTGATGACCTATGAGGCGTACGATATCAACGGGTACACGTTTTACACCGAGGACAAGGACATGAAGAGCGATGGTTATCAGAACTCCGGGGTAACGATGGAATCCTACACCGGTAACGACAAGGACAGATACTACGGAAGGATCGAAGAGATCTGGGAGCTGAGCTACGCTGGAGAGAAGGTCCCGATGATCCGTGTCAGATGGGCCAAGAGCATCCTAAAAGAAGACCGGTATTTCACCAGCATGGTTATACCCGAAGCGAAATCCAAGACCGCGGGCGCAAACGTCACCGCAAAAAATGAGCCATGGGTACTGGCTTACAAAGTGGACCAATGCTTCTTCATTACCGACCCATCAAAGCCCAGTCGTGTTGTCGTGAGGAGAGGCAAAAGGAAGATCATCGGAATGGATGGAGTCACCAATGAGCAAGACTTCGACAAGTACGGTGACCCGAAGATGGAACATGATGACGACGATGAAGTGCCATACACCACAAGAAGATGCAGGACCACCCTACCTAAAGGACGTCCGTTCAAGAGAAGAACTCCATTTGCGAAAAAGAAGGGCAACAAGATTGTGAAAAGATAGCTAGCTAAGATTGATTATATTTAAATTGTAGCCTTCATTTATCGATTGTATTTCGACATATTCATAAATGTTTTTTCATGTGCACTTTTTGAATTCATGAATATTTTTTCAAATTTGATGATATTTTTTCACATTCATAAATGTTTTACCAATTCACAAATGAATGCAACTAAAAATCCAAAAAAAGACTAGTTGTGCTTGGTTATATGTTACTTCCAAAAGCATATAAAGTTTGCCAAATTTGGAGCAATGGATATTTAGTTATGATTTAAACAAGTTTGAACATATTTAAACACAAATAAATATCAAACATCATTTTAAATGTTGTTAACATGGCAACAAACTGCATATTATTTTTCTACATGAAATTCTCAGCATCTAGCATATGTGACATGTTATATTTGGATGCATGGATAAAAAGATATGTGCAAAGAAAAAATGCATAAAAACAAAAATTGGGGAGCCTGGGAATCAAACCCAGGACCTCCCAGTGGGTTTGCTGCGTGCTGACCAGTCGGGCTACCGTAAGTTGTCTGATGTAGATGGGGTTTGGTGGAAGATAACCTGTGGGCTCGAACAGAAAAAAATATATACTAATGGCGCACCACGATGAGGTGCGCCATTGCTATAGATGTACTTATGGTGCACTAGGGGGAGGTGCGCCATTACTATTCTCCCCCCATCCATACTTCGTCCCCCACTCCACCTATTCCCTCTCTCCCTCGCCCTCGCCCAGATCGATCCCCTTCGTCCCTCTCCCTCGCGCGCTGCCCCGATGCCGCCGCCCCCGCGCTACCCCCGCCGGACTCCACCGCGCTGCTCCCTCCCTCGTCCCTCCCTCCACCGCCGCCGCCCCCAACGCCCCCTCCCCGAGCTGAGCGCCGCCTCCCTCGCCTTCCCCCCTCTGCCCGCGCCCGCACCCTCGACCTCGTGCTCGCCGTCCAACACTGCGCGGCCTGCCCAGGAGGACTGTCGCCGTCTTCCTCTTCGACTACGAGTACCCGGATGAGCTCGGACGCCCTCGAGCCATCCCTTCGACGCCCGCCGATTTCCTCCGCCTCGGCCACCATCGCCATCGCTTGACGCCGAATTCGCGCCGCCTCGACTAGCTCCGGCTACCCCGAGTCGCCCTCGACCTCCCCAATGAGCACCCGAGTCGCTTCCCCCTCTTCCCCCTCTTGATTTCCTTCTGATGTGTTCTAGGGTTGGGGGTTGGAGAATTTTGGACAAGGAAAGGGGGTTGGAGAATTAAGTAGCTAGGGTTCATGAGTCCTAGTATGTGGTTTGGCCATGTCATCACTTAATAAAGAAGAAAGAATGGCATGCTATGAACTTGTTCATCCTTATGTAATGTTGGCAAACATAGTGAAACTAAGGGTGTGAGATCAGGTCATTTTGCAGATGCATTGAAATCTCAGTGAGTAGTAAATCTGCACTCTTGATATCATTCCATGAAGAAAGGCCCTCAGTTTGGCCATGGAAATGATACAAGATAGTCCAATTTGAATTGAACTCATAAAATTTCCCTTTGAATGACAAGTCTAGACCCTTCTTTAAACTATTTTGGACTTGTTGATGGCCACAATATGTTAATCACCGCTGACTGTCGAGGATGCAGTTTTGATCTGGTTGTTGGTTCCTTGCTCTAGTTCTTGCAAGCTGAAAATACCTGTTCTTTCTGCATCATTTTTGTTTGAAGATATTAATTGTTGTGAAAGTAATTCATGATTCAATAGTTTCTAACAAGGCCCCCCTCCCCCCTCCCCCCCTTTTTCCTCCTATATTTCTGAATGGCCAGGCTGTTGCTTTCAGTTCTAGGCACAATTGATCTGAAAACTAAATAAATGCAGTAATACAATTTCTGTATATGGCCTACTATCTCCCCCAAATACTATGGCTGGTAAAGAGTAATCCACCTTTGATCAGCACCAATCAAAGGGCTAAATGTGTTCCTTCTATATGCCTAGCAATGCAACTGCAGTAGATTACTCAATATTCTTGCCATTTGTTGATAGGTTATAAATATTGACCATAAATAAGAATGAATATTGACCATTTGTTGCTGCTAGCACATGTTGAAGTGTACCTGATGATGCTTCTGTAGAAAATTCAGTCTTCCTCCTCAGGCATGTGTTGTGTGACCTGACAAAATATAAATGTGTTGTGTGCCATGTGTTGGTAATTAAGTAAAGTCAAACAAGCATTGGATTTAGGCATGTTGCTTGCTGAAATTGTAGCAGCAACAACAACTATGGATGAATGATGAACATGTTATAGTGGTCAGATTAGTTCAACAACAACAGCTATTTTCAGTTTGTCTTATGGGTCATTTATAGTGGTCAGATTAGTTCTGCATTTAAACGAGTCCCAATGGACCTACTGCCAGCTTATTTGTTCTAGGACTATTTATCTAATTTTGTTTACTATGGGGTCAATTAGCATGTAAACATTCTTTCGGTCCCTAAGGGCATCACAGAAAATTTATGCCAAATTTGCAGTTTCACAGTTTCACAGTCACTAAGTGTGTGTAGAACAGCGATAACTTACACTAGTTTCGTAGCCTCCAGCAAGTTTATGAGCAAACAGAATTTTCCTTCTCTTTAAGAAATATGCAGGCACCTACCTGATCAGTGTTGTTGTTGGTAGGTGTAAAAAACTAGTTACCAGTGCACAAATGTGTATGAGACATGCCAAGCTAAGCTACTCACCATTTGAACTTCAAAGTATAGTTTTACAAGCTTCTGCAACTTTTTCTTAACTGTTGCTGCTGCTGCTGTTATGCCTGTATTCACTACTGCTGCTGCTGTACTTGTGATGATGTTGTACTTGTGATGATGCTACTTGTGATCTTTTGAAATGACCCATTGGCGACTTCATTACGCGGGGATAATGATTTTGCAGGTACCCCGAGAGGCCCTTGAGTTTGCTGGAATGTCGACTAACTTCCATTCCGGCAAATTCGGGTACTCCATATGTCCTATTTTCAGCAAAGGTCATGCTGAAATTTTCCGTGAATTTTAGCATGACTTTGCTAAAAATAGGACATATGGGGTACTTGTGACTAATGCATGGGCCGGGGTATCTTAGTACTTAATTAAGTAGGATCAACTGCCCCTTTATTCTTGCTGCATTAAACCATAGGCGGCAATAGAGCCAAGTGATTAGGCCCAACTTAGAATTCTCGTTCCCAGCTTAGCTTTTAGGATGCCTCGGTGTCGACAAACCATAAATTGTAAAACCTTGGCTTTTAGGGTGCCTCGGTGTCGATAAAATCCGAAATGATGAAAGCTTAGACTTTTAGGGTGCCTCAGCGTCGAAAAACCATAAATGATAAAAGCTTAGCTTTTAGGATGCCTCGGTGTCGACAAACCCTAAATGATGAGACCATGATCTTGTTCCTTGACAATAACCAACTTTTTGACCAAGCTTTTTTCCTATTTAGAGAGAAACATGGCCCACAACGATGAGGTCGGCAGTTCGGGCGGCAAGGCATTCTGGGAACTGTCCCAGGAGATGGAGGAACAACCTCACTTCTATGAGGACGCCGCGAAAGACACCGATCCTGACACCACTGATGGTGTCGCCGAGGATGACCCACTGATGGTGCCGTCGGGGATGACACCACTGATGGTGCCGCCGAGGATGCCACCACTGATGATGGCGGCGCACGCACAGATGGCAGCCAACCAAAGAGGCAACGGAAGGACCGGCGCCCGACCGTGCTCCGCACCGTCAAGGAGGAATTTACTGAAGTGGACTCCGACGGGAATCCAATGTCGCCCAAACAAATAGTCAAGGGGTACTCGGTTCAGCTCGGGTGCATTCTCCGGAGCACCGTCTCGATCAACACCGAGAACCTAAGGCATAATGACCGAGGGAATTTGCGCAACCTCCTCTTCACGAAGCTGCGTGAACGATACAAGTTCCCCGCTGAATTTGAAAACACAAGCCTCACAGGGAATAAAGTGAACAATGCCGCCCTCACGAGGATGAGCACGGCCCTGTCTACTTGGAAAAGCACGGTGAAGAGAATGATTGACAAAGGTTTTAGTTATGAGAAGATCAAGGAGAAAAATACGTTGATCACCGAAGATGACTACAAGGAGTTCAAGATCAAGTGCGAGAGCACCGCAACCTCCGAATCATGTCAGTGGGGGAAAGGAATGCGGTAGTTAAACATAGGGGAAAACACACTCAGTCCCGGCGGTTACAGAGTGGCGGAGCCTATATGGGACAAGGAGGACACGGAGCATGTCGAGCAAGGCCTACCGCCCCTCTTCGATAAATACGGTGACAAGCAGACCAGGAACTTTGTCAGGGCCCGGTACAAGGAGGACCCGGTAACAAAGGAGCTCACCACGGATCCGAAGACCAAGGGCCCTTGAGCTTGTTCTGGTAAGGAATACACCCCCGCGTAATTAGCTCCATATGGTTGCATTCTAACTAATGAAGCCAAATTTCTAAACGGTTCACATTCCTTCCACAGGCGACTGAAAGCAGTAGCGCGGGGTCGACTCAAAGCACCCCTTGGGACACCACTCTAAATAGGGCGTTGAATGTAATGAAAAAAAGGATAATCTCAGTAAGCCGTCGTCAGCTGGTCGTGTGGCCGGCAAAGGCTTGTCCACAAAATGGTCGTCATACTATAACGCTGGTGGGCGAAAGCAGAAAAAGACCAGCTCGGAAAGCAAGGCGCGCGAGGTTCAAGAACTCAAGGCACAAGTGGCGCGGATTCCGGAGATTGTCCAAGAGCAAGTGCAACAACAACTGGGATCGACGCTCACCGGCATTATGCCTACCTTGATTCAGGGGCTGACGACGTGGATTGCGGGCGGCCAACACGGGCCGCCCCCGATTCCCAGCTTCACGGCCAGCAACTCGCAGAACGCGCAGGCGGGGCCATTGGTGTCTCCGGCGGAGGCGGCATTGGTGTCTCCGACGCCGGCACGGGCATTGGACCTTAATGCACCCGGGTGTACGCCGGCCGGCACCTCTGCAGCAAGCGGCCCCTCCGTCAATTGCACGCCCGCCGTTGGCGGTGCCTCAACATTAGTCGAGCTCGACGCCATCATCACGGTAACTAATTAAGCCTCTCGGCCGAGGACTTCATCTCCTTGCCTTTGACTGGCATCCCTGACGCCCTACATGTTTTCGCAGGGCTCCGCCGACGTTCCGTGCACTCTCCTGCACTTTGTGAACCACGAGTTGGTCGATGTCGCCAAGGGCAGAATCGTTCAACCGGGCAACCCCATGTTTCACGGTAATCTGATGCCACCCACAGTGTATAGGGTTCAACTGGTTCTGGTGCTGCCAGGCTGCGACGAGTTGTTACCTCCGATTCGACCCGCCGGGGCCGACGAAGATGATGCGATGACCCTCAGCGCCTGCCTAAGCTGGCCCTACTTTGGCCGAAGAGCCAGATTCGTTTGGGGGTGGGGAACACCACCCCAAAGACAACACCGCCAGTCTTGCCAGCGCCAAGCCATGGCAAGACCGCCGCAACGCTGCCGGACATCCCTATGGCACAGGATCCAAACATGCATATGGCACAGGATCCAGATGACGACGACGGTACATTTGCCAACATCGATAAGTACTTTGCCGATCATGGGTACGATGGCGAATTCATGGGGCCTCCTTCTCAAGAACCCAACCCTACAAAAGACGATCGGGATCTAGCTGGTACCACGGAGAAACCAAGTTGCAACAGGCGTCGTCTGGCGTTCAGTTCTCAGGAGACGCCTCCAGCTGCCGACTTCACCAAGCCTCAGATAGTCGAGGTGCGAAATATTATCAACCCCAACACACTCAAGAAGGCGGTCTGTGAGCAGAACTCGGTCCCATTACAGGAGAATAAGAAGGCACGAAAAAGAAAGAGTAACAAGGGTGCGAGCCAGCCGGCACCGAGTACGATCTGTGCTCAGGACGTGCCACCTTCACCTAAGGATATAATGAGGAGGGTGCATGTGGTGGGTAGGCCGATGCTACCGACTAATATGCTCAATGCTGCAACCGATGCTATGCGGAGTCTGCATGACAGTGTTCTTTCTTTGGAGAAGCGGTGTCTCAGAGAGAAGGATGTGGCATACCCGATTTTCGCGGCCAAGGTGCCAGAGGGCAAGGGCTTTGTGGATAACTCCATCGGGGGTACGATCGTCCTGCGGTTTGATGACATCTTCGCTATGCTTAACCTTCATCCGCTGCACTACACCTTCGTTCGGCTATTTTCGCTGAGTATGGAGATGCAGATCATTAGAGACAAGACCCCGGACATCGTGATAGTCGACTCCTTCTACATGCGTGCCAAGATCTAGGGCAGCGCTGGGGACCGGCAAGTCGCGAGTTCTTACCTCGAAGGCATCATTCTGGCAAACCGAGATAAGGATAACTTCCTCGTGCCTTACTTTCCCGAGTAAGTCGTCCCCTCAACCGCCCCGTAACATATGATTTCTTAGATTTCGATCGTTTTTCTTTTAACATTCCGTGTTTTGTGCAGTGACACACATTGCACACTCATCCTCCTAAGCCCAAAATATTCCATGGCCACGTATTTCGACTCGGACCGTCAGTCGAAGGTAGACTACACAAATGTCAAGAAAGTTCTTGATGATGTTCTCCCCGGCTACGCCAAATCTGGAGGCACCTTCACCAGGACAGTTCGTAAGTACGACAAGCACGTGTTCGCCCACAATACGATGTTCTGCTGCGTCAAGCAGCCGCCTGGCGGTCAGAAGGGTGCCTACTACGCCATCCATCACATGCGGGCGATCGTACGGGACCATCATCACCTTCTGCTACCAGATAAACTCAAAGATTGGGCCGCGAGCTCGTCGGCAATCCAGGACGCGTACATCAGACAAGAATTCTTTCGCATCCAGTCGGAGTTTGCGGAAATCATCCATCAAGATGTCCTTCGTACCTCGGGGCAGTTCTACCTCAGAAATCAACCGTCCAACAGTGACATAGACACAATGCTACAAATGCAGGCTGACAACGCCCACGATTTCATGACTCCCACGATAGACGACGGCTTCATCCACGCTCCGGTCCCTTGAGTCGAGTCGAAATTAGTGATGCTATGTCTAGTTCAGAAACATCGATTGGCTCATGTTGTATTTAAAATTTAATGAACTTGTATGTCTCTTTGGTTTGGACAGTCGTTCAACTTAGATGTAATCGATGCTATTAATGTCTTGCTTTTCTCTTCCGATCCTTTTGTTTCATACTTATATATTGCTTATGTATTGTCTGTGAATTGGTACTAACGTTTCGTTTGGCTAGTGCATAGCGATGCCGTCGTATGTCGTGTACAAGGGTAAGGTTCCCGGAGTCTATGACGACTGGGAGGAGTGTCGGAGACAGGTTCACCGTTTCAGCGGTAACAGTTACAAAGGGTACACCACTAGGGCGGAGGCGGAATCTAGATACGCGCGCTATCTAGCGGGAGAGAGGAGGGAGCCTTGGAGGAACCGGATGAAGACAAGTTTCATCGTGATGATGCTCATCGTGATGACCGCAGCTCTCTTCTATGTGATGGTAGTTTAGATGATCGATATCGACTTGTAATGTGAAGACAAACTCGCTACTCGTGGTCTCGAGACTTGTAATATAATGTTCTATCTTTGTTCGGTCTTTTGAATTCGGAGACTAATATGATGAATTGTATTCGGAGACTAATATGATGAATTGTATTCGGAGACTAACCTTCTATTGTATTCAATAAATCTAGTGTTGCTGTCTGCTGTTGTCTAAATTCTGTCCAATAATATATTTTATATCCTGCGAAAATATCAAAAAAGAAAAAAAAATCCCTAATATTCATACTAGTGGCGCACCACTCGAGATACTAATGGCGCACTATCCAAATGAGACTAATGGCGCATCACCCATCAGTGCGCCATTAGTATGCCAAAGCACATGAGTACATATGCCCCCCTGAGAGGCATACTAATGGCGCACAGAGGGCTATACTAATGGCGCACTGCCTCGTGCGCCATTAGTACACCAGATACTAATGGCGCACCAGGGGTACGCCATTAGTAAAAAAATCTAATGGCGTGGTGCTAGTGGCGCACCACTAGTGCGCCATTAGTAGGCAAAAGTGGTGCGCCACTAGCATGCCTTTTCCTAGTAGTGCAATATGCATTACCATAAAGAACCGGGTCAACTTTACCCTACTAAGTGCAAGCATCACAACTTCCAATATTCTTCTGGTTATGATTTACTTTCAACTAAAAACAGAATATATTCCAGCAAAATTTTACCATAGTTCTTATACAAGAAAAATAACTTCACATAACTATTTATATTCATACCCATATTAGTTCTCCATGACCCAAACTTTCTTCTAGTTATCTTAACAACTTAAATCAACTTCCAACTTTCTGTAAACTAAATATAACAACTAAATACAGCAACCAACATAATGCAATTAACAAAAATAATTCATGTACATGGGTTAAATCATTATTCAAGTTGGAAAATCACAAATATTGAAATGGACCATGAAAATGTTGATGTGGCTTACCTTAGTGAAAATGAGGTTCACAAGCCTCCTGGTGATCCTCAAGACAAGCTTCACCTTCTGAAAATATTTAAAAGTACAAAAAGAAAATATCAAGAACCATTCAAAAATTTACCAGAAAATCTACACAGCACCAAAAAGTCTGATTTTTGGTGTGTTGCAAGATTTCTTTACAAAGAACACAATGCAAAAAGAATCAAATCATTTGGACTTATGGTTAAAAAGTTATTGCAGTTTGAAGTGTTCTGGAATATATTTAAATTTGGAATTTAAATAAACAGACTGGAAAGGGGGTGACGTCGAAGGCGTAAAGGCCCAGGGCGCCACCACTCATACCACTTCGAGCGAGTACAGAGAGGCTGACTAGCGGGTCCCGCTAGTCAGGTGAGGGGGAGAGAGGGAGAAGAACAAGGGCGGTCGTGGCCTCGCCAGAGCGCACGCCGGTGACGCGAGCTCCTTGGCCAAGATGGGAGGGATAGATGAACAGAGGAGGTCGAGGCGCACCTGCATGTACCTGTACCGTAGCTAGGGGTGGTCGGACGGCGTCGAAAATGGCTTCGCAGGCGGAGGCAGAACGGGGTGGTCGCCGGAGTTGAGGAAGCCGGCGAGCAACGGCGACTCCAAAAGCTCCAACTAGGTGGAACAGCACCACCAGAGAGTGGCGGAGGCTCTGGAAGAGTTGCCCTGGCCTGAGAGGGGCTGGAGCTACCGCGACGCCCCGAGGGGATCGCCGGCGAGCTCAAGCTCGGGGTCGGCGGCCTGTGGCCTGCCCGGCCGGGCCACGAGTTTCTACGCAGTTGTGGTGTGTGTGGCAGTGGAGCGGGATACTTGGGAAGGCTCGAAGGGATCCTATATATAGGTGAGCCGAGAGGGGGATCGAGGCTCCGCCGGCGACACTTGGACGCTGTGCTCGGTGACAAACGGGGTAAGTGAGAGGGGGAGAAGGCAACGGGGTTCACGCGGGAGCTGTGGACGGACGGAGACGAGCACAGGATCACTGGAATGGCGTCGAGCACAGTGCGCACCGCAATGTTGCCTTGGCTGGACCGCGCCCGTGCTCGCTGCGGTGAGCTCCGGCGTTGGCGAGTGCCAGGGGGGCTGTAGAAGTCGAGACGAAGATGGTCGCGTGGTTTGGCAAGCTCCGGCGGGCGTGGAAGCGAGCACTTGCGAAATAGAGCGCTCGGCGGCATCCAGAGCGTGCCGACAAGCAGCCTAGCTTGGTGCACACGCGTGGTCACCGCGTGAACTCTGCCTACTGGCCGACTTGGTGCCAAAGATCATGTCTGGCGTGTTGTTCATGGTAGATATGAGTGTTACACAGGTTTAGTTTGGATCCAGACACAGTTGAAACGATTTCACACACCTGGTAAGTCTCTGGACCGAAACTTTGAGAGATTACTGAGGTAAATTGGCTAGGAGTTGGAGGATGTGCTTTGGAGGCTAGTCCTAAGTTACTAAGGTAAAGATGCACAAGGAGTTTCAGAAGCAATGGAGCAAGTAAAATGGTAGTTGCTGTAGAAACTACCATTTCTGTCTAGAAAAGAAAAGAGTTTCTATAGAAAAAATATTCCAAAAAGTGGTGCAATATTTTTGCTCAGGAAGGTGCCCTAGGGTCCAAAGAATATTTGTGAATTTCCTTAGATTTTTGTGGGCAACAAAAATTGGGGTTGCTTTGGAGCACAATGGGCTTAACTTGGGTTTTGGAGGAAAAAATGAGTATTTTTCAATAAAGAAAATAGTCCAATAATTATTTTTGGGTGAACGAGAGGGAACAGATGATTTGAGATGGATATGAGGCACTTGGGTGAAAGCCAAGGGTACCCAAGTGTTTAAGTCCACATGAAAAGATTCAAAAATCCCAAGGTGCAAATTAAATCCAAATAAAACTCAGGCAAATAAAAGAGAGCAAAAATCAGGCTGTCACAGTCACCGAGGTGAACGTGTGCAAAACGTGGAGGTGCCGTGCGTTCGGTACTTGATCGGTTGAAGCGCGAAGAAATTCGACTACATCAACCGCGTTGTGAAACGCTTTCGCTTACGGTCTACGAGGGTACGTAGACACACTCTTCCCCTCGTTTCTATGCATCTCCGTATATAGATCATTGCGTGTGCATAGTTTTTTTTGTTTTCCATGCAACATTGCCAACAGACACCCCTGATTTGATCGTACACTAATCATGCATGCAAATATGTACGATCAATCAGGGACTCACGGGAAGATATCACAACACAACTCTAGACACAAATTAAAATCATACAAGCTTCAAATTACAAGCCAAGGGCCTCGAGGGCTTGAATACATAAGCTCGATCATAAACGAGTCAGTGGAAGCAACAATATCTGAGTACAAACATAAGTTCAACAAGTTTGCCTTAAGAAGGCTAGCACGAAAGTAGCAATGATCGAAAAGGCAAGGCCTCTTGCCTGGGAGCCTCCTAACTACTCCTGGTCTCGGCGGTATCCACGTAGTTATATGCACCGTCGGGGTAGCAGTAGTCGTCGGCTCTGGCATTTGCCTCCTTGGATCCACCATCAGATCGCAACATCCGGAAAGAAGAGAGAAGGGAAAAAAGGAAGCAAAGCATCCATGAGTACTCCAAAGTACTCGCAAGACTTACACAGATCTATACTAAATATGCATCGGTATCTGTAAAAAGGGGTAATATCTGTGGGCTAGACTGCAGAATGCCAGAATAAGAGGGGGAAAGCTAGTCCTATCGAAGACTATGCTTCTGGCAGCCACCATCTTGCAGCAGTAGAAGAGGGTAGCTGGTATGTAAGAAGTATCATCAAATAAAAATAATCCTACCCGGCGATCCTCTCCTCGTCACCATGTGAGAGACTGGGTTGTATCTGGAACTCATCTGGGTGTTTTTTTATTAAGTATCCGGTTCTAGTTGTCAGAGGTCGGAATACAACTCCAAGTCGTCCTATTACCGTGAACACGACTATTCAAATAGATTACTTCCCTGCAGGGGTGCACCAAATTTCCCAACATGCTCGATAGCTCTAGCCGGACACACTTTCCTAGATCTTGCCCGGCCTTGGAAGATCAACACGTTGAAACCCTACCTAGGCTCAATAGAGAGGTCAGCACGCCGGTCTACATCTTAGGCGCGCAGAGGTCTTGGGCCCATGGCCCGTTGCACTCCTTCACGTTGCGTACGCGGCTGGTGAGCAGACCTAGCCCCCTTATACAAGCGCAGGCTTCAAGTCCAACCCGGCGCGCGCCACTCAGTCACTAACGCCGGAAGAGCTTCGGTAGATACTGAAACGCCGATTGCCCATATCTTGTCCCGCGTGGCGGTTAGTGTGTATAGGTCAACGACCCAACCCAGATCAAATATCCAAACTCGTCAACTGCGTTATTATGAAATAACCGCGGTCAACGATTAGGTACTAGGCCACCTCTCTCCTAGGTGTCTCAACCTGCCGTCGGGAAACATATCCTTTCACCCCCCAGTCCATGAATCACTCACGGGTACTCTACGAGCCGACCCGACTTTAGTCACAACATATATCTTGTATAATATGTATATAGTATATACCCGTGATCATCTCCCAAAGTGATGACGGCCTGATAATAGAGCATAGCATACGGACAAGAGTGTGGGCCACTGATGGAATACTAGCATCATATACTAAGCATTTAGGATAGCAGGTAAAGTATCAACAACATTAGCCAACAAGGACATGCTATGCAACATAATAGGAGCCATCGGAATAACAATATCAAAACCTAATGATAGAATAAGAGAGAAAAGAATGGACGATATATGGATAGTCAAGGGGTTTTTTGCTTGCTTGGAAGCTCTGCGGAGAAGGACGGGTCATCGGGAGTGTAGTCAACGTCAGGAGCAGCAGCGTCAGCCTCGAAGTCTAACAGAGAGAAGATGGGGAAGAGACAATGAATGCAATGCAAACAGATACATGACGATTCATGACATGGCAATAAGCGATGCTAGGTGTGACCTAACGCAGTACTACGCGATACTGGCGAAGGAGAAAAACATCCGGGAAAGTATCCCCGATGTTAGGTATTTTCGGACAGATGAAACAGAGGGGGACGGTTCCATGTTCGATATCTTAGGGACATGTGACAGACGAACATAGTGCGTATTCGGAGTTGTTGGATTTTTCTGAGCAACTTTCATGTAGAAAACTTTTTCATCTGTGCTACGGTTTATTTTCTATGATTTTCTAAATTTTAAAGTTTTTTTGAAATTGTTTTAAATAAATTCGAAATTAAACTATAAATGATATGGATACACAGAAGTGTAACCATTATGCACACATGGCTAATAGGTGTGGCCAGAGGGCCCAGTTGACCTAGTCAACATTGATTGGTCAACCGATGAACAGTAGATGTGGGCTCCACCTGTCAATGTCACAAAATTCTAATTCAATTAAGAAACAAATGGGGCCACACATCATAGGGCCATTGGACTAATTGGGCCCTAATTAAATTATCAAAACCTAAACACCCACCCCTAAACTAATCAGGCTGGCCTTATCAGGCAGTTGCCCAGCCAGCCCCCCACGCTGGGCACACACGGGCACGGGGCACCAGTGGCCATGGCGTTGGCCAGACGAAGGGAGAGGCCGGTGCGGCCAGCGCGACCAGGGCGTGAGGGCAGAGGTCCTACGAGCATCGCCGAGCGCGGCAGTAGCGACGGCTAGTGGGCGTGGGGCGCGCGGCCTAGTGCTGGCAGGCGGGCAGCAGCAGACCTAGTAGGCGGGCACGGGCAGCGGTGAGCGCGGTCGGGCAAAAGAAAGCGGTGGCGAGCGACAACAACAAAAGAGCAACGGCGACAGCTAGCAAATCAGCAACAGGCAAGCGACAACCTCATGTGAGCAGCAGTAGCAGAGCAGCCGCAGTAGGTAGCTGCAGTGCTGCATCAAGCAACATCAGTAGTGGCCGGTAGTAGTCGGCGAGCTGGACCACGGGTGCACAGGCTGGCGCGCGGCCAGGATGCGGCTAGCGCACACGCGGGCGGCGTGGGGTTCTGACCAGCAGGGGCGGATCTGGACCCCAGGCCCCCAGGGCCCAGGCCCGGGGCGTCGCATTTTTTTTAGTTATTACCTATGCATGTTTTTAAATGGGCCCGGAGCTTAGCCTAATACACATCCAGCCATCCAGGGCCCAGGCCAGGCAGTTTCTCCATCGCTCACACCAGGACTAGCTCGCATGGCGCATCAGCCCACCGCTCGCCCTGCTCGGCTGCTCCCTTCGTTCCCCAGACCTAGATCGACGCAGGTAGCCACCGTCGCACGCCGGTGACTCCCCTCTGCTCCGCGCTTCCCACCTGCTCCCCTGCGGCTCCGGCCTCCGGTGCTCGCCGGCTCGCTGCCTCGACCTCTCCTGGTTCCAGGCTCACCTACTTCACCGCTCTCAGCCGCTTCCCTGCTGCTCCGGCCTCCAGTGCTCGCCGGCTCGCCGTCTCGACCTCTGCTGGCTCCAAGCGGCCATGCTGTCTTCCCTCAATCCCTCTGCTGACTGCTGCCCAGAATAGGTAATGGGGCTGTTTTCTGTTGATACAAATTTCAAAGAATAAACATTTTTTATCTGCAATCTGCTTATGGAGTTGGTTGCTGTTGTTGTCAAACATTCAATTTCACTTGAATTGTATTTGAATGTGGATGTTGTTGTTGCTAACTTGCTACAATTAAGCATTGAGTTTCTTTTTTTTATTAATACAATTGAGCCATATTTGAGGTAGCTATAGTTTGATGGAGGTTAAGTTTTTCTCTCGCGAAAAAACAAATTTGGGCCCGAGGCTTGCTTCATTCCTGGATCCGCCACAGCCGACCAGGGCCAGCAAGGCACGAGCCGGGGCGCGAGCCATGGCGCACGGGGGTGTGGTGAGGGTGAGCTTCGACAGAGCTCCGGGCGCGACGTGGTGGCTTATAGCGAAGAAATCGAGGGGGTAAAATGGGAATCGACGTGGGGCCTCACCACCGATCTAGCGGCGTGCTTGGGGAGGTCTGGGGGTGGCCGGAGGCGAGGTCGAGGCGGCTGGAGCGGAGGGAGTCGCTCGATCCGACTGTTGTGGTGCTCTCTGCCTCGGTCTAACGCACGTAGGCGACGTAGGGGAGGCAGATGAATCCTCGGCCGGAGGGTACGACGACGGGCACGCAGACGATGACAGCACGATGATTGCAAGGTTCGGGCAAGCTCACGTGATAAGGGGAGTAGCTAGGAGCCGGGTGAGTGGGGCTAGGATTTGAAGTGGGGGGGTTGACGGGGTCTTGATGCCGTCGGGGAGCCGCCGGATGGCTGTGTAATGCCCAGGATGGGACTATACCTCCTACGAGTCGAGGCACCACTTAAAGGTATAAGCCCATTCTGGAATGATCTCAAGTTTGGTATCTTTGCACGACTCATGTAAAAACAGGGATGAAATTGCAAAAGGATAGTTGGCTTACACTCGCCACGTCACACAATTCATTACATAAGCAAAACATCATCCAAATAACATCACAACCCGACTACGGGTGAAGATCCAAATGAAAGATACCAAATACATAAAGCCACAGGTCCAAATCGCCCCTAGTAGAAACCACTACTGATCATCGGGATAGTGCACATAGTATCGGCTACGTTCTTCATCGAACTCCCGGATATTAACAAATTCCCATCTGCCACATAACCGCGGGCATGACTTTCGAAAGTTTAAAATCCTGCAGGGGTGTCCCAACTTAGCCCATTACAAGCTCACGATCCGCGGAGTCGCAACTCCAAGGTGGGAAGGCCCGAGTATTCTCGGAATCCCGTGCTCAAGATACTCTGACTATGGTAAGACTAATCCAACAAATCCTCCCGGCGTGCCGACACCCTGATAGTAGCCGCGTGTATCTCGTCTCAGGCCACGACCGGATGGGTGATGCTACGGGTTTTTACCATCCCTCGGGTTTCCCCAAGGTGGCCCCGGAGGACCCCCAGTTTGGACCAACACTCATGTGGAGCACTGGCCCGGGTTGTTGATTAAAAAGAGGGTTTGTAACTCCCTATGCAAGTTTTTAGTTGTTTAGGCAAATGTAGTACCAATGTTGGGACTTGTTGGAAAAGCCTTAGCGCTAAGCGGTTTATCGAGGGGGTCCCATAACCCCAACCGTGTGAGGAACGCAAAATCAAGGAACATAACACCGGTTTATACGGTTCCTAGGGCGGCATGAGTGGAACAAATCACCAAGCAAGAGGCTTAGCCTTCCACCCATTACCAATATATAGATGATTTAGTTTAAGAGTTTATATAGTGTGATATCCCAACAAGCTTCAACATGAAGCAAGAATCTTCAAATCTTCTCCTGCAACTAGCAATGCTATAAGAGGGGCTGAGCAAAGCTTACTTAGCCAAACAAAGGTTTGCTAGGTTGGGTGGTTAGACAGATTCATGGTTACAATAGGAGGCTAAGAAACAAACATGGGCATCGAGGCAATAAGCTAAAGAGTGAGACTTCTAGCAATAGGCAAAGATAGTAATGATATCTGGGTCAGGTCATCTTGCCTGTCGAGTCGTCGATGGGATCGTAAGACGGCTCCTCGTTCTCAACCTCGGTAGTAACCTCGTTCTCGTTATCGGTCTCGGCTTCCGGCTCTACTCAACACAAGAACACACGAGGCACGAAATCAAACAAGGTGCAATGCATAATCAACATGATGCAAGTATGAGGCACTTATGATGCATGACAAGTCTATATATGATGCAATACATGGCAAGGTAGGAAGCACAGAGAAACAACACAAGAACATGAGAATGTGCTCAAGCAAGTATGATGCAAGACAAGTCTATATATGATGCAAAACATGGCAAGGTAGGAAGCACACAAAAACAACACAAGAACAACAAGTTTAAATGAGGCCGGAAACTACATATAACAAATCCGGTAAGTCCTCATATGCATAGCTTGGAATTAGTCCAGATCTGAAAAAACCTTAAGTTAAAGTTGTTAAATAGCAAGTTAACATGCACCATGATGATCTACACGAAATTCTAGTCAAGTTTCATATAAATTTTCTTTAAAACGGAGCTACGGTCTAGAAGATATGAGCAAAACAAGATAAGCATGGCAACGATGCAAGATGCACCCAAACATCAAGCAAACATATTCCAAACATGTTAACAAGATGATATTATGATTCTACATGCAAAATCACACAAGTTTCATGTAGGGCACGCTCAAAACGGAGCAACGGTTCAACACATACACTCGAAACAAGATACAATGCAAGGCTGAAACTAACAGCCACATAGCAACTTTGGAGCAAGAAATATATACTCTACAGCACTCAAACATGGTGACAAGAAGCATGGACATGAAGTAGATATATCCTACAGCAAACAACTCCATTGGAGCAACTCCATAGGAGGCATGGGTCAATAGCAACAAGCTACAACATTTTGATCATGACATTGAAAACCTAACGGTAATATTTTATAGCAACTTGGGAGCAAAAAATAAATAAGCTACATCTATCCATATGAGCAAGTGAGGGCATGGATTGATACACAACAACATATACAACAATGAATGATCAATGGCCACCACAAAACTAACATGGATTTGCCTAGGACATCAAGCAAACATAGCATCAGGATATGACAGATTCCAGACTTGGCCAAAATTTCACAAAGTGTTAAAACAGTTAAGTTGGCATGGCAAGTTTGCAAGCATGTTTAAGTCACCTCAAGGCATATCATGACAAATGGTTTGCACCACAGCAAAGACCACATGATGGAGATTCTAAAACATATTGGCATGTGACAAGGGGACAAACACCATAATAGCAAAGAGCTCTTCAAATCAGCATCTCATAACATGTTACAAAACTTAATAGCCACATGCACTTTTGCAACAGATATTTACATGGCAATATGAACTCTAACATGCATGCTACAGCAACCAACATGTAGAGCATCTCATGATGAACATTTTGACATCTCATTTGCTTCATTTGGATAAACATGCACCAAGTTATCACATCTCAAACATGGCATGAAAATAACAAGTAGCAGCAGTTTATATCAAGTAGCACTCTTGTCACGAAGATTAAGACCTCTAGATGGACTCAAACAAGCATGACACAATGGAACAAAACGTAGAGCACATCACCACGATCATTTTGGTATATCATATGCACAATTTGGACATACACACAAAAAGATATAGCCATCACAAAATGCCATCAGACAACAAAATCAAATTAGAGGAAAAACAGGGGTCAACCTCCTCGCGGATCGGGTCCACTGGCGGATCGGGTCGCGGGTCGCGGGCGCGGATCGGGACCGATAGGGTTTCGGCCCGGCTGGATCTCGATCCGGCGGATCGGGCGACACGGAGTGGCTCGGCCTCCGGCCGGCGAGGGCGCGAGAGGAGGTGATGGAGGAGCCGACCGGCGGCGCAGTGGCCGGCGGGAAGGCGCGTTGGCGCGGCCGGACAGGGGCTGGCGGGAGCGGCGAGCTCCGGCGACGACGGACGAAGGCGGCGGCGGGCGGAGGTCGCGGGGCGGAGGCGGTCAGCGATCGGCGGCCGGCGAGGCTCGCCCGGCGGGAGGAGGCGGCGGCTCGGTCACCGGAGGCGGCGGGGACGGAGCGGAGGCGGCGCGGGAGGCGCGGCCCGGTGGGCGGCGGCGGAGGGCCCGCGTCGGGCATCGCGGGCCGGCGCGGTGGGGAACGGCGGCGGGGACACGTGGCAGGAGGCAGTTGGTCCGGCGTATCCGGGCGGACGTGTCCGGATCGTCCGGACGTGTCCGGCGGCGGCGGTTGCGGTAGAACTAGGGTTTCACCCGAAAAATGGACATGGGGGGACGTTTTTATAGGCACAAGGAGCTAGGAGACTCCAAATGGGGAGCAGTTTTCAGCCGCGCGATCACAATTCGCCGACCGAGATGATGGGAAGGGTTGTGCTGGGTTAGTGGGCTGTTGTGGAGGGGGTCTTGGGCCTCAAAGAAGAGGTTCTTTTAGCCCACTGGGTTAACCGTTGGAGTACCAAACGAACTCCAAACGCGACGAAACTTGACAGGCGGCCTACACGTACCAAAACAACATCGTACGACAAGTCTTGCGTCATTCTGAAAATGTTACACGGCCACACACGAAAGAAGGACTCGGGGATGCCACGGGCACGTGTGAGAGCGTCGGAACTCGAAACGGACAACGGGAAGAGACGAGTGGGACCGGACACAAGTGACAACACAAATGTAATGCAATGCACATGACATGGAAGAAATGCACACACGCACACGACAAAACGAAGAAACCCGAAAAGAGAGAAGAGCCCGGAAAGGAATTGATGAAGCCAAAGTTTATATATTGCCATATTGGAAAAGTGTTACATCTGGGGCATTACAAACTCTCCTCTACTACGAAAAGATCTCGTCACGAGATCTAGGACTAGAAGAAGGAAGGATACTCGGAACGAAGGTGATCTTCTCGTTCCCACGTAGCTTCTCGGTCGGTATGGTGTGACCACTTAACTTTCAAGAACTTGATTGACTTGTTGCGGGTCTTGCGCTCGATTTCCTCAAGAATAGCAACGGGGTACTCACGAAAGACAAGTCTTGTTGAAGATCAATCTCCTCAAACGGAATGGTGCGTTCAGGTGTCTTGAAGCACTTGAGAAGTAGAGACACGTGAAACACATCATGAACATTAGCGAAGTTGGATGTAAGCTCAAGTTGATAGGCTAGATCGCCTCTTTTGCCAAGGATCTTGAAAGGGCCCACGTATCTAGGAGCAAGCTTTCCTTTGATACCGAATCTTTATGTTCCTTTCATAGGAGAAACACGGAGATAGACATGATCTCCAATGTCGAAAGCCAAATCACGATGCTTTCCGTCATAGTAGCTCTTTTGATGCGACTGAGCGGCCTTGAGATTCTCACGTATGACTTTGCACATTTCTTCGGCTTCTGAGATCAAGTCATTGCCAAGAAGTTGACGTTCACCACTCTCGGACCAGTTGAGAGGAGTACGGCTCTTTCTACCATAGAGGCTTTCAAACGGAGCTTTCCCGGCACTTGCTTGGAAACTGTTGTTGTAAGAGAACTCGGCAAACGGAAGGTAATCTTCCCCCTTCATGCCAAAAGAGATGACACAAGCTCTGAGCATGTCTTCGAGGATCTGGTTCACTCTTTCGACTTGACCACTAGTCTAAGGGTGAAACGCTGTGCTGAAACGGATCTTAGTGCCCATGGCAGACTGAAAGGAGTCCCAGAACTTGGATGTGAACAAACTTCCACGGTCTGAGGAGATAACTTGAGGAATGCCATGTAAGGACACAATTCTGGAAGTATACAACTCTTCCAGTTGAGCTGCATTGATGGATTCTTTGACTGGAAGGAAGTGAGCTACTTTGGTTAGCTTGTCAATCACCACAAAGATAGAATCATTCCCCTTCTTGGACTTGGGAAACCCAGTGACGGAATCCATTTCAATGTGGTTGAATTTCCACTCGGGAATAGGAAGAGGTTGGAGGAGACCGGCTGGACGTTGATGCTCTGCCTTCACTCTTCTGCAGACATCACATTCATTCACGAATTGGGCAATCTCCCTTTTCATGCGTGTCCACTAGTAAGATTGCTTGAGGTCTTGGTACATCTTGGAACTTCCAGGATGAATAGAGAGGAGGGAGTCATGTGCTTCGTTCATTATGAGCTTTCTGAGATCACCCTTGGGAACCACAAGTCTATCCTCAAAGAACAAGGTGTCCTTCTCATCAACGCGATAGCACTTGTATTTGGGAGTACCCTTTGCAATACCATGTTTCACTTTCTGCACCATAGCATCACTGAGTTGGGCCTCACGGATCTGATCTTCCAAGGTAGGAGCAACTTGAAGATTTGCAGGAAAGCCTTGCGAAACAACTTGGAGGTTGAGCTTCCTGAATGCTTCACAAAGCTCAGGCTGAAACGGCCTGATAAGGAGACTGTTGCAATATGCTATTCTGCTCAAGGCATCTGCAATGACATTGGCCTTGCTAGGTGTGTATTCGATGCTTGGATCATACTCTTGGATCATCTCAACCCAACGAGTCTGGCGAAGGTTCAGGTTCGGCTGTGTGAAGATGTACTTCAAGCTCTTGTGATCGGTGAAGATGTCGACTTTTCTGCCCAACAGAAGGTGTCTCCACGTGATCAAGGCATGTACCACTGCTGCTAGCTCGAGATCATGTGTGGGGTAGTTCTTTTCACTTGGCTTCAATTGACGAGAAGTGTATGCCACAATTTTCTTGTCATGCATTAGCACACCACCAAGTCCTTGAAGAGAAGCATCACAGAATACTTCATAGGGCTTGGACTCATCTGGAGGAGTAAGAACCGGAGCAAAGATGAGCTTTTCTTTGAGAGTTTTGAATGCCACATCACAATCCGGAGACCAGTTGTACTTGACATTCTTCTGCAGCAAGTTGGAGAGAGGCTTTGCAATCTTGGAGATGTCCTCAACGAACCTTCTGCAATAGCTAGCAAGACCAAGGAAGCTTCGGAGTTGCTTGACGTTCTGAGGGGGTTCCCAGTTGACAATCGCTTCAACTTTCTCGGGGTTGACAGCAATACCCTCAGTAGAGATGATATGGCCCAGATACAAGACCTTATCGAGCCAGAATTCGCACTTAGAGAACTAGGCATAGAACTTATGTTCACGGAGTCTGTCGAGAACCAGACGGAGGTGCTTTTCATGATCCTCTTCATTCTTGGAGAATACCAAGATGTCATCCAGATAAACAAGCACAAATTCGTTGGTGTAGGGGTTGAATATGTAGTGCATCATTCTCGAGAAGGTGGGTGGAGCATTTGCGAGGCCAAAAGACATGACTGTGTATTCATAGGAGCCGTAGCTTGTCCTGAATGCAGTCTTGTGAATATCTTCTTCACGGATACGGATCTGGTGATAACCCATCCGGAGATCGAGCTTTGAGAAAACTTTTGCTCCTTTGAGCTGCTCGAACAATTCATTGATGTTGGGGAGCGGATACTTGTTCTTTATTGTCTTCTTTTTCAATGGCCGGTAATCAACGCATAGGCTCTCCATGCCATCCTTCTTCTTGACAAATAAGACACCACATCCCCAAGGAGAAGTGCTAGGCCTGATTAGACTCATACGCTCTTGCTCATCGAGTTGTCTCTTCAACTCCTTCAACTCTTCAGGGGAGAACTTGTACGGACGCCGACATGCTGGCTCAGTACCGGGCTCGAGTTCAATGACGAATTCAACTTGACGATGCGGAGGCATGCCTGGAAGCTCTTCACGGAAAACATCTTCGTATTCATTGACCACCGGAATTTTAGAGATGGCATTAATCTCGCCCTTGTCATCGAGAGAGAATAGCCTAATTGTGTTATCTCGAGAGGCGAAGATAATCACATCTTCGTCGGAATGAGTAATCTTGACTTCCTTATTTGCACAATCAATGCGAGCATCATGCTGGGAAAGCCAATCCATCCCGAGAATAAGATCAATGTCGGAGTTGCCGAGAACAACCAGAGAAGCCAGAAAGTGGTAATCACCCAAGCGAATAGATACATCCGGAGCAAATATTTTAGAATGCATTCGTCTCCCTGGAGAAATAACGGATAACTCCCTTGGAAAACTTTTGATGTCAACATTATGCTTGGATGCAAAAGGTTGAGACATGAAAGAACATGATGCACCCGAATCAAACAACACTTTTGCAGGAATAGAGTTAACCGGAAGATTACCAATTATCACATCTGAAGAATTCTCTGCTTGAGCTGCATTCATCAGATTCACTCTTGCATGCTTGGGATTGTGCTTGACAATAGCAGTGCTGACAGGTGGAGGAGACGGAAGGCGCCTTGGGTTGGGGCACTTGTTAGCATAATGACCCTTCTGAGTGCACTTGTTGCAAACCACTTATGAGAGAGGACGGTGATAAGGAGCACTTGATTTTGAAGCTTGAAAGTGGTTCTTTGACTGGTTGCTTGGGTTGGGTGGGTGGGAGAAAGCACGACCACTAGAATTCTTGTTGTTGTTGTTGGGAGGTTGGATCACTTGGGAAGAAGAGGAGGAGTGAACAGCGTCTCTGATCCTCTTTTTTGATGCTTCCATCTTGAGCTGGGCTGCCTCTTGCTTAAGTGCCATGTTATAGAATTGATCAAACTCATCAGGCTCGAACAAGGTGAGAGCTAGTTGGAGTTCATCCTTCAGACCACCACGGAACTAATAGATCTTGCTCTTGGCATCTGGGATGTCTTTCTTGGCATAGCGGGCAAGGTTCTGGAACTTGACATTATATTGGTAGACAGTCATTGAGCCTTGCTTCAGGTTGCGGAATTGCTCACGCATACCTTCGATGACACTTGTTGGAATGTGGTGAGAGCGAATGTCCTTGTAGAAGTCATCCCAGGAGATTACACGTCCCTCTCTGGAATCTTTGTACTGCTGCCACCAATCAGCGGCTTGGTCCTTGAGTAGGAAGGCGGCAAACTTAACATAGTCCTCGGGCCTGACGTTACTGCACTCGAAATGCTTCTTGATATCTATTATCCAGTCTTCAGCATCTAGAGGGTCCACACAGTAACGGAATGCCTTTGGTTGGTTTGCCAGGAACTGGTTGAGTGTAGCAAAGTGAGGTTGGTTGAACAAATTGCCTTGGCCTTGGTTCCCATGAGCACCCTGATTTGCTTGATTTGCTTGAATGTTCTGCATCATTTGCATAAGCATCTGGGTGTTCTGGTTCGTCGCTTGCATAATTGCTCTCCAGGCATCAGACGGAGGAGGAGGGGAAGGAGGACGATCAGGAACCTCTTCACCCTCTGGGTTACCGTTGGGAACCCTTTTATGAGCCATCCTGAATGAGATGACAACTATTAGCCATTGATTGAAAGAATATATAAGCTGAATCAACGGCTCGAAATTGCAACATAGTCTTCACAAGAACATTCGAACAACAATGAACGAATGTAATCCACAATTTAATGATAACATCAATCTTCACGAGAAGCCACTTGGGAGAACAAAAGGTAAATAAATAACAACAAGGATCAGATAGAACAAATACAAGATAGAAGCTTCGTTCGACATATTCGTGCTGAAATCTTATGGAACGTGTTACAAAAGGGTTTTGCAATCCCCGGATCAGCATAGCCAAGGACCCTTTAAGATGCAACTCCCGATCGGAACAACGCCCATAAAACTACTTCACTCAGTGTAGAACCCCGAACTCCATATCATGCATTCGTTGGAAGAATGCCTATGAGCTACTAGATGAACCCACCTATTAATTTCCGAAAGTTTCCAGTTATGCAATCAGGTGTTGGGGATACAGGGGAAGCATCGCGCACTCAACTCTAATCCTACATCCAGCTGTATCCATCCTTCAACACATAACCAGTTATTTCCGGAAACTGTCTACCTCGGACCTTCGAAATGCATCTACTATACAAGCTATGGCAATACTCCCGAACTACCTCCCCAGTACTGGGTGATGTCGGGGTTATCTTGCCACTAACCGCATAGGAGAGTTTTCGATGTCGGCCGTCTTAAGTATTCCAGAACTGTTGCGATATATTTGTGACGACAACACCTCGGAGCTCAACTCCCCGGGACACTGCCACAAACCCTAATGACAGGAGGCATCGAGAACAATGTTCTCGTCACAAAGAAATCGGAACAATCCAAACAATACTCGCGTGATCCTAAAAAAAATTTGGTGAATTTTTTAGAGTAGAAGAGACAAGAGTAATCGTCAGGAGTCCTCACCAGAGTGAAAAGAGATGAGGAGCAAAAGAAATCCTACTCTCCGATATATATATATAGGACTCAAAACATTTTCAAGTGTGTGCCTAGACTCAACCGTCAACGATTCGATCAATCAGTGGGGGCTTCTAGGTCAGAGAAGGCTCTGATTACCAACTTGTAATGCCCAGGATGGGACTATACCTCCTATGTGTCAAGGCACGATTTAAAGGTATAAGCCCATTCTGGAATGATCTCAAGTTTGGTATCTTTGCACGACTTATGTAAAAATAGGGATGAAATTGCAAAAGGATAGTTGGCTTACACTCGCCATGTCACACAATTCATTACATAAGCAAAACATCATCCAAATAACATCACAACCCGACTACGGGTGAAGATCCAAATGAAAGATACCAAATACATAAAGCCACATGTCCAAATCGCCCCTAGTAGAAACCACTACTGATCATCGGGATAGTGCACATAGTATCGGCTACGTTCTTCATCGAACTCCCAGTACAGCTCCGTGCCGTCACCTGAGTAGTTCACCATGGTACCTGCATCTGGTGTGGTGTAGAATCTGTGAGCCACGGAGGACTCAGCAATCCCGTTCCCGGGTAGCAAAACTATCTAAGCCTTGGGTGTGGAACAAGGCTGAAGAAAGAATAAAGGTTGCAGCTGCACTAGCACTAGCTTACGTGTATAGAGCGAGAAGAGAAGTGCCACGAGCGTCAAAGTGATCACGAAGTGATCCTATCTAAGCACGTCAAACATAACCCCACCATGTTCACTTCCCGAACCCCTTTCGGAAAATGACCGTCACGGTTACTCACGCTGGTAGTGTGTTCTGAACATGGTGCCAAGTTTTCTACAACCGGATATTAACAAATTCCCATCTGCCACATAACCGCAGGCACGGCTTTCGAAAGTTCAAAACCCTGCATCGGTGTCCCAACTTAGCCCATTACAAGCTCACGATCAGCGGAGTCGCAACTCCAAGGTGGGAAGGCCCGAGTATTCTCAGAATCCCGTGCTCAAGATACTCCGACTAAGGTAAGACTAATCCAGCAAATCCTCCCGGTGTATCGACACCCTGATAGTAGCTGCGCGTATCTCGTCTCAGGCCACGACCGGATGGGTGATGCTATGGGTTTTTTCCAACCCTCGTTTTCCCCAAGGTGGCCCGCGGGACCCCCAGTTTGGACCAACACTCATGTGGAGCACTGGCCCGGGTTGTTGATTAAGAAGAGGGTTTATAACTCCCTATGCAAGTTTTTAGTTGTTTAGGCAAATGTAGTACCAATGTTGGGACTTGCTGGAAAATCCTTAGCGCTATGCGGTTTATCGAGGGAGTCCCATAACCCCAACCGTGTGAGAAACGCAAAATCAAGGAACATAACACCAGTTTATACGGTTCCTAGGGCGGCATGAGTGGAACAAATCACCAAGCAAGAGGCTTAGCCTTCCACCCATTACCAATATATATATATGATTTAGTTTAAGAGTTTATATAGTGTGATATCCCAACAAGCTTCAACATGAAACAAGAATCTTCAAATCTTCTCTTGCAACTAGCAATGCTATAAGAGGGGCTGAGCGAAGCTTACTTAGCCAAACAAAGGTTTGCTAGGTTGGGTGGTTAGACAAATTCATGGTTACAATAGGAGGCTGAAAAACAAACACGGGCATCGAGGCAATAAGCTAAAGAGCGAGACTTCTAGCAATAGGCAAAGATAGTAATGATATCTGCGTCAGGTCATCTTGTCTGTCGAGTCGTCGATGGGATCGTAAGACGGCTCCTCATTCTCAACCTCGGTAGTAACCTCGTTCTCGTTCTCGGCATCGGCTTCCGGCTCTACTCAACACAAGAACACATGAGGCACGAAATCAAACAAGGTGCAATGCACAATCAACATGATGCAAGTATGATGCACTTATGATGCATGACAAGTCTATATATGATGCAATACATGGCAAGGTAGGAAGCACAGATAAACAACACAAGAACATGACAATGTGCTCAAGCAAGTATGATGCAAGACAAGTCTATATATGATGCAAAACATGGCAAGGTATGAAGCACACAAAAACAACACAAGAACAACAAGTTTAAATGAGGCCGAAAACTACATATAACAAATCCGGTAAGTCCTCATATGCATAGTTTGGAATTAGTCCAGATCTGAACAAACCTTAAGTTAAAGTTGTTAAACAGCAAGTTAACATGCACCATGATGATCTACACGAAATTCTAGTCAAGTTTCATATAAAGTTTGTTTAAAACGGAGCTACGGTCTAGAAGATATGAGCAAAACAAGATAAGCATGGCAACGGTGCAAGATATGAGCATCTCTGAACTTGTCATAACTTTTGCATCCGGACTCCGTTTTAGACCGCTTTCATATCCATCTTGATATTCTCAAAGAAAGCCATCTCATGGTGACTTCCAATCATAAGTTTGAAGTAATCTTGACAAAGATTAAAGCAACTTTTACAATTGTGCCACTTTTGAGCGTCAACACATGCCCCCCTGTTTTTCGGCAAAGCAAGCGTGCCGAAAAATAATTTGTACCATGTTGGTTCTAAGGACGATGTCAACACCCCATCGCCCATTTATATGCTTAGGACGATAATTATATATCGTCCATTATTGTTCTTGAACCCTTGATGCAAACTTGGACGAAACCTTCTCAACTTCATTAACAATCCGATGATAAAATTCCATAGATATGTATCTCAGGGTCATCCTCTGAACCGTATTGTTCCCCCTTTTGCTAGGATTACGAGATAATCAACAATAAACTCTCTCCAATCCTTACTATCACCTGCAACAAAATTCATTAGTGGCCGAAGCTGTGAACTTCGGTTCGGCCTTACCTATGTTGACGAGACGAAGCATCGGCTATTGAGAGAAATGCAATACACCATGATTAACGTAGTAGTTGGATGCTTGCTGTGCCAACTCTTTTGAATTGTCATGTCTAAATATAAGAACAATTTTAAAGCAACCCAAGGTAAATTTTGCATCTAGACATATCTCAAGATAAACTATAAGTGACTCGTCAAAACATTGATAACCCTTGTATATTTGTTGCACTACTCATAACGAATCACCGAAAGCCTCAAGATGTATAGCACCTTGTCTCGCTCTCCATTCGAACTAAGGACGATGCTAGAATACTACACCGGCCATGCATTGACATATTCTTAGGACGATAGATAAATATCGGCCATTACCATGTAAACTTCATTCAAAGCACATATAGCCGAAACAAACAAATAAAATGACAAACTAAGTATTTCGTCCCTTTGGATCAGCAACAAACTTGTAGCTAATCAAATGTATAGTGACTTGGTAATACCCTGTCATGATGTAAGAAATTATATGGCATCCATGGATTAAAATAAGCCCATTGAGGGTTACCAATCATACCTGATGACGAATTCCATGACATGGGTGTTAATGGCATAGTTGAAGAATATGGATAATGTGTAGATCGAAGATGATGAAACCTTGGGCTTCGTCCTTCATAGTTTTCACTCTTTTCCTTCTTCACCTTTGCAACACTTCTTGTAATGGAAGCTTGCACATAATTCTTATTTTGAGCACTTCCTTTGGGAACCCATGCCATGTTTCTTTCTTCAAGTTCTTGTGCACTAAGTTTTTGTAATTTCTTCTTTTGCCAATATGATAAGCCGAGTGGGCACCCCGGCTGCGATTTTGTCTTGGCCAATGGCAATCCTTTTTTGGCCTTGTGCACTCTCAACTTCTTTTCTTTAGATTTGGCACTTTGACTCTTAATAATTGGTTGCTTAATCTCATTGCCTTTAGTAGCCAATGTCAACACTTTAGTTGTCTCTTTTTCATTTGAGACCAAATCTGAAGTTGCACTCTTACGACCATCTCTTTTAACACGGTAAACTTGCTTGACCACCTCTTTCTTCTTCCTTGAGCTCCGGACCGATTCCTTATGATTGAAATGGTCTTTAGCATGTGATTGTTCAAATGTTGATCTTCTCGGAGCTGCATAATATTGGTGAGATGGTCTAAAATAAGATGGAGAATGTGCCCTTGTATCATACCTGTCCCATGATGGATATGGATCTACTTGAGCATAGGGAGGCATCCACGGCATTGGCATTGGCGGCCCAAAATAAGGATATGAATATGTTGCATAAAAATTGTCACTTTGCCAATGCCGATCCTCATACTTGCGCCTTGGGGGTGATCTTGGTTTCTTTGCATGATTTGGCCGATAAGCATTCTTCTCTTCACTCTTCTTTTGATATTTATCCAATAGTTCAGCGAAGGTGATTTTTGATCTCTTACACTTGCGCTTATTCCGGCCTTTGTTTTCTTTTGGTTTGCTTTCATCGATCATTGGATTTGCTTGTTGCCCCCTAGTCCTTGGCGTCTCCATTGTAGCTTCGATGGAATTCTCGCCCTCAACATTATGTTCATTATGCTCTTCAACAACTTGTTTACTTGAAAGCTTGATCCCATCACCTGCAGTTTTTATCTTCTCTTTAAATGGATCGGCTTGAAGCAGCCGATGCAAAATTTTTTTACCATCGGGACCAATCGGAATAGACTGGTCATCTCTTGGTGTTTCAGCAAATTTCAATCGTCCTTTTTCAACTGCCGATTTAACTATTTGACGAAACATATTGCAATCCTCAAAATTATGTTTGAACGAATGATGCAACCTACAATACATTCGTCCTTGAATTGATGGCTTAACATGGTGATCAAGAATTGTAATGTAATTATTTTTCAGCAACAAATAAAATATTTGATCACACATGCTTGAATTGAAGGTATACTTCTTGTTTTCTAGCTGATCTTGCTGTTTGAACGGCTTTGGAGATAAGCAAACGAATGGTTCAGATTTGTAATCTCCCCATTCGGCTATGCATTGTGTTTTCCACTCTATCTCCGATGTCTTTGGATAAGATATTATATTAGCATCAGTTTTCTCAATAGAATTTAACCTTGGCTTTAAATTTCTGAAACGAAGATATTTAGAACATACATGTCTCAGTTGAGACCAAGTGCAAGCCAAGTATGAAATAAGCAAAGCTACCCAACTAGATATGAACCTTACATAAAGCAACGGGGAAAGCTTTGGCTGTAACAATAAGTCAATATCGGTCTTTATAAATGGCATAATGGGTTGACCAATATGTTCCATAACAAGTTTATTGCTAAGAAGTAAATTACCCTTCTTCATTGGTCTTTCAAAATTACTTATGAGAATATTTCTTATAGATGCATCAATAATGAAGTCGCGACCAAATCTTAAAATAGGTAAATTACTCTCTATGCATACCTCTTCAAATATGTTGGGAGAACATGATGGTGGTGTCACTTGAAGAACATCTTGCTCCGTATTTGGATGGCTCCCCAACACCCTTTCATCATCTTTTTCTTGATTCCGTGCATCATTGCTTTGAAGATCCATGTCAGCCGAACTTTGTTCGGCTACTTGTTCTTGTCCATGAGGCTTGTCAATTTCTATGGCACGGAACTCATAGGGCAGGAAGTAGGTTCCATTGACTTCGGAAAAATCAAGTATGACTGTTTTGCTATGCTTTCCATGCCCTTTCTCAATAACGTTTGCCTCTTTGGATTTGATGGACTCAGAATATATACTACTTGATTCGGCTTTTCTAATAACCGAATTTTCTTTGTTACCTGAATCAACAACTTTATCTTTTTGAATTTGCAAGGCTTCTCGCTCTCATCTAATTTTACCCCACATCTCAGCTTGGTGAGCTTTAAACTTTTTCATCTCAATTTCCATCCACTCTTCATGAGATTGCCCCCTAATACTTTGAGACTCCTTCGGCAATGAGGTGCCGAAACTTTGCGATTGTTTAGGAGGTACACTGGATGGTACAACACTGGGCAACTGCATCATTTGCACAACTCTAGCTTTTACAGCAGCAAAATCATGAGGCTTCCCGCCTTCTATTAGTTCTTGGCGAATAGAGTTGCACAAATCCCAAGAGAATGTAAGCTTGTTCTCAATTACCCAGTCTGGATATGGTTGCCCCCCAATGCTTTTAGACTCTTTCGGCAATGAGATGTTGCCGAAATTCTGTAATTGTGTAGGGGGGACATGATATGCCACGGTAGTAGGTGAAGGCATTTGTGCTCCTGCAGAAGTTTCATTTATTCGGCCATGACCATTAAGGTGCAGAGCCGAATTATGGACATCAACAGTTGCGTATGGTGCCAAAAAACTAGTAGCATGAGGTGTAGCATATGATGTTTGAGGGTAATTGGCCGAATAACTAGTAGTAGCATGCCCAATTCCCCTATCCACCAGCATGTTTGGATTAACATGTTGCAAATTAGTTGCCGATGAATAAAAAGATGAAACACTATGTTGCATGCCATTGAAAGATCCTACATGGGGTGTTTCAACTTGATTAACCGAACTCATCATGTTGTTCATCGGCATATGGATTTGTGGGGTTGCCGATGCATGGGAGTTGGGATACATATGTTGCATGTTGCTAAAATTATATGAAGTAGAATCATGGAGATTTTGTTGCATCGGCCCTTGCACATAATTAGATGCATGATTGATAAAGCTAGGGCTAGCCGATACATTATGCTCATTAGATGATCTAGCAACAACATATGCATTATTTGCATCTACATATGTGAATTGGGTATTCATATTACCTTTGTAGATCGCAAACCCTAGATGACGATCTCTTCGTAGCAAGAACGGGCCGGAGACCGTTCAAAGCTTCGTCCCCAGCGGAGTCGCCAAAAAGTGTGTTCGCACATGAACACGTCACCGTGTACCCTCGACGCCGGGGGTGATGCACCGCAGCTCACGTCGAAGGAGACCCATCCGGAAGCGCGGTACGCAAGCAATCCAGCGGGCGCTTTTGAAGTCCCGAAACCCCACGTGTCCGGGAGGGACCCCGTCTTGACGCGCGGCGGCTATGGGCTGCCCTAGGTCGGCCTGGTCGCCCCTAGGGCCTCGAGGTTCGCCGCCCTGCATCAAGAAGAACAGACGAAGAACGAGGAAGAAGAAGAACTAGGGTTAAGGAGAAAAGATAAAAGATAAAAAGTGGTAGATGAATTGTTTGATTGTGTGTTGTTCAATCGGCCGTCACCCCTTGGGTATATAAGAGGCGGCTGGACTTTCCGTGCAAGGAAAAGGCTTGGATTCACGTCCAAAACCCTAGCCAAATTCGGATTGGTTTTGTCCGAACTTTCCAAAACTGTTCTTTTTAAACTGGCTGTACCTTGCTGGTAATTTTTGGGATGGTAAATGACCTCGGATGGAAAAGAGCCCAAAAGCAATCTTGACCTTTTCGACGAGGCGAACAACTTTCATGTTGAACGTTTTTCGATTTGAAGCCATCTTCTAGGACAAAACGGTCACGCAATACAGGCTGTTATTCGCGCTACCCATCACACACGTGGCTGGTGGGGCGCGCCACTTATGGCTCTGTGACAGAGCTGTGTTCGGATGGCTGTAACTTTTGCATACGAACTCGGATTTGGACGATTTTTATATAAAAATCGACCGTTTCGACGAGACGCACAACTTGCATGTTGAAACTTTTTCCATTTGAAGTCATATTAGTTGGGTTTCAAGCCATTCTTTAATCTGGTGTCATCATGAGCATCTCTGAACTTGTCATAACTTTTGCATCCGGACTCCGTTTTAGACCACTTTCATATCCATCTTGATCTTCTCAAAGAAAGCCATCTCATGGTGACTTCCAATCATAAGTTTGAAGTAATCTTGATATAGATTAAAGCAACTTTTACGATTGTGCCACTTTTGATCGTCAACAGTAGGGCACGCTCAAAACGGAGCAACGGTTCAACACATACACTCGAAACAAGATACAATGCAAAGCTGAAACTAACAGCCACATAGCAACTTTGGAGCAAGAAATATATACTCTACAACACTCAAACATGATGACAAGAAGCATGGACATGAAGTAGACATATCCTACAACAAACAACTCCATTGGAGCAACTCCATAGAAGGCATGGGTCAATAGCAACAAGCTACAACATTTTGATCATGACAATGAAAACCTAATGGTAATATTTTATAGCAACTTGGGAGCAAGAAATAAATAAGCTACATCTATACATATGAGCAAGTAGGGAATGGATGGATAGACAACAACATATACAACAATGAATGATCAATGGCCACCCCAAAACTAACATGGATTTGCCTAGGACATCAAGTAAACATAGCATCAGGATATGACAGATTCCAGACTTAGCCAAAATTTCACTAAGTGTTAAAACAATTAAGTTGGCATGGCATGTTTGCAAGCATGTTTAAGTCACCTCAAGGCATATCATGGCAAATGGTTTGCACCACAGCAAAGACCACATGATGGAGATTCTAAAACATATTGGCATGTGACAAGGGGACAAACACCACAATAGCAACGGGCTCTTCAAATCAGCATCTCATAACATGTTACAAAACTTAACAGCCACATGCACTTTTGCAACAGATATTAACATGGCAATATGAACTCTAACATGCATGCTACAGCAACCAACATGTAGAACATCTCTTGATGAACATTTTGACATCTCATTTGCTTCATTTGGATAAACATGCATCGAGTTATCACATCTCAAACATGGCATGAAAATAACAAGTAGCAGCATTTTATATCAAGTAGCACTCTTGTCACGAAGATTAAGACCTCTAGATGGACTCAAACAAGCATGACACAATGGACCAAAACGTATAGCACATCACCACGATCATTTTGCTATATCATATGCACAATTTGGACATACACACAAAAAGATATAGCCATCACAAAATGCCATCAAACAACAAAATCAAATTAGAGGAAAAACAGGGGTCAACCTCCTCGCGGATCGGGTCCACTTGCGGATCGGGTCGCGGGCGCGGATCGGGCCCAATAGGGTTTTGGCCCGGCTGGATCTCGATCCGGCGGATCGGGCGACGCGGAGGGGCTCGGCCTCCGGCCGGCGAGGGCGCCGAAGGAGGTGGTGGCGGAGCCGGCCGGCGGCGCGGTCGCCGGCGGGAAGGCGCGGTGGCGCGGCCGGACGGCGGCCGGCGGGAGTGGCCGAGCTCCGGCGACGGCGGACGAAGGCGGCGGTGGGCGGAGGTCGCGGGGTGGCGGCGGTCGGCGGCCGGCGAGGCTCGCCCGGCGGGAGGATGGGGCGGCTCGGTCACCGGAGGTGGCGGGGACGGAGCGGAGGCGGTCGGGAGGCGCGGCGGCGGAGGGCCCGCGTCGGGCCTCGCGGGCCGGCGCGGTGGGGAACGGCGGCGGGGACACGTGGCAGGAGGCGGTTGGTCCGGCTTGTCCGGGCGGACGTGTCCGGTCCGTCCAGACGTGTCCGGCGGCGACGGTTGCTGTGGAACTAGGGTTTCACCCAAAAAATGGACATGGGGGGACGTTTTTATAGGCACAAGGAGCTAGGAGACTCCAAATGGGGAGCGGTTTTCGGCCACACGATCACAATTCGACGACCGAGATGATGGAAAGGGTTGTGCTGGGTTAGTGGGCTGTTGTGGTGGGGGTCTTGGGCCTCAAAGAAGAGGTTCTTGTAGCCCACTAGGTTAACCGTTGGAGTACCAAACGAACTCCAAACGCGACGAAACTTGACAGGCGGCCTACACGTACCAAAACAACATCGTACGACAAGTCTCGCGTCATTCCGGAAACGTTACACGGCCACACACGAAAGTAGGACTCGGGGATGCCACGGGCACGTGTGAGAGCGTCGGAACTCGAAACGGACAACGGGAAGAGACGAGTGGGACCGGATGCAAGTGAAAACACAAATGCAATGCAATGCACATGTCAACATGACATGGAAGAAATGCACACACGCACATGACAAAACGAAGAAACCCAAAAAGAGAGAAGAGCCCGGAAAGGAATTGATGAAGCCAAAGTTTATATATTGCCATATTGGGAAATTGTTACATCTGGGGCATTACAGGCTGCCACGCGGATGGCCGAGGCCATGGCGGCCATCAGAGATGGCCACGCTCCCCTCCCCCCTATAGTAGATGAAGGAGGCAACGGGGAGGGACTAACTGGGCTGACCAGGGGTGTTTAGGCCCATAGGGAAACATGGGGGGGGGCTCTTTTCCTTTTCTCTTGTTTCTGTAACTTTTATCTTTTTTGTTTTGACTTTATTTTTAAAAGAAAACTAGTTTTATAAAATGTGAAACTTGGTCCATAAATAGTTTTGCTAATTTATACACTGCCATAAAAAAGGTTTGAGAGTTACTTAAACGTTTTGGAATTTTATAATTTAAAAAGCAACTAAAATATTGTATTGGCCCCTGTTTTAGTTATTTTAGGGCACTTAAACACTTTATATAATGTTGGTATCATCATGAAAATTATCCAGTGATTATTATCAATATTATGAACATTTTAGTTTTACTGTTTGAAGAAATAATGTATTTAACTTTATTTTAAATTTGAAAATGCCTTCGATTTTTATCAAGTGGCAATTTGTCATAGTTAAACTTGATGGCATGGCACCATTAGTGTGAGGCCACTATAGCATGACACTGGGGGTGTTACAAATCTCCTCCATTACAAGAAATCTCATTGTGAGATTTAATAGGTGGAGTAAGGGGGGAAAGTTTTGGTTACGAAATTCTAACGGGTCCTCCTTGTATTGGTCGCCCTTCTCGAAGAAGTTGATCCCTACCGCTGATGTCTTCATTGCTTCGCATCAATGCATCATGATGAAGTTGTCGTGCTTCCTTCTGGATCTTCACCGTACTTACGAAGGGACAAGGGGTAACTTCGAAAGAATAGAACTTACAAGGTTTGTCGGAACCCCGATCCTAAGTCACACCGGTCTAGCATGTAACATATCATATCACTTTGCGGCCTCATGCACGGTATCCCCACGGGTGCCACCTTACCTGACCCGGGACCATTTGCGCATTTTGGCTCACGTATATGATAGTGTCGCTAGCATCAATATGACAGAGAACCCGGGCCGACATGACTAATTGTAAACCAAAAGTGGCGCTAAATTACAGGGACATGCATACATGACCCAGCAACGAACGTGTCGTACATCAACGTATGAACCCAAGTCGTAGCAAGCTACAAGGACTTCAAGGAATAACGCGTGACATTTCCCTGAAGGGACAGACACAGGAACGAAGAAGGACACATGCCGGCCAGCCTAAGTGTTCCGGAGCAGTAGCAAGCTACCAAGGCTCGGTGGAAGCACTAGGAGGCATTTCCCTATAAGATAGGCTATCAAGGGTAAACAACTAGGTGTCGGGTCCCACACATAGCAATACACATTACACGTACACATAACATGCAAGTATGTGATGTAAAACATGGCATCACAATAACTCAACAACTCATATAGATAAAGGCCCAGAAGAGCCATCATAGCATTTATTACAAGGAGTGGGTCAACCCAACATATAGAGCATACAGGCAACAGAAGCATAAACATGTCTGAGTACAAACATCTGAAAAAGGAAGAAGGATATCAAGCCTGACTATCTACAAGACCCTCCCAAGGGTACAAGATTGTAGCTGAGGTAACAAGCTAAACGTCGAAGTCCACGTGGAACCACTAGTGAGACTGAAGTCTCTCTGCAAAACGTAAATTAAGGAAACGTGAGTACAAAGGTACTCAGCAAGACTTACATCAGAACTAGCTACATATGCATCATTATCAACAAAGGGGGTTGTGGGGTTAAACTGCAGCAAGCCAGCTTCGACTCAGTGGCTATCATGTACTACGACTGCTGGTAACTCTTTTGAGGTGGCGCACATGAGTCCACATATTCACCAATCAATACACCACTATGGATCCTCTCCCGTCTCCCTACGAGAAGGCCATCCATAGCACTCACGCTTATCTTGCGCATTTTAGAGTATCCACTTTCACTTGTCAATGAACTGTATAGGCAACCCAGTAGTCCATTACTGCGGACGCGGCTATTCGAATAGATCATGTTAACCCTGCAGGGGTGTACTTCTTCACACACGCTCTCGCCACTTACCGCCATGTACACACCAAGTCTCTCGGCAACCTTCAAGAGGAAGCCTGGCGAGGGTGTCGGCCATGACCTGACTAACCACACAAATCTCTAGTCCAGGTTTATCACCTATTTGGGTTCCATCCGCAAGGAGATCCGGCCGGGGTGTCGGTCACGGACCCAAACAATGTGTACATGGTTCCCGAGACACCAAATGGGCGACTCGGTACACCGGGCCACGGTGTATCTACCACGTCATAGCCCACCCCTAGGGTGAGCGCTACGCACGGCCTCCAACACATATCCTACAAACGCCAGAAACTAGTTACAGCTCCTGGACACATATCGAGGCGATTAATAAGTCGAGAGAGCTTGGATTGCCCGAAGCCCAATGTGTGGTAGTAACTGTCTTGGATCACAGACACAGAACTCAGTTCCTGAAGAAGACTTCAATGAGACAACCCACCATGTACTCCTATATGGACTCTCATCGCTACCTTGACCAAATCGTGTTCACACACTTAGCTCTCAATAGTAGGACGTATTCACCTCCATTCCAATCCATCCCAGATGAATCGGCCCTGACACAACTCTAAGCATACCAGGAATAAGAAGCAAGCATGAATGAGTAGGCACAACATGGCTCAAACAACTCATACTCATGCTAGTGGGTTTCAACTATTTACTGTGGCAATGACAGGTCATGCAGAGGAAAGGTGTAACACCCCAAATTTTTGAGTTGGTTTTCTTCCAAAATTTTGGCCTTTTTGGAAGGGGGTTGTTTGATCTTCTCTTAAAACCCTTCTAAAATCCCTTCTGGCCAAAGTTTGAGTGTCTTCTCAAGCTTGGTTTTTGGCCTTAAAGTTTTTCTCTTGTGTTTGGTTCAAGCACAAGTTGAGTTTCAAAAAAGTGGTTGTTTGAATTCGCCCCTTCTTGAGTTATGCTTTTCAAATTTGGTCTTGAACTTATCTCCCCCCCAACCTTCATCTTGCCATGACCCCAACAGAGATATTTCTCTCCAAGACTCTCTTCACACCTTAGGGCAAGTCTTTCATCAATTCCAGTAAGTTTTAACCTTATTAGGATTTTTTCTTCTATTTATTTTACTCCAAAAACTAATTCCATCTTTTATAGTGGGCCTTGGTGATTTACAAAGGAACCACCATGCCTAGCTTGTTGTTTGATTCCAAACCAACTCTACTAGATAGTCTTTAGTACCCACAACCTAGATCCATCTTGTTTCACTGGTCCATAGTTCAAAATTTTCAAATTTCACCTGCTGCAAGTTTGGACCAGATTTGCAAAATTTGGTGAAATTCATATTTTTTTCTTCTTCCAAAAATTCTGTGAAAAATCAGGCAGCCTCTAGATACATCAAGAGGCCACTCCACCAAAAATCAGCCCCAGAAACATTACACACATACCAGAAGCATTTCATCAAACACTTGGCATACACTGTACTGTCAGCTGTTAACTGAAACTGTCGACAGACAGTTCGACAGTTCGTCAGTTTCGTCAGTTTCATCAGGCGCAGCGACAAACCTCGCCAGTACCTCCTTGGCCCGATGCCGCACTGCACCTTCTTCTTATCCAGTGCGCCGCACGCTCGCTTGGCCGCTTCTGGGCGTCGGTGACGCTCTGGCCCGACCGCGCCGGCGACTGCCACGGCAACAGAGCCGCCCGTGGCGGCTGACATAAATCACCCCGCGACTCAACGCTGTTTGGCGCCGCCCAAATCACCCCAACGCTCTGCGTGTCCACCTCCAGCGCCAGCGCACGCCTGCCGCACCGTCGCCGTGGCCTGGCACGCGCAGAGCGCGATTTCTGCCGCCGACGTGCCGCGCGGCCGTTCCGTCGGGGACAGCCCGTAACTCCCTCTCCCCTGCTAAGTTAGGTGCGGGAATGGAACCACTACAGCTCCTAGATGATGCTCAAGCCACTAACTCCGCCGCCCGACCACTGCAGCACGGTAATCGACTCGCTAGACTTATCCGTTCATGGCAGCCACCTCGAGCCGGCTATATAAGGCACCCCCGAGCTCGTTCTCGAGCCCGCACACCTTCACTACCTCCCTAGACCACGCCCAGCCTCTAGAAGAGCCTCGAGGGGCCCTTCTTCTCCAACTCCGGCCAACTCCCTCCGCCTCGGGCTCCAGCTTCGTTCACTCCGGTGAGAGCTTCTCCGCCGCCATGGACTCGAGCGTAGCACCCTCGCACCCACCTAGACCTAACCCCCACCTCAATTTGATCCCAGGAACCCTCTCCGACGAGGTCCACTACCACCCGAGCCGCCGTCCGCCGGAGACAGGGTTGCCGTTGACGTGGGGCTCGCCGACACTCAACTCCACCACCGTTTGACGCGGAAGACCACCGAGAAGCCGTACGTATCACTCCCCTCCCCTAACTCGCCGTGGATCGACGCCGACGATCACCGCAGCACCGGCGCCGGCGCGGCTCTGTTTCCAGTTTTCAAACCCGACGAGTGGGGCCTCTTGTCAGCCTCACATCTCTGCCCCCGAATCGTTTTCTGTAAGCGCCTTCGAGCAAAGTACGTTTTCTCCTTCAGTTGACGTACTGCGTACCGGTTCGCTTTGCTGTTTTCTGTTCTAGCCCCTGGAACTTTTCTGTTTCATTACAGATGAGTCCCTGGACAGAAACTCTAATATCTTTTAATCTAAAAATGATTTTGAGTTGATTCTTTTTCTATCCTCTTCCGTTTTCTGCCTAGTTTTTTTTCATATTTATGTGGAAATTTTTGGAACAACTTTATTTGCACGCGCGGTATTTATGTTAGTATTTATTTGCTTGAATACGTAGATACCGGAGGCCGTGACGGAGACGCGAACCACACCGAGTTAGGCATCGACTTCTCAGAACCAGGCAAGCATGTTTGAACTTTTGATATGATGAGTGTGTTGCATGTTTGCTCGAGTAGTTCGTTTCATAAGCATGATCATATGGGCATATGTGTATGGTTATATTTCATGCTAGTAAGCTTCGGGTGAGTCCCGAAGGATAATGTTTGAACCACCTCGATCATATGGTGATATGATGGGTGGAATGCTGGTATTGTTGGAGCATGCCAGTAGTTGGTTAACTCAGTATCAAGGGAGATCATGTCATGATTCCGTTCGTCTCCTTTTTCGGTACTATCATAAGCCGTCTGTTGGGATTACGGTCTAGTCAGTTGTAAACCACTTCCCGAGTACACACCAAGTATAGGGGCCGGGATGAGGGTTCCATGGCCCTGGATTAAAGCCCGTCATCCGGTCAGGGGGCATGGGTGTTTCCGGTTGGGAACGAGAGGGGGGCACCCCTTAGAGCGCGCATATATAAATTTGATCCCATGCTATTCGAGGTTGTAGCCTCCCCGTCTTAAAGTTTTCCGTGAATGTCGTCGCGGGTGATTCCGGACGACAGGATGTTAATTGGGTGTGTACTGGTTGGCTGGGTTTCTACTAAAACACCGTAGACGGGACTAGCCCACGTGGCTAGTAGAACCCGTTGGCTATGAGTTAATAGTACAATCTCTGCAGAGTTAAATTCCTTCAGTAGCCATGTTTATGGCCTAGGGTCAATCTTCATATCAACCCGGTGACCGTCTCTAGTATATTCTTGTTGGTAACCAGAATAGTGTTTTCGTCAAGTTCATTTGGTAGATGAACTCACCAACTATCTCTGTATTGATTTACTTTCCGAAGTATTTCATCATTATACTATTGTTATTTATAAGCCCTTTATGTGATGTCGCTCAGACGTCCGACTGTGGCATTCTTTTATTTATAAGCCCTTTATGTGATGTCGCTCAGACGTTCGACTGTGGCATTCTGTTATTTATAAGCCCTTTATGTGATGTCGCTCAGACGTCCGACTGTGGCATTCTTTTATTTATAAGCCCTTTATGTGA
>LR738714.1:153638918-153744097 GCA_902687465.1 Secale cereale | reverse complement strand
CATGACCCCAACAGAGATATTTCTCTCCAAGACTCTCTTCACACCTTAGGGCAAGTCTTTAATCAATTCTAGTAAGTTTTAACCTTATTAGGATTTTTTTCTTCTATTAATTTTACTCCAAAAACTAATTCCATCTTTTATAGTGGGCCTTGGTGATTTACAAAGGAACCACCATGCCTAGCTTGTTGTTTGATTCCAAACCAACTCTCCTAGATAGTCTTTAGTACCCACAACCTAGATCCATCTTGTTTCACTGGTCCATAGTTCAAAATTTTCAAATTTCACCTGCTGCAAGTTTGGACCAGATTTGCAAAATTTGGTGAAATTCATATTTTTTCCTTCTTCCAAAAATTCTATGAAAAATCAGGCAGCCTCTAGATACATCAAGAGGCCACTCCACCAAAAATCAGCCCCAGAAACATTGCACACATACCAGAAGCATTTCATCAAACACTTGGCATACACTGTACTGTCAGCTGTTAACTGAAACTGTCGACACACAGTTCGACAGTTCGTCAGTTTCGTCAGTTTCATCCGGCGCAGCGACAAACCTCGCCAGTACCTCCTTGGCCCGACGCCGCACTGCACCTTCTACTTATCCAGTGCGCTGCACGCTCGCTTGGCCGCTTCTGGGCGTCGGTGGCGCTCTGGCCCGACCGCGCCGGCGACTGCCACGGCAACAGCGCCGCCCGTGGCGGCTGACAGAAGTCACCCCGCGACTCAACGCCGTTTGGCGCCGCCCAAATCACCCCAGCGCTCCGCGTGTCCACCTCCAGCGCTAGCGCACGCCTGCCGCACCGTCGCCGTGGCCTGGCACGCGCAGAGCGCGGTTTCTGCCGCCGACGTGCCGCGCGGCCATTCCGTCGGGGACAGCCCGTAACTCCCTCTCCCCTGCTAAGTTAGGTGCGGGAATGGAACCACTAAAGCTCCTAGATGATGCTCAAGCCCCTAACTCCGCCGCCCGACCACTGCAGCACCGTAATCGACTCGCCGGACTTATCCGTTCACGGCAGCCACCTCGAGCCGGCTATATAAGGCACCCCCGAGCTCGTTCTCGAGCCCGCACACCTTCACTACCTCCCTAGACCACGCCCAGCATCTAGAAGAGCCTCGAGGGGCCCTTCTTCTCCAACTCCGGCCAACTCCCTCCGCCTCGGGCTCCAGCTTCGTTCACTCCGGTGAGAGCTTCTCCGCCGCCGTGGACTCAAGCGTAGCACCCTGGCACCCACCTAGACATAACCCCCACCTCAATTTGATACCAGGAACCCTCTCCGACGAGGTCCACTACCACCTGAGCCGCCGTCCGCCGGAGACAGGGTCGTCGTCGACGTGGGGCTCGCCGACACTCAACTCCACCACCGTCCGACGCGGAAGACCACCGAGAAGCCGTACGTATCACTCCCCTCCCGTAACTCGCCGTGGATCGACGCCGGCGATCACCGCAGCACCGGCGCCGACGCGGCTTTGTTTCTAGTTTTCAAACCCGACGAGTGGGGCCTCTTGTCAGCCTCACATCTCTGCCCCCGAATCGTTTTCTGTAAGCGCCTTCGGGCAAAGTATGTTTTCTCCTTCAGTTGACGTACTGCGTACCGGTTCGCTTTGATGTTTTCTGTTCTAGCCCCTGGAACTTTTCTGTTTCATTACAGTTGAGTCCCTGGACAGAAACTCTAATACCTTTTAATCTAAAAATGATTTTGAGTTGATTCTTTTTCTATCCTCTTTAGTTTTCTGCCTAGTTTTTTGTCATATTTATGTGGAAATTTTGGAGCAACTTTATTTGCACGCGCGATATTTATGTTAGTATTTATTTGCTTGAATACGTAGATACCGGAGGCCGTGACGGAGACGCGAACCACACCGAGTTAGGCTCCGACTTCTCAGAACCAGGCAAGCATGTTTGAACTTTTGATATGATGAGTGTGTTGCATGTTTGCTCGAGTAGTTCGTTTCATAAGCATGATCATATGGGCATATGTGTATGGTTATATTTCATTCTAGTAAGCTTCGGGTGAGTCCCGAAGGATAATGTTTGAACCACCTCGATCATATGGTGATATGATGGGTGGAATACTGGTATTGTTGGAGCATGCCAGTAGTTGGTTAACTCAATATCAATGGAGATCATGTCATGATTCCGTTCGTCTCCTTTTTCGGCACTATCATAAGCCGTCTGTTGGGATTACGGTCTAGTCAGTTGTAAACCACTTCCCGATTACACACCAAGTAGAGGGGCCGGGATGAGGGTTCCATGGCCCTGGATTAAAGCCCGTCATCCGGTCAGGGGGCATGGGTGTTTCCGGTTGGGACCGAGAGGGGGCACCCCTTAGAGTGCGCATATATAAATTTGATCCCATGCTATTCGAGGTTGTAGCCTCCACGTCTTAAAGTTTTCCGTGAATGTCGTCGCGGGTGATTCCGGACGACAGGATGTTAAATGGGTGTGTACTGGTTGGCTGGGTTTCTACTAAAACACCGTAGACGGGACTAGCCCACGTGGCTAGTAGAACCCGTTGGCTATGAGTTAATAGTACAATCTCTGCAGAGTTAAATTCCTTCAATAGCCATGTTTATGGCCTAGGGTCAATCTTCGTATCAACCCGGTGACCGTCTCTAGTATATTCTTGTTGGTAACCAGAATAGTGTTTTCGTCAAGTTCATTTGGTAGATGAATTCACCAACTATCTTTGTATTGATTTACTTTCCGAAGTATTTCATCATTATACTATTGTTATTTATAAGCCCTTTATGGGATGTCGCTCAGACGTCCGACTGTGGCATTCTTTTATTTATAAGCCCTTTATGTGATGTCGCTCACACGTCCGACTATGGCAATCTGTTATTTATAAGCCCTTTATGTGATGTCGCTCAGACGTCCGACTGTGGCATTCTTTTTATTTATAAGCCCTTTATGTGATGTCGCTCAGACGTCCGACTGTGGCATTCTTTTTATTTATGAGCCCTTTATGTGATGTCGCTCAGACGTACGACTGAGGCATTCTTGTTATTTATTTTTGCTATAAGCCCTTTATGCGGTGTCGCTCAGTCGCCCGACTGTGGCCTGCTATCATTCGTTATTTTCCTATGAGGCGTCACTCAGACACTCGTTTGGTCTCCTTCTATTTTATCTTATGGATTTCGGGAGGATTACCGCCCGACTTCTATCGTCACATACAGCTCATTAATATTTTATTCCGGTCGCATTTTTGCTGGAATACTCATATGCATCATGTTGGCATTTATTATACCTTAAGTCCGAACTGTCTTGCGAGTACATTCAAAGTACTCACCTGGCTTGTTGATTTGGCCAGATGTGGACGAAGGCGATCTCATGGATGAAGAGTTCGATAGCGAGTCCGACGCTTAGTGGAGTCCCAGTCAGTCCCTTGCGATCCTGGAGTTGATCACTGTTTTATAACCGCTTCCGCCTACCACCAAATAAATTTATTGGGTCTCACTCCGATACTCGATGAGCTGTAATATTTTGGAGTCACACCACCCACTTCACTGTGACATATTCCACCACTTTTTATTACGAGTTAGTAGTCTGCCACCCTGCCTTGTGTCTTATCCGCCTCTATGTATTATATTGACACACTTGTAATAAAATTGTTGAGCAACCCCCAGCTCATCCTCGTATAATATTCAGTGTACTGGAATCCTGTATCAAGGAATTGTCTGCCAGCAAGGAATTATATTCCCCGCTGGTTTAATAAAAAGGTCGGTCTTCCGGTAATTATTTTACTGAAGGACCGGTCCCGACAAAAAGGGGTTCAGCTACCGCAGCAAATAGCAGTTAAATCATTGTTGTCCTAATGCAGTAAAAGAGAGCAAGAGCGAGAGAGTGGGATTTTATTAGAATGTTCAATGGGGGTTGCTTGCGTGGCAATTCTGAAGATAATATAGTTCTTCATCGGTGTCATCGATGTCATCGTCGGAACCACGTCTAATGAGAGGGGACAAATATCGGCAACAGAGAAGGAACACAATCAATGCAATGCAACAATATGATGCATGCTCATGACATGGCAATATGCTGTGGTTTGAGCTAATGCAACTAGCAACAATTTAAATGAAGTTGGTTTGAATCCAAGATTCAAATTCAAACTCCATATGTGATTATTCAAATGTCATTTAGTTGATTTGACCTGATCAGCAGGCATAAGTTGTTCAAACATGCATGAAAATGCCATAAACAGATTCTTTGGATTTTTCTGATAATTTTTCATATATAAATTATTTCATTTGGAGTTACGGTTGATTTTCTCTAACTTTTAGAAGTTTTGAGTATTTTCTGAAATTCATAAATTATTTACTGTTTTATTTAAATTCTAGAAACAATTGCTGCGTCAGCATGACGTCTTTGTGATGTCAACAAGTCAACAGGGGCCGGTCCAGGTCAAACCTGATACGTAGGGCCCACATGTCATTGATACAGTGCTAATTAGCGACTAGGTTTAAACTAAACCAAACTTAACAATGGCTGGCCCAACCTGTCATTGACCCAGGGGTCAATGGATTAGTGCCTAATGGCGTTTCCACCGGAGTTAGGCCACCGGCCATGGCCAGACGCGACGGAGGTGCTCGGGAATCACCCACAGGGCTTGGTTCGTGGCGTGCTTGGGCTCGTTGGAGAGCCATTTCTGGCGCGCGTCGAACTGTGGTGGTGGGCGGGCCTGTGGTGGCCGGAGCCGATGAAGGCGAGATCGTGAGCGGCGGCCGGAGCTCGGGTGGGTGCGGGACTGGCGCTACGGCTTGCAAGTGAGTTGTCCGTCGCGCTAGCGTTGCTCTACGGAACGTTGTGAGTGCAACGGAGGGACGTGTGGGACCATTTGATCACCGTGGCTTCGTCGGCGATGAGCCCGTGCATCGGCAGCTGTTGCTAGCAAGGGGGCGGTGGCTACGGCAATCACATGGAGACGGGGTTAGGGGGGAATTACCGGGGGCTCACAACGCATCGGTTGGAGTACTCGGAGGGTTTGGGGAAGGCCTGCAGACGACGAAGCGACGACGGCGATCGCCAGATCCCGCGGAAGAAGACGGCGGCGTTCAGGATGAAGCAGGGCTTCCCGACCCGTGCAGATCGGTGAGGAGGAAGAGGTGGTCGAGGCGGAGCTCCTGGGCAATTCGGGTGATCGTGAGGAGCAAGGTGGTCGCGGGTTCGACGGCGGCGAGCGAACGGTGGCTTCGGCCATGGCGGGGAGAGGGCGAGGGAAAGAGTTGGGGGGTGAGGGGGTCAGACGGATCCGGACGGTAGCGGGGAGGTGAGCGGTGGCATTGCGTTGGCTAGGGGAGGTGTGCCGCGCCGAACACACGCGCGCGCCGGTCACGTGCCTTGTCCGAATGGCGGGAGGAGGGAGACGACTGGCACTGGGCCAGCCAGTGGGCTGCTAGGTGAGTGAGGTGGGTTTCTCTCTCTTCTCTTTGTGTTTTTCTATTTTTCTATTTATTCTGCTATGTTTTGCATCAGTAAAAATACTAATTCATTTTGTAAAATCCTGAAAATAATTGTGGGCACTTTTGAAAATATTTTCAACAGCCCTGAAATGCTTTCAAGATTATTTGGACATTTAAAATATTTTATAGAATTTAAATGTCCCAATTCAAATACTTATGATTTAATTCAAAAATCCAGAGTTGACCTAGAAAAATGTGCACCATTTTTGGAAGAGGTTTTTAGCCAATTCAAAAATGATGAACTTTTCTAAAGGGCATTTTAGGTTCATTGAAAAAGATTTTATTTATGACCGTAGTTGAATTTCATTTGTTTCTAGGGTTTATCAGTCCCGATTTCAAATTTATTTGAATTTTAAACATGATGACATGATGATCAAGCAAAGACAATAGGGGCTAAGCTAGGGCTGTGACAACTCACCCCCACTAAACAAGAATCTCGTCCCGAGATTCAAGACGTGAGGTAAGAAGACAGAGGGGACACAAGGCCAACACAATCTTCATGATCCAGGTTGCACTTCATAAGGACGTTGATTCGTTGCATCAGGTTGATCTTGACATCCTCGCTTTTGGGATCTTCATCCAACTTGATGACGACGAAAGAAATTCTACATGAAAAGGTCTCCTCGAAGATCAAGCACTCAGGATCAACTCACGGAGTGAGACGTAAGAACACCTCTTGAGTTGAGACTCAAAACTCATATCAGGGGATGGAAAGACACATATGACGGAGGTTCAATTTGGTAGGCAATAATTTCACACTTAAAGAAGATGGTGAACAATGTCACCAAACGGGGCACCTTAGAGAAGGTGACTCGTAGGACTATTCCTTTAAGTGGCAAAAAGAATTACTTTTGATATAAAGATCATTGAAACTCTCTATACCAGCCTATGGTAAATCACAATCGACCATTTGAAGGAGTTTGAAAGGATAGCATACTTAGACTAGAATGGATGATGTGGACTACCTTGTTGAAGACAACACAATGGATGATTTTCGTTTATCATCGGAAATGGATGGGACCCATGGTACGACCAGTTTTGAAGATGATCCTGAACAACAATTACTGAGAAGGGCAGCCCATGGAAATTTGGCACAATGGCGGCGCGCGCTGGGAACAAAAATCAAATGTTGGGAATGTTCCAACCATCATATCTGCCTGAGATTCAGATCCGATTGGTTTCAGGATATTCCAGACTTAGCATGTCTGAAAAAGAAAGGTTGCAACACAAATTGATGATATAACGTTGCGATATTCTCGGGAAATGAACTATGATAGCAAGCTCCAAAACATGAGCTAGTTTTGCTACACACATGTGAACATGTTGTCCCAAACGAGCATGACCACATAGAATTCTTACAACAAAACACTATCGAGCTCTAGATGGGAATCACCATCGAGGATATCAAAGTCCTTATATACTTATCTGGACTTATTATTCCTGAACGAATCAATCAGTGGCTTGGTGTGCTAGGGATACATATAGAATGAAGGTTGCAAGTCTCCAAACCACAGAATACTTCGCACATATGCATGACTAACTTGGGATGATTCCAGAGAAAGCAAAACAAACTTTCTCAAACTCACGGTGGTGCTACCTCTTGAGCTTGCGTTGTATTCCCTCGAAGAGGAAAGGGAGATGCAGCACAGTAGCGTAAGTATTTCCCTTAGTTTTTGAGAACCAAGGTATCAATCCAGTAGGAGACCACGCGCGAGTCCCACACACCTGCACAAACAAATAAGAACTTCGCAGCCAACACAATAAGGGGTTGTCAATCCCTTTATGGTCACTTACGAGAGTGAGATCTAATAGAGATGATAGGTATTTTTTGGTATTTTTTTGGTTTAATAAAACAACAAATAAAAGCAAGAAAGGTAAAGTTGATGTAGATTGATATGTTGAGAATAGACCCGGGGGCCATAGTTTTCTCTAGTGGCTTCTCTCATGATAGCGATATTCTACGGAGGGTAAACGAATAATTGTCGAGCAATTGATAGAAAAGCGAATAATTATGAGACTATCTAGGCATGATCATTGTACATAGGCATCACGTCCGAGACAAGTAGACCGAAACGATTCTGCATCTACTACTATTACTCCACACATCGACCGCTATCCAGCATGCATCTAGTGTATTGAGTTCATACAAACAGAGTAACGCCTTAAGCAAGATGACATGATATAGAGGGATAAACTCAAGCAATATGATGAAAACCCCATCTTTTTATCCTCGATGGCAACAATACAATATGTGCCTTGTTGCCCCTACTGTCTCCAGGAAAGGACACCGCAAGATTGAACCCAAAGCCAAGCACTTCTCCCATTGCAAGAACTATAGATCTAGTAGGCCAAACCAAACCAATAATACGAAGAGGCTTGCAAGGATATTATGAGCACACATAATAAGTTCAGAGAAGAACCAAATATCTTTAATAGATAACCTTGATCATAAACCCACAATTCATCGGATCTCGGCAAACACACCTCAAAAAGAGATTACATCGAATAGATCTCCTCGAAGATCGAGGAGAACTTTGTATTGAGATCCAGAGAGAGAGAGAGAGAGAGAAGAAGCCATCTAGATACTAGCTATGGACCCGAAGGTCTGAGGTAAACTACTCACAACTCATGGTGAGGGCGATGATGATGATGATGAAGGCCTCCGTGATGGATCCCCCTACCGGAACAGGCTCCAAGATGGGATCTCCACGGGAACAAAAGCTACGGCGGTGGAATTAGGGTTTTCTCTGTGCGTATGGAGTTTCTGGGGTACGTAGGTATATATAGGAAGAAGGATGGCATCAGGGGCCGTGTGGGCCAGCCTCGAGGTAGGGGGCGCGCCCAAGGAAGGGGGGCGCGCCCCCCACCCTCGAGGGCTGGCCCTTCGTCCCCTGACTTGGTCCCGAAGATTCCCGAGCGTGATTTCCTCCAAAAATAACTCTCGCGAAGGTTTCATTTCGTTTGGACTCCGTTTGATATTCCTTTTCTGCAAAACCCTCAAATAGGCAAAAAAACCAGCAATCTGGACTGGGCCTTTGGGTTAGTAGGTTAGTCCCAAAAATGATATAAAAGTGAATGATAAAGCCCATTAAACATCCAAGACTTCATAAATAATAGCATGGAACAATAAAAAATTATAGATACGTTGGAGACGTATCAAGCATCTCCAAGCTTAATTTCTGCTCGTCCTCGAGTAGGTAAATGATAAAGAAAGAATTTTTGATGTGGAATGCTAACCAATATAGTTTTTCAATGTAATTCTCTTAATTGTGGCATGAATGTTCAGATCTGAAGGATTCAAGATAAAAGTCTATATTGACATAAGAAATAACAATACTTCAAGCAATACTAACAAAGCAATCATGTCTTCTCAAAATACCATGGCTAAAGGAAGTTATCCCTACAAAATCATATGGTCTGGCTATGCTCCCTCTTCATCACACAAAATATTCATATTATGCACAACCCCGATTTCAGCTAAGCACTTGTTTTCATACTCTATTCTTTTCAAACCTTTCAACTTTCACGCAATACATGAGCGTGAGCCATGGATATAGCACTATGGGTGGAATAGAGGTGGTTTTGGAGAAGACAAAAAAAGAGGAAGACAGTCTCACATCGACTAGGCGTATCAACGGGCTATGGAGATGCCCATCAATAGATATCAATGTGAGTGAGTAGGGATTGCCATGCAACGGATGCACTAGAGCTAAATATGAATGAAAGCTCAGCAAAAGAAACTAGTGGGTGTGCATCCAACTTGCTTGCTCACGAAGACCTAGGGCATTTGAGGAAGCCCATCGTTGGAATATACAAGCCAAGTTCTATAACGAAAATTCCCACTAGTATATGAAAGTGACTAATAATGAGACTCTCTACAATGAAGATCATGGTGCTACTTTGAAGCACAAGTGTGGAAAAAGATAGTAGAAATTGCCCCTTCTCTCTTTCCTCTCATTTTTTGGAGGGGCTTTCCTCTCTTTTTTATTTGGCCTTCTCTATATATTTTCTTTTGGGCCTTCTCTTTTTTTATTGGCCTTTCCTCACATGGGACAATCCTCTAATAATGATGATCATCACACTTTTTATTACAACTTGAAATTAAAACTCAATACTACAACAAGTATGACTCTACATGAATGCCTCCGGCGGTGTACTGGCATAATGAATCATGTGTGACATGTATGAAAAATTATGCATGGTGGCTTTGCCACAACTACGATGTCAACTACATGATCATGCATGGCACTATGACAATATGATGCGTGTCATATGAACGGAACGGTGGAAAGTTGCATGGCAATATATCTCGGAATGGCTATGGAAATGCCATGATAGGTAGGTATGGTGGCTGTTTTGAGGAACAATATGGTGGCTGTTTTGAGGAAAGATATATAGTGGGTTTATGGTACCGGCAAAAGTTGCGCAGTACAAGAGAGGCTAGCAATGGTGGAAAGGTGAGAGTGTGTATAATCCATGGACTCAATATTAGTCATAAGAACTCATATACTTATTGCAAAAATCTACGAGTCATCCAAAACAAAGTAATCAACGCATGCTCCTAGGGGGGAGGTTGGTAGGAGTTAACCATCGCGCGCCCCCAACCTCCACACAAAGGTTGGCACTCTACAAATACCTCATGCTCTAACTTCGTCACATGGCGGTTCACCATACGTGCATGATACGGGAATCACTAACCTTAACACAAGTATTCTTAAATTTCATAATAACTCCACTAGCATGACTCTAATATCACTATCCTCATGTCTCAAAACAATTATCAAGCATCCAACATCTCATTCTATTCAATGCACTTGGTGTGAAAATTTTACTACATTGACATTGGATGTTTATCATGTGAAGACTAGTTTCTTTAGCCTAAACACATTACCATGCTGTTTTAATAGACTCTCAAATACATATAAGTGAAGCATGAGAGAACAATTTCTACAAAATATAACCACTGCCATGCTCTAAAAGATATAAGTGAAGCATAAGAGCAAAAACTATTCAACTCAAAAGATATAAGTGAAGCACATAGAGTGTTCTAATAATTTCTAGGCCATATTTAACTCTCTCAAATAGGTGTGTCCAGGAAGGATGATTGTGGAAAACTAAAAAGCAAAGACTCAAATTATACAAGACGCTCCAAGCAAAACACATAGCATGTTGCGAATAAAAATATAGCTCCAAGTATAGTTACCGATGGATGAAGACGAAAGAGGGGATGCCTTCCCAGGGCATCCCCAAGCTTAGGCTTTTGATTATATTGATTTTAATTGGGGTTCCATGGGCATCCCAAAGCTTGGGCCTTTGCTACTCCTTGTTCCATAGTCCATCAAAGCAATACTCAAAACTTGAAAACTTCACAACACAAAACTTAGACAAAAATTCTTGTGAACTCCGTTAGTAAGAGAAAGAAAACCACCACTCAAAGGTACATCAAGGAACTCATACTTTGTTTATATTGGTGTTAAACCTACTGTACTCCAACTTCTCTATGGTTCATATCCTCCAATATTACTCATAGATGCATCTGAATAAGCAAACAACACACGAAAATAGAATCTGTCAAAAACAGAACAGTCTGTAGTAATCTGCTGGGTTTGCCTACTTCTGGAACTCAAGACAATTCAAAATAAAATGGTAAAATTGTGCAATTTGTCTACCAATCAGCAGCAAAACTAATCAACTAAAAAGCACGCTCCAGTAAAATATGAAGACTACTTTAGCGAGCGCTAATGATTCTGTTTTTCACAGCAAGATCGTATAAACTTCACACAAGTCCTACCAAAGGTTCTACTTGGCACAAACACTAAAAAAACATGAAAACACATCTAATTAGAGGCTAGATTCAATATTTATTCCCTAACAGCAACAAAAGAAAAAAAATTGGGTTGCCTCCCAACAAGCGCTATCGTTTTACGCCCCTAGCTAGGCACGATACAAGATAGATCTAGGTATTGCCATCCTTGGAAGGCATTTCATAAGTGGCCCTCATGATAGATTAATATGGTAATTTGATTTTCTTTCTAGGAAAGTGTTCCATGCCTTTCCTTAACGGAAATTGGAATCTAATATTTCCTTCCTTCATATCAATAATTACACCAATCGTTCTAAGGAAAGGTCTACCAAGAATAATATGACATGAAGGATTGCAATCTATATCAAGAACAATGAAATCTACGGGCACATAATTCCTATTGTCAACAATAAGAACATCATTAATTATTCCCATAGGTTTCTTAATAGTGGAATCCGCAAGATGCAAATTTAAAGAACAATCATCAAGCTCATGGAACCCTAGCAAATCACACAAAGTTTTTAAAATAGTGGAGACACTTGCACCCAAATCACACAAAGCATAGCATTCATGATATTTTATTTTTATGTTCATAGTAGGTTCCCATTCATCATAAAGCTTTCTAGGTATAGAAACTTCCAACTCAAGATTTTCTTCATAAGATTGCATCGAAGCATCAACTATATGTTTAGTGAAAGCTTTATTTTGACTATAAGCATGCGGAGAATTTAGCACGGATTGCAACAAAGAAATACAATCAATCGAAGAGAAATTATCATAATTGAATCCATTGAAATCCAAAGTAGTGGGTTCATCACTATGCAAAGTTTTAGTCTCTTCGATCCCACTTTTAGCAATTTTAGCATCAAGATCTAAAAACTCCGAATTATTGGGAAACCTTAAAGCAGAATCATCTCAAATCCTATTCTCATCAAGATTAATACTAGAAAACAAGGATATAATAGGAGACACATCAATAACTTTCAGATCTTCATCTTTATTTTCACGATAACTAGAAGAACACGATTTAATATAATCTTCTCTTTTAGCACGCATTCTAGCGGTTCTTTCTTTGCATTCATCAATGGAAATTCTCATGGTTTTGAGAGACTCGTTGATATCATGCTTAGGTGGGATAGATCTAAGTTTCAAAGAGTCAACATCAAGAGTAATTCTATCCACACTTCTAGCCAATTCATCAACTTTAAGCAATTTCTCTTCAAGCATAGCATTGAAATTCTTTTGCGAGATCATAAACTCCTTAACACTAGTTTCAAATTCAGAAGGCATCTTTCCATAAGAGTTGTTGTAGGAATTACCAAAATTATTAGAGGAATTACTAGGAAAAGGCCTAGGATTAAAATTACCTCTATAAGCATTGTTACCAAAATTATTCCTACCAACAGAATTCACATCCAAAGATTCATTGTTATTCTCAATCAAAGTGGACAAAGGCATATCATTAGGATTAGAAGAATCACTCTTAGCAGCAAACAATTTCATAAGTTCATCCATCTTTCCACTCAAACCACTAATTTCTTCGATAGCATGCACTTTTTTACTAGTAGATCTTTCGGTGTGCCATTGAGAATAATTAACCATAATATTATCTAAGAGTTTGGTAGCTTCTCCTAAGGTAGTTTCCATGAAAGTGCCTCCGGCGGCCGAATCTAAAAGATTTCTAGAAGCAAAATTCAAGCCAGCATAAAAGTTCTGAATAATCATCCATAGATTCAAACCATGTGTAGGGCAATTACATGTCATTAATTTCATTCTCTCCCAAGCTTGTGCAACATGCTCATGATCTAGTTGCTTAAAATTCATAATATCGTTTTAAGAGAGATGATCTTAGCAGGAGGGAAATACTTAGAGATAAAAGCATCTTTGCACTTATTCCACAAATCAATACTATTTCTTGGCAAAGAGGAGAACCAAGTTTTAGCATGATCTCTAAGTGAAAACGGAAATAACTTTAGTTTAACAATATCGTTATCCGTATCCCTTTTCTTTTTCATATCACACAAATCAACAAAGTTGTTTAGATGGGTAGCGGCATCTTCACTAGGAAGGTCGGAGAATTGATCTTTCATGACAAGATTCAACAAAGCAACATTGATCTCACAAGATTCAACATCGGTAATAGGAGCAATCAGAGTGCTAATAAAATCATTGTTGTTGGTATTGGAGAAGTCACACAATTTGGTATTGTTCTGAGCCATAGTGACAAGCAAGCAACCCAACACACACAAGCAAACAAGAAGCAAGCGAACGAAAAACACATGGCGGGAGAAGGGCGAATAAAACGGCAAAGGTGAAGTGGGGGAGAGGAAAATGAGAGGCAAATAAATGTAAAGCGAAGGATAAGGGTTTGTGATAGGTAGTTGGTATATGACATTTGCGTAAGCCTCCCCGGCAACGGCGCCACAAATTCTTCTTGCTACCTCTTGAGCTTGCATTGTATTCCCTCGAAGAGGAAAGGGAGATGAAGCATAGTAGCATAAGTATTTCCCTCAGTTTTTGAGAACCAAGTTATCAATCCAGTAGGAGACCACCCGCGAGTCCCTCGCACCTGCACAAACAAATAAGAACTTCGCAGCCAACGTGATAAGGGGTTGTCAATCCCTTTACGGTCACTTACGAGAGAGAGATCTGATAGAGATGATAGTTATATTTTTGGTATTTTTTTGTTTAATAAAACAACAAATAAAAGCAAGAAAGGTAAAGTTGATGTAGATTGATATGTTGAGAATAGACCCGGGGGCCATAGTTTTCTCTAGTCGCTTCTCTCATGATAGCGATATTCTACGGCGGGTAAACAAATTACTGTCGAGCAATTGATAGAAAAGCGAATAATTATGAGACTATCTAGGCATGATCATTGTATATAGGCATCACGTCCAAGACAAGTAGACCGAAACGATTCTGCATCTACTACTATTACTCCACACATCGACCGCTATCCAGCATGCATCTAGTGTATTGAGTTCATACGAACAGAGTAACGCCTTAAGCAAGATGACATGATGTAGAGGGATAAAAGCAATATGATGAAAACCCCATCTTTTTATCCTCGATGGCAACAATACAATACGTGCCTTGTTGCCCCTACTGTCACTGGGAAAGGACACCGCAAGATTGAACCCAAAGCCAAGCACTTCGGCCATTGCAAGAACTATAGATCTAGTAGGCCAAACCAAACCAATAATTCGAAGAGACTTGCAAGGATATTATGAGCACACATAAAAAGTTCAGAGAAGAACGAAATATCTTTCATAGATAACTTGATCATAAACTCACAATTCATCGGATCTCGACAAACACACCGCAAAAAGAGATTACATCGAATAGATCTCCTCGAAGACCGAGGAGAACTTTGTATTGAGATCCAGAGAGAGAGAAGAAGCCATCTAGATACTAGCTATGGACCCAAAGATCTGAGGTAAACTACTCACACCTCATGGTGAGGGCGATGATGATGATGATGAAGGCCTCCATGATGGATCCCCCTCCCAGAACAGGCTCCAAGATGGGATCTCCACGGTAACAGAAGCTACGGCGGTGGAATTAGGGTTTTCTCTCTGCGGATGGAGTTTCTGGGTACGTAGGTATATATAGGAAGAAGAAGAGCACCGGGGGTCGTGTCGGCCAGCCTCGAGGCAGGGGGCGCGCCCTGGGAAGGGGGGCGTGCCCCCCACCCTCGAGGGCTGGCCCTTCGTCCCCTGACTTGGTCCCAAAGATTCCCGAGCGTGATTTCCTCCAAAAATATCTCTCGCAAAGGTTTCATTCCGTTTGGACTCCGTTTGATATTCCTTTTCTGCAAAACCCTGAAATAGGCAAAAAAACAGCAATCAGGACTGGGCCTTTGGGTTAGTAGGTTAGTCCCAAAAATGATATAAAAGTGAATGATAAAGCCCATTAAACATCCAAGACTTCATAAATAATAGCATGGAACAATCAAAAATTATAGATACGTTGGAGACGTATCAGGTGGCAACTTACATCAATTACACATGAATTAGGGAAAGTCTCTTCTCTCATCCAACATATACCTCATGAATGGGACACGAAGGCAATGCTTACAAAGTTTCCAAATCTAGCTTAATGTCCAACAAAATCATGGAGAAGATAAGGATGTTGTCGATGGGCTCAACAACAATTCATCCAGGTTTCCATATAGATAGAATTCCATGACAATGTGAACAAAGTGATAGCATTGGTCAGACCAAAGGATGTAATGTTGTATGTTCGAGGGATCAACCACGAGTAAGACAACATTACGAATATCGTTGGTTCTGATTTGACTTGACAATAGCCCATACTCAAATCAAATTTAGGGTAAGATGATAGGTCCAGCAACTAAACACGAAGATCAATTGATGAAAATATCATCTTTCTTCAACACACACACACAAAAGATATCCATTCAAAATGAACTACTTTAGATCAAGCTTTTATCTTCCAACTCTCCAAGTTGTTGTTTAGCTTAACCAACTAGCTCCAACACAGATTCTTGGAGAAGGGGTGGTTTATAAGAAAACCAACTTGATCACGAGCTCAACATAATGGTCAGGGAACAACCTGGTAATACTTCCGAGTAGATATTCAGAAAATCACGAACCACCGATATGTTATGAAGCTCGAGAACAATCTTGCTTTTCAGGGCAAGACGATATGATCTAAAGGACAAGGGGTTAATACAATCCAAACTCATCGATCGAAGAGTGCACCAGAAAAATGGACTAGGTAGCATGATCAATCTTAGAATGATGATTCAGTAACCAGCACGCTAAGAATGAGATTATCGTCCATTAACTACGAAGCAACGGGGTTGCTAGGAGTATTGATTTCACACATCACAATGCACTTGTCGGTATTCTGGTTACATGGACCAAGGAATGAATGATGATGGCAAGAAGTATCACTGTAACAAGAGTTCATAGGAGGTTGTGCAATTCCCATGACACACTTGACATGCAAGAAGGTAACACTCCAAGGTAGAACATATTAGAAACTGGATTGGCATTCTTCATCTGCGGAGTACAACTACTTTGACCCAATCCTAGATATGGATAAGGTACTGGAGTTTGTTTCTCCTTGTTATTCTGAAATAGAATGGCTCGACAGACCACAAGAATAATAGGCATCGATGAACACGAATGCACACATACTCTTGACTATCGACTGATAGGCAGAGGTCATAATACAACTAAAGAGGGCCAACTCAAAGGAACATATGATTTTCTAAGTTGTGAATGCATAGATTAGCATGTCGAACTAGTTCAACATATTTCTTCCGGATAACCCATGCAGAAAGGTAGTACTGGTAGATTCATAATGTAGAATGGAGAACTCTTCAAGAGCACTCTTGTTGTGATCTTCTGGTTCGAACGAACTTCTGCCAAGGATGGTTCATGGTGTTGGAAGAATGATACACCATGGAGCTCGAAGACTATCACAAAGGTTACTAATATCCTAAAGGAACGAGCAAACACTATCAACACAAGGTAAGTAGAGTGGATCTTGGGTTCAAGAACTCAGGAATAGAATGCCTACTAACTAAATGCCATCACGGGATGCTTTCGAGAATGATGGCCAGAATCATCACACTGGGAACACAAAACATGGATAGATTACTAGGTGATTCCCAAAGACATCTAGCGTCATAATAATAGCTCCAACATATATGTTGAGGCAACGGAGTACCTCAACACATTGACTAGTGTGGTTAATCTGGCCTAAAAGGATATTGGGAACAGGGAGGAAAGATTTGCAAATGCATCAGATTGTTTAAAAACCTGGGATGACTCAGACAACATAACATTTGTAAATGCTCAAAAAGATTTTGAGATTCATGTAAAAAGGTAGCATAACCACTCAACATCATAATGTCAAGGTTCTGACACCAACTGTTTAACAAACCGAAGTACTTGGAACTGAATTGAGAGTTGAATCCACCATTAACGTGATCCTGATAAATAGAACGAGAAGCCTAGTTTCTTAACCCCGTAGAATAAGAGGATGACTCAGATCAGAAGGGCATAGGGTAAAGAAGTAAAAAGAGCCTTACGTTCCATTCCACAATCAATTCCCTTATATAACTAAAGAATTTCTAGACACGACTTCGACCAGTTTGGCTTGGTAATCCTACAGGCAGTTAGGCTCTGATACCAAAAGCTGTCGGGACCCCGATCCTAAGCCACACCGATCTAGCATGTAACACATCATATCACTTTGCAGCCTCACGCACGGTATCCCCACGGGTGCCACCTTACCTGGCCCGAGACCGTTTACGCATTTTAGCTCACATATGATAGTGTCGCTAGCATTCATATGACAGAGAACCCGGGCCGACATGACTAGTTGTAAATCAAAAGTGGAGCTAAATTACAGGAACATGCATACATGACCCAGCAACGAACGTGTCAATCATCAACGTATGAACCCAAGTCGTAGCAAGCTACAAGGACTTAAAGGAAATACGCGTGACATTTCCCCGAAGGGACAAACACATGAACGAAGAAGGACACATGCCAGCCAGCCTAAGTGTTCTGGAGCAGTAGCAATCTACCAAGGCTTAGTGGAAGCACTAGGAGGCATTTCCCTATAAGATAGGCTACCAAGGGTAAACAACTAGGTGTCGGATCCCACACATAGCAATACACATTACACGTATGCATAACATGCAAGTATGTGATGTACAACATGGCATCACAACATAACTCAACAACTCATATAGATAAATGCCAAGAAGAGCCATCATAGCATTTATTACAAGGAGTGGATCTCATGACCCAACATACAGAGCATACAGGCAATGGAAGCATAAGCATGGCTTAGTACAGACATCTGAAAAAGGAAGAAGGCTATCAAACCTGTCTATCTACAAGACCCTCCCAAGGGTACAAGATCGTAGCTGAGGTAACAAGCTAAACGTCGAAGTCCACGCGGAACCACTCGTGAGACTGAAGTCTCTCTGCAAAACATAAATTAAGCAAACGTGGGTACAAAGGTACTCAGCAAGACTTACATTAGACCTAGCTACATATGTATCATTATCAACAAAGGGGGTTGTGGGGTTAACTGCAGCAAGCCAGCTTTGACTCAGTGCCTATCTTGTACTACGACTGCTGGTAACTCTTTTGAGGTGGCGCACACGAGTCCACATATTCACCAATAAATACACCACTATGGATCCGCTCCCGTCTACCTATGAGAAGGCCATCCATAGCGCTCACGCTTATCTTGCGCATTTTAGAGTATCCACTTTCACTTGTCTATGAACTGTATAGGCAACACAATAGTCCATTACCGCGGACGCGGCTATTCGAATAGATAATGTTAACCATGCAGAGGTGTACTTCTTCACACACGCTCTCGCCACATACCGCCATGTACACGTCATGTATCTCGGCAACCTTCAAGTGGAAGCCTGGCGAAGGTGTCGGCCACGACCTGACTAACAACACAAGTCTCTAGTCCAGCTTTATCGCCTATTTGGGTTCCATCCACAAGGAGATCCGGCCGGGGTGTCGGTCACGGCACCAAACGATGTGTACAGGGTTGCCGAGACACCAAACGGGCAACTCGGTACACCGGGCCACGGTGTATCTACCGCGTCATAGCCCAACCCTAGGGTCAGCGCTACACAGGGCCTCCAACACATATCCTACAAATGCCAGAAACTAGTTGCAACTCCTGGACAGAGATCGAGGCGATTAATAAGTTGAGAGAGCTTGGAGTGCCCAGAGCCCAATGTGTGGTAGTAACTGTCTTGGATCACAGACACAGAACTCAGTTCTCGAGGACGGCTTCAATGAGACAAGCCGCCATGTACTCCTACATGGCCTCTCATTGCTACCTTTACCAAATCGTGTTCACACACTTAGCTCTCAACAGTAGGACGTGTTCACCTCCATTCCAATCCATCCCAGATGAATCAGCCCTGACACAACCCTAAGCATAGCAGGCATAAGAAGCAAGCATGAATGAGTAGGCACAACATGGTCCAAACAACTCCTACTCATGCTAGTGGGTTTCAACTATTTACTGTGGCAATGACAGGTCATGCAGAGGAATGGGGTTCAGCTACCGCAGCAAACAGCAATTGAATCGTTATTGTCCTAATGCAGTAAAAGAGAGCAAGAGATAGAGAGTGGGATTTTATCGGAATGTTCAATGGGGGTTGATTGCCTGGCACTTCTGAAGATAATATAGTTCTTCATCGGTGTCATCGATCTCATCGTCGGAACCACGTCTACTAAGAGGGGACAAATACCGGCAACAGAGAAGGAACACAATCAATGCAATGAAACAATATGAATCATGATCATGACATGGCAATATGGTGTGGTTTGAGCTATTGCAACTAGCAACAATTTAAATGAAGTTGATTTGAATCCAAGATACAAATTCAATTTCCATATGTGATTATGCAAATGTCATTTAATTGATTTGACCTGATCAGGAGCCATAAGTTGTTCAAACATGCATGAAAATGCCATAAACATATTCTTTGGATTTTTCTGATAATTTTTAATATATAAATTATTTCATTTGGAGTTACGATTGATTTTCTATGACTTTTAGAAGTTTTGAGTATTTTCTGAAATTCATAAATCATTTATCGATTTATTTAATTTCCAGAAACAATTACTGCGTCGGTATGACGTCTCTGTGATGTCAGCAAGTCAACATGGGCCGGTCTAGGTCAAACCTGACACATGGGGCCCGCATGTCATTGATACAGTGCTAATTAGCGATTAGGTTGAACCTAAACCAAACTTAACAGGGGCTGGCCCCACCTGTCATTGAGCCAGGGGGTCATTGGATTAGTGCCTAATGGCGTTTCCGCCGGAGTTAGGCCGCCGGCCATGGCCAGACGCGGCGGGGGTGCTCGGGAATCGCCCATAGGGCTTGGTTTGGGGCGTGCTTGGGCTCGTTGGAGAGCCCTTTCTAGCGTGCGTCGAACTGTGGTGGTGGGCGGGCCTGTGGTGGCCGGAGCCAACGACGACGAGATCGTGAGCGGCGGCCGGAGATCGGCTGGGTGCGGGCTTGGCGCTGCGGCTTGCAAGTGAGTTGTGTGTCGCGCTAGCGTTGCTCTACGGAACGTTGCAAGTGCAATGGACGCACGTGTGGGACCATTTGGTCACCGGGGCTTCGCCGGCGACGAGCCCGTGCGTCGGCGGTTGCAGTTAGCAGGGGGGGGCTACGGCAATCACACGGAGGCGGGGTTAGGGGGGAATTTATCGGGGGCTCACAGTGCATCGATTGGAGTACTCAGAGGGCTTGGGGAAGGCCTGCAGACGACGAAGCGACGACGATGATTGCCGGATCCCGCGGAAGAAGACGGCGGCGTACAGGATGAAGCAATGCTTCCCGACCCGTGCGGCTCGGTGAGGAGGAAGAGGTGGTCGAGGCGGACCTCCTGGGCAATTCGGGTGATCGTGAGGAGCAAGGTGTTCGCGGGTTCGATGGCGGCGAGCGAACGGCGGCTTCGGCCATGGCGGGGAGAGGGCGAGGGAAAGAGCCAGGGGAGGTGAGGAGGTCAGACGGATCCGGACGGCAGCGGGGAGGTGAGCGGTGGCATCGCGCTGGCTAGGGGAGGCCAGGCAGGCTATTGCGTGCCATGTCGGGCACGTGCCTTATCCGACTAGCGGGAGGAGGGAGACGACTGGCACTGGGCCAACACAGTGCTGGGCCAGCAAGTGGGCTGCTAGGTGAGTGAGGTGGGTTTCTCTCTCTTCTCTTTTTGTTTTTCTCTTTTTCTATTTATTCTGCTATGTTTTGAATTAGTAAAAATACTAATTCATTTTGTAAAATCCTGAAAATAATTGTGGGCACTTTTGAAAATATTCTCAACAGCCCTCAAGTGCTTTCAAGATTATTTGGACATTTAAAATATTTTATAGAATTTAAATGTCCCAATTCAAATGCTTATGATTTTATTCAATAATCCAGAGTTGACCTAGAAAAATGTGCACCATTTTTGGAAGTGGTTTTGAGCCAATTCAAAAATGATAAACTTTTCTGAAGGGCATTTTGGGTTCATTGAAAAAGATTTTATTTTTGACCCTAGTTGAATTTCATTTGTTGCTAGGGTTTATTAGTCCTCATTTCAATTTTATTTGAATTTTAAACATGATGACATGATGATCAAGAAAAGACAACATGGGTTGAGCTAGGGCTGTGACAAGGTTGCTTATCTGGTAGATAACACCAGGGAAGGTGGAAGATAGTAACTCTCGAATTGAAACATAAGAAAATATCGAGAGCAAAGTAAGAAGGTAACATGAGAAGTTTTGAACGGGCAGGCAATCGTTCGATGCCTGAGCAAAAGGTGAAAGGGGTTTAGAGCAACGAAATAAATATTGCATTTGATACTAGAGTAGATCATCTCTAGGAAGGTGGCTCATGATCTACATACAAAGCCAAGCATGAGCAGTAACTTTGGGAATAGGGGTGTATAGGAGAGTCAGGTTTCGATCATGTGGAACTGTGGGTTATGGGTGTCGACATCCCGCACGGTTATGATAGCAAGGCATGTCAGAGGATAGCCTGCGAGTTATGTTGGCAACAACGTTGGTACCAAAGGCGAGGGACGAAGAGAACCATTTTCCTGCTCGTTGAAATGAGGCGGACCAATAGGCAAAGTTCTCGCCCATAGGCGGTTACCGGAATGTCATCAATCAATAGTAAGAGGGTTATACTTGAGAGGGTTGTACACTAAGGTGTTTACCTAAGGAGGGATCTACCACTACCCAGATGAGTTAGATTGCAAGAAAGGTTAAACAAACCAGCATAAAGGAAAAATGTGAATATCGGTTTAAACAAACCAACGGAAAGGAAAATGTGATTACACACAAGTATATCCTTCCCAAAGACAAGAAGAGCATGACCTACTTGACTGGACATCGAGTACATAATCATTTAGACAAAGGGGCAAGAAATTCATGACGTTATCCATATAATAATGTTTGGATAATTGATTAAGAAACAATTAGCTTCGCGCTTCCATTATTCTTGTTGACGTTCGGAGTACCAAAATCATGCTTGAGTGTAGCAACAATATGGTGATAAAATAAAGTTTAGATATGAAGATCATAAGAAATACACAAGGAGCAATTCCAAGACTAGCAAGAAATGCAAGGTATAACCACAACACGACCAAGTCTATGTTGGAAGGAAGGTAAGAATGTTGTCGATGACAACACAAAGTATCAAGGGGCAAGGATGGTATTTCTCATCATGAATTTGATTCACAACTTGGATGAATTCAAAATGGCAACGATGATCATGACACATTTTGTCGAGGGGTCTCATGAAGATGTAATCGATCAATGACGGCATCACACAAATGGAATGATGGAGCAAAAGGTTATAGGAACCACAGATACCACACCAACTCGCAATCAAGCTTGCTGTTCATGGCGAAACCATGTGACAAAGAAGATCGACGTAAGCTTAGCTCATCGTCAAAATTTGTGCTCCGGGAAGAAGGACTAGGTAGCATAGTTAAAATTAGCACGACAGTGATGTAGCCGACCAGGCTAGGATTGACATAATGAAGTATTAAACTTCCCGGCAATAGAGTACAAGGAGTACTGAATCACAGTGTGGGTTTGGTTCACTATTCGGTGTTCTCGGTTGCCGACAATCCAGAACCGGTGGAGGCATTACGACAGGGAAAGGTATTACTTCATCAAAAATTCATAAGATGTAGGGCAATGGCATGATATCCTCGAGATACCAGGGGGTAATACTCGGAGGTAGACCAGAATTAAAAGTTGGACTGCTGCATTGATCTACATAAGACAAGTACTTTAACTTGTTTGAGGAATGGGATCAAAGAAGAATAACATGGTCGGAACGATGGTTGCAAAGGACCAAATTTCAGATACAAGATGAATTTATAACAAGGGGATAATTAATATTATGAGAAGCTTCCATGATAAGCTCTACATCGGGTCCATGGTCATGAACACAAAGGTTCAAGGCCGACTCCCACTTCTTCAAGGCCGGGCATTAATTATAACAAGGGGATAATTAATATTATGAGAAGCTTCCATGATAAGCCTTCCATTCATTTCTCGATTTCAATGTAATTGTAGTGTTGAAATTTTATCTGGCGGAGCACCAGTAGAATATAACCCACATAACTTTCGGGTTCACACAGATTAGGGAAGGCATAGGTTCAACCCACAGGGGCATCTTAGGAACATTTGCCCTAAATTTCAAGATTAAATAACACATGCTTGAAGCAGAGCATGGTTTACAATAGCATCAGATACAATTTACCATTGGCATTACGTATCAGGGGAGAATTCATAAGGTGATTGAATATGAATGACACTGTCGAATATTAATCCAACAAGGGATCGGGCGGCCCACAAAGGATCTAATGCGAGTAACGGTACTCAACCAGAAGAAGAAAAATGCAAAGGCACCGGACTATAGAAGTGTCTGAATAATTCGATGCTTAATTACAATGAAATTATGATTTCCAGATCGGTGTATCAGAATCAGATACTCTGATCAAATAAGAGTAAGTTGAATAGACTTAGATGGACAATAAATCAAGATTTGATTTGACGAGAACCAACTCATGTTCGGAAAGAAGTCTGAGTAGGAAAGATAATTCATAAGGGTCAACTGATGATTGCATGCATTCACACACATGTTGAATTAATAGGATAAGAATTGCAATCACAAGATTTTTAATGGATATTGCTAGACATATGGTATTTAACCATAATGCAAGCAGGCAAGACTTTCTAGGGCAATCAGTTGCAGAGGACTCTCAGAAGATTGGATAGTATTTCAAAGTATCTTATGAAACATATGATAACTAGGGATGAACGGATACTCGATAAGTGCGAGGAATTATCCTTAGAGGTATTCATTGGCAAACCCTCCGTCCCAAAATAAGCGACTCAAAAATGACTCAACTTTGTACTAACTTTAGTACAAAGTTGAGTTACTTTTGAGTCACTTATTTTGGGACGGAGGGAGTACAAGGCAGTGACACAAAGGATTACTGAAAAGTCGGAGAACATTTCGATGTACCTTGTAATAACAAGAGTAACTGGAAAAGATTGTATGAACGACAAATGTGCGTCGTTATAAATATGGGTATATTGGTGGCACGGAATTGCAAATGCGGTGTGTATAAAGACCGGGAAAACACTGATGAGTATCTTCTGAATATTCTGGTGAAGCAGGCCATCATCTAGAATGAAGGGGCTCTCTGTAAGGAAGTAGTTATGAGAGCCTAAAGTTAGAGTTAGTAAAATCATTTACCCGAATTGAAGAGAGATCAGAATTCCAGAGTAAATACAATGAATCAAAGTGTGACGCCCCCGATTTGACCGTACACTGATCATACACGCGAATGTGTACGATCAAGATCATGGACTCACGGGAAGATATCACAACACAACTCTAGACACAAATAAAATAATACAAGCTTTATATTACAAGCCAAGGGCCTCGAGGGCTCGAATACAAACGAGTCAACGGAAGCAAAAATACCTGAGTACACACACAAGTTAAGAAAGTTTGCCTTAAAAGGGCTAGCACAAAAGTAGCATCAATCGAAAAGGCAAGGCCTCCTGCGTTGGAGCCTCCTAACTACTCCTGGTCGTCAACGCTCTCCACGTAGTAGTAGGCACCCTCAGGGTAGTAGTAGCCATCGGTGGTGGCATCTGGCTCCTGGGATCCGCCATCTAGTCGCGACAACCGGAAAGAAAGAATGAAGGGGAAAAAGAGGGATCAAAGCAACCCTGATTACTCATCCGAAGTACTCGCAAGCATTAGATCTAGACTAAGTATGCATCAGTATCAAATGAATGAGCTTTAACTATGGACTTAACTGCAAAATGCCAGAATAGAGGGGAAGGCCTAGCCTATCGAAGACTAGCATCTTCAAGCATCTTGCATAATTCAGAAGAGTACATAATAGCATATTATAATTAACAAGCATGTTGTAACAATAACTCCAGAGATCGTTCCTCGACTCCCTGCGAGAAAGCAATCCCGGAGCCATCATATCCATCTCATGTCTGAAGTGTCCATTTGTAGTTATGATCGGGATACATCTCCGAGCGTCCATTACCGTGGACACAACTATTCGAATAGATAACTTACCTCCAGGGGTGCACCACATTACCCTACATGCTTGATTACTCTATCTGGACACAATTTCCTGGGTAATGCCTGACCTCGGAAGATCAACACGTCTTAGTCCTATCTAGGCTCCACAAAGAGGTCCCCGCCGGTCTACATCCTAAGCTCTCAGGGGTCTTGGGTCCATTGCCCTTCGCACTTCGGGTCATTGTGCACAGCGGAATATCAGCGCCATCTCTGCTTGGATGGCATGATCCGGCCCGACCACAATGCTGAACTGGACGTCTGACAGAGCTTTCGGAAGAAACACACGACATCGAGTGCCCATATCTGTTCCAGCGTAGCGGTTAGTGTGTATAGGCCAATGGACAACTATGATCAAATACACAAACCTGGTAGTGCATTATTAACATAGTGAGGGCTATCGAGACAAGTCCGGAGCTACCACCACAACCTGGATGGTACCGCTAAACAGCCAACCGCCACAGTAACTCTCGCGGGTGCTCTTCGGCCCCGCCCAACTTTCACATGTATCTCTCGTGGGTGCTCTCTGGACCCGCCCAACTTTCACAAGGAACTGAACTAAAATCAAGGTAACTGTGTGTGTCCAAAACATCAAGGGGGAAAACCCAAGGAATCACCCTCGAAGGATTCCACTCAATGTGACCGTCAAGGCGAACTAGGAGGAATCACCCTCGAAGGGTTCACACTTGAGGGGTTGCAAAACAGAGTCATGTCAGGAGTGGTGAAGGAGGAATCACCCGCTGTAGACCACAATCGTTTACCTACACTACAAAGATCTCATCAGAAGTGTTGTATGAGGTATCACCTTCGGCACTCGATAGTAACTCTGCAGAGTCGTACAGCTAAAGGGGGTGAGGTGCTGTGTCGGTCTCTGGTCCTCGATCACATTGATCGAGTCATTGGTCAACAAGATGGGGAAGTTTCGACAAGGTGGGGGCACTGGTGAATCACCAACCCACCTATACTAAGCAGTTTAGGATAAGCAGTTAGGTAAAAATAGCTTGTTAGAAAATCAGGCTATGCATCAGAATAGGAGCAAACAATTACAGTAGCAACATCTAATGCAAGCATGAGAGGGTATGGAATGGGCAATATCAGAATGATCAAGGGGGGTTTGCTTGCCTTGAAGCTCTGCTGAAATGACGAAGAGTCGTCGGTGACGCAGTCGATCACAGTGGCAAACAATGGTCTCGAGGTCTACCGGAGAGAAGAGGGGGAAGAAACAATAAATATAGAGCAAAAAAGTGCGTCACTAAGCATGATAAGACGGTATGCAGTGCTAGGTGTGACCTAACGCAGTACTACACAATACCGACGAAGGGGGGAAACATCCGGGAATACCTTCCCGAAGTTTGGCATTTTCGGATAGATGAAACAGAGGGGGGGGGGGGCGGGCGGTTCCATGTTCGCTATGTTAGGGTCATGTAACAGATGAACAGACGGCGTATTCAGATTCTTTATTTTTTTCTGATCAACTTTCACGTAAAAAAATCATCCAAGTTACGAATTATTTTCTATTAATTTTCAAAGTTTTAAACATTTTATGAAATTAATTTTAATTCGAAAATAAAGATTAAATGCTATGCGCACCCAGCTTTGTGTACACATAAGTGTACACGGAGCATGACATGTGGGCCCAAGGGGTCCCAATTGACCGGTCAATATTGACATACATGGCGGGGGCAGTAACAGGGTGTGGCCCCCTTGTCATACACTGTTTAGTCAAGTATAACAGTTTAATTAACTAAACTAGGTGATTAGACTAATTAAGTTAATTACTCATTTTACGAATTAAAAAATTAATTATTTCTATTAGTATTGTTTTTTAAATATGTTTGTTTACAGGGGCTGGGCCCCACGTGTAAGTGGCCTAGGGGCACGGGAGGGGGTTAACGGGCGCGGGGGCTGGGCGTAGCCGGCGAGCGGGAGGCGAGCGCGATGGCGGGGGCAGTCGGCAGTCATTGTGGGGGGGGGAGGCGGGCCAGAGCGTGGCTCCAGAGGAAGAGGCCGGGCGAGGCAGAGGGCGAGAGGGGGCGAGGGGAGCAGGTTGCAGCCGTGTGCGACAGCAAGTGCGGCGGGGCAGCGGGCAGCCACGGGCAGGAGCACGCCCGGCCGGGCGAGCAGAATGCAGCGGCGGGCCGCGGCGGCCAAGGCCGTGAGCACGCTCGGCAAGGCGAGCAGAGGGCAGCAGCGGCCAAGGGCGAGCAGTGGCTGGCGCTGGCGGGAAGCATGCGGCAGCATCAGCAGCGCGCGCGGGCAGTAGCGGCATTGAGATGAGCGGGGGCGCGGTGAGTTCCGACCATGTTGGCCACGGGAGGGCGCGGGTCCACAACGACGAATCAAAGGTAGGAAACAGGGGGGATCGGTCGAGATGCTCACATCGGTTCTTGGGGAGGTCTCGGAGATGCCGGGGACGCTCGGAGTTGCGCGAATCAACGACGAGTAGTGGCGGTGACCGACGGATGGAATTGATGATTCCGGTGGCTTGACGATTCTTCGGCTCGCGTGCGTTGGCTGGTGGTCGAGGACGTCGAGGCGCAGCTCCTGGACTCCATGGATGGCGAATGGTGGCCGGTGGTCACGGTGACAGCGACGACACAGTGGTGGCCGAGCTCGGCTCCAAGAAACCGAAGGGGGCAGGCAAGTCAGTGGGGAGAATCGAGTTAGGGTTCGCCTAGGGGAAGGGAGCCAAGGCTATATAGGCCAGGGGGCGGCGGATGCCGCCACGGTGGCAGGGGCGCGCCATGGCCGGGCGATGAGCGCCACGACCCCCCTGCCTCCCTGTAGGCCTGTACCAGAGGAAGGAGGCAAGTGGGGGTGGGTCGGCTGGACTTTCCACTTGCCCGATGGGCCAAAAGCCGAGGGATTTTCTCCCCCTTATTTTCTGGTTTCGTTTAGTTTTCCCTTTATTATTTTCTATCTATTCTTTTCTGTTTAAGTTACATTTTATTTTTATTTTTGTAAAATATAAACATAGTCTCAAAATTAGTATTATTAAGTATGCCACTGTCATAATTAATTCGGCACATTAATTAAATAGTTTGCATTTCTTTATTACTTAAAACTATTTAAATAATTGTTTTCCCATATTTTATTCATTTAAGGGAATTTAAATACTTTATAAAATATGTGTCTCAATAGGAAAAACATCCAGGGATTATTTTCCACATTTTGAACATTTTAGTTTGCATATTTGAGAAGTTTGAATCTTGACTTCAATTTGAACTGTGTTTGAATGAAAGTGAGGATTAGCAACAATAAGAGTGATGACATGGCACCATTAAAAGGGGATTACTGTAGCTTAATTATCCGAGCGTTACGAATCTCCTTCACTACAAGAAATCTCGTCCTGAGATTTTAGGAGGTAGACGGAAACAAAATGGAGTATTCATCGCGAAGACGATCCTCACATTCCCAAGTGGCTTTATCTTCAGAAGGAGTTGACCAATAGACTTTAATAAATTTGATAGCCCTCTCATGGGTGTGGCGTTCTAACGCAGACCAAACATATACTTCATACTTTGATCATCGGTGAAGATCTCACAATGATTACCAAAAAGGAAATGTCGTCACAACTTCAGTGCAAATTCAACTACGGTAAGATCAAAGTCATGGACTAGCTAGTTCTCCTGGAAAGACACCTTGGAATCCACAAATGACTGGAGCATTTACAATTCTCACAACAGGAGAAGCTTTTACTTGTTCAAGGAATAAATCCATGCTTCGACATTTCGAACAAGATGAGCATGGCAGCTTACTATCTCATTTAAAGGATGTAGTAGGTGGACGGTTTTAGTAGTGCAAATGATAAAAGTGGTATGTGTTTTCAACCATTCCATTCCCAAAATGAGGTCAATATTGGATGACTTCAAAACAATGGGGGAACATGGAGTTCTTGTAATGCCCACTATGAGACTATACCTCCTACGTGTCGAGGCACGACTTAAAAGCATAATCTCATGCTAGAATGATCTCAAGTATGGTATCTTTGCACGACTCATGTAAAATAGGGATGAAATTGCAAAAGAGTAGTTGGCTTACACTCGCCACGTCACACAATGGAATTCATTAACATACAACATCCGAATAACATCAGAGTCTGACTACGGACGAAGATCCAAATGAAAGATACCATAAATAAAGCAACACAAGGCCCCGATTGCCCCTTGTAGGAACCACTACTGATCGTCGAAAAAGTCACATACATACGGCCAAGCTCTTCATCGAACTCCCATTGAAGTTCTGATCCATCTCCTACATTGTTCTCAGTGGTACCTGCATCTGGTGTTGTGTAGAATCTGTGAGCCACGGAGGACTCAGCAATCCCGTTCCCGGGTATCAAAACTAATCCAGCAAGACCTCCCGGCGTGCCGACACCCTGATAGTAGCCGCACGTATCTCGTCTCAGGCCACGACCGGATGGGCGATTCTACAGGTTTTTACCAGCCCTTGAGTTTCCCCGAGGTGGCCCCGCATAACCCCCAGTTTGGACCAACACTCATGTGGAGCACTGGCCCAGGGTTGTTGATTAAGAAAAGGGTTAATTACTCCCTATGTAAGTTTTAGTTGTTAAGCAAATGTAGAACCAAAGTTGGGCCTTGCTGGAAAAGCTTTAGCTCTAAGCGGGTTATTGAGGGGGGCCGATAAACCCCAACCGTGTTAGGAACGCAAAATCCGGGAACATAACACCGGTTTATCGGGTCCTTAGGTGGCATTAGTGGAACAAAACACCGAGCAAAAGGCCAAGCCTTCCACCCATTGCCAAGTATATAGGTGTGTTAATATATTTAAGAGATATTGTGATATTCCAACAACAAGTTCCAACATGGAGCAATCTTCGTCTTCATCTGCAACTAACAACGCTATAAGAGGGGCTGAGCAAGTGGGTAACATAGCCAAACAACGGTTTGCTGGGAAGGTGTCAAAGGTTTAGAGGTGTCATGGCAACAATAGGGGGCTGACAAAAAGACATAGACATCAAGGCAATATCTAAAGAGCGAGACATCTAGCATAGGCAAAGATAGTAGTGGTATCTCGAAAAGGTCATCTTGCCGGAGATCCCGCAAGGAAGAAGACTAGACCATGAAGCAGTAGAACAACTCCTCACAACTCCGGAACGAAACCGAAGCTAGCGAGAAAAGCATACCGGAAAAAAGCAAACAACACGGTAAACACATATATCATAAACATGGCATATGATGCACAACCAAGTATGATGCATGTCCGGTTTAAATATGCATGGCATGGCAAAGTGCACAAACAAGTACTACAAGTTAAGTGGAGCTCAATATGCAACGAGTTGCATATTGACAAAACACCACATTATATTTATTTAGTTGACCCTCGTTTATCTACACGACAAGATTAAATGTTTTTATTAAACATGGCAAGAGGTGAAGCATAGGCAACACTACACTATCTAGGCATTTTAAATGAGGCCGGAAATAACAACAACAATTCCGGAAAAACCCCATGTGCACATTTAGCAATTATTGAAGCAAATAACAATTTAAACATTTTAATTTTGTTACCATGATGCGGATGACATTTACAAGTTTTATGCAGTTTTAGCAAAAGTTAACATGAAGAGATATGAAGTATTAGTCACTGTGGTGGAAATAAAGGGTGCCACGACGACGATCCGAAAATGATGCCACGCAACATATCGGTTCTGGTAACTCGTTAAGAGTCCGGTGCAAAAGATGACGGAGGGCGTGTCATGCAAGAAGAAAGGTGGGGTGATCCCGTTACCGGGTTCCCACGGGTTGGCGACGAGGCAAACAATAGGGGGCATTTCGGACTCAATGCAACAAGTGAACATCTCATACACCACACACAACATTCGTCCACGGGTCATCGTCTTGCGGTATACCTTCGAAGCGTGCGTTTTCGGAGCAGATTGAGTTCGTAGTGGATGTAGTCGTTCAAGGGTCATCAAGGGTAGTAGTCGTTCACGGGGTCGTCGGGTAGTAGTCGTTCTCGGACGTCGTGGAAGTAGCGGTGCACGTTTGTTTCGAAGAGGTACTTGGCGACTCCAAAGTGTCCGGGGCGACGGTAGTGGTACTTGCACGTAGATGAACTTGACGGGTCGTCGTCATCCGGGTACTTGGCGTTTGTAGTGGTACTCGTTCCATCCACTCTATGGGTCGTAGTCATACTTGGCGTGTTGTGGTGGCGCTTGGCGAAATCTATGGGGCGGTTTTGAAGGATTCAGAGGGTACTTGCCGATCCAAAAAACGCTCTTGTTAATGGTGCTCAAACACGAAGGAGGCCAGGGGATGTCGAGGTCATCCGACGAACATGGCAGCCAGGTCCTGGTGGTGCGGTACGGGTAGAGGAGGCCGGGGCTGCATCTTGGGTCTTGGCGACGGAGTCCTCACGGTAGCCAGGGAGGCCACACGAGGTCGAGGTCGGTCGCTGCTGCTGCACACCGGCCGGCGGGAGAAGAAACAGGGTGCGGGTGCCACTGGAGCATGGCAGCACGGCGGGGAGGCTGAGGTGGAGGTTGGGCTGTGCGCTGCGGCGCAGAGGCGCTCAGAGTTGCCGACGTCCGGCAGGGAAGAAGTAGCCGGCGGCGGCCGGATGGAAGGGGCGCGGCGCGGGGCCTCTAGGGCGTCGGAGGAGGAGCAGAAGACGGTGGGGGACAGCGCTCGGCGGAGTCGATGGAGATGGCTGGGGCGGCGCTGTCGGCTCGAGGTTGAAGCCCGTGGGCGGCGGGGTCGAGCCGATACTCTTCAGGGCCGCGGCGCGGACGTGGCAGGGCCGGCCGCGGGGCGCCATGGCGTGGCGAGGCGAGGCGGGGACGCGTCGGTCGACGAAGCAAGGAGAAGGCCGCAGAGTCGGCCAGGAGTGCTGGAGGGGAGGAGGTCGAGCGGGCGAGGCAGAGCGCTCGTGACCGAGGCGGATCTGGGCGCGGGGGAGATCGAGCAGGAGGCGAGATGGGCTCAGGATCGAGGGAGAGGAAGCTACGACGCCGAGGGAGAGATGAGAGGAGGGAGGTCGGGCCTAGGGCTAGAGGTTAGTTGGGCCGCTGGGGGGGAGGTTGGGCCGGCCTGGCCGCATGGAGCAGGCTGGGCTGCGGCTGCCCTCCTCCTTTCTCTTTCTTTTCTTTATTTTCTTAAGCAGAAAACAATTAAAGAGAAGAAAAAGAAAGAGGGGTTTAGGGAAAGAATTTGGGGAGGAGGTTAATTTTCCTAGACTCATAAAAAATGAGCTTGGTCCATGGAAAATAGAAGTGGCAAGGTTTGGAGGTGAAACTTGAAGCAAATGAGGCCTGGGGAGTATTTGCAAGTGTGTTTGGTGAATTCCAAACAAATGGAATAATTTAATATAGCTCCCTAATAATATTGAGAGGCTTTTTTATGTTATAAAGAGAAGTCACCATAGTGAGTATCCCTCAATTTAAATGGATCGAAGATCCATATGGTTTATTTAGTTGAGTTTTAAAATTAAAAGACTTGATGGCATGATGACATGATGCAATGCAAAATAAATAAAGCAAGCACAAATGAAACTCACGGGAAAACCTGGAACATCTGGAATCTTCAGGAGCGTCGGTCTTCGGGCGTCACAACTCTCCCACACTAACAGAGGATCTCGACCCGAGATCCTGGAGAAGGCACCGGATAGAAACGGAAAAGAAGAGGTAAAACAAAGTTGCTTCTTCGACAAACGAGTGAAACCACGAACCTTGAGAGGTTAAACAAGTTAAAAGAAGAATGCAACGGAGATGAACGAATATGAAAACACTCCGTTTGAAAAGAGGAACAAGGAACATTACGAGAACCTTGTAGGTTGAAAGACATGAAACGAGAGCTTACGAATCCAAAAGAATATGAAACCGCAATGGTATAGCCAAGGAATAAGAATGACATAATTTGGACATCACTCCGTCTGAAAATGGAAGGAATTAACATGAGCTTGAGAAGATGGGATGATACTTGATGAAATCAGCAACACAATGCCTCAGTAACAAAGATTTCAGACATCACTCCGGTTGCAAAGAGAGGCAAAACTTGGTAAGATGAGTGAACTTCAACAAGGACACAACACTCCAGTTAAATGGACAAGCAAAAGAAAGAACATGATCTCGATAAAATGAGATGATGGTTTGGAGAGAGCAACATCACAATGCCTCCGGAATGAAAGAATATATGCTAGATCGTTGGAAAGAAAAGATCGGAGAAGAAAATGACAACTTCTCCCACGAATGAATCTGAAAATCATCCTTACGAAGAAGGGTTGAACGGAGTTGTTGGACAATCAACAAGAAAAAGAATAAGCTTGTAGTGGGCTTATGGAAAACATCTCAAAACTTGAGGTGAAATTCTGCCACGAACGAAAACAATTGATTTGATTGAGAGTACCAAAGAGATGAAAAATTTCTTCCATAACGATGATAAAGAGATGACGTGGACCATTGATAAGCACCACAATAGCAACATTCCCAATGGAAGGCTTTAGGTGAAATCTATACCGCGATACTCCAACGAAGAAAAATGAGGGGTTGAAATGATCTCCTGAACAAAGATAAGAATGATGGGTTTACATATCTCATTCCTGATAACTTGAGAATCATGAAACATGAAGTGAAAATTGTCAAGAATGACATAACACCACCTCAAAAGATAAAGGAGCCAGAATTGCACTTCGGAATGCATGATGAAGACTGCTTGAGATCCAACAAGAATCTTGAAGAACACTTCGAGGATGAATTAAATCATGATGAACCACCATGTTGAACTCCGGTAACAAACGAATGAGAAGTGAAGGTAGAAAAGAATAAGATTGAAACCTTGCAATGATTAGATGAAGCTTTGTGATGAGATAAACAGAAAACTTGGAACTCCGGAAAGAAAGATGAAACACTCCGAACCTAGAGTTTATTATCAATAACAAACTCCGAACAAGGAATTAATCACTTGGATGAAATAAGAATAAGAATTATGTTGTGCGTATCCTTCACCAATTTAAATTGATGACAACCAATGGATTTGGCATACTACTTATTCTCGTTGCGAAGAATTAACGAGAGATCTCGCACAAACTTGGGAAAGTATTCAATGAAGCACCGGTAGTGTTTTGAAAGAATGAACGAATTAATATGATAACAAAGGAAGAGAAATCTTGAATGAACCACCATAAAAAATATGGAGACGAACGAAGAGGCATCAATTAAGAATAGTGGGAGGACGAAGTTGAAAACTGAGAACGAAGAATCTTCTGAAATGATGACCTTCGGAGGATCACAATGGGAAGAATTCATGAAATGCTTCGGGTGGGTATCAAAAGAATTCCACACAATCGGAACAATAATGAGGATGGCATGAAGCTAGAACCATGAATCTTTAGAAGAATGGGTAGGATTCAAGAGGAACTCTTCTTCGGTCATCAAAACCCGAGAATGACGACGAGATACACCACCATGAATTTTTGAGGCACTCTGGAGTGAAGAATTAAAAGTTTGAACCCATGATGAGAAGAATTTGAAAGCAATCTTGGAGAAGGCATATGACTAATGGAATACATTCTTACATCACAGTTTGGAAAAAGAAGTTAGAAGAGTCAGGTAAGATCTTGGGTAAAAATACCTGTGGGTTATGGCCCACTCAAAAGAAACACCATTGAAAAAAGAATGCTTAAGAGATATTGCACCGGTTGAATTAAATGGCTTGAATGGGATAACAGCCTCAAGACAGCTAGAACTGATTAAGAATGGAAACGCGGATCTTCTGAGATATCTTCAGCACTCCGGAGAAGAATTAGAGGGAGTAGAATAATAAGAGAGACTTTGGTACGAATTTTAACATGTGAAACATGTGAAGCAAGAGGAAGGATAAAACAACACCAAAGCTTGAATTAAACCACCGGCAGAATTTGAGAACACAAGAATGATGAACTTGAAGTTTCCTGAGCATCTTCACGATAAATCACTGGATAAGAACATTGAAGGAAAAGAACGAAGATACTTCACATGAATATAATGGATACTTGATTAAGAATTTTGGCTCCATAAAGAAAAAAGGTGGGAGGGCGGGGAAAACAAGACAACTTGGGATGAATGAAACAGACACCGTTGAGAAAAGATTGAGAGTTGATCTTGCAAATGATGAAGAGATCGGATTAACTTGAAGAGAAGTACACCGGTTAAAAGAATTAACATGACAATCTTGATGATCAACAAGGATTAGCACTCCCATAGAAATACGAGAACACTGATTAGAAAAGGTGTGGAATGAACATTTGACATCGAAGCAACTCGAATACTAGAATCAAAACAAAAACAAAGGATAGATATGTTGCAACATAATCTTCACAATATCATTCGAACAGAGAATTGAACAAATGAATTCCATAGCTTTATGGTACAACACTTGTCGAGAAGCCACTTGGGAGAACAAAAGGTAAATAAAAAACAACAAGGAGCAGATAGAACAAATACACGACAGAAGTTTCGTTCCACATGTTCGTGCTGAAAGCTCATGGAACGTGTTACAAAAGGGTTTTGCAATCCCCGGATCAGCATAGCCAAGGACCCTTTTAAGATGCAACTCCCGATTGGAACAACGCCCATAAAACCACTTCACTCAATGTTGAACCCCAAACTCCATATCATGCACTAGTTGGAAGAATTCCTACGAACTACTAGATGAAACCACCTATTAATTTCCGAAGGTTTCCAGTTATGCAATCAGGTGTTGGGGATACAGGGGAAGCACCGCGCACTCAACTCTAATCCTACATCCAGCTGTATCCATCCTTCAACACATAACCGGTTATTTCCGGAAACCGTTTACCTCGGACCTTCGAAATGCATCTGTTATACAAGCTATGGCAATACTCCCGAACTACCTCCCCAGTACTGGGTGATGTCGGGGTTATCTTGCCACCAACAGCATAGAAGAGTTTTCGATGTCGGCCGTCTTAAGTATTCCAGAACTGCTGCGATAGATTTGTGAGGAAAACACCTCGGAGCTCAACTCCCCGGGACACTACCACAACCCCTAAATGATAGGAGGCATCGAGATCAATGTTCTCATCACAAAGACATCGGAACAATCCAAACAATACTCGCGTGATCCTAGACAAATTTAGTGAATATTTTAGACTAGAAGAGATAGAATATCGTCAGGAGTCCTCACCAGAGCGATGAAGGGATGAGGAGTAAAAAGAAATCCTACTCTCCGATATATATATATAGGACTCAAAACATTTTCATGTGTGTGCCTAGACTCAACCGTCAATGATTCGATCAATCAGGGGGGCTCCTAGGTCGGAGAAGGCTCTGATACCAACTTGTAATGCCCAGTATGAGACTATACCTCCAACGTGTCGAGGCACGACTTAAAGGCATAATCTCATGCTAGAATGATCTCAAGTATGGTATCTTTGCATGACTCATGTAAAAGAGGGATGAAATTGCAAAAGAGTAGTTGGCTTACACTCGCCACGTCACACAATGGAATTCATTAACATACAACATCCGAATAACATCAGAGTCCGACTATGAACGAAGATCCAAATGAAAGATACCATAAATAAAGCAACCCAAGGTCCCGATCGCCCCTAGTAGGAACCACTACTGATCGTCAAAAAAGTCACATACATACGGCCAAGCTCTTCATCGAACTCCCATTGAAGTTCTGATCCATCTCCTACATTGTTCTCAGCGGTACCTGCCTCTCGTGTTGTGTAGAATCTGTGAGCCACGGAGGACTCAGCAATCCCGTTCCCGGGTATCAAAACTAACAAAGCCTTTAGGTGAGGAGGGGGTAATAAAGTGTTCGCAGCAAGCACTAAGCAACTAGCTTACGAGTTTAGAGCGAGGAGAGATCAAGTGCCAACAATCGCCAGGTGATCACGAAGTGATCCTAACTACTCACGTCAGACATAACCCTACCCTGTTCTTCTTCTTGAAACCCCTTCGAGAAGAGACAATCGCGGAACTCACACAGGTAGTGTATTCTTAAGAATAGAGTGTCATGTTTTCTATAACCGGATATTAACAAATTCCCATCTGCCACATAACCGCGGGCACGACTTTCAAAAGATAAAAACCCTGCAGGGGTGGCCCAACTTAGCTCATCACAAGCTCACGATCTGTGGAGTCACAACTCCAAGGTGGGAAGGCCCGAGTATTCTCAGAATCCCATGCTCAAGATATTCCGACTAAGGTAAAACTAATCCAGCAAGACCTCCCGGCGTGCCGACACCCTGATAGTAGCCGCACGTATCTCGTCTCAGGCCACGACCGGATGGGCGATTCTACAGGTTTTTACCAGCCCTTGAGTTTCCCCGAGGTGGCCCCGCAGAACCCCTAGTTTGGACCAACACTCATGTGAAGCACTGGCCCAGGGTTGTTGATTAAGAAAAGGGTTAATTACTCCCTATGCAAGTTTTAGTTGTTAGGAAAATGTAGAACCAAAGTTGGGCCTTGCTGGAAAAGCTTTAGCGCTAAGCGGGTTATCGAGGGGGGCCCATAAACCCCAACCATGTTAGGAACGCAAAATCTGGGAACATGACACCGGTTTATCGGGTCCTAAGGTGGCATGAGTGGAACAAAACACCAAGAAAAAGGCCAAGCCTTCCACCCATTGCCAAGTATATAGGTGTGTTAATATATTTAAGAGATATTGTGATATTCCAACAACAAGTTCCAACATGGAGCAATCTTCATCTTCATCTGCAACTAATAACGCTATAAGAGGGGCTGAGCAAGCGGGTAACATAGCCAAACAACGGTTTGCTGGGAAGGTGTCAAAGGTTAGAGGTTTCATGGCAACAATAGGGGGCTGACAAACAGACATAGGCATCGAGGCAATATCTAAAGAGAGAGAGAGACATCTAGCATAGGCAAATATAGTAGTGGTATCTAGGAAAGGTCATCTTGCATGGGATCCCGCAAGGAAGAAGACGAGACCATGAAGCAGTTGAACAACTCCTCACAACTCCGGAACAAAACCGAAGCTAGCGAGAAAAGCATACCGGAAAGAAGCAAACAACACGGTAAACACATATATCATAAACATGGCATATGATGCACAACCAAGTATGATGCATGTACGGTTTAAATATGCATGGCATGGCAAAGTGCACAAACAAGTACTACAAGTTAACTGGAGCTCAATATGCAACGAGTTGCATATTGACAAAACACCACATTATATTTATTTAGTTGACTCTCGTTTATCTACAAGACAAGATTAAATGTCTTTATTAAACATGGCAAGAGGTGAAGCATGAGCAACACTACACTATCTAGGCATTTTAAATGAGGCCGGAAATAACAACAACAATTCCGAAAAAAACCCATGTGCATATTTAGCAATTATTGAAGCAAATAACAATTTAAACATTTTAATGTTGTTATCATGATGCGGATGACATTTACAAGTTTTATGAAGTTTTAGCAAAAGTTAACATGAAGAGATATGAAGTATTAGTCACCGTGGTGGAAAGAAAGGGTGCCACGACGACGATCCGAAAATGATGCCATACAACATATCGGTTCCGGTAACTCGTTGAGAGTCCGGTGCAAAAGATGACAGAGAGCGTGTCATGCAAGAAGAAAGGTGGGGTGATTCCGTTACCGGGTTCCCACGGGTTGGTGACGAGGCAAACAATAGGGGGCATTTCGGACTCGATTTAATAAGTGAACATCTCATACACCACACACAACATTCGTCCACGGGTCATCGTCTCGCGGTATACCTTCGAAGCGTGCGTTTTCGGAGCGGATCGAGTTCATAGTGGAAGTAGTCCTTCAAGGGTCGTCGAGGGTAGTAGTCATTCACGGGGTCGTCGGGTAGTAGTCGTTCTCGGACGTCGTGGAAGTAGCGGTGCACATTTGTTTCGAAGAGGTACTTGGCGACTCCAAAGTGTCCGGGGCGACGGTAGTGGTACTTGCACGTAGATGAACTTGACCGGTCGTCGTCATCCGGGTACTTGGCGTTAGTAGTGGTACTCGTTCCATCCACTCTGTGAGTCGTAGTCGTACTTGGCGTGTCGTGGTGGCGCTTGGCAAAATCCACGGGGCGGTTTTGAAGGATTCGGAGGGTACTTGCTCTTGTTCATGGTGGTCAAACACGAAGGAGGCCGGGGGACGTCGAGGTCGTCCGACGAACATGGCAGCCAGGTCTTGGTGGTGCGGTACGGGTACAGGAGGTCGGGGCTGCATCTTGGGTCTTGGCGATGGGGTCCACACGGTAGCTAGGGAGGCCACACGAGGTCGAGGTCGGTCGCTGCTGCTACACACCGGCCGGCGGGAGAAGAAACTTGGGCGCGGGTGCCACTGGAGCATGGCGGCACGACGGGGAGGCTGAGGTGGAGGTTGGGCTGTGTGCTGCGGCGCGCAGGTGCTCGGAGTTGCCGACGTCCGGTAGGGAAGAAGTAGCAGGCGGCAGTCCGATGGAAGAGGCGCAGCGCGGGGCCTCTAGGGCGTCGGAGGAGGAGCACAAGACGGTGGGGGACGGCGCTCGACGGAGTCGACGGAGATGGCTGGGGCGGCGCTGTCGGCTCGAGGTCAAAGCCCCTGGGCGGCGGGGTCGAGCCGATACTCTGCAGGGCCGCGGCGGGGACGCGGCAAGGTCGCCCGCGGGGCGCCATGGCGAGGCGCGGTGGGGACGCGGCGGTCGACAAAGCAAGGAGGAGGCCGCAGAGTCGGCTAGGAGTGTTGGAGGTGAGGAGGTCATGCGGGCGAGGCAGAGCACTCGTGGCGGAGGCGGATCGGGGCGCGGGGGAGATCGAGCAGGAGGCGAGATGGGATCGGGATCGAGGGAGAGGAAGCTACGGCGCTGAGGGAGAGATGAGAGGAGGGAGGTCGGTCCTAGGGTTAGAGGTTAGTTGGGCCGCTGGGAGGGGGAGGTTGGGCCGGCCTGGCCGCATGGAGCAGGCTGGGCTGCGGCTGCCCTCCTCCTTTCTCTTTCTTTTCTTTATTTTCTTAAGCAGAAAACAATTAAAGAGAAGAAAAAGAAAGAGGGGTTTAGGGAAATAATTTGGGGAGGAGGTTAATTTTCCTAGACTCATAAAAAATGAGCTTGGTCCATGGAAAATAGAAGTGGCAAGGTTTGGAGGTGAAACTTGAAGCAAAAGAGGCCTGGGGAATATTTGCAAGTGTGTTTGGTGAATTCCAAACAAATGGAATAATTTAATATAGCTCCCTAATAATATTGAGAGGATTTTATATGTTATAAAGAGAAGTCACCATAGTGAGTATCCCTCAATTTAAATGGATCGAAGATCCATACGGTTTATTTAGTTGAGTTTTAAATTAAAAGACTTGATGGCATGATGACATAATGCAATGCAAAATAAATAAAGCAAGCACAAATGAAACACACGGGAAAACTCAGAACATCTGGAATCTTCTGGAGCGTCGGTCTTCGGGCTTCACAGTTCCAACCCTTCAATTTCAACGGGGACATTGACTAACCATGGTGGTTCGACATTGGCCCGCAGAATGCAGTTTGGGATTCCGACCAAGTGATGGCGGTTCCAATAGGTAAGGAACACCTATGGATGTCCCACCATTGAGAAGCGGGACGTTTCAGGTAATAAGCCGCGTATGTGACAAAGTTGGTAGGGGCTACATCAACAGACTCCAACTCGAAAGTGATGTCACAGAGCTAGTCGTCAACATCAAGGGGTTGAGTTGAGCTGCGGTATATGACATGGTTGAGACGCGTAAAGTCTTACAGAGTCACTAGGGCTGGTTGCTGATTCATATTGGGACGCGGAAAATGAGCCATGACTCCTTCCATGAACTAGTGATTCAGCTCAAACTGTTGTAGCATACCGGCCCTGTATTCAGGCGGTGGTGGATTGTCGCCACCACGGCGACGACCAGCGGGTCTAACCATCCGGCTTAAATGTAACAGGGGGTAGCTTAGCAAAGGGTGGAGTAAGTGTAAGGAGTCATTCATGATGTAACCGGAACAATGAGCAAAGGTGCGGTATGTAAAAAGCAGTAGTCATTAAAGACATACAAATCATATGCGGAGGCAATTACACGTTGTTCATATAAGTTCGGACAAGAGAACATCCTAGACATCCTAGGCAGCACACATGCACGCAATGGAGGGATACATCAACAGGACATATCAATAGCTACATCAACATCGGGGAAAACTAATAGAGTGAGGGATTAGCAAGTCACGATGCAGGGTGCCCTCCCGCGATCTCTGAACAATGTGAAGGAGATCTTGGCCCTCAATTCGAGAAAAGGGGTAATAAAAATCCCCGGGTGGATGTGATCACGAGATCCTAATGTTAGAGTTAGCAAAATCATTTGACCCAAATAGAAGAGCAATCATAGTCCCAGAGTAAGGACGAGGATTAAAAGATCCAAATCCAATCCATTGGCGACGTGGGACCGTAGGCCACATAGCCATGTTACTAAAAGTTTTCCAAAGACTAGACTCAACTTTGGCAAAGGAGTTGGAAAGGAGGTTCCTATAGGCAGTTGGCTCTGATATCAACTTGTGACACCCCCGATTTGACAGTACACTAATCATACACGCAAATGTGTACGATCAAGATCAAGGGCTCACGAGAAGATATCACAACACTACTCTCGACACAAATAAAATAATACAAGCTTTATATTACAAGCCAGGGGCCTTGATGGCTCGAATACAAACGAAGCAGCGGAAGCAACAATATCCGAGTACGGACATAAGTTAAACAATTTTGCCTTAAAAGGGCTATCACAAAAGTAGCATCGATCGAAAAGGCAAGGCCTCCTGCCTGGGAGCCTCCTAACTACTACTGGTCGTCGGTGGTCTCAACATAGTAGTAGGAACCCTCGGGGTAGTAGTAGCTATCGGTGGTGGGAGCTGGCTCCTGGGACCCGACATCTGGTTGCAACAACCGGAAAGAAAGAAGGAAGGGGAAAAGGGGAGCAAAGCAACCGTGAGTACTCATCCGAAGTACTCGCAAGCATCAGATCTAGACTAAGTATGCATCAGTATCAAAGGAATGAGTTGTAACTGTGTACTGAACATTAGAATGCCATAATAGAGGGGAAGGCCTAGCCTATCGAAGACTAGCATCTTTAAGCATCTTGGAGCATTCAGAAGCGTACATAATATCATATTATAATTAACAAGCATGTTGTAACAATAACGTGCAGAGATCCTTCCTCGACTCCCTGCGAGAAAGCAATCTCGGAGCCATCATATCGATATCATGTCTCAAGTGTCCATTTCTACTTATCATAGATTGGGATACATCTTTGAGTGTCCATTACCATGGACACGACTATTCAAGTAGATAACTTCCATGCAGGGGTGCACCACATTACCCTGCACACTTGATTACTCTAGCCGGACACACTTTCCTAGGTAATGCCCGGTTTCGGCAGATCGACACATCATAATCCTACCTAGGCTCCACAGAGAGATCCTCGCTGGTCTACATCCTAAGCACTCAGGGGTCTTGGGCCCATCGCCCTTTGCGATCTGGGTCGTTGTGCGTAGGGGAATACGAGCACCACCTCTGCCTGGACGGCGCGATTCGGCCCGACCACAATGCTGAACTGGCCGTCTGATACAACTTTCAGAAGAAACATACGATACCAAGTGCCCATATCTATTCCCACATGGCGATTAGTGCGTATAGGACAGTGGCCAACTTAGATCAAATACCCAAACCTGGTAGTGCATTATTCACATAGTGACAGCTGTTGAGACAAGTACTAAGCTACCACCACAACTTGGAAGGTACCACTAAACAACGAACCACCACAATAACTCTCGCGGGTGCTCTCCAGGCCAGGCCCGACTTTCACAGGTATCCCTCGCGGGTGATTTCCGGGCCCGCGCGACTTTCACAAGGAAGAGCAGTAAAGTCAAGGTAACCATGTGTCCAAAACATAAAGGGAAAAACTCGAGAAATCACCCTCGAAGGATTCCACTCGATGTGACAGTCAGGGCGATCTAGGAGGAATCACCCTCGAAGGGATCACACTTGAGGGATTGCATGACAAAATCGTATCGGGAGTGGTGAAGGAGGAATCACCCTCTGTAGACCATGACCGTTTAACTACACTACGAAGATCTCATCAGAGGTGTTGTACATGGTATCACCATTGGCACTCGATAGTAACTCTACGAAGCTGTACAACTAAAGGGGGTGAGGTGCTGTGTCGGTCTCTGGTCCTCAGTCACGTTGATTGAGTCATCGGTCAACAAGCTGGGGCAAGTGGGACAAGGTGGGGGTCACTAGTGAATCACCAACCAACCCATACTAAGCAATTTAGGATAAGCAAGTAGGTAACAATAGCAGGTTGCAAAAGCAGGCTATACATCAGAATAGGAGCAAACAATTATAGTAGAAAAATCTAATGCAAGCATGAGAGAGAATGGTATGGGCGATATCAGAATGAACAAGGGGGATTTGCTTGCCTGGAAGTTGTACTGAAAGGAGGAAGAGTCGTCGGTGATGCAGTCGATCACAGTGGCATCAGAATCGGTCTCGGGGTCTACCGGAGAGAAGAGGGGAAGAAACAATGAATATATAGCAAACAAGTGCATCACTAAGCATGATAAGATGGTATGTAGTGCTAGGTGTGACCTAACGTAGTACTACACAATACCGGTGAAGGGGGTAAACATCCGAGAATGCTTTCCCGAAGTTTGGAATTTTTGAACAAATGAAATGGAGGGAGCGGTTCCATGTTCTCTATGCTAGGGGCATGCGACATATTAACGGATGGCATATTCGGATTCGTCATGTTTTTCTAAGCAACTTTCATGTATGAAACATTTTCATCCGGGTTACGGATTATTTTATATTAATTTTTAAAGTTTTAAACATTTTCTGAAATTGATTTTAATTCAAAAATAAAGATTAAATGCTATGTGCCCCCAGCTCTATGTACATAGAAGTGTACACAGAGGATGACATGTGGGCCTAGGGGGTCCCAGTTGACTAGTCAACAAGGGGTGGGCCCCCCTGTCTTACACTGTTTAGTCTAGTCTAACCGTTTAATTAACTAAACTAGTTGATCAGGCTAACTAAGTTTAATTTATTAAGCAAATTAATCATTTAACTAACTAACTAATTAATTATTTCATTAATATTATGTTTTTAAAATTTTAATTTGTTTACAAGGGCTGGGCCCCACGTGTAAGTGGCGCAGGGCCACGAGAGGGGGTTAACGGGTGCGGGCGGAGGCCGAGCGAGGCGAACCCAAGAGATGGCCAGTCGGGCAGGGGCAGCGGCGAGCGGGAGGCGCACGCGGCAGGCAATGGCGAGCACGATGGTACGGGCAGGCGGTGGTCGCGCGGGGGGTGGGGGCAGTGCGGCAGAGAGCTCCGGCGGGCAGCGGCCAGAGCGAGGTGGACAAGGCTAATACGTCTCCAACCTATCTATAATTTATGAAGTATTCATGCCACGTTTACAACTATTTTATATGGTTTTGGTATGATTTGATTAGAACTAACCCGAACTAATGCTTTTTTCACCAAAACTACCATGGTGTTGTTTTTTGTGGAGAAATAGAAGTTCTCGGAATGGGCTGAAATTTTGCGGTGATTTTTATGGACCAAAAGAGACCCCCGAAGCACCGGAGCTGGGCCAGGAAGTGGATGAGGTGCCCACAAGCCTCCAGGGCGCTCCCCTATAGCTTGTGGGCCCCTCGGGCACCCCCTTGACGTGAGACCAACGCCAAAAATTCCTACAAATACCAAAACCCCCGAAAAGAACCCTAGTTGAGAAATTCCACCACCGCAAGCCTCTGTAGCCACGAAAAACCAATCGGGTGCCCGTTCTGGCACACTACCGGAGCAGGAAATCATCACCGGAGGACATCTTCATCTTTCGGGTGGCCACCATGATGAGGAGGGAGTAGTCCACACTCGGGGCCGAGGGTTTGTACCAATAGCTATGTGTTTTTATCTCTCTCTCTCTCGTGTTCTTGATTTGGCAGAATATTGATGTACCATGAGCTTTGTTATTATAATTGGATCTTATGGCATTATTCTCTCTCTACCTTGTGATGAATTGATTCTTTTCCTTTGAGGTTTTGTTATGTAGGATTGAATCTTTCGGATGCGAGAACACTTGATGTATGTCTTGTGATGGGATATCCGTGGTAATAATGGGATGTTCTATTCATTCACTTGATGTATGTTTTGGTTATCAACTTGCGGATTCCCGTGGTAACACTGGGGTAATCTATGCATAGGAGTTGGTATGATTTTTCATATTCCTTTCTCCGATAGAAATCTTGGAGTACTCTTTGAAGTTCTTTGTGTTGGATTGAATATTATGAATCTGAAATTGTGTGATGCACATCGTATAATTAGCCCACATATACTTGTGGTGACATTATAGTATCTAGGTAACATTAGGGTTGATTAATGCATGTCATGTGGTGTTATTTTAGTATGAACTCTAGGGATGTTTGTGACACTTGTAGGAATAACCCTATCGATCGATCAAAAAGAATAACATTGAGGTGGTTTTGTACCCTAGAAGCAATTTCATCTTATTTTCTCTGTGATAGGAACTTTGGAGTGATTCTTCATTGCATGTTAAGGGATTGTTATATGATCCAATTATGTTATCATTGTTGAGAGATTTTGCACTAATGAAAGTATGAACCCTAGGCCTTGTTTTCAAGCAGTGCAATACTGTTTGTGCTCACTTTTATCACTTGCTACCTTGCCATTTTTATAATTTTAGATTACAAAACCTATTTCTACTGTGCATATTACACTTGTATCACCATCTCTATGCCGAATTAGTGCACCTATACAATTTACCATTCTATTCGGTGTGTTGGGGACACAAGAGATTTCTTGTATTTGGTTGCAAGGTTGTTTGAGAGAGACCATCTTCATCCTACGCCTCCCACAAATTTATAAACCTTAGGTCATCCACTTGAGAGAAATTTGCTACTGTCCTACAAAACTCTATGCTTGGTGGCCCAACACGAGTCTACAAGAAGAAATGTTGTGTAGTAGACATAAGAGGCGGGACGGAGTGGGGCTGCAGAGGAAGAGGCGAGGCGAGGCAGAGGGCGAGAGGGGGCGAGGGGAGTGGCTTGCGGCCCTGGGCGACAACAAGTGCGGCGGGGCAGCGGGCAGCCACGGGTGCGAGCACGCCCGACCGGGCGAGCAGAGGGCAGCGACGGGCCGTGATGGCCAAGGGCGAGCAGAGGTGGGTAGGGGCAGCGGTTGGCACCGGCGGGCAGCAAGCAACAACATCAACAACGCGCGGGCAACAACAACATGGAGACGAGCGGGGGCACGGTGAGTTCTGACCATGTTGGACACGGGCAGGCGCAGGACTACGACGACGAATCAAAAGGGGGAAACAGGGGGGGAGGGATCTGGCGAGATGCTCACATGGGTACTTGGGGAGGTCTCGGAGAAGCCAGGGATGCTCGGAGTTGCGCAAATCAATGACGAGTAGTGGCGGTGGCCGATGGAGGGAATCGATGATTCCGACGGCTTGATGATTCTTTGGCTCGGGTGCATTGTCGTGGTCGTCGAGGACGTCGAGGCGTAGCTCCTGGACTCCTTTTGAATGGCCAATGGTGGCCGGTGGACACGATGACAACGACGGGACGATAGTGGCCGAGCTTGGCCCGAAGAAACCGAAGGGGGCACACAAGGGAGAGGGGGAAATTGAGCTAGGGTTCGCCTAGGAGGAGGGAGCCGAGGCTATATAGTCCGGGGCGCGGGAGATGCCCGTGATGGTGGCAGGCGCGCCATGGTCGGGTGATGAGCGCCACGGTCCCTGCCTTCCTATAGCAGAGGAAGGAGGTAAGTGTGGTGGGTTGGCTGGACTGCCCACTTGCCCGTTGGGCCAAAAGCCAGGGGGTTTTCTCCCCCCTTATTTTTTGCTTTTGTTTATTTTTGCCTTTATTATTTTCTGTTTATTGTTTTTTGTTTAAGTTTCATTTTTTTAGTTTTGTAAAATATAAACCTAGTCAAAAAATTAGTATTATTAAGTATGCCACCATCATAATTAATCTAACACATTAATTAAATAGTTTGTATTTCTTTATTATTTAAAAAGCATTTAAATAATTGTTTTAGCCCCTATTTCATTCTTTTAAGGGCATTTAAATAGTTTGTAAAATATGGATTTCAACATGACAAATATCCAGGGATTATTTGCCACACTTTGAACATTTTTGTTTGCATATTTGAGAATTTTCAATCTTGACTTTAATTTGAATTTGAAATTTGAACTATGTTTGAGTGGAATTGAGTATTATCAACTGTAAGAGTGATGACATGGCACCATTAACATGGGAATACTGTAGCTTAATTATCCAAGCATTACAAAAAGATCCTAATACCAACCATTTGTGACGTGGGCCCATAAGCCACATAACAATGTTAGATAAAGTTTTCCAAAGACTAGACTCAACTTCAGCTAAGGAGTTGGAAAGGAGGTTCCTACAAGCAGTTGGCTCTAATACCAACTTGTGATGCCCCCGATTTGATCGTACACTAATCATGCATGCAAATGTGTACGATCAATATTAGAGACTCAGAGGAAGCTATCACAACACAACTCTAGACACAAATTAAAGTCATACAAGCTTCATATTATAAGCCAGGGGCCTCGAGGGCTCGAATACATAAGCTCGATCATAAACGAGTCATCGGAAGCAACAATGTTTGAGTACATACATAAGTTAAACAAGTTTGCCTTAAGAAGGCTAACACAAAAGTAGCAATGATAAAAAAGGCAAGGCCTCCTGCCTGGGAGGCTCCTAACTACTCCTGGTCATCGGGAGTCTCCACGTAGTAGTAGGCACCGTCAGGGTAGTAGTAGTCATTGATGGTTGTCTCTAGCTTCTTGGGATCCACCATCTGATTGCAACATATGGAAAGAAGAGAGAAGGGGGAAAGGGAAGCAAAGCATCCATGAGTACTCATCTAAAGTACTCGCAAGACTTACATCAGATCTATACTACATTTGCATCGATATTTGTAAAAAGGGGTAATATATGTGGGCTAGACTGCAGAATGCCAGAATAAGAGGGGGAAAGCTAGTCCTATCGAAGGCTATGCTTCTGGCAGCCAGCATCTTGCAGTAGTAGAAGAGGGTAGCTCGTATGTAACAAGTATCATCAAATAAAAATAATCCTACCCTGCGATCCTCTCCTCGTAACCTTGTGAGAGAGCGATCACCGGGTTGTATCTGGAACTCATCTAGGTGTGTTTTATTAAGTCTCCGATTCTAGTTGTCAGAGGTCAGAATACAACTCCAAGTCGTCATGTTACCGTGGACACATCTATTCGAATAAATTACTTCCCTGCAGGAGTGCGCCACATTTCCCAACATGCTCGATCACTCTGGCTGGACACACTTTCCCAAGCACGCCAGTCTACATCCTAAGCCCAGGGTTCTTGGGCCCATCGCCCATTGCACTCCTGTACATTGCGTACGCGGCCGGTGAGCAGACCTAGCCCCCTTATACAAGCACATGCTTCCATTCCAACCCGGATGGCGCCACTCAGTCGCTGACGTGTGAAGAGCTTCGGCTGATACTATCAAGGTTGTCAGAATCGCGATTCTGTTATACGATTCTACGACTTTACGATCCAAACTAACCCCTATGATTCTATGATTTTAGTTCATAGAATCTACGTTTCTACGATCCTGGTAGTGAAGATTCTATGATTCGCGATCCTACCATCTAAGGTCCGATCCGATTCAAAATCACGATTTTGACAACCTTGGATACTATGACGTTGGTTGCCCATATCTTCCCGCGTGACGATTAGTGCATATAGGTCAACGACCCAACTTAGATCAAATATCCAAACTCGATAAGTGCATTATTATGAAATAACCACAGACAATGACGAGGGACCAAGCCACCTCTCTCCTAGTTGTCTCAACCTGCCGTGTAGCTACGCCACAAAGATTCACACAGAGGGCCATCGGGAAAAGTGTCCTTTCAGTTCCCAGTCCGCGGATCACTCGTGGGTACTCTATGAGCCGACCCAACTTTAGTCACAACATGTATCTTGCATAATCTGTTTATAGTATGTACCCATGGTCACCTCCCGAAGTGATCACGGCCTGATAATATAGCATAGGATATAGACAAGAGTGTAGGGCCACTGATGGAATACTAGCATCCTATACTAAGCATTTAGGATAACAGGTAAAGTATTAACAACAGTAGCAACAAGGACATGCTATGCAATAGAAAAGGAGCTATCAGAATAACAACAACATCAATGCCTAATGCAAGAATAAGAGAGAAAATAATGGGCGATATCTGGATGGTTAAGGGGGTTTTGCCTGCTTGAAAGCTTTGCAGAGAAGGACGGGTTGTCGGGAGTGTAGTCGACATCAGGAGCAGCGGTGTCAGCCTCGAAGTCTAACAGAGAGAAGAGGGGGAAGAAACAATGAATACAATTCAAACAGATGCATGCCGATGCATGACATGGCAATAAGCGGTGCTAGGTGGGACTTCACACAGTACTACGTGATACTGGCAAAGGGGGAAACATCCGGGAAAGTATCCCCAGTGTTAGGTATTTTTGGAAAGATGAAACGGAGGGGGACGATTCCATATTGGCTATCTTAGGGGCACGTGGGAGACGAACTGAGTGCGTATTCGAATTCGTTGATTTTTCCTAGCAACTTTCATGTAGAAAACTTTTTCATCCGAGTTACGGTTTATTTTCTATGATTTTCTAAAGTAATAATGTTTTTTCCTAATTTTTTTAAATGCATTCAAAATTAAATAGTAAATGCTATGGGTACACAGAAGTGTACCCTACATTATGCACATGTGGCTGATAGGTGGGGCTAGAGGGCCCAATTGACCCAGTTAACATTGACTGGACAACCAATGAACAGTGGAGGTGGGCCCCACCTATCATTATTGCAAACTTTTAGTTCAACTGAAAATACTAGGCCACACATCATAGGGCCATTGGACTAATTGGGCCCTAATTAATAAAATAACTAAACCTAAACAGCCACCCTACACTAATCGGGCTGGCCTTATCAGGGAGTTGCCCAACCAGCCCCCCACGCTGGGCACGCATGGGCACGGGGCACTTGCGGCCACGGCATTGGCAAGGCGAAGGGAGAGGCCTGCACGGCCAGGGTGCGAGGGCAGGGGCCTGAAGAGCATTGTCGTGCGTGGCAATAGTGGCGGCTAGTGGGCGTGGGTCGCGCGGCCTAGCGCGGGCAGGCAGGCAGCAGCAAAGCAAGCAGGCGGGCGCGGGCAGCGGCGAGCGCGGTCGGGCAGGGGAAAGCAGCGGCGAGCGACAACAACTAGCAGATCATCAGCAGGCAATCGGCAACCTCATGCGAGCAGCAGTAGCAGAGTAGCCGCAGTAGGTGGCAGCAGCGCTGCATCCGGCAACAGTAGTAGTGGCCGGTAGTAGCCGGCGAGTTGGGTCGTGGGTGCGCGAGCGGGCGCGTGGCTAGGATGTGGCTGGCGCACGCACGGGCAACACTGGGGGTCCGGCCAGGGCCAGCAGGGAGCGACTCAGGGCACGAGCCATGGCGCACGGGGGCGTGGTGAGCACAAGACTCGACAGAGCTCTGGGCGCGATGTGTGTCATACCTGGCCACTTGTCCGCCACTTGTCCAGTGTGACTTGGCATGGCTTGGGCCCACCTGTAAGTGAGAGTAAGAGAGAGAGAGAGAGGAGAGGGTTTAAAAGCAATCGGCCGCCTGTGGCCGAGGCATGTGATGCGTGACACTCTGTAAACCTCATCCCCAATCCTTCCTCTCTAAGCAAGTTCTTCTTCCTCTCCAAGTCTCTCTAGTTCTCCTCACCTACTCTGCTCCTCTCCTTCCCAGTTCGTTACAGTTGGTATTCAGAGCCAAATTCGCTGGAAATTTTTCTTCCCCGCGTTCGATTGTGGATCGGTAACATCCACCACGCCGGTGCGAGCTGCTCCGGCAAGCCGCACGAAATCCGTCGCGTGGTTCGACCCCCTTCTGCGCTCAACCACGGCTCCGCAAAAGGCATCGGCGGCGACACGACAAGTGCTGGCCGCCATGGACGAGGGCAACAACAACATCACCAAGATGATAGAGGCCCTGCTCTCCAACATCGACGAGCAGAAGATGGCACAGGACAAGCAGATCGAGCTCCAGACAGCCTTCAACGCCTAGATCTCGCAGGAGGTGCGCGGTCTCTCTCGGCAGATTGATCTGACTCAGGCGGACCTGGATGCCACGCGCAAGACAGTGGAAGTTTCTTCCTCGCCGGCGGGCTCGGTCACCACGCTCCTCCACCAGCCCGCCCCGCAACAACATCCACCTCCACCACCACCTCTGCCCCTGCCTCCACCGTCACCGCGCCCTGTACCCGACCCACCTCGCCCATCATCGTCCCACGCGCGCTTGGGCGACCACCGCCCACCACTCATCCCGGTGCCTCCGCACGGCGGGTTTTTCGCCACGGCGACTGCTTCTTCGACGGGCCACCACACCAACGAGTACCACAAGCCATCCAAGCACAATTTCCCCAAGTTTGACGGCACCGCACTGTACCTGTGGCTGGATCGCTGCCTCTCCTACTTCGAGCTGTACAAGGTGGCCGCACACCACTGGGTACCCACCACGGCGCTCTACATTGATGGCCAGGACGCGCATTGGCTACAAGCGTTCAGACAAACACACCGCAACATCACGTGGGATCTGTTCACCTCGGCAATCCTGGAGGAGTTCGGCTCCGACGAGTTCGAGGTGGTGATGCACAAGCTGCTCCAACTCCAGCAAACGGGCACCGTCATCGAGTACGGCGCCGCATTTGACGAGTAGATGTACCACCTCCTCACGCTTGACCCGTCGATCAACACAAGGTTCTTTGTCACCCAGTTCCTCCTCGGCCTGAAGGACGAGCTGCGCGCCCAGTCCGCCTTCAGGCGCCCTCCAGCATCACGCGCGCCTCGGTGCTTGCATGCATCCAGGAAGAAGAATTGGGCATGACGCATGCGCGCTCATGCATCGCCCCGCCCGGTCAACCACCTCCAGCAGCACCAGCACCACAACGAGAAGAAGCCGCGCCGATCCGCACCCAAGTAGACGAGTTCACGCGGGAGCGACAACTACGCGATTTTTGCCGCGCCAATAACCTTTGTTTCAACTGCGGGGATCGCTACTCCAGGGAACATCGCTGTGCCCAGCCTGCGCAACTGCTCACCATCAGCGTCGGGGACCACGGCGAGGTCCTCTCGGACGACACCATCCACGCCCTGCAGTTGCTTGACGACCCAGCACCGGCCGCGCAACCGTCTGCTCTGGCCGTGGACGCGCCGGAATGCTGCCTCCTCTTGTCGCAAGCTCTAGACGGCACAGACTCGGCGACCACGATCAGGTTGCGTGCTCTGGTGGGGAACTAGGTCATGCTCCTGCTGGTCGACTCGGGCAATACTCACAATTTTGTGAACAAGGCATTCGTCGACCGCCTCGACCTCACCACGGAGGAGATGCCGGCCGTGGAGGTGCGAGTGGCCAACGGCGACAAGCTCACCTGCAACCACATCGTGCCCATCCTCAAGTGGTGGATGCAGGGCCATACCTTCACGACGCCCATACGCGAACTGGAGATCGGGGCATACGATGGTATTCTGGGCATGGACTGGCTCGCCCAACACAGCCCCATGACCTGCCACTGGCAGGATAAGTGGGTCAAGTTCACGCACGACGGCGAAGAGGTTACGCTCCGTGGCATGCCCACCAAGGCGTCCACCACACTCCAGGCCCTCAAGCCCGACGAGCTACACAAGTTGATCGCGGGCAACGATGTCTGGGCCATGGCCATGGTGGATACGTGCGGGCACGCGCAGCCACCGCAACGCAAGTGCGCCAGCCAGACGCCCCTCAACGACCTGCTGGAAGAATTCGTCGACGTCTTCGCCGCCCCACAAGGCCTGCCACCTCACCGCCAGTACGACCACGCTGTCACTCTGGTGGAGGGCGCGCTCCCCGCGAACACACGTCCGTATCGCTACTCGCCACTCCAGAAGGATGAAATTGAGTGGCAGGTCAAGGAAATGCTCGACGCTAGCGTGATCACGCACATCGTTAGTCCATACTCGGCGCCGGTGCTCCTGGTCAAGAAGAAGGATGGGACGTGGAGATTCTGCGTCGACTACCGTCGTCTGAATGATGCCAAAACCAAGAACAAGTTCCCGCTGCCGATCGTCGACGAACTCCTCGACGAACTAGCTGGCACCGCCGTCTTCTCCAAGCTCGATCTCCGCGCTGGCTACCACCAGATTCGCATGCGTGAAGAGGACGAAGCCAAGACGGCGTTCAAGACACACCACGGGTATTTCCAGTTCCGGGTCATGCCGTTCGGCCCGACGAACGCGCTGGCCACATTCCATTGCCTCGTGAATGCAATCTTCAGTAAGTACGTCCGCAAATTCGTGATCATCTTTCTTGATGACATCTTGGTCTTCAGTGAAACAATGGAGGAACCAATTGAACATCTCTGGATCGTCTTCGAGCTCCAGCGCGCGCACCAGTTGTTCGTCAAGGAGAGCAAGTGCAGCTTCACCTGCGACCACATCGACTACCTCAGGCACGTTATCTCCAAGGAGGGCGTAGCCACTGACAAGGAGAATACGCAGGCCATGGAACTGTGGCCAACGCCGACAAACGCCATCGAGCTGCGCGGGTTCCTGGGGCTCACCGGCTACTACAGAAAATTTGTGCCGCACTACAACATCATCGCCAATCTCCTCACGCAGGTCCTCACGAAGAAGGGCTTCACCTGGAGCACGCAAGCACAAGCCGTGTTCGATCAGCTCAAGACAGCCATGACGACGACGCCGGTGCTCGCCCTGCCCAACTTCGACAAGCCATTCTCCATCGAGACAGACGTGTGCGACACGGGTGTCGGCGCTGTGCTCGTGCAGGAAGGCCACCCGGTCGCGTTCTTCAGCAAGGCGCTCGGCGTGCGCAACCAGAAACTCTCAACATACGAGAAGGGGTTTTTGCCGGTGATGATGGCAATCGACAAGTGGCGCCCCTACTTGCAGCGCGGCCCCTTTGACATCCTCACCGACCACAAGTCCCTCTGTAACCTGGGGGAACAACACTTGGAGACAGAGCTGCAGCGCAAGGCCATGGCGAAACTTGTCGGGCTATAGTTCCGCTTCCAGTACAAGTGCGGCCTCGACAATGGCGCCGCCGACGCTCTATCTCATGTGGGCAAGCAGTTCGACCTGGCCGCGCTCTTGGCGTGTCAGCTGGCCTGGATTCAGGAGGTCCTCAACTCCTACTCCACCGACCCAGACGCCCAGGAGTGCTTGTAGAAGCTCGCCATCTCCAGCCCGGATGACGACGGCTACGAGCTGCACCACGGCGTCAGCCGCCATAGTGGCCTCTTGTGGATTGGTGCCAACACTGTGCTCCGCACCAATCTCATCGCCGCGCTCCACAACAGCGCGGTTGGCGGCCACTATGGCGTCACGGCGACGTACCAACGCGTGCGCAAGCACTTCGACTGGCGCGGCCTCAAGCGCGACACCGAGGAATTCATGTAGCAGTGCACGACTTGTCAACAAGCCAAGCATGAGCACTCCAAGCCTGCCGGTCTCCTGGCGCCCCTACCAATTCTGACCGCGCCATGGGAAGACCTCACCATGGATTTTGTCGAGGGACTGCCGTCTTCAGAAGGATTCTACATGATCATGGTTGTGGTCGACCGCTTCACCAAGTTCGCCCACTTCATCCCCCTCCGTCACCCCTTCAATGCGACGTAGGTGACGCGCGCGTTCTGGGATAACGTGGTCAAAGTCCACGGTGTGTCGGCATCGATCGTCTCCGACCGCGACAAGGTGTTCACCAGTAAACTCTGGCGGGAACTGCTTGTCAGCGCCGACACGAAACTGTCGGGGATCGTTGCAGAAAATCAAAAAATTTCCTACGCATCACCAAGATCTATCTACGGAGATTACTAGCAACGGGAGGGGAGTGCATCTTCATACCTTTGAAGATCGCGATGCGGAAGCATTGCAAGAACGCGGATGAAGGAGCTGTACTCGCAGCGATTCAGATCGCGGTTGATTCCGATCTAAGCGCTGAACAACGGCGCCTCCCCGTTCAACACACGTGCAGCCCGGTGACGTCTCCCGTGCCTTGATCCATCAAGGGGAGAGTGAGAGGTTGGGGAAGACTCCGTCCAGCAGCAGCACAATGGCGTGGTGGTGGTGGAGGAGCCTGGCACTCCAGCAGGGCTTCGCCTAGCACCGCAAGAGACGAGGAGGGAGAGGTGTAGGGCTGCGCCAAGAGGGAGAGGTTCTCGTGCATCTAGCAGCCCCGAAACCCCACATATATATATGGGGAGGGGAGGGGCTATGCCCCCATCTAGGTTTCCCTTCCTAGGGGTGGCGGCAGCCCCTAGATCCCATCTAGGGGGCGGCCAGGAGGAGGAGAGAGGGGAGCGCCCTAGGGTGGGCCTTAAGGCCCATCTGGACCTAGGGTGTGCCCCCTCCCTCTCTCCCTGCGCCTTGGGCCTTGGCGGGGGGGGGGGGTGCACCAGCCCACATGGGGCTGGTCCCTTCCCACACTTGGCCCACGCAACCCTCTGGGGCTGGTGGCCCCTCCCGGTGGACCCCCGGAACCCTTCCGGTGGTCCCGGTACGTTACCGATAGCGCCCGGAACTTTTTCGGTGACCTCAACGGGACTTCCCATATATAAATCTTTACATCCAGACCATTCCGGAACTCCTCGTGACGTCCGGGATCTCATCCGGTACTCCGAACAACATTCGGTAACCACGTACTACATTCCCTATAACCCTAGCATCATCGAACCTTAAGTGTGTAGACCCTACGGGTTCGGGAACCATGCAGTCATGACCGACACATATCTCCGGCCAATAACCAACAGCGGGATCTGGATACCCATGTTGGCTCCCACATGTTCCACGATGATCTCATCAGATGAACCACAATGTCAAGGATTCAATCAACCCCATACATGATTCCCTTTGCCTATCGGTATAGCACTTGCACAAGATTCGATGTCGGTATACCGATACCTTGTTCAATCTCGTTATGGCAAGTCTGTTTACTCGTTCCGCAACACATCATCCCGTGACCAACCCCTTAGTCAAATTGAGCTCATTACGATGATGTGTTACCGAGTGGGCCCAGAGATACCTCTCCGTCATACGGAGTGACTAATCCCAGTCTCGGTTCGTGTGAACCCAACAGATGCTTTCGAAGATACCCGTAGTGTACCTTCATAGCCACCCAGTTACGTTGTGAGGTTGGCAGACCCAAAGCATTCCTATGGTATCCGGGAGTTGCACAATGATAAGTCCATTTTGCATCATTCTTATATGTTGATATTTATTGCATTATGGGCTGTTCTTACATGTTTTGTCACAATACTTATGCATTTTCTCTCTTATTTTACAAGGTTTACATGAAGAGGGAGAATGCCGACAGCTGGAATTCTGGGCTGGAAAAGGAGCAAACTCTGGAAACCTATTCTGCACAACTCCAAAAGCCCTGAAACTCAACAGAACGTCGTTTCAGAAAATATAAAAAATATCTGGCGAAAGAAGTCCACGAGGTGGGCCACCGGCTGCCCACGAGGGTGGGGGCGCGCCCCCCTTCCCAGGGCGCGCCCCCTTGCCTCGTGGGCCAGTCGGAAGGCCCCCGGTGCCCATATTCTCCTATATGAGGTGTTTTGACCTGGAAAAAATCATAAGGAGGCTTTCGGGACCAGACGCCGCTGTCTCGAGGCGGAACCAAGGCGGAAACCAATCTTGGGCTCCAGCAGAGCTGTTCTGCCGGGGATACTTCCCTCCGGGAGGGGGAAATCGTCACCGCCGTCATCGCCAACAACTCTCCCATCTTGGGGAGGGCTATCTTCATCAACATCTTCACCAGCACCATCTCCTCTGAAACCCTAGTTCATCTCTTGTATCCAATCTTTGTACCCAAACCTCAGATTGGTACCTGTGGGTTGCTAGTAGTGTTGATTACTCCTTGTAGTTGATGCTAGTTGGTTTATTTGGTGGAAGATCATATGTTCAGATCCATTATGCATATTAATATCCCTCTGACCATAAACAATATTATGTCTTGTGAGTAGTTACTTTTGTTCCTGAGGACATGGGAGAAGTCTTGCTATTAGTAGTCATGTGAGTTTGGTCTTCGTTCGATATTTTGATGAGATGTATGTTGTCTCTCCTCTAGTGGTGTCATGTGAACGTCGACCACATGACACTTCACCATTATTTGGGCCTAGAGGAAGGCATTGGTAAGTAATAAGTAGATGATGGGTTGCTAGAGTGATAGAAGCTTAAACCCTAGTTTATGCGTTGCTTCGTAAGGGGCTGATTTGGATCCATATGTTTCAGGCTATGGTTAGGTTTACCTTAATACTTATTTTTGTAGTTGCAGATGCTTGCATTAAAGGTTAATCATAAGTGGGAGGCTTGTCCAAGTAAGGGCAGCACCCAAGCATCGGTCCACCCACATAACAAATTATCAAAGTACCGAACGCGAATCAGACGATCGTGATGAAAACTAGCTTGACGATAATTCCCATGTGTCCTCGGCAGCACTTTCCTTTATATAAGAGTCTATCCAGACTTGTCCTTTGCTACAAAAAGGATTGGGCCACCTTGCTGCACCTTATTTACTTTTACCTTTTGTCACTTGCTACCAATGACCTTATCACAAAACTATCTGTTACCTATAATTTCAGTGCTTGCAGAAAATACCTTACCGAAAACTGCATATCATTTCCTTCTGCTCCTCGTTGGGCTCGACACTCTTACTTATCGGAAGGACTAGATAGATCCCCTACACTTGTGGGTCATCAAGACTCTTTTCTGGCACCGTTTCCGAGGAGTGAAGCGCCTTTGGTAATGTAATGCCCATGATGGGACTATACCTCCTACGTGTCGAGGCACGACTTAAAGGTATAAGCCCATTCTGGAATGATCTCAAGTTCGGCATCTTTGCACATCTCATGTAAAAATGGGGATGAAAAGCAAAAGAGATAGTTGGCTTACACTCGCCACGTCACACAATTCATTACATAGCAAATCATCATCCAAATAACATCACAACCCGTCTACGGGTGAAGATCCAAATGAAAGATACCAAACATACATAAAGCCACAGGTTCGGATCGCCCCTAGTAGAAACCACTACTGATCATCGGGATAGTGCACATAGTAACGGCTACGTTCCTCATCGTACTCCCAGTATAGCTCTGTGCCGTCACCTGAGTAGCTCACCATTGTACCTGCATCTGGTATGGTGTAGAATCTATGTGCCACAGAGGACTCAGCAATCCCGTTCCCGGGTAACACAACTATCTAAGCCTTGGGTGTGGAACAAGGCTGAAGAAAGAATAAAAGGTTGCAGCAGCACTAGCACTAACTTACATAATAAGAGCGAGAAGAGAAGTGCCACGAGCGACAAGGTGATCACGAAGTGATCCTATCTAAGCACGTCAAACATAACCCCACCGTGTTCACTTCCCGAACCCCTTTCGGAAAATTACCGTCATAGTTACTCACGCTGGTAGTGTGTTCTGAACATGGTTTCAAGTTTTCTCCAACCGGATATTAACAAATTCCCATCTGCCACATAACCACGGGCACGTCTTTCGAAAGTTCAAAACCCTGCAGGGTGTTCCAACTTGGCCCATTACAAGCCCACGATCCGCGGAGTCGCAACTCCAAGGTGGGAAGGCCCGAGTATTCTCGGAATCCCGTGCTCAAGATACTCCGACTAAGGTAAGACTAATCCACCAAATCCTCCCGGCGTGCCGACACCCTGACAATAGCCGCGCGTATCTAGTCTCAGGCCATGACCGGATGGGCAATCCTACAGGTAAAACCAATCCTCGAGTTTCCTCGTGGTGGCCCCGCATAACCCCAGTTTGGACCAACACTCATGTGGAGCACTGGCCCGGGTTGTTGATTAAGAACTCGGGTTTGCAAAGCCCTATGCAAGTTTTAGTTATTAGGCAAATGGAGTACCAATGTTGGGACTTGCTGGAAAAGCCTTAGCGCTAAGCGGTTTATCAAGGGGGTCCCATAACCCCAACCGTGTGAGGAACGCAAAATCAAGGAACATAACACCGGTTTATACGGTTCCTAGGGCGGCATGAGTGGAACAAAACACCAAGCAAGAGGCTCAGCCTTCCACCCATTACCAATATATAGATGATTTTATTAAAGAGCTTATATAGTGTGATATCCCAACAAGCTTCAACATGAAGCAAGAATCTTCAAATCTTCTCCTGCAACTAGCAATGCTATAAGAGGGGATGAGCGAAGCCTACGTAGCCAATCAAAGGTTTGCATAGGTAGGGTGGTTAGACAGATTCATGGTTACAATAGGAGGCTGACAGACAAACATGGGCATCGAGGCAAATAAGCTAAAGAGCGAGACTTCTAGCAATAGGCAAAGATAGTAATGATATCTGGGTCAGGTCATCTTGCCTATCGAGTCGTCGATGGGATCGTAAGAGGGCTCCTCGTTCTCAACCTCGGTAGTAACCTCGTTCTCGTACTCGGTCTCGGCTTCCGGCTCTACTCAACACAAGAACACACGAGGCACGAAATCAAACAAGGTGCAATGCACAATCTACAGGATGCATGTATGATGCACTTAGGATGCACAACAGATGCACTTAGGAAGCATTATATGACAACATAGGAAGCACAGAGAAACAGCACAAGAAACAGCAGGTTTAAATGAGGCCGGAAACTACTTAAGACAAAACCGGTAAGTCCTCATATGCATAGTTTGAAATGAGTCCAGATCTGAACAAACCTTAAGTTAAAGTTGTTAAACAGCAATTTAACATGCACCATGATGATCTACACGAAATTCTAGTCAAGTTTCATATAAAGTTTGTTTAAAACGGAGCTACGGTCTAGAAGATATGATAAAAACAAGATAAGCATGGCAACGGTGCAAAATGCACCCAAACATCAAGCAAACATACTCCAAACATGTTAACAAGACTATATTATGAATCTACATGCAAAATCACACAAGTTTCATATAGGGCACGCTCAAAACGGAGCAACGGGCTAAAAGATACACCCGAAACAAGAAACAAAGCAAAACTGAAATTAACAGCAACATAGCAACTTTGGGGCAAGAAATATATACTCTACAACACTCAAACATGGTGACAAGAAGCATGGACATGAAGTAGACATATCCTACGGCTAACAACTCCATTGGAGCATCTCCATAGGAGGCATGGATCAATAGCAACAAGCTACAACATTTTGATCATGACAATAAAAACCTGACAGCAATATTTTATAGCAACTTGGGAGAAAGAATTAAATATGCTATATCAAACCAAATAAGCATGTGAGGGCATGGATGGATAGACAACAACATATACAACAAGTAATGATCAATGGCCACCCAAAAACTAACATGGATTTGCCTAGGACATCAAGCAAACATAGCATCAGGATATTACAGATTCCAGACTTAGTGAAATTTCACTAAGTGTTAAAACAGCAATATTATCATGGCATGTTTGTGAGCATGTTTAAGTCACCTCAAAGCATATCATGGCAAGTGGTTTGCACCACAGCAAAGATCACATGATGGGGAATTGTCGGTGTACTAGAGTAGGGGTACCCTAGTATCCCGAACTTGTGCACGGGCAGTCATAGCATCCCGCGGCAAGGCTTGCCGGGTGACCGCCAAGGTCCTCCGTGGTTCCTTTGGAGCCATTCAAGAACAAAGTATTCAAGCCAAGGATACAAGGCCCCGGCAAGAGGAGCTTGCTGGGAAGGCCACTCAAGGCACAAGACCCCGACAAGAGGAGCTTGCCGGGAAGGCCAACCAAGGCATCTCATGGAACTTGCCGCGACGCGCCACGCGTCCCTGCAAGGCCTGGTGAGCGGCAAGCTCCCGGACGCGACAAGGCAACGACCGCGGCAAGGTGCTTGCCGCGGCAAGCTACCACTCTGTACCTGCGCTCCAGCACATCCACCAACGTGTCGCTCTGGGACCCTTCCAGGCGTACGTGGCGGGAGGCTATGCAGCCAGCGGTACGCGGTGGCAAGCGGTGCTGACAAGATCGCCATCGTGGCGAGCGGTGGCGTCCCTGACGGTCCCTTTTTGCACTGTTTGGGCGACACAGACGGGCATTCAATGCCTTTGTCCCCTTCCGTCAGGGTTAGGTATGATACACTTTACAGGTAGTTGTACCAACCGCAACACCTTTCCATTTTTACCCTTGCCTACGTTGTACCTGTCGGTGACCCCTTGAGCATATAAAAGGAGGCCCATGCGCAACGTAGAGGGGGGGTTTGACAGAGAAGAACACTCACGCTCGGTCTCGTTAGCTACTGGTGTGTACTATAGCACTCAGCGCTCCCGAGCAAGAACTCAATACAAACCACAAAGCAGGAGTAGGGTTTTACGCATCCGTGCGGCCCGAACCTGGGTAAACTGCTCGTGTGCTTCGCCTCGATCTGCTCTTCGTGCGATCTCCGCCCCCCACCGAACCGAAAGGGGCTCGGTCCGCCGGTCCCCATAGGTGCTCGTGGATCAGTTTCCCCAACATCTTTGGCGCGCCAGGTAGGGGGGCGTCGAGGTTGTGTGAACCTGGTCCAGCGTTCACACGAGCTAGATCTTCATCGTCTTCATCGACATGCTGCCGAAGAAGAAGGCTTCGGTGGCAGCTGCTCCGTCCACGCCGAACCCACCACCGCCGGAACAAACGGCTGGTGGGGTAGACGTTGGCGGGAGAACGGGCGTCGACGAGGGAGCTCACGGTGCTGCCAGGTCCAAGGACAAGGCTGCCCTGCCCATCGGCGGCGTAGCAGGCTCCCACAACGACCGGGCGCACTCCAAGACCTCGGCGTCCGTACATGCACCGCGCCCATCTCAGGAGGCGCGGGACCGGCAGCGTCATGGTACTCACGGTACCATACGTTTGCTGGACCAAGATCGAGCTGGTGGATCTCGGATGGCTCAAGACCAGCATGCACGCCAACATGCTGGCACGAGCGAGGCACGGTCGCCTGGACGGGATACTGCTCCTTCTAACATAGTTAGAAGTCCGAGCATATCTCGCTCCTCACACCGTTCGCCACCGCTACCCGCCACTCCAGCAGAAGCTTTGGCGCGAGCTCAACTGCTCCTAGACTACCGTCCAATGGCGGATAAGATCGACGACTGGAGGGCCACCATTCAGAGTCTCATCGCCTTTGCCAACGGCGACACTCCACGGCAGCCGAATACATCGCAGCCGCGGCAAGTCAGCCAGGCACGAGCCGATGGCGACAAGACCGGTGGGGGTGCAACCACCGTGCACTCTCCGCCCCGAAGGCCAAGATCGCCGACTCGCCGGATCCACCTCGACAGCGACTCCACCGCGTCATCAGATCCACGAGCTCGTCGCGATCAGCGCCAAGTTCTTCATGAACGACGGCAAGAAGAAGCTCGTACTCGCATCGAACGCCAAAGAGAAGCGCGGCGTCAATCAGACCAGTGCGCTGGGCCCTCTGTCGACATGCATGCGCCAGGGGAACCAGGCGACTTGCCGTACGCGGTAGGTTGCCCTGCGTTTACTCGTGAGCTGCGGCAAGTCTAGTGGCCCAGCACGAAGAATTTCAAGCCAGACATACCAAAGAAGTACGACGGCAAGTCGCATCCGTCGGAGTTCCTCAGCATCTACACCATCGCGGAGCAAGCTGCCGGGGGACGGGACGACAAGATCCTTGCCAACTACTTCCTACTGGTGCTCAAGCCCAATGTCAGGTCCTGGCTCATGCACTTGCCGGACAACTCCATATCCTCCTGGGAAGACCTATGCCATCAGTTTGTCGGCGCCTTTACAGGCGGCCACAAGCCTCATGGCCAAGAGAGTGACCTTCACCTGCTCGCCCAGAAGGAAGGAGAGCCCCTGCGCAAGTACATTCAGAGATTCAGCCGTGTACAGCACAACATCCCAGATGTCCACCCTGCCGCGGTCATCAGCGCGTTCCATCAGAACGTGCGTAACCGCAGGATGCGGGAGGAGATGGCGATGTGCAAGATCAGGGACGTCAGTGAGCTGTATGCCCTGGCCGACAAGTGTGCACGTGCTGAAGAAGGGAGGAAACTCCCCGGAGAGAACACATGAACAGGAGGATCTGTCAGCGAGGATGCTGCCCCGGCAAAGAAAAACCGGCGGCGGAACAACAGGAAGAAGAAAGGCAAAGAGGTGCTAGTCGTTGAGCAGTCCGGCAACGAAGGTGGCGCCAAGAAAGCCAAAGTTGGTAGCTCCGGCAAGGAGATTGCCGCATGCACCAACTGCCAGGCTGTGGCGGTCGCCGACAAGCAGGACGGCACCGACAAGCAGTACTGCAAGATCCACCGCACCAAGGGCCATGATCTCCAGAGCTGCAAGAAGGTCGAGCAGCTTGTCGAGCAGCAAAAAGCTGAATACGAGCGACGCGACAAGGAGAAGGCCCAAGGAGGTGCTGGGGGATCCGGCACGAAACGCCCCGGCCGGGGTGGGCGCCGCGGCAAGGCCAAGCAGCGGCAAGGAGACAGACCTCCCTGCGGCCGCGACAAGGATGAAGATGATGACGACGATGAAGACATGGATGATGTCGAGACCAGTGAGCAGGAGTTCCAGAAAGCCACAGAGGTCTTGTGCGTTGACGGCGGTGCTTCTCTGCATACTTCACACCGCTAGCTCAAGCAGTGGGTGCGGGAAGTTAATGCGGCAGAACCACCTGTCGAGTCGCGCAGGCTTCTGAAATGGTCCAACACGCCTATCATCTTTGATATTGAGGACCAGCCTGATCACATAACTGCGGTCGGGTGCTTGCCGATGTTGGTTTCACCAACTATCCGCAACCTCAAGGTCACTAAGATGCTAGTTGACGGCGGGGCCGGCTTGAACCTGATCTCCTTCGTTGTACTCCAGAAACTCCAGATCCCTGACAGCGAGCTCGAAGAGACCGGCACATTCCAAGGAATCAACCCGGGAAGGAGTAAGCCGAAGGGGAAGGTCACGTTGCCAGTGACATTTGGCAGCGAGTTGAACTTCAGGACTGAGAGGGTCACTTTTGACGTTGCCGATTTTCCATTGCCTTACAATGGGATTCTCGGCCGTCCAGCACTCGCCAAGTTCATGGCAGCCTCTCACTACGCATATAACATGCTAAAGATGCCAGGCCCGATAAGTGTCATCTCTGTCCCTGGCGACAAGAAGGATGCTCTTATCTGCGCCGACAAGATCTACCGGGAAGCAGCAGCCGCAACAGATCGCAAGACACCTGCCGTTGAAGCTCCCAGGGGGAAGAAGAAGACCAAGTCCGGCAAGAGTTCTGATGCCCATTCCGGCAAGCGCACCTCTTCGGAGTGCTGCGCTACCGTCGAGGACGCACCATCGAGCTCCACCGGCAAGTGTAAGAAGACAATGGCAGCTCCGCCAGAGACCAAGAAGGTGTCCGCCAAGGAGGACGACACTGGTGGTACCTTCACCATCAGTGCCACTCTTGACCCTAAATAGGAAAGCGCGCTCGTTGCTTTCCTGCGGGCGAACGTCGACGTGTTTGCATGGCAACCGTCTGACATCCCCGGTGTTCCCAGGAAAGTAATTGAGCACCATCTCGCCGTCTGTCCTCATGCGCGGCCCGTCAAGCAGAAAGTCAGGAAACAAGCAGTGGAGCGCCAAGAATTTATCGCAGAAGAGATCAAGAAGTTGGAAGCAGCAGGCCTTGTCAGAGGAGTGCTCCATCCTACGTGGTTGGCCAATCCTGTGGTCGTGCGCAAGGCAAACAGGAAATGGAGGCTTTGTATCGACTTTACCGATGTCAATAAAGCTTGTCCCAAAGACCCATTTCCCTTGCCGTGCATTGACCAGATTGTTGACTCCGCGGCCAGATGTGACTTGCTTTCATTTCTTGACGCATACTCAGGATACCATCAAATCTTCATGGCAGAAGAGGATGAGGAGAAGACCGCATTCATCACTCCATGTGGCACGTACTGTTTCATACGGATGCCTTTCGGTTTGAAGAATGCTGGTTCAACATTTGCAAGGGTAGTCCATGTCGCTCTTGAGCCACAAATACACATAAATGTGGAAGCCTACATGGATGACATAGTGGTCAAGAGCAAGGACAGGGCAACTCTGATTCAAGATTTAGATGAGACCTTTGCCGCTGTTGCATGTAATCCTCTGTACAAAGCCAAGCGCAGACCCTGTGCATAAGTAAAGCTCATGTGCTCCGCACATCTTGTAAATTTCATGCTTTCTATTTTTTGCATGTATTATCTGACACTTTGTGCAGCACCTACCCCCGGTAAGCAAAAACGAGCCGTAAGGCTCCATATCTTTATTTTCTCTTCTTCCTTTTTTCTCAAGGAAAGGAAGGTTCCCTCACCCACAAGTTTGCCGGGGGGGAAATGAGAATATAATGGTATGGACCAGGCGTCGTTCAAGAAAGTTTCGCCTTGCCGGGAAGAAAACAGCAGAAAAGCTAAGTTGCCAAAGCTTGAGCAATCAGATTTTTAAATTTTTAAGTTATCTTCCCTGAACGACCGTGCTTTGTATGGAAAACCTGTGCGCGGAGGAACCAACTCGTAGCTAGTTGCGCCCTTACTTTGTTTCGGGTACGCTCAACAACTTAAGTGTGCTGCGACTAGTTTCTAGTCGCGCCCTTACTTTGTTTCGAGTCCGCTCAACAACTTAAGTGAGCTGCGACTAGTTGCGACAAGGTTTCTTGTCGGTAACGGCACCGCCAGCAGGCTGCTGACGTCCCGCACTCAGCGCTTGCGGCTAAGGTGCCTGCACTGGCAAGTTCCCTAAAAGCGTAGGGCAAAAACATACAAAGGAAGGAATCAAGTAAAGGAAATAACATCGCAATCACTACCCAAAATAGAGTTATATTACAAAGTAGCTTGTCGCGGCTCTAACAGATTGTTCTCATAACATGATCAGCTGCGACAAGGAAAGAAGAAAATGGGCAGCCTAGTCTACGCGATCGCCCTTGACCCTCTTGATCCCGCTCACCTTGTCCACAATGGGTGCGACAAGGGTCTTGAGCGCCTCCAGATCAGCATCCGGCGGCAGGGTCTTGAGGACGTTGGTGAGGTTGAGGCCCGGGTTGTGGATGGCCACCTTCACCAACACCTTTTGAAGAGCTCCCGCGCAGATCTTGCGCGACTCGTCGGCCAGCTGCTTTGGGATCCTCTCCCGGAGTCGCTGGAGGGCCGTCGCCATGCCTTTGAAGAACAACGTGAGCTTGGCGCTGGGTTGGAGGTTCTCATCGGAGGGATACCCGAGATCCTCCATCCCCAGCTGCGCCAGCTCCCTATCAATATCTGCGGCAACATTCACGAGACCCTCCGTCCAGTGCTCCATGGTCTCCCTGAAAGTATTCTGGGCGGCAGCAGCACTCTGCAGCAGCGCCTTGTCGGCCTTGATCTCCTCCTTCAAGGCCACTTCCTACTCCCTAGCGCCGTCCAGCGTCTTGGTCAAAGTGGTCAGCTTCAACTCAAGATCTGCGTTGGAGTCCTTGGCGGCGCTGAGCTCCTTGCCCTTCTCGGCAAGACGGGCCTGCAGCTCTGAGTGGCTGTTGGCGTCCTTCTCCCGCTCACGCTTGAGCGCGGCAAGCTCCTCGCCGCTCGCCTTGAGATCGGCCTCCAGCTGCGCCACCTTCGTCTCCAACTCCTTCTTGGTGGCCTCGGCAGCTGCGGCATCATCCTCTGCTTGCTTGAGGGCTCCGCCAAGTGATTGCTCGCGCGCGGCAAGCTCCTCCTCGTGGCTGTCGAGGTTAATCTTCCGCTGCGCCAGCTCGCCCTCCTACGCAGACAGCTTCTCAGCGGCAAGCCGCTGTTGCTCTTCGACGTCAGCCTTCTCGAGGAAGAAGACCTTCTGCTCCTCGGCGAGTTGCTCCCGCTCCTCCGCCAGGGAGCGGAGAGCTTCCTGGTTGAGACCCCGGAGCTCCTCCGCGCGCTTCTCGATGTCCACTCCCGCCTTCGCGACAAGCGCCTCACGGGATTCCAGTTTGGCTTACCGGGCGCGGTAGAGCGACAACAGCTTCCGCAGCAGCCGCTCCTCCTCAGGCTCGCCGCTGCTGCTGCTCGGCGCGTCAACTAGCGTCAGCCCAGCGGAGGCGAGCACCTCTCCATCAAAGCTCTCTCCCTCGATCGGCGCCCTGGAGCTTGACGCCCAGGGGAGGTTGATGAAGACGCCATCGCCGGCCTTCAAGTAGACGCCAGGCTGGGGCTCTTCGGAGCCTGACACGGCGGCAGCGGCGGAGGGATCGGCGGTCGGCGTAGCGCCTGGTGCTCCTGCGGCCTCAGGGCCGTCAGTACGATCGCCAGACCCCTTGCCAGCTGCTACGGCGGCAGCTTTGGCGGCCTCGTCGCCGGCGGGATCGTCAGCACCGGCTGCTTCTTCGGTGGCGGCGGCGTCGTCGGCAGCAACCTCGGTCTCCATCGGCTCCGCAGCAGATGGGTCTGACAGCCGGGAAAGGGTGAAAAGTCAAGCAAATATCCAAAAAGAAGATCAAAAAAAGAAGAACCCAAGGGAAGTTTTGAAGCAAGAGGATTACCTGTACCAGGTTCTGCAGTCGCAGTCTCCGCCGCCGGGGGGCCGCTGGTGCTGTCCCTTGCCGGAGAACTCCCCCTCGCCGGAGAACTCCCCCTTGCCGGAGAACTCCCCCTTGCCGGAAAACTCTCCCTTGGCGGAGAACTCTCCCTTGCCGGAGAGTCCCTTGCCGGAGAACTCTCCCTTGGCGGCGTAGTCGAAGCAGATGGCATGTCGGGAGCGGTCTCCGGGCGCTCCTGGCGGGGCTGCTCTGCTCCTACACAAACCAACAATCAGATGTCAGCAAAGAAAGAGCATCCACGCGCGCCTAACAACGGAAAGTGAACCATATACTTACGCTGGGGGCTGCGCTGGGGGCTGCTCTGAAGATTAGTTGCCGGGTCCGGCAAGGTGGTCTCGGTGGGTTCGTCCTCGACGATGATCACCTCCTCTCTCCTCGCCGGGACCTTGGCTCTCTTTGCCGCTCTCTGGGCCAGAGTCCTGAAAAGGAATAAGTCCGGAGTAAAGCAAATGAGATACAAGACAAAACAGCAAGAATTGAAGAAATACAAGTACAACAAGAATCTTACTCTTCTTCTTCCTCGTCGGAGCTGAGCGCGGAGAAGTCGATGTCCGGCTCACGTCCGGCGCGAGGAGGCGGAGGAGTAGGTTCCCTTGGCCGCTTGGCGGGAGCAGTGGCGGTGGTCTGAGACGACCCCGCCCCAGCTGCCGCCGCGGTGTGAGAAGTGGCAGGAGCAGAAGCGGTGGTCCGGGAAGACCCCGCTCCGGTTGCTGCAGCAGCGTGAGGCGCTCCCGCGGCAACAGTGCTTGCCGCAGTGGAGCGTGTCGTGCGGCGCGGCGGCTGTCGACTCGTCTGCCGCTCCGCTACGTCCTCGACCTTGCGGAGACGCCTTCTTGGTGGAGCTGGTGGCTCTGCTTGCGGCGAGCTATCTGAAGATGAGGAGGAAGAGGAGTCGATCTCCAATGAGCCGCTCGTATCCTCGGCGGGCTCGCCCGACTCAACGTCATGCCCGGCAGGCTCTTCCTCGCCGGCAAGCCCCACTCACTCGGCAAGGCTTGCCGCCTCTGCTGCCTCTGCCTCCACCACGGTGAACCCAAACTCGCCCGCGGCTGCGGCCGCCGCCGCCTCTTCCAACCTAGTGGCGATGCGTTTCATCTCCTCCTCGGTGGTGTCGCGGGTGAGGCTTTTCTTTTCGTCGGAGCGGACCGGCTTTTCTACCAAGCCGTCAAAGAACTCCTGCACGACGACATCTTCAGGCTCTTGCCAAGTTGGGACAATTCCATGCGAATCGCACAGCGGCATCATTGCACGGATGCGGTCGAGCGCAGAGTAGTTGCACAGCGGAACGACACCCTTCGGCAACCTGAACACTTCGGGATGTTGAGGGTCGTGCTTGAACAGCTCCCGGAGCATCGCATTAAGCTCCAGAACAGTGAAGTTGAAGTTGAGGCCCGGACGCAGCCTCATGATATCCGCCGCATTCTTGAACTCCCAGGCGGGTCTCCTCCTCTCCTGCAGGGGGGCGATGCGGCGGCAAAGGAAATCTGCGCCAACCGCACCTACAGTGAGCCCGGCAAGCCTGAGACGTTGGATCCGGGCGACGACAATCTTTAGCCTGTCGTCTTCCGGGGCCACGTTGCTCCAATCGCTGCCGCGCACTACTGGAGTTTGGCGCCGGGCGGTAAACGGCTGCGGGTCCTCCTCGACAATACAGCACCAGTCTGCTCTCCATTCCTCCCACTTGCTGCGGAGCTCTCCCTCCAGATAAGCTTCCTTCGTGCCGGCTTTTGAGATCCAGGCGATTCCGCCGGATAAAGGCTCTCCTCTCTCAACTCGGGGCATAAAGAAGTGGCGAAAAAGGGCTACATTTGGATGGACTCCGACAAAGTTTTCGCAGAGATGTGCGAAAACTGCCATGGTCAGGACAACATTGGCGGTGAAGTCAAGGAGGCGGAACCCGTAGGTGTTCATAATATCACAGAAGAACTCAGAGAAAGGCGGGCAGAGCCCGCAGTAGAAGAACAAGGCGAAGAAGGGATATCCAGTTGGAGCCATTTTCCAAGCGACAGTTGGAAGTACCTTCTTGCGCGGGTGCGCCCGCGTCTCCGTCGACCAGAAGAGGTAGTAGTACTCCCTCAGCTCCCTCGTGGCGAGCTTGGGGGGGGGGGGAAGATTGCCCGCTCCTTTCGCAGTGCCGCAAGCAGCTGCGCCTCGGCCGACTTCACGATCTTCCCCTTTTCGGTTTTCGGAGCCATGAAGGAAGTGGTGGAGGAGGCCGACGGCGTTGGTGGTGCTGGTGGCGAAGGGCGGCAGGGCGCTGCTCTCTCTCAGCTTTGGGAAGAAGGGGGAGCAGCGGAGGAATAGCAACTGGCGGATGGGCGGACTGCCCCTGTTTCCCCTGCTTATAAGGAGGGAGGGGGCGGACGTTCCGCCTTTCCGAATAAAGAAACCACACACGATCTCTCCCATGACGCCGCAATCAACGCGAGCCGTTCGGGGAGGGCGCGGTGGATACGGAGTGAGATACGTCGTAACCCAGGCCTCGCGTGCCCGTGCCCTGTTTTGGGCCTGGCCCAACAGCGCTCGGCACCGTGTATGGCCCAGGCCCGGGGGCTCCTGTCGGTGTACTAGAGTAGGGGTACCCTAGTATCCCGAACTTGTGCACGGGCACTCGTAGCATCCCGCGGCAAGGCTTGCCGGGTGACCGCCAAGGTCCTCCGTGGTTCCTTTGGAGCCATTCAAGAACAAAGTATTCAAGCCAAGGAGACAAGGCCCCGGCAAGAGGAGCTTGCCGGGAAGACCACTCAAGGCACAAGACCCCGGAAAGAGGAGCTTGCCAGGAAGGCCAACCAAGGCATCTCAAGGAACTTGTCATGACGCGCCACGCGTCCCAGCAAGGCCTGGTGAGCGGCAAGCTCCCGGACGCGACAAGGCAACGACTGCGGCAAGGCGCTTGCCGCGGCAAGCTACCACTCTGTACCTGCGCTCCAGCACATCCACCAACGTGTCGCTCTGGGACCCTTCTAGGCATACGTGGCGGGAGGCTGTGTAGCCAGCGGTACGCGGAGGCAAGCGGCGCTGACAAGATCGCCATCGTGGCGAGCAGTGGCGTCCCTGACGGTCCCTTTTTGCACTGTTTGGGCGACACAGACGGACATTCAATGCCTTTGTCCCCTGCCATCAGGGTTAGGTATGATACACTGTACATGTAGTTGTACCAACCGCAACACCTTTCCATTTTACCCTTGCCTATGTTGCCACCTGTCGGTGACCCCTTGAGCATATAAAAGGAGGCCCATGCGCAACGTAGAGGGGGGGTTCGACAAAGAAGAACACTCACGCTCGGTCTCGTTAGCTGCTGGTGTGTACTGTAGCACTCAGCGCTCCCGAGCAAGAACTCAATACAAACCACAAAGCAGGAGTAGGGTTTTACGCATCCGTGCGGCCCGAACCTGGGTAAACTGCTCGTGTGCTTCGCCTCGATCTGCTCTTCGTGCGATCTCCGTCCCCCACCGAACCGAAAGGGGCTCGGTCCGTAGGTCCCCATAGGTGCTCGTGGATCACTTTCCCCGACAGGAATCTAAAACATATGAGCATGCAACATGGGGACAAACACATCACTAGCAACGAGCTTCTCAACTAGGCCTCTCGTAACAAGTTTCAAAACCTAACAGCCACATGCACTTTTGCAACAGAGATAAACATGGCAATATGAACTCTAACATGCATGCTATAGCAACCAACATGTAGAGCATCTCATGATGAACATTTGGACATATCATTTGCTTCATTTGGATAAACATGCACCAAGTTATCACATCTCAAACATGGCATGAAAACAACTAATAGCAGCAGTTTATATCAAGTAGCACTCTTGTCATGATGATTAAGACATCTAGATGGACTCAAACATGCATGACACAATGGAACAAAACATAGTACATGTCACCACGATCATTTTGACATATTATATGCACAAATCGGACAAGCACAGTAAAAGTTATAACCATCACAATAAAGCATTAGACAACTAAAACAACAAATGACTTAGGGAAAAAACAAGGGTCAACCTCAAGTCAACGCGGGCTGCGGGTCCGCGGGCGAACGGGCTAACGGGCGCCGGGTGGCGGGCGAAACGGGCGCGCCCGTTAGGGTTTCCCGATCTAGATCGGCTGCTCTCTGCTGGATCAGGACGATCCCCGACCGAAACGACGATCCTAGCGGCGGCGCGTGGAGGCGCTCCGGCCGGCCGGCGGGGCTCGGCGACCGGCGGTGACCGGAGGAGGCCGCTGCGGCGAGGGCCGGAGGAGGCCGCTGCGGCGAGGGCCAGAAGCTTGAAGGCGGCGGAGCGAAGGGAGCCCAGCGGCGGAGCTCGGAACTTGAGGGGCGCGGCGGCGGGTTGCAGCCCACAGCGCGGCGGCGGGGATGGCGAGCGGCGGCGGCGGCACCGGCCGGTGGCGGGGTCGTGCGCCACGACGGAGGAGATCGGCGAAGGGGCGCGCGGGGCGAGCGGCCCAGGACAGCGGCGGCGGCGGGCCCGCGCTGGGCCTGCGGGCCGGCGTGGTGGGGAGCGGCGGCGGCTGCCATGTGGCGGCTGCGGAGAGGCCGGAGGCGGCGGCGGACATGTCCGTCCAGGGACGGACACGTCCGGCACTGCGGGAGGAGGCATGAATTAGGGTTTGGACGAGAAAAATGGAGGGGTGGACGTTTTTATAGGCACAAGGAGCTAGGAGACTCCAAATTGGGAGCGGTTTTCGGCCACGCGATCACAAATCGACGACCGAGATGATGGGAAGGGTTGTGTTGGGTTGGTGGGCTGTTGTGGAGGGGGTCTTGGGCCTCAAAGAGGAGGTACTTTTAGCCCACGAGGTTAACTGTTGGAGTACCAAAGGAACTCCAAACGCGACGAAACTTGACAGGCGACCTACACGTACCAAAACAACATCGCACGACAAGTCTCATGCCATTCCGAAAACATTACACGCCCCCAACACGAAAGAAGGACTCGGGGATGCCACGGGCACGTGTGAGAGCGTCGGAACTCGAAACAGACAACGGGAAGAGATGAGTGGGACCGGATGCAAGTGACAACACAAATGCAATGCAATGCACATGACAACATGACATGGATGAAATGCACACACGCACACGACAAAACGAGAAAGCCGAAAAGAAAGAAGAACCCGGAAAGGAAATGATGAAGCCAAAGTTATATATTGCCATATAGGGAAAGTGTTACATCTGGGGCATTACAAGTAAGTGGAATTTGGTAAGGAAAAATTTATATAGTGTGCTGAAATTTATTGTCACTTGTTACTATGGCTCAAAATCCTTTGAGGGGCTTGTTCGGGGTATCTTCACCCTGAACAAAAGAGCAAAGAGTTGCTCCTCAACCTACTGCACCTATTGAAAATGTTTGCTTTGAGATTCCTTCGGGTATGATAGAGAAACTGCTTGAAAATCCCTTTACAGGAGACGGAACACTGCATCCCGACTTACACCTAATCTATGTGGATGAAGTTTGTGGATTGTTTAAGCTTGCAGGTATGCCCGAGGATGTTATCAAGAAGAAGGTTTTCCCTTTATCTTTGAAGGGATATGCATTGACATGGTTTAGGCTATGCGATGATATGGGATCATGGAACTATAATCGTCTGAAGTTGCAATTTCATCAGAAGTTCTACCCTATGCACCAGGGTCACCGTGATCGTAATTATATTTATAATTTCCGGCCGCGCAAACGAGAAAGCATCGCTCAAGCTTGTGGTAGGCTTAAGTCAATGTTATATTCATGCCCCAATCATGAGCTCTCAAGAGAAATGATCATTAAAAAAATTTATGCTCGACTTTCTCATAATAATCGCTCCATGCTCGATACTTCTTGTTCTGGCTCTTATATGATAAAGACTATTGACTTCAAATGGGATTTATTGGAAAGAATTAAACGAAACTCTAAAGATTGGGATCTCGACGAAGGTAAGGAGTCAGGTATGACCCCTAAGTTTGATTGTGTTAAAGCTTTTATGGATACCGATGTTTTCCGTGAGTTTAGCACTAAATATGGACTTGACTCTGAGATAGTAGCTTCTTTCTATGAATCTTTTGCTACTCATGTTGATCTCCCTATGGAGAAGTGGTTTAAATACCATCCCCCTATTAAAGAAAAAGTAGTTGAACCTATTAAAGTTGAAGAAAAGATTATCGCTTACAATGTCGATCCTGTTATACCTACCGCTTATATTGAGAAACCACCTTTCCCTGTTAGGATAAATGATCATGCTCAAGCTTCAACTGTAGTTCATAAGAGTAATACTAGAACACGTACACCCTCTAAGCAAATTAGAGTTGAACCTAGTGTTGCTATGGTTAAAGATCTCTTCGTAGAAGATTTATATGGACATGTTATTTACCTCCAAGAAGAGTCTGCTAGAATAGCCAAACCCAATGCTAGGAATAGACATAAACCTATTGTGGGCTTGCCTGTTATCTCCGTCAAGATAGGAGATCATTGCTATCATGGTTTATGTGACGTAGGTGCTAGTGCGAGTATTATCCCTCATGATTTGTATAACGAAATTATGCACGATATTGCACCTGTTGAGCTAGAAGGGATTGATGTTACTATTAAGCTTGCCAATAGAGACACTATTTAACCAGTTGGGATTGTTAGAGATATTGAAGTCTTGTGTGTAAAGGTCAAATACCCCGCTGATTTTCTTGTTCTTAGTTCCCCACAAGATGCATTCTGTCCCATTATATTTGGTAGACCCTTTTTGAGTACTGTCAATGCCAAGATAGACTGCTTGAAAGATATTGTCACTGTTGGATTAGGGGATATGTCTCATGATTTTAACTTTGCTAAATTCCATAGACAACCCCTCGAAAAGGCACCACCCAGTAAGGATGAACTTATTGGTCTTGCTTCTATTGCCGTGCCACCTAATGATCCTTGAGAACAATACTTGCTAGACCATGAAAATGATAGGCATATGAATGAGAGAAGGGAGATAGACGAAATATTCCTTACACAGGGACCCGTATTGAAAATCAACTTGCCTAATGAAATACTAGGGGATCCTCCTCCACCCAAGGGTGATCCCGTGTTTGAACTTAAACCTTTGCCTGATAATCTTAAGTATGTTTATCTTTATGAAAAGAAGATATATCCTGTCATTATTAGTGCTAACCTTTCAGAGCAGGAAGAAGAAAAAATATTGAAAACTCTGAAGAAGCACCGTGCTGCTATTGGATATACTCTGGATGATCTTAAGGGCATTAGTCCCACTATATGCCAACACAAGATACAATTGGAAGAAAATGCCAACCCAGTTATTAATCATCAGCGACGGTTAAATCCTAAGATGAAAGAAGTGGTAAGGAAGGAAACACTAAAGCTTCTAGAGGCAGGTATTGTCTATCCAGTTGCTGATAGCCAGTGGGTAAGTCATGTCCATTGTGTCCCTAAGAAAGGATGTATGACTGTCGTTCCTAATGATAAAGATGAATTGATCCCGCAAAGAATAGTTACAGGTTATAGGATGGTAATTGATTTCTGTAAGTTAAATAAAGCTACTAAGAAAGGTCATTACCCCTTGCCATTCTTTGATCAAATGCTAGAAAGGTTATCGAAGCATACTCATTTCTGCTTTCTAGATGGTTATTCTGGTTTCTCTCAAATACTTGTGTCGAAAGGGGATAAAGAAAAGACCACTTTTACTTGTCCTTTCGGTACCTTTGCTTATAGACGTATGCCTTTTGGTTTATTTAATGCACCTGCTACCTTTCAAGGATGCATGATGGCTATATTCTTTGATTTTTGTGAAAAGATTGTTGAGGTTTTCATGGATGACTTCTCCATTTACGGAACTTCTTTTGATGATTGCTTAAGCAACCTTGATCGAGTTTTGCAGAGATGTGAAGATACTAACCTTGTCTTGAATTGGGAGAAGTGCCACTTTATGGTTAATGAAGGCATTGTCTTGGGACATAAAATATCTGAAAGAGGTATTGAAGATGACAAAGCTAAAGTTGTTGCTATTCAAAAGATGCCATGTCCTAAGGATATCAAAGGTATATGAAGTTTCCTTGGTCATGCCGGGTTTTACAGGAGGTTCATTGAGGACTTCTCCAAAATCTCCAGGCCTCTGACTAATCTCTTAAAAAAAGATATTCCTTTTGTCTTTGATGATGATTGTCTAAAAGCATTTGAAATAATTAAGAAAGCATTGATCTCTGCACCTATTGTCCAGCCTCCTGACTGGAATTTACCCTTTGAGATTATGTGCAATGCTAGTGATTATTTTGTAGGAGCTGTTTTAGGGCAAAGAGTTGATAAGAAATTGAATGTTATCCAGTATGCTACTAAAACTCTAGATAGTGCCCAAAGAAATTATGCTACCACCGAGAAAGAATTTTTAGCAGTTGTATTTGCTTGTGATAGGTTTAGACCATATATCGTTGATTCTAAAGTAACTATTCACACTGATCATGCTGCTATCAAATACCTCATGGAAAAGAAAGATGCTAAACCTAGACTTATTAGATGGGTTCTCTTGCTGCAAGAATTTGATTTGCATATTATTGATAGAAAGGGAGTTGAGAACCCCGTAGCAGATAACTTGTCTAGGTTAGAGAATATACTTGATGACCCACAACCTATTGATGATAGCTTTCCTGATGAACAATTAGCTGTCATAAATACTTCTCGTACTGCTCCATGGTGTGCTGATTATGCTAATTATATTGTTGCTAAGTTTATACCTCCTAGCTTCACATACCAGCAAAAGAAAAAGTTCTTCTATGATTTGAGATATTACTTCTGGGATGACCCACATCTTTATAAACAAGGAGTAGATGGTATCATTAGACGTTGCGTACCTGAGCATGATCAGGAACAAATCCTACGCAAGTGCCACTCCGAAGCTTATGGAGGACACCATGCGGGAGATAGAACTGCACACAAGGTATTGCAATCCGGTTTTTATTGGCCTGCTCTCTTCAAAGATGCCCGTAAGTTTGTCTTATCTTGTGATGAATGTCAAAGGATTGGTAATATTAGTAGACATCAAGAAATGCCTATGAATTATTCACTTGTTATTGAACCATTTGATGTTTGGGGCTTTGATTATATGGGACCTTTTTCCTGCCTCTAATGGGTACACACATATTTTAGTTGCTGTTGACTACGTTACTAAGTGGGTATAAGCTATTCCAACTAGTAGCGCTGATCATAACACCTCTATTAAGATGCTTAATGTCAGGACCCCGATCCTAAGTCACACCGATCTAGCATGAAACACATCATATCACTTTGCAGCCTCACGCACGGTATCCCCACGGGTGCCACTTTACCTGGCCCAGGACCGTTTGCGCATTTTGGCACACGTATATGATAGTGTCGCTAGCATCCATATGACAGAGAACCTGGGCCGACATGGCTAGTTATAAACCAAAAGTGGCACTAAATTATAGAAACATGCATCCATGACACATCAACGAATGTGTCGGTCATCAACGTATGAACCCAAGTCGTAGCAAGCCACATGGACTTAAAGGAACAACGCGTGACATTTCCCCTAAGGGACAGACACATGAATGAAGAAGGACACATGTCGGCCAGCCTACGTGTTCTGGAGAAGTAGCAAGCTACCAAGGCTCAGTGGAAGCACTAGGAGGCATTTCCCTGTAAGATAGGCTACCAAGGGTAAACAACTAGGTGTGGGATCCCACACATACCAAGCATTTCAGTAACATACACACAATATGCTCAATATGTGCAAATACAACATTGCATCACAACAGAACTCTATGACTCAAAGTACTTTATTTAAGAGGCTCTGAAGAGCCTTACATAACATATCCATACAGGTAGGGGTCACATGACCCAACACTCAAGTCATACAAGCATACAAGCACAAGCGGAAGCTAACTTGTCTGAGTACAGACAACTTGGAAAGAAAATAGGCTTGGTGTAGCCTGACTATCTACAAGGCCCTTCACAAGTTCAAAATCGCCGTCTGGGTAGCAAGCTACTCGTCGATGTCAACGTCTATGTAGAACCCATCAGAGGGGGCGGGGTTGTCCTCTGCAACAGTTATTAAGCAAACATGAGTACAAAGGTACTCAGCAAGACTTACATCAGAACCTATCATACATGCATCATTATCAACAAGGGTAGTGGAGTTTACTACAGCAAGCCAGCTTTGACTCTTGGCTAACCTATACTACAACTCTCAGTAGATTGCAAAGATGAGACAACGCACACGAGTCCACTACTCACCACAACAACACACCACCGTGGATCCTCTTCTGTCATCCTACAGAAGGGTCATCCACGACACTCACACTTGTCTTGAGACTTTTAGGAGTAATCATTGACTTGTCTATGAACTGTATAAGCAACCAAGTGGCCCTCAACCGTGAACAGCGGCTATTTGAATAGATTGGTAACCCTGCAGGGGTGTACTTCTTCACACATGTTTCCACCACTTAGCGTCTGCACACGACATGTGCTTGGCAGACTTCAAGCGAAAGCCGACGTGGGTGTAGACCACGAACTAACCAACCACTCAAGTCTCTAGTCCAGGTTTATCGCCTATTTGGTTTCCATCAGTGGGGAGATCCGGCCGGGGTGTCGCTCACGGCCCCAAATGATGTGTACAGGGTTCCCGAGCCACCAAACAGGCGACTCGGTACACTGGGCCACGTACCTGCCGCGTCACAGCCCACCCCGAGGGTCAGCGCTACGCACGACCACCAGTAAACTACAAACACCAGAAACTAATTGCAACTCCTGGACAGAGGCCAAGGGCAGTTAATAAGTTGAGAGAGTCAATTAAGGATCCCAATGTGTGATAGTAGCTGATCTTAGATCACACATACATATCTCAGTTCCTAAGGATGGTTACAATGAAACAACCCACCATGTACTCCTACATGGCCTTTCATCAATACCTTTACCAAAACATATTCCACACTTCACTCTCATTATCAGACATGGTCATTTCACTCCGATCCATCACCCAGATGAACCAGACCTGACATAATTCTAAGCATAGCAGGCAGCATACATAGCATGGTAGGAAACACATCAACATGGCTCAATCAACTCCTACACATGCTAGTGGGTTTCAACTATTTACTGTGGCAATGACAGGTCATGCAAAGGAATGGGGTTCAACTACCGCAGCAAATAGCAGTTCACATGTTGTTGCCTTAATGTAGCAAAAGAGAGCAGAAGCAAGAAGATGGGTTTGTATCAGAATGATCAATGGGTTGCTTGCCTGACAGATTGGTTGTCGGGTACTACTCTTCAGTTGGATACGCAGATGTATCCTCGGGAGCAAAACCTACCACGGAGAACACCGATAATACAATCAATACACAACAATATGCAACAATATGATGCATTCTCATGACATGGCAAGATGAATTTATTTTGAGCTAATGCAACTATAAACAGAAAGGTTTGAGCTTATTTGAATCAAATATTCAAATTCATCCCCAAGCTATTATTATTTAAAGTGCATTATCATGTTTTGATGTGAACAGAAGGTTACCTCTCTTAAACATGCATGAAACCAGTACCAAAGGAAAGATTAGGTTTTTCTGATCATTTTTCATATATAAATCTTTCTCATCTGAGCTACTGTTGAATTTATATGAATTTTAGAAGTTAGGGCATTTTCTAAAAATAAATAAATCATTTCTGATTTATTTAAATCACAGAAAATACTTACTGCGTCAGCATGACTTCATGCTGACGTTAGCAGGTCAACAGAACTGTCCAGGTGAAACCTGACGTGTGGGGTCCACACGTCAGTCTAATAGAGTTAACTAAACAGGTTAGTTTTAACTAACTAAAGACTAACAGGGTTAGGCCCACAGGTCAGTGGGTCAACTAATTAACAGAATTAGTTTAACTCTAATTAATCCTAAAACTAAAACTGTCAGCGGCTGGCCCACTTGTCAGTGGCACAGGGGGAGGTCAAACCCCCTGGTTAGTGAGTCAAACTCGCCGGTGGCTAGTCGCCGGCGAGGCCAGACGCGGCGGAGCGCACAGGATTTGTCCTCCGACGACCAAAACAACAGCGGAGCACATCTACGGGCAGCTGGGAGTGAGCCACATCGAGTGGTGCACGACTTGGAGCTCGGGGTCGCCGGAAACAACGCCGGCGACGAGTCCAGCGGCTGCTGGAGTTTGGGTGAGGCCAAACTCGTGGCTGCGGTGCTCGTGGAGGCGCGTGGAGAGGTCCTACAACATCTACGTGAGGCAGTGGAGATGATGGACATGGCGGCGAGGCCGTTGCGTGGCCGGAGCTACGTTGGCGATGAGCATCCGCGATGGTGCAGGCGGGCGAGCTTGTTGCAGTGGCTGTGGTGCATGGCAGGGCGAGCGGAGAGGATGGGAACGGTCAGTGGCTCACAGCGGAGACGATGAGCCGGTCGGCGAGCTCGGGGACGGCCTGGAGTGGCTGGTGCGGCGAAGGGGATCTCTGACGGTGGCGGTCGGGGGCGTGCTCGTGGCGGTGGCTCCGGGGTGAGCGGGCTCTCGGGGCTCGGCCTGCTCGACGAAGCAGATGGCGACGATATTTCTTGACACGGCGAGGCGACGGTGGGGCGACGGTGGCTGCGGTTATGACGACGGTGAGCTCGCGGGCGCGTTAGCCATGGCGAGGGAGAGAGGCAGGGGGAGAAGTGTGCTGTCCAGGGGCTTCGGGCGACAACGTGGAGACGAACCAGTGCATCGCGGTGGCAAGGGGTGAAGCAGAGCGGCGAGGAGCCGCGTGGCGTCCGCAGGCTCGCCGGCGTGCTCCTCTCTGCCTACCTGGCGAGAGGAAGCAGTTGCGTGGATCGGCTACTGGGTTGGGCCGGCCAGCTGGGCCGCCAGGTAGGGTCGGCCAGGTAAGTTCTCTCTCTCTCTCTCTCTCTCTCCTCTCTTCTAATTTAGTTTTTGTTTTTGTTTTTCTGCAACTGTGTTGATTTATTAAAAATGCTAGAACATTTTTATAAATCATGAAACCGACCATGTCCATTGTATATTATATAAGCAACAAGGAACATTTTGGTTTATGATTATTTGGGCATTTAAAACTTAAAGAAGTTATATTTCTGAGGTTTGGAGTCCCTATATATCTAATGACTGATGGTGGTTCACACTTTATTCATGGTGCTTTCTGTAAGATGCTTGCTAAGTATGATGTCAACCATAGAATTGCATCACCCTATCACCCACAGACTAGTGGTCAAGTTGAACTAAGTAATAGGGAGTTGAAATTAATCTTGCAAAAAATAGTTAATAGGTCTAGGAAGAATTGGTCCAAGAAACTAGATGGTGCATTATGGGCCTATAGAACTACATACAATAATCCTATGGGTATGTCTCCATATAAGATGGTATATGGAAAAGCTTGTCACTTACCTCTTGAGCTAGAACATAAGGCATATTGGGCTATTAAAGAGCTCAATTACGATTTCAAACATTCCGGTGAGAAGAGGCTATTTGACATTAGCTGTCTCGATGAATGGAGAACTCAGGCCTATGAGAATGCCAAGATGTTTAAAGAAAAAGTTAAAAGCTTGCATGACAAAAGGATACAAAAGCATGAGTTTAACGTAGGTGATTATGTCTTGCTATTCAACTCTCGTTTAAGATTTTTTGCAGGAAAACTTCTCTCCAAGTGGGAAGGACCTTACATTATCGAGGAGGTCTATCGTTCCGGTGCCATAAAAATCAACAATTTCGAAGGCACAAATCCGAAGGTGGTGAATGGTCAAAGAATCAAACATTATATCTCAGGTAATCCTATAAATGTTAAAACTAATGTTATTGAAACCGTAACCCCGGAGGAATACATAAGGGACACTTTCCAGAATGATTCAACCTCCAAAAAGGAAGAGGTACGTGACACGATAAGTAAACAAACTCCAAAATAGTTCTAAAGGCAATTTTTCTCCGTTTTGGAATATTTAGAAAAATAGAAAAATAAACCGCAGTCCGGAAGAGACACGAGGCGTCCACGAGGGTGGAGTGCGCGCTCCCCTTCCCAGGGCACGGCCCCTGCCTCGTGGGCACCTTGTGTGCCCCCCGGACTCCGTTTTCTTGTGGGTTACTCCTTTTGGTTGGTAAAAAATCATTATATATACTCCCGAAGGTTTTGACCTCTGTATCACGCAAAAATCCTCTGTTTTCGTTTCGAGCTGCTGTTTTTGACAGATCTAGATCATCATGGCGTCCTCCAACACCCCCAAGGACAAGTTCTTCGAGAAGGTCATCAACCCCTACCTTGCGGAGGTGCTGCTCCACCCCAAAACCATGGAGTTGCATGAGGGGGTGCTGCACATCCGTGATGTTGAGGGGGCGAGGAGGACCGGAAGTGTGGAGACAAGACTCGAAGCAATGGAGCAGCAAGTTTTCAAGTGCCAAGGTATGGTGGAACGAGGACTCAACGACAACCACATGATGATCTCGGAGCTCGCCAACAACCTCAAGCTGGACTCAAGGATCTTTGGGGAAGCTATCTCCAATCTTCAAGAGAAGATCGAACACCTCCAAGCCCAGATCTATGACCTGCAAAACCAAAACTGTGAGTATGAATAGATTCAAGAAGATGAGTTTGGCTGCAGATTTGACTATCCCGGAGACTCGATCATCCTTCTACGATGGTGAACCCATGCCTTGGAAGGTGGACAACAGTCCTACGTCATCAACAACTCCATCATCACCACGCCCGAAGAAGGAGACATAATCATATGGGTATGGGCACTTCCCTTGGCAACTGCCAAGCTTGGGGGAGTGACCCCAGCATCGTATCACCATCGCTCCTATCTTTACCGTTTTACTTAGTTCGATCCTTTTGGTAGTATCTTGATCTATTAGAATAAAGTTAGCATGATCTAGTTGTGAGCTTTTGCTTCGTGAACTTTACCCTTTGTAATCGAGTCCGTGAGTTATATAATAAAGATTAGTGTTGAGTCAAGGGCTTGATTTCCTCACTTGGTCATGATAAAAAGAAAGAAAACATAAAGAGTATCAAAGAGATCATATCGATCTTATGGGAAGTAATGACTTCACATACAAGAGTATGATAAATAAAAGTTGTTGGGAGGTGACAAACATAGTTTTGGTCATCGTTGCAATTAATAGGAAGTAATAAAAGAAGAGAGGCTTCACATACAAATACACTATCTTGGACATCTTTTATGATTGTGAGCACTCATTAAACTATGATATGCTAAAGAGTTGATGTTGGACAAGGAAGACAACATAATGGGTTATCTCTTCTTATATCCGAAATAAAGTATATTGTCATGGATCATCCAACATGTTGAGCTTGCCTTTTCCCCCTCATGCTAGACAAAACTCCTCGCACTAAGTAGAGATACTACTTGTGCTTCCATATATCCTTAAACCCAGTTTTGCCATGAGAGTCCACCATACCTACCTATGGATTGAGAAAGATCCTTCCAAGTAAGTTGTCATGTTGCAAATCCACTAAAATATGTATGATTTATTAGTGTGGGAGAAATTAGCTTTATACGATCTTGTGATATGGAAGTAACAAAAGCGATGGACTGCATAATAAAGGTCCTTATCACAAGTGGCAATATAAAGCGAAGTTCTTCTATGCTAAGACTTTGTGCATCCAACCATAAAAACACATGACAACCTCTGCTTCCCTCTGCGAAGGGCCTATCTATTATTCTTGCCTTATAAGTGTCAAGGTGAAATCCACCTTTCCTTTTTACATTTTATCCTTTGGAAAGCACATTGTGTTGGAAAGATCCTGACATATATACCCACTTGGATGTAAGTTTTCATGATCTAATATTGTTGACATTACCCTTGAGGTAAAAGGTTGGGAGGCAACACCATAAGCCCTTATCTTTCTCCGTGTCTGATTAAAACTCCATAAACATAAGTATTGCGTGAGTGTGAGCAATTGTGAAATATTATATGATAGTTGAGTATGTAGGCTTGCTGAAAAGCTCTTATATTGACTCTTTCCGATATTACGATAAATTGCAATTGCTTCAATGACCGAGATCAAAGTTTGTCAGTTTCCAATGAAGTTTATGATTCATACTTGATATTGTGGATGAATTGTTACTTTACCATAAGAATCATATGACTATATTTATATAAGTTGCTGTCATGAGAATGATCATGATGCCCTCATGTCCGTATTTTATTTTATCGACACCTCTATCTCTAAACTTTTGGACATATTTTTCGATATCGGCTTTCGCTTGAGGACAAGCGAGGTCTAAGCTTGGGGGAGTTGATACGTCCATTTTGCATCATGCTTATATGTTGATATTTATTGCATTATGGGCTGTTCTTACATGTTTTGTCACAATACTTATGCCTTTTCTCTCTTATTTTACAAGGTTTACATGAAGAGGGAGAATGCCAGCAGCTGGAATTCTGGGCTAGAAAAGGAGCAAACTCTGGAAACCTATTATGCACAAATCTGAAAGCCCTGCAACTCAATAGAACGTCGTTTCAGAAAATATAAAAAATATCTGGCGAAAAAAGTCCACGAGGGGGGCCACCGGCTGCGCACGAGGGTGGGGGGCGCACCCCCTTCCCAGGGCGCGCCCCCTGCCTCGTGGGCCAGCCGGAAGGCCCCCGGTGCTCATCTTCTCCTATATGAGGTGTTTTGACCTGGTTCATCTCTTGTATCCAATCTTTGTACCCAAACCTCAGATTGGTACCTGTGGGTTGCTAGTAGTGTTGATTACTCCTTGTAGTCGATGCTAGTTGGTTTATTTGGTGGAAGATCATATGTTCAGATTCATTATGCATATTAATATCCCTCTAATCATGAACAATATTATATCTTGTGAGTAGTTACTTTTGTTCCTGAGGACATGGGAGAAGTCTTGCTATTAGTAGTCATGTGAGTTTGGTCTTCGTTCGATATTTTGATGAGATGTATGTTGTCTCTCCTCTAGTGGTGTCATGTGAACGTTGACTACATGACACTTCACCATTATTTGGGCCTAGAGGAAGGAATTGGGAAGTAATAAGTAGATGATGGGTTGCTAGAGTGGCAGAAGCTTAAACCCTAGTTTATGCGTTGCTTCGTAAGGGGCTGATTTCGATCCATATGTTTCAGGCTATGGTTAGGTTTACCTTAATACTTCTTTTGTAGTTGCGGATGCTTGCATTAGAGGTTAATCATAAGTGGGAGGCTTGTCCAAGTAAGGGCAGCACCCAAGCACCGGTCCACCCACATACCAAATTATCAAAGTACCGAACGCGAATCAGACGATCGTGATGAAAACTAGCTTGACGATAATTCCCATGTGTCCTCGACAACGCTTTCCTTTATATAAGAGTTTGTCCAGGCTTGTCCTTTGCTACAAAAAGGATTGGGCCACCTTGCTACACCTTATTTACTTTTACCTTTTGTCACTTGCTACCAATTACCTTATCATAAAACAATCTGTTACCTATAATTTCAGTGCTTGCAGAAAATACCTTACCGAAACTGCCTATCATTTCCTTCTGCTCCTCGTTGGGTTCGACACTCTTACTTATCGAAAGGACTATGATGAATCCCCTACACTTGTGGGTCATCACACAACCTCATGGTCTAAGGAACAGATACTTGACATTGGAAAAGCTTTAGCATACGAACTACACGATCTTGTGCTAGGCTTAGGATTGTGTCTTGTCCATCACATCATTCTCCTAATGATGTGATCCCGTTATCAATGACATCCAATGTCCATGGTCAGGAAACCGTAACCATCTATTGATCAACGAGCTAGTAAACTAGAGGCTTACTAGGGACATGTTGTGGTCTATGTATTCACACATGCATTACTGTTTCCGGATAATACAATTAAAGCATGAACAATAGACAATTATCATGAACAAGGAAATATAATAATAACCATTTTATTATTGCCTCGAGGGCATATTTCCAACAGTCTCCCACTTGCACTAGAGGCAATAATCTAGTTACATTGTGCTGAATCGAACACCCATAGAGTTCTGGTGTTGATCATGTTTTGCTCGTGGAAGAGGTTTAGTCAACGGATCTGCGAAATTCAGATCCGTATGCACTTTACAAATATCTATGTCTCCATCTTGAATATAATTTCGGATGGAGTTGAAACGGCGCTTGATGTGCTTGGTCTTCTTGTGAAACATGGGCTCCTTGGCAATGGCAGTAGCTCCAGTGTTGTCACAGAAGAGAGTCATCGGGCCCGACGCACTTGGAATAACTCCTAGGTCGGTGATGAACTCCTTCATCCAGACTCCTTCCTGCGCTGCTTCAGAAGCAGCTATGTACCCCACTTCACATGTAGATGCCGCCACGACGCTTTGCTTGCAACTGCACCAGCTGACTTCCCCACCATTCAAAATATACACGTATCCGGTTTGTGACTTGGAGTCATCCAGATCTGTGTCAAAGCTAGCATCGACGTAACCCTTTACGACAAGCTCTTCGTCATCTCCATAAACGAGAAACATATCATTAGTCCTTTTCAGGTACTTCAGGATGTTTTTGACCGCTGTACAATGCCCCATACCGGGATCACTTTGGTATCTCCCCACCAAACTAATGGCAAGGTTCACATCAGGTCTAGTACATAGCATGGCATACATAATAGAACCTATGGCTGAGGCATAGGGGATGACACTCATCTTTTCTCTATCTTCTACCGAGGTCGGGCATTGAGCTGTGCTCAATCTCATACCTTGCAATACAGACAAGAACCCTTTCTTGGACTGATCCATATTGAACCTCTTCAATATCTTGTCAAGGTATGTGCTTTGTGAAAGACCAATGAGGCGTCTCGATCTATCTCTATAGATCTTGATGCCTAATATGTAAGCAGCTTCTCCAAGGTCCTTCATTGAAAAACATTTATTCAAGTAGGCCTTTATGCTTTCCAAGATTTCTACATCATTTCCCGTCAGCAATATGTCGGTGTACTAAGGTAGGGGTACCTCAGTACCCCAACTTGTGCACGGGCAGTTGCAGCTTCCCACGGCAGGGTTTACTGCGTGCTCGCCGGAGACCTTCCTGCTCCCTATTAAACCATTCAAAAACAAAGTATACAAGACATAAGACCGAGACCCCGGCAAGAGGAGCTTGCCGGGAAGACCGTACCAGGCTCAAGACTGCCCCGCTAACACAAGACCCTGGCAAGAGGAGCTTGCCAGGAAGACTAGAAGACAACGCCTCGGCGCTATATGCGCCCCGGCAAGGGCCCGGGGAGCGGCAAGCTCCCGGGCCCGGCAAGATCAAGGCCCCGGCAAGGTGCTTGCCGGGAAGGCTGCGCTGTGTGCCCATGCTCCAGCTCATCGGCCCACGCGTCGCCCTGGGGCCTATCCAGGGACGCGTGGCGGATGGCTGTGCAGCCTGGGGTACACGGTGGCACTCCACGGTGATGGATCCATCGCCGTGGCAGACGGAGACGCCAGGGCGGGAGCTTTTGGGGTCGACGGCGACGGGCATTAAATGCCCTTGTCCCCCACTGTTAAAGTAGGTATAGACCACTGTTCTGTACTGTAGCTCCACTGTTCCCGCACTGTTACAACCACCACCTCTTTTACGTTTTTACCCCTTTCTCCTACGTTGACACCTGTCGGTGACCCCTTTACATTATAAAAGGAGGCCCATGCACAACGGGGAGGGGGTTCGGAACCTAGATCACTCTCGCGCTTGGTGTAGCTGCTTCTTCAAGCTCCCGAGCGCTCAAACTCAATAGACAACCAAGCAGGAGTAGGGTTTTACGCGTCTACCGCGGCCCGAACCTGGGTAAAACTGCCCGCGTGCTCGCTACGATCTGCTGTTTGTGCTCCCTCCGCCCTCGTACTGCACAGACAAGGGGCTCCGGTCCCATAGGTGTTGGCGGCGGACAGTTTCCCCCGACATCTTTGAACCCCGAGAAGTGCGTCTTTGGAGTCCCCTCCGGCAAGCTTCTCGGGTTCTTTGTAATGCAGAGGGGGATTGAAGCCAACCCCGACAAGATTAAAGCCATTGAGCAGATAGAGGCCCCGAAGCGCGTCAAGGATGTCAGGAGGCTTGCAGGTTGTGTGGCTGCCCTCAGTAGGTTCATTTCAAAGTCTGCAGAACGCGCCCTACCTTTCTTCAAAATCTTGAAGAAGGCAGGTCCCATGAAGTGGACTCCGGAAGCGGAGGCGGCGTTGCAGGATTTGAAACGGTACCTGTCCTCCACTCCTATACTTGTCGCACCTAGACCACAGGAAAAGTTGTTGCTATACTTAGCAGCAACCAACCAGGTGGTTAGTGCTGCGTTAGTAGCGGAGAGGGAGTCCGACGAGGAGTCAGCACCACCGGCAAGCGAATCCAGTGACAAGCAGGGGGCTGTCCCGACAAGCTCTGGTCCCGACAAGGAAGACTCTGCGCAGGAACAGAATGAGGTGCGGAAGAAGATGGTGCAGCGCCCAGTGTATTTTGTAAGTTCCCTTCTCCAGGGGGCTAGATCAAGATACTCTGGTGTGCAAAAATTGCTTTTCGGCCTCCTCATGGCCTCGAGAAAGCTGCGCCATTACTTCCAAGCCCATGAGATAACAGTGGTCACTCGCTTTCCGCTGAAGAGGATATTGCACAACCCAGAAGCAACAGGCAGGATCGTCGAGTGGGCACTGGAGCTGTCGAGCTTTGGACTCAAGTTTGAAAGTACTTCAACCATACAGAGCCGAGCTTTGGCAGAATTCATAGCTGAGTGGACCCCAACACCAGATGAAGAGGTTCAAGAAACAAGTGCACCCGTGCAAGAAGCGACAAGTGAATGGGTAATGTATTTTGACGGTGCCTTCTCGCTGCAAGGCGCCGGTGCTGGCGTGGTACTCATCGCGCCCACCGGAGAGCACCTCAAATATGTTATCCAGATGCACTTTCCCAGGGAGCAAGCGACAAACAACACTGCAGAATATGAAGGCTTGCTTGCCGGCCTCAGGATTGCGGCCGAACTTGGGATCAGAAAGCTGATTGTGCGGGGCGATTCTCAGTTGGTGGTCCGGCAAGTTAACAAGAGCTATCAGAGCCCTTTGATGGAAGCCTATGTCGATGAAGTGAGAAAGCTTGAAGAGCACTTTGAAGGTTTGCAGATGGAGCACGTCCCGAGGGCTCAAAATGAAATTGCAGACGGCCTTTCAAAGTGCGCTTCGATGAAGTTACCTGTGGAACCAGGGACCTTCTTGCTCAAGCTGACTCAACCATCCGTTACACCATCAATTGGGCAGTCCAAGAAGAGAAAGTTGGTCTCCGGCGACTACTTGCCGGCGGATCTTCCTGAAACCGCCGCCAAGGTCCCCAAGATCAACAACCAGAACGCTGAGGAACAGTTTGCTCCTGCAAGTCCTCGGGCTTGTACAGTTGAAGCAAGCGTTCCCGGCAAGCCTCGCCCCGGCGAGCTTGCCGGGGGACCGTCAGCTCCGGCAGAACCAGAGGTCCTTGCCGTAGAAGCTGAGGTTCCCGCAGCGGCCCTCGAGCCTTTAGTCCTTGCCGTTGAGCCTCGGGCTCCGACATGGGCACAGCAGATCGTCCGTTTTCTGCAAACTGGAGAACTTCCCGATGACCCTCAAGAGATAGAGAAGATAACCAGGCAGTCAAGTATGTATCAGTTCGTGGATAATGAGCTGTACAGAAGAAGACTCAATGGTGTCAGACTGAAGTGCATCTCCAGAGAAGATGGACAGAAGCTGTTGGCAGAAATACACGGAGGCATATGCGGCCACCACTTTTGGCAAGAAGCCCTCCAAGATGCAACTGCACTAGTAACCAAGTGTGAAGCGTGCCAGTTCCATGCAAAGCAAATCCATCAGCCAGCTGAAGCTCTCCAAACAATCCCTTTGTCATGGCCCTTCTCGGTCTGGGGGCTCGATATCCTCGGCCCTTTCCCTCGTGCTGTCGGGGGCTTTGAGTACTTGTACGTTGCAATCGACAAGTTCACAAAGTGGCCAGAAGTGGAGCCAGTGAGGAAGGTGACAGCACAGTCAGCAGTCTGGTTCTTCAGATCGATTGTTTGCCGTTTCGGGATCCCTAACAGGATCATCACCGACAACGGTACGCAATTCACTAGTCGCACCTTCATGCAGTACGTCCAAGACCTTGGCGCCAAGGTCTGTTTCGCTTCTGTTGCTCACCCAAGGAGCAACGGTCAAGCGGAGAGGGCAAATGCTGAAGTGCTGCGCGGACTCAAGACGAGGACCTTTGACAGGCTGCGCAAGTGTGGAAGAAATTGGATAGAGGAGCTACCGGCGGCTCTTTGGTCAATCAAAACGACACCAAGTCGAGCCACCGGACAGACACCTTTTGCTCTAGTCCATGGAGCAGAGGCAGTTCTCCCCACGGAACTCGTATACGGATCTCCTCGAGTGCTCGCTTATGATGAGCTCGAGCAAGAGCAACTGCGGCAAGATGATGCATTGCTCCTTGAGGAGGGACGTCTCCAGGCTGCTGTACGAGCTGCTCGATACCAGCAAGCTTTGCGCCGCTATCATAGCCGCAAAGTCAAGGCCAGGAGTTTCGAGGAAGGCGACCTTGTTCTTCGGCGTGTTCAGTCCGCCAAGAATTCCAACAAGTTGACGCCGAAGTGGGAAGGCCCTTATCGGGTGAGGCAAGTTACGAGGCCCGGCGCTGTCCGCCTCGAGACCGAAGAAGGCTTACCGGTGAGCAACTCCTGGAACATAGAGCATCTTCGCAAGTTTCACCCCTAAGGCGCGGTTGCCGTGATCCGCTCCGGCAACCACCTTTTGTACAAGCTTTGCCGTTGTTGCATGTAACCCTTTGTACAAAGCCGGGCGCAGACCCCGTGCATCAGTAAAGTTTTTGTGTTTTTCGCACCGATCGCCTTTTGCATGCTTTTCTTTGCTATTTGCATGTTCGGTTTGGCATTTGGTGCAACACTCAGATATACGGTAAGCACTATTACGCCGAAAGGCCATATGCTTGTTCCCCTCTCCCTTTTCTTTCCTCTTAAACAGAAGGAACGTTCCTCGCGCACAAGTTTGCCGGGGGGGAAGGAGGTGGAGGAGGAACCAAGTGCTGTTCAAGAAAGAGAAGCCTTACCGGAAAGCAAACAATATAAGCAAGCAACATATGAAAGATAAGTTGTTAGAATTTGACCAGTTCAAATTTTAAATTTTAGTTGTCTTCCTTGAACGATCACATTTTGTATGGAAAACCTGTGCGCGGAGGAACCTACCCGTAGCTTGCCGCACCCTTATCTTGTTTTCGAGTTCACTCAACGATTTAAGTGAGCTGCGACAAGTGTCGCGCCCTTGCTTCGTTTCCGAGTACGCTCAGCAAGCTAAGTGCGTTGCGACTAGCTGCGGCAAGGTTGCTTGCCGGCGAAGACCTTGGCCAGCAGGCTGCTCAGAGTCCGGCACTCAGCGCTCGCGGCAAAGGCCCCTTGCCGGCAGGCTCCCCGGGAGCGTAGGGTGAAAAACATACAAAGTCAAGGATTAAGACAAGGAAGATAACATTGCACTGATTGATCAAAATAAAGTAAATATCTTACAAAGGATAACTTGTCGCAATGGACTAATAAGTTCATGACATAATGTGCTGCAACAACAAGATAAAGATAATGGAGCCCTAATCTACGCGGTCGCCCTCCTTCCTGCCGAGCCTAGCCACCTTGGCGATGATGTGGCCGACCTGCTCCTTCAGGGCCTCCGTGTCTGCATCAGCCGGCAAGCTGCGAAGAACGTTGGTGAGATTGATCCCCGGGTTGCGGTACACGATCTTCGTCAGCACCCGCTCCAGAGTTCCCGCGCAGAGCAGGCGCGACTCCTCGGCCAGCTGCGCGGGGATGCGGTTCCGGAGACCTGCAAGGGCCGGCGCGATCCCTCTGAAGAAGAGGCTGAGCTTGGCGCTGTGCGGGAGATCCGGATCCGGCGAGTAGATGAGGTGTTCGACCTTCAGCGCCAGCAGCTCCTGGTCAATGTTGGACGCAGAAGAAACCAAGTCTTCGGTCCATACCTCGATGGTCTGGCGGAAGAGTTCGGATGCCTTGTTGACGCTGTCCACCAAGGTCCGCTCCTTGCGGAGCTCCTCCTTCAGCTTGTTCTCCTGAGCCCGGGCAGCGTCGAGCGAATCTTTCAGAGTAGTGACCTTCAGTTCCAAGTCCTCGATGGAGTCCTTGGCGGCCTTCAACTCGTCGCCCCTCTTGGAGAGACTCACCTGAAGCTCGGAGTTTGTGTGAGCGTCCTTCTCGCGCTCCAAGATGAGCGCGGCAACCTTCTCTGCGCTCACCTTCAGCGCCTTCTCCAGCTGTTCGACCTTGGCGGCAAGCTCCTTCTTGGCGTCTTCCGCGGCAACCGCGGCGGCTTTCGCCTCCTTCAGCTCCCCGCCAAGGGCAGCCTCGCGAGCGGCAAGGTCCTCCTCATGGGAGTCCAGCTCGACCTTCCGCTGCGCGAGCTCTCCCTCTCGCCGGGACATCTCCACCCCGGCGAGCCGCTGCTGTTCGTCAGTTTCAGCCTTCTCGAGCACCCACTCCTGGTACTCGCCGGCGAGACGCTCGCGCTCCTCCGCCACCTCGCGGAGGGCCGCCTGGTTGGCGGCGCTGAGCTCCGCCGCACGCTTCTCCATTTCCGCGGCGGCCTTGGCGGCTAGGGCCTCCCGGGAGGCGAGCTTCGCCTGCCTGGCCCGGTAAAGGGCCAGGAGTTGGTGGAGCAGCTTCTCCTCCTCCGGCCCTTCGCTCCCGCCGGGCGCCTCGACGATTTTCAGGCCTGCGGAGGCGAGGACTTCTCCGTCGAACGCCTCGCCCTCCGCGGGAGCTCGTGATGAAGACCCCCAAGGCATCTGGATGAAGACGCCATTGGGGGCCTCAAGATAATACCCCTGCTCCTTGCTGGCGGAGGGGTCGGCGGCCGGTGCAGCATCCGATGCTCCCGCCACCTCCGGGTCGGCGGTGCGGTCGCCGTCCCCCTCCCCGACCGCTGCGTCCGCAGCCGGGGCAGTCTCCTGCGCGGCCGGCTCGGCGGCCTCGGCCATCTCCTCGACGACAGGAACGTCGCCGCCGCCGCCCTGCGCGCCCTCCTCCTCGAGGTTGATAACCTCCGTCTCCATGGGCTCAGGAGGAGGAAGATCTAAGAAGAAGAAGAAGAAAAAGAAGTTCAAGACTCAAGCCAATATCCAAAAAGAGGCAAAGCCAAGAAAGCAAGTCACAAGGCATACCTTGGCGGACGTCCTCAGCGGCGGGCTCCCTCGCCGGGGAGCTCGGCCTTGTCGGAGTAGTCACCCTCGCCGGGCTGCTCGCCCTTGGCGGGGTACTCTGCCTTGGCGGAGTACCCACCCTTGGCGGAGCACTCTCCCTTGCCGGAGAGTTCTGCCTTGGCGGGGACGGCGGGGCCTGCGGCTCCTCAGCGACGGTCTCCGGGCGCTCTTCTCGCTGTGGCTCCACCTCTGCACAAAACAAGACAAGAAACGTCAAGATATGAAGACAAGACCAAATCCTCAGGCGTACCCCGACAAGCGAAAAGAGTAAACCCCAGACTCACGCTGGGGGCTGCGCTGCGGGCTGCGCTGGGGGCTGCTCCTCGGAGCAGCGCTCGGGTCCGGCAGGCTCGGCTCCGGCACACCCCCTGTTGCCGCAGCTGCTGAGTCTTCCGCGACCTCGACCTCGGGCGCCTTGGCCTTCTTCGCCGCGCGATGGGCCAGGGTCCTGAAATCAGAGCAATGAACAGAGTCAGCATCAACAAAAAACCAAGACAAAAATCAAGAAGATGTAAGGTCTTGGATCCTTACTCCTGGTCCTCCTCGTCGTCCTCGCTCAGGGCGGAGAAATCATACTCCACCGTGGGCGCGTCGGCACGAGGAGCGGAAGACGAAGACTCCCTCGCGCGCTTGGTGTTCACCGGGGCTGGGGGCTGCGAAGACCCAGCCCCTGTGGTAGCCGGCGCCCGAGGAGCGGGCGGAGCCGCTGCTCCACTCCGAGAAGACCCTTGCCGGCTCGGCGCCGGCCTGCGAGGCGCCTCCGTCGTGGTCCGCGCGCGGGCCGCCTCCGCTGTGGCTGGTGCGCCGGACGGCCTTGGCGCGGCTTGGCTCCCCCGGGGAGCTGCCCGGCGGGCTGGCTGTTGCCGGGGCGCCTGCGCCCTCTCCCCCGTCGTCGCCTTGCGGAGACGCTTCGCCGGGGACTGCCTTGGACTTGCCGGGGGCGGGGAGCTCTCCGACGAGGAGAGGTCGTCGGCGTAGAGCTCCGTGGATCCGCCGGAGTCCTCGGCCTCCTCCTCCTCCTCCTCTTCCCCGGCCGGCTCACTGGGCCCAGCGTCCTGCGCTGCGGCCCCCTTTCCCTTGGCGCCTCCGCCCCTCGCGGCGCCTCTGCTCCCTCCGGCGGTACCCTCCATTGCCGCGGCCTCGGTCGCGATCCCGTGGATCCCGGAGTGCCTCAGCGAGGGGACCCCGGCGAGCGCGTCGGGAGGAAGATGCAGCAGTCTGCGGATCTCCGCCTCCTCCGTCTGGGTGGACGCGTCCGCAATTTCCGCCTCCTCAGGCGTGAATCCAAAGATTCCTGCCGCCGCGGCTGCGGCGGCCTCTTCAGCCCGGGAAGCTATGTAGGCGATCTCCTGGTCGGTGGTGTCCCGCGTGTGCTCCTTGAGGTCGTTCTTGTTCTTCGCCACCTCTGCGAGGTTGTCGTAGAAGTTGAGGACGTCGATGGGCTTCGGAGCGATCCACGTGCGGTCCACGCCGTGCGAGTCACACATGGGCATCATGGCGAGGATCCGGTCCCGGACGATGTTGTTGCAGAGCGGCACCACTTCCCGGGGAGTCCTGAACCACTCGGGGTGTGCCGGGTCGTACTTGAAGAGTTCCCGGACCATCCCCCTCAGCTCCAGCGTGGTGAAGTTGAAGTTGAGCCCGGGGCGCAGCCTCATTATGTCTGCCGGGCCGCCGTACTCCCAGGCCGGCCTCTTCCGGTCTTGGAGAGGGGCGATGCGCCGGCGGAGGAAATCTGCGCCCACCTCAGCAACTGACAGCTTGGCCATCCGAAGACGAAGAATCCGGACGAGGGCGATGTCGAGCTTGATGTCGTCCGAATCTAGCTCACTCCAGTCCCTGCCGCGCACGATGGGCGTTGTGCGCGGCGCGGTGAAGGCTTGCGGCTGGTCTTCGACGATCCAGCACCACTCCGCTCGCCATTCCTCCCACTTGCCGCGGAGCTCCCCCGGCAAGTACGCACCCTTTTTATTCAGACGGAAAACCCAAGAAATTCCTCCGGAGAGGGGGGCGTCGGCCTCGGCTCTAGGAGTGAAGAAGTGCCTAAAGAGGGCTACATTTGGGTGTACTCCTATGAAGTTTTCGCACATGTGTGCGAAAACAGCCATGGTGAGGATGGCGTTGGGGGTGAAGTCAAGCAGATGGAGGCCGTATGTGTTCATGATGTCGCAGAAGAAGCTTGAGAAAGGAGGACAGAGACCACAATGAAAGAAGGCAGCAAAGAAGTAGTACCCGCCGGGATAGCTGTCCTTGGCGGCGGCCGGATATGCTCGCGTGCGGGGATGCGCGTCGGTCTCCTTGGCCCAGAACAAGTAATACTTGTTCCAGAGCTCCCGCACGCCGAGCTTCGGTGGAAAGACGAGGTGCTTCTTCCGGTACGCGATGAGCTTTGCCGCTTGCTCCGACTTCTCCTTCTTGGACTTCTCCGCCTTCGCCTTGTCGGTCTTTGGGGCCATGGCGGACGCGGCGGAAGGAGGGGAACGAAGAGCTCGGCGACGGCGGCGATGTGGAGGCAGAGCGCAAGAGAGAATCTTTGGAGGAGGAAGACGATGCAATGAAAGCGCAAGGAGGGGAACCGCGCCCGCTTCCTCTGCTTTTATGGGGGAGTGGGGGGCGTTTCGCCCTTTCCATTAAGAGATCGTGGGCACGTCCCATCCCACGGCGCCGCGATCGACGCGTGCCGTTACAGCGGGATGCGGCGGATACGGAAGTGGATTCGGCGCGCCGCGGGCCGCGGGTGCCCGTGCACTGTTTTGGGCCTGGCCCAACAGCGCTCGGCACCGTGTGTGGCCCAGGCCCGGGGGCTCCTGTCGGTGTACTAAGGTAGGGGTACCTCAGTACCCCAACTTGTGCACGGGCAGTTGCAGCTTCCCGCGGCAGGGTTTACTGCGTGCTCGCCGGAGACCTTCCTGCTCCCTATTAAACCATTCAAAAACAAAGTATACAAGACATAAGACCGAGACCCCGGCAAGAGGAGCTTGCCGGGAAGACCGTACCAGGCTCAAGACTGCCCCGCTAACACAAGACCCTGGCAAGAGGAGCTTGCCAGGAAGACTAGAAGACAACGCCTCGGCGCTATATGCGCCCCGGCAAGGGCCCGGGGAGCGGCAAGCTCCCGGGCCCGGCAAGATCAAGGCCCCGGCAAGGTGCTTGCCGGGAAGGCTGCGCTGTGTGCCCACGCTCCAGCTCATCGGCCCACGCGTCGCCCTGGGGCCTATCCAGGGACGCGTGGCGGATGGCTGTGCAGCCTGGGGTACACGGTGGCACTCCACGGTGATGGATCCATCGTCGTGGCAGACGGAGACGCCAGGGCGGGAGCTTTTGGGGTCGACGGCGACGGGCATTAAATGCCCTTGTCCCCCACTGTTAAAGTAGGTATAGACCACTGTTCTGTACTGTAGCTCCACTGTTCCCGCACTGTTACAACCACCACCTCTTTTACGTTTTTACCCCTTTCTCCTACGTTGACACCTGTCGGTGACCCCTTTACATTATAAAAGGAGGCCCATGCACAACGGGGAGGGGGTTCGGAACCTAGATCACTCTCGCGCTTGGTGTAGCTGCTTCTTCAAGCTCCCGAGCGCTCAAACTCAATAGACAACCAAGCAGGAGTAGGGTTTTACGCGTCTACCGCGGCCCGAACCTGGGTAAAACTGCCCGCGTGCTCGCTACGATCTGCTCTTTGTGCTCCCTCCGCCCTCGTACCGCACAGACAAGGGGCTCCGGTCCCATAGGTGTTGGCGGCGGACAGTTTCCCCCGACACAATATATCAGCCACATATAATATGAGAAATGCTACAGAGCTCCCACACACTTTCTTGTAAATACAGGCTTCTCCCCAAGTCTGTATAAACCCAAACGCTTTGATCACCTCATCAAAATGAATGTTCCAACTCCGAGATGCTTGCACCAGCCCATAGATGGATCGCTAGAGCTTGCATACCTTGTTAGCATTCTTAGGATCGACAAAACCTTCCGGCTGCATCATATACAGTTCTTCCTTGAGGAAGCCGTTAAGGAATGCTGTTTTGTCGTACATTTTCCATATCTCATAATCATAGAATGCGGCAATTGCTAACATGATTCAGATGGACTTCAGCATCGCTACGGGAGAGAAAGTCTCGTCGTAGTCAATTCCTTGAACTTGTCGATAACCTTTAGCGAGAAGCTGAGCCTTATAGATGGTCACATTACCATCTGCGTCAATCTTCTTATTAAAGATCCATTTATTTTCTATGGCTTGCCGATCATCGGGCAAGTCAACCAAAGTCCATACTTTCTTATCATACATGGATCCTATCTCGGATTTCATGGCCTCAAGCCATTTGTTGGAATCCGGGCCCACCATCGCTTCTTCATAGTTCGAAGGTTCACCGTTCTCTAACAACATGATTTCCATGACAGGGTTGCCGTACCACTCTGATGCGGAACGTGTCCTTGTGGACCTATGAAGTTCAGCAGTAACTTGATCTGAAGCTTCATGATCATTATCATTAACTTCCTCCCTAGTTGGTGCAGGCACCACATAAACATCTTCCTGCGCTGCGCTACTTTCCGGTTCGGAAGGGGTGACAATCACTTCATCAAGTTCCACTTTCCTCCCACTTACTTCTTTCGAGAGAAACCCTTTCTCCAGAAAGGATCCATTCTTGGAAACAAAGACCTTGCCTTCAGATCTGAAGTAGAAGGTATACCCTATAGTTTCCTTAGGGTATCCTATGAAAACGCATTTTTCCGATTTGGGTTCGAGCTTTTCAGGTTGAAGTTTCTTGACATAAGCATCGCATCCCCAAACTTTTAGAAACGACAACTTAGGTTTATTCCCAAACCATAGTTCATACGGTGTCGTCTCAACGGACTTAGATGGTTCCCTATTTAAAGTGAATGCGGCAGTCTCTAAAGCATAACCCTAGAATGATAGCGGTAAGTCGGTAAGAGACATCATAGATTGTACCATGTCCAACAGAGTATGGTTACGACATTCGGACACACCATTACGCTGAGGTGTTCTAGGCGGCGTCAATTGTGAAACAATTCCACAGTTCCTTAGGTGTGTGCCAAATTCGTGACTTAAATATTCTCCTCCACGATCTGATCGCAAGAACTTTATTTTTCCGTCACATTGATTCTCAACCTCATTCTGAAATTCCTTGAACTTTTCAAAGGTTTCAGACTTGTGTTTCATCAAGTAGACATACCCATATCTACTTAAGTCATCTGTGAGGGTGAGAACATAACGATAGCCACCGCGAGCTTCAACACTCATTGGACCGCACACATCAGTATGTATGATTTCCAACAAGTTGGTTGCTCGCTCCATCGTTCCGAAGAATGGAGTCTTGGTCATCTTGCCCAAGAGGCATGGTTCGCACATGTCAAATGATTCATAATCAAGAGACTCCAAAAGTCCATCTGCATGGAGCTTCTTCATACGTTTGACACCAATATGACCAAGGCGGCATTGCCACAAGTATGTGGGACTATCATTATCAACCTTACATCTTTTGGCATCCACACTATGAATATGTTTAACATCACGTTCAAGATTCATTAAGAATAAACTATTGACTAGCGGGGCATGACCATAAAACATTTCTCTCATATAAATAGAACAAACATTATTCTCAGATTTAAATGAGTAGCCATCTCGCATTAAACGAGATCCAGATACAATGTCCATGCTCAAAGCTGGTACTAAATAACAATTATTGAGGTTTAAAACTAATCCCGAAGGTAGATGCAGAGGTAGCGTGCCGACGACCATCACATCGACCTTGGAACCATTCCCGACGCGCATCGTCACCTCGTCCTTCGCCAGTCTCCGCTTATTCCGCAGCTCCTGCTTTGAGTTACAAATGTGAGCAACTGCACCGGTATCAAATACGCAGGAGCTACTACGAGCACTGGTAAGGTACATATCAATAACATGTATATCACATATACCTTTGATGTTGCCGACCTTCTTATCCGCTGAGTATTTGGGACAGTTCCGCTCCTAGTGACCCGTTCCCTTGCAATAAAAGCACTCAGTCTCAGGCTTGGGTCCATTCTTTGGCTTCTTCCCGGCAACTGGCTTACCGGGCGAGGCAACCCCTTTGCCGTCCTTCTTGAAGTTCTTCTTACCCTTGCCTTTCTTGAACTTAGTGGTTTTATTCACCATCAACACTTGATGTTCTTTCTTGATCTCCACCTCCGCTGATTTTAGCATCGAATACACCTTGGGAATGGACTTCTCCATCCCTTGCATATTGAAGTTCATCACGAAGCTCTTGTAGCTAGGTGGGAGCGACTGAAGGATTTTGTCAACGACCGCGTCATCTGGGAGATTAATTCCCAACTGAGACAAGCGATTGTGCAACCCAGACATTTTGAGTATATGCTCGCTGACAGAACTATTCTCCTCCATCTTACAACTGTAGAACTTGTCGGAGACTTCATATCTCTCGACTTGGGCATGAGCTTGGAAAACCATTTTCAGCTCTTGGAACATCTCATATGCTCCGTGCTGCTCAAAACGCTTTTGGAGCCCCGATTCTAAGCTGTAAAGCATGCCGCACTTAACCAGGGAGTAATCATCACTACGCGACTGCCAGGCATTCATAACGTCTTGAGTTGCTGGGAAAATGGGTGCATCACCTAGCGGTGCTTCAAGGACATATGCCTTCTTCGCAGCTACGAGGATGATCCTCAAGTTACGGACCCAATCCGTATAGTTACTACCATCGTCTTTCAGCTTGGTTTTCTCTAGGAACACGTTGAAGTTGAGGGCAACATTAGTGTGGGCCATTGGATATACAAGACATATTGTAAAGATTTTAGACTATGTTCATGACAATTAAGTTCATCTAAACAAATTTAATGAACTCCCACTCGGATAGACATATCTCTAGTCATCTAAGTGATAGATGATCCGAATCGACTAGGTCGTGTCCGACCATCACGTGAGACGGACTAGTCATTAACGATGAACATCTTTATGCTGATCGTATCTTTTATACGACTCATGTTCGACCTTTCGGTCTTCCGTGTTCCGAGGCCATGTCTGTACATGCTAGGCTCGTCAAGTGAACCCTAAGTGTATTGCGTGTGTAAATCTGGCTTACACCCGTTGTATGCGAACGTTAGGACCTATCACACCCGATGATCACGTGGTGCTTCGGAACAACGAACCTTAGCAACGGTGCACAGTTAGGGGGAACACAATTCTTGAAATTTTAGTGAGAGATCATCTTATTCACTACCGTCGTTCTAAGCAAATAAGATATAAACATGATAAACATCACATGCAATCAAATAGTGACATGATATGGCCAATATCATTTTGCTCCTTTTGATCTTCATCTTCGGGGATCCATGATCATCATTGTCACCGGCATGACACCATGATCTCCATCATCATGATCTTCATCATCGTGTCTTCATGAAGTTGTCTCGCCAAACGTTACTTCTACTACTATGGCTAAAGGTTAGCAATAAAGTAAAGTAATTACATGGCGTTTTCAATGACACGCAGGTCATACAATAAAATAAGACAACTCCTATGGCTCCTGCCGGTTGTCATACTCATCGACATGCAAGTCGTGATTCCTATTACAAGAACATGATCAATCTCATACATCACATATATATCATTCATCACATCCTTTTGGCCATATCACAGCACACGGCACATGCTGCAAAAACAAGTTAGACGTCCTCTAATTGTTGTTGCAAGTTTTTACGTGGCTACTATAGGATTCTAGCAAGAACGTTTCTTACCTACGCAAAACCACAACGTGATATGCCAATTTCTATTTACCCTTCATAAGAACCCTTTTCATCGAATCCTACCTGACTAAAATGGGAGAGACAGACACCAGCTAGCCACCTTATGCAACTAGTGCATGTCAGTCGGTGGAACCTGTCTCACGCAAGCGTACGTGTAAGGTCGGTCCGGGCCGCTTCATCCCACGATGCCGCCGAATCAAGATAAAACTAGTAGCGGAAAGTAAATTGACATGATCTACGCCCACAACAATCTTGTGTTCTACTCGTGCATAGTAACTATGCATAGACCTAGCTTATAAGGCCACTATTGGGGATCGTTGTAGAAAATCAATTTTTTTCCTACGCATCACCAAGATCTATCTATGGAGATTACTAGCAACGGGAGGGGAGTGGATCTTCATACCTTTGAAGATCGGGATGCAGAAGCGTTGCAAGAACGCGGATGAAGGAGTCGTACTCACAGCGATTTAGATCGCGGTTGATTCCGATCTAAGCGCCGAACAACGGCGCCTCCGTGTTCAACACACGTGCAGCCCGGTGACATCTCCCGTGCCTTGATCCAGCAAGGGGAGAGCAAGAGATTGGGGAAGACTCCATCCAGCAGTAACACGACGGTGTGGTGGTGGTGGGGGAGCATGGCACTCCAGCAGGGCTTCGCCAAGCACCGCAAGAGACGAGGAGGGAGAGGGGTAGGGCTGCGCCAAGAGGGAGAGGTTCTCGTGCATCCTGCAGCCCCGAAACCCCACATATATATATAGGGGGAGGGGAGGGGATGCTCCCCCATCTAGGGTTCCCTCCCTAGGGGTGGCGGCAGCCCCTATATCCCATCTAGGGGGCGGCCAGGAGGGGGAGAGAGGGGGGGCGCCGTAGGGTGGGCCTTAAGGACCATCTGGACCTAGGGTTTGCCCCCTCCCTCTCTCCCTGCGCCTTGGGCCTTGGTGGGGGGGGGGAGGGGGCGCACCGGCCCACCTGGGGCTGGTCCCTTCCCACACTTGGCCCACGCAACCCTCTGGGGCTGGTGGCTCCTCCCGGTGGACCCCCGAAACCCTTCCGGTGGTCCCGGTACGTTACCGATAGCGCCCGGAACTTTTCCGGTGACCAAAACGGGACTTCCCATTTATGAATCTTTACCTCCGGAACTCCTCGTGACGTCCGAGATCTCATCCGGGACTCCGAACAACATTCGTAACCACGTACTACATTACCTATAACCCTAGCGTCATCGAACCTTAAGTGTGGAGACCCTATGGGTTCGGGAACCATGCAGTCAAGACCGAGACATATCTCCGACCAATAACCAACAGCAGGATCTAGATACCCATGTTGGCTCCCACATGTTCCACGATGATCTCATCGGATGAACCACGATGTCAAGGATTCAATCAATGCCGTACATGATTCCCTTTGTCTATCGGTATAGCACTTGCCCGAGATTCGATCGTCGGTATACCGATACCTTGTTCAATCTCGTTATGGCAAGTCCCTTTACTCGTTCCTCAACACATCATCCCATGACCAACCCCTTAGTCACATTGAGCTCATTACGATGATGTCTTACCGAGTGGGCCTAGAGATACCTCTCCGTCATACGGAGTGACAAATCCCAGTCTCGGTTCGTGCCAACCCAACAGATGCTTTCGGAGATACCCGTAGTGTACCTTTATAGCCACCCAGTTACGTTGTGACATTTGGCACATCCAAAGCATTCCTACGATATCCGGGAGTTGCACAACCTCATGGTCTAAGGAACAGATACTTGACATTGGAAAAGCTTTAGCATACGAACTACACGATCTTGTGCTAGGCTTAGGATTGGGTCTTGTCTATCACATCATTCTCCTAATGATGTGATATCATTATCAATGACATCCAATGTCCATGGTCAGGAAACCGTAACCATCTATTGATCAATGAGCTAGTCAACTAGAGGCTTACTAGGGACATGTAGTGGTCTATGTATTCACACATGCATTACTGCTTCCGGATAATACAATTAAAGCATGAACAACAGAACATTATCATGAACAAGGAAATATAATAATAACCATTTTATTATTGCCTCTAGAGCATATTTCCAACGGAAACTGCTCTCCTCCACCGCCTACCACCCATAGATGGACAGGCAGAGCGAGCGCGTGAACCAGTGCATGGAGATGTACCTCTGATGCGCGGTGCACGACACGGCGCGCAAATGGCGTCGCTGGCTGCCCATGGTGGAATTCTGGTACAACTCAACCTTCCACTCCTCGCTCAATTGCACCCCGTTCAAGGCGTTGTACGGGAAGGAGGCCAACTTGGGGGCAATGTCTGCTTGGCCGGACGATGCGCCGTCCGACGACGACATGGACTGGGCAGCGCACACCGTGCACATTCGCACATAACTGGAGCGTGCTCAGAAACGCTTCAAGAAGCAAGCTGACCGCAACCGTACGAAGCGCCAATTCCAGGTGGGCGAGCAGGTACTCCTAAAGCTGTAGCCTTATGTCCAGCAGTCCATCGTCAGCCGCCCTTGCGCCAAGCTCGCCTACAAGTTCTTCGGGTCGTACACCGTCGTCGAGAGGATCAGGCCATTGGCTTACAAGCTCGACTTGCCAGAATCCAGCCGCATCCACCCGGTCTTCCACATCTCGCAACTGAAGCCGTTCACGCCGGATTACACACCGGTGTACGCGGAGTTGCCACGGGTGCCCGATCTATCTGTGGTGAGCATGGCACCGAAACAAATCCTAGAGCGACGCATGATGAAAAGAGGCAACACACCCATCGTACAGATCAAGGTGCAATGGGGGAACAGCTCACCGCCGACCACCACCTGAGAATACTATGAAATCCTCCGGCAACGCTTTCCAGAAGCTCGCATCTAGGAGGACGGCAACACAAGCACTCAAGAAGGAGCGCTCTCTCAAGGAGGGGAGAATGTCACACCTGGCCACTTGTCCGCCACTTGTCCAGTGTGACTTGGCATGGCTCGGGCCCCACCTGTAAGTGAGAGTAAGAGAGAGAGAGGAGAGGGTTTAAAAGCAGCCGGCCGCCAGTGGCTGAGGCATGTGATGCGTGACACTCCGTAAACATCATCCCTAATCGTTCCTCTCTAAGTAAGTTCTTCTTCCTCTCCAAGTCTCTCTAGTTCTCCTCACCTACTCTCCTCCTCTCCTTCCCAGCTCGTTACAATGTGGTGGCTTATGGCGAAGAAATCAAGGGGGTAAAGGTGAATCGGTGTGGGGCCTCACCGTGGGTCTGGCGATGTGCTTGGGGAGGTCTGGGGCTGGCTGGAGGCGAGGTCGAGGCGGCGGGATGACGGTTGCCGGAGCGGAGGGAGCCACTCGATCCGGTTGTTGTGGTGCTCCCCGCCTCGGTCTGACGCACGTAGGCAATCTAGGGGAGGCAGATGAAGCCTCCTACGCAACTTCGGTCGGAGGGAACGACGACGGGCACGCTGATAACGACGGCGTGGTGATTGTCGGGTTCGGGCAAGCTCGTGTGAAAAGGGGAGGGGCTAGGAGTCGGGTGCGTGGGGCTAGGGTTTGCAGTGGGGGGTCGACATGGTCTTGAGGCCATCCGGGAGCCGCCGGATGGCCGCCACGCCAATGGCCGAGGCTGTGGCGGCCATCACAGATGGCCACGCTCCCCTCCCCATGTAGAAGGCAAAGGAGGCAACAGGGAGGGGCTAGCCGGACAGGATTTTTTAGGCCCATAGGGAAACATTGGTGGGGGGGGGGGTCTTTTCATTTTCTCTTTTTTATTTTTGTGCAACTTTTGTTCTTTGTGTTTTGACTTTATTTTTAAAATCAAACTAGTTTTATAAAATGTGAAACTTGGTCCATAAATAATGTTGCTAATTTATACACTGCCTTAAAAAGGTTTGAGAGTTACTTAAATGTTTTGGAATTTTTATATTTAAAAAGCAATTAAAATATTGTATCAGCCCCTATTTTAATCGTTTTAGGGAAATTAAACACTTCATATAATGTTGGTATCACCATGCAAATTATCCAGTGATTATTAACAATATTATGAACATTTTAGTTTTACTGTTTGAAGAAATAATTTATTTTACTTTATTTTAAATTTGAAAATGACTTTGATTTTTTATCAAGAGACAATTTGGCTTAGTTAAACTTGATGGCATGGCACCATTAGGGTGAGGTCACTGTAGCATGACACTGGGGTGTTACATTTTCCCTCAAAAACTAGCAAGAATCATTGGAGGGATTGAGAGATAGCAAGCTCAAACAACGTCAACAATGGTGAATAAGAACCTTTAGCCCC
>LR738714.1:153620741-153638861 GCA_902687465.1 Secale cereale | reverse complement strand
CCCCCCCCGAATCCAACCGTTATGCCCACTGGTCATGCTCAAGCAGTACTACCACTTCGGGGAGCGATACTATCGGTCAGCACATTCAAGGCAACCCAACGAGACAGAAAAAATAAGGGCGGTAGTTCTGTCAGAGCGGTACTACCGCTCTAGTACCATGAAACCATGACGAGTTATAGAAGCACTTTCACAAGAAAAAGTAGCTGCAATAGACCACAAAAGAGGTACCGCATGAAGCAGTACTATCGTAGTACCGAGCAGTACTGCCGCTTGGGTGCTGCAAAAATTCCCAAGCAAAACAGAAGAAAAAAGTAAGACCGAAATTGTAATAACTTTTGCATATGAACTCGAGGGAAATCAGCAAACTCAAGCTTGTTGGATGGATGATAACAAGTACTATCCAACAACAACTGGATAAATTAAGAACTAGCAATGGAGAAGAAATGGCAATAGGATAAGGAAGAGGACCATCCCCAAGAATGAACCGACAAACTCTCCAACATCAAAAACTCACATATTATGCATGCAAACTCCGTTTTTGATGAGCTTGAGTTTCACAAGAAGACGAACAAAAACTCTAAAACCTCACAAAGAGAAAACCAAAAAAAGAACCAAGAAAGATGATACCAAGTATGCAAAGGGAGTTATCTACGAACGATACAATCAAGCTACTTACTCAAGAGTCCCCCTTGATAGTATGACTATGGATCAGGATGGTCCAAGCATGATGGTCCAATCAAAGACTCTTCGACGAAACTATGTGCGATGCATTAATCGCAAACGGTGGTGTAAGAAAACTGTCAAAAATGAGACGAACTATTTGCGATAGCACACACATCAAACACGATTCACATCAGAGTTATGTGTGCGATGCATAGCATACGGTTAATCCATACAAACTGTTTGCGATGATGCAGAACAATAGAAATGGTTATCCAGATGAGGGTGTGTGTGCGATATACGGCATACAGTTCACTGGGATGAATTGTCTGTGATTAGGAAACACAACAAAGACAGTCATCTTGATGAAGGTGTGTGTGATGGAGGGCAGACAGTTCACTCGGATGAACTGTTAGCAATGAGCCAAGACAACAGAAACAGTTCAACTGAACATGATGTGTGTGATACGTGGCAAACAGGTCTGTGATCAGAAATGTGTGCGAACACCAATAATAACACAGACGATTGATGTTAATAAGCCATGTGATTTTCTCTATCTATAGAAGAACAACATATATATATATATATATATATATATATAACTAAAATAAAAATTCAATTACATAAGTGACTATACAGATCGTTCGCACACACCTCAATAAATATTTGCATGCATTCTAAACAAGGAGAAACAATCATCTAGTCATCTACTTCTTTTGACTCTCCCGCCACATCTCTATGGCTCTATCCCTCTTCTGGGGTAGGACGAAGACACTTCCTCATGTCAACGATCTGCTTGTACATCTCGTAGCTTGTGTATGTGTCCTTGGCTGCGTACTTAACGTGTTCTTCATCCAGTCTCTGATCCCAGACGCTATGACAAGCATTACTATCCTTCTTGCTCTCATCCTTCATCTTCATGTAGTAGGGGTTGATGATGGCCGAAGCGAGGTCTACCAGGGAGTTATGTTTGTTCTTGTTGCTGCCCCAGACCTTGTAGTGGTTAGGGATGTTGAAAAGATTTTGGCAGGTCAAGCCCAAAACACCGAGCGCTTTTAGATCGTTGGTGGTGTCCACCATAGCGAAACTATAGTCGATGTTGTTGATAAACCTGGCGAAACGCTCACAAGGCCTTGTGGCCAGGTGGTAGTGGTAGAAAAGGACATCATGTCGCACACACAACTGGGCAACGACAACCTTCTGATCATGCCCGGCACGACCGCTGGTGAACTCGAGGTTGAAGCTGGCCACATGGTACTTATCCTAATCAAGCAACTACTCCATAGTTTGGATGGAGCTCTCCACAGATACCGGCTCATTCGTGTACACCACCGAGAGGTCATTCCCCCTCACGTGGGTGTTCACTACGTGATGTGTGGTGAACTGTCCCCCGTTGTCGTCGTCGGCCACTAGGATCGTCACTGGAGCCATGGGAAGTGCCATTAGAACCACTGGATATCCTCTCTGTATGCGTCATCGTGGGTGTGCTTATTGTGTCGTGTGGCACGAGAGATGAAGATAAATGGTTGTGGGAATAAATGGGGGTCGGGCAGCGTGAATTTTTGGCACGTCCGCATGACAGTTTTTGCAGCGGGTAACTGCATCGTGGCGCCGCGCCCGGCGCAACCGCATGCATAATGGTAGCACGAACGTACGTCATTGTGCATCGGCCCCAAACACTAGTAGCGCACGTGGAGGGATGCGGATTGAGTGCGCTGAGCGACGCGCAAGCGGAGGGACACGAGCAGAGCGCGTCGCGACCGCCTCAACCACGAGCAACCACACACATAGAGTAGTTGAACACGCAGGAAATGGTCGTCTACAAGTCAGCCGGCAGTTGCGAGCCAGCAGCATGATGTGAAACTACGTCGCGTTCCACATCACACGGTGGTCGAACAATCTTCGCGACGCTGCGTCGAGAGCGGCCGTGTGCTACTACCTTCGTCTTGGTCTATTAGTTCCCTTTATATTATTATGTGCCATATTTTGACCTTAAATTTAACTAAAAAATGTTAATGCATGTTATAAAAAATATAATTGGAAACTATGTTCAAATATGAATCCAATGATATAATCTTTGGCGACATGCATTCGTATTTTATTAGTTAAATCTCTAGTCAAAATTTGTCAAAAAAATACAAAGAGGACTTATAAACCAGGACGGGGGTAGTAGGTAATTAAATCACAAATATTTTTAACCCTATGTGTACGTATCGTTTTGTTCTCCTCTCACAAGACTTCTCACCCCGCTGCCGCAGACGGCTTCAAGCGCAAGATTGAGCAGCGCGCATGGGCGTTCTTTAGGCCAAACGGTGGCTCGAAGTGGCGCCAAAGAATTGTCGGTGAGCCCATTCCCGTGCAACAGCGCAGGTTTCCACGCATAGCCGTGCAAGCTTCCCGCTCGACTCGGCGAAATCCCCCAAAATCACAATGCTTACTGGCCTGCTATATAAACCCTCATGGACGGAGAGTCATGTGTCGCATTTTCCCCTTCCTCCCTGTAGCTTATCTCGTCTGCCTCTCCCACAATCGCCAATGGCACTGGTCCATCGTCGTCGATCAGCCACTCCGTCGTCATCAAAGGACAACTTGACCTAGGAGGCTACACCGCGGCGGCAGCGTAGTCCCCGATGTAGCGTAGTGCGTGTGGCGTCCCTGTTGGGTGTGCGTGCAACACCCACCACATGCTCTGTCGTCACGGCCCGTTGGCAGCTGTTGCCGGCCGCCGTTGCCACCACCCCACCGTCTGCCGCTATGGCCGCCACACCACCATCGAAAGCTAGGGCCATCGCTCGCTCCGCCATCGCATCTCGAAGGCGGAAGGTGGCGGTCATGGCCGCCACCCCACTATCGGCAACCGTGGCCATCACCCGCTCCGCCACCATGGCCCGAAGGCGGGAGGTGCCGGTTGTGTCCGCCACCCCACCATCGGCCGCCGTAGCCACCAGCCCACCATCGACCGCTGGGGTCATCATGCGCTCCGCCACCACCACCCAAAGGCGGGAGTTGGAGATGGAGCCCCGCACGTGCGTCAGCGACCTTGGGCGCTACATCGAGTTCCTGCAGGAGGAGTGCCTCGACGAGCACACAAACAGTCTTACGGTCGCCGTGGCAACAACACACGCCGCCAGAGAGGCGAGTAATGAGGAGATCTATGAGGAGTCCCGACGGTTTGAGAGGGATCGTCAGGAGCGGGCGTGCGAGGTGAGCGTCGCTAAAGGTGCAGTAGCGGAAGGCATCGGATTCCAGTTGTCCAACTCGTCGGTAGGCTGCTCCTCCTCTGCCTCTTACTAAGCACACTCATCAGAGGATAAGGTGCTAGAAGTAGTACAAAGCCCCTCCGTAGTAGTAGTATTTAGGGGTTATTTTGTTTAGTTCATCGGACTATAGATGTGGTTGAACTGTACAATGTACTTAAAATTAGCTAGTATATATAGTTGAACTAGCTATTTCACTACGTGGTTGGAAACAATTGGGGAAATTTTTGGTCATTTCAGCTGTCGAGTTGAACTGTTTGTATAAAGAAGGGCTGCTTAATTTATAAATGAAATCTATGCTTACTATATTTTAGTTGCAAAAATTTGATAGTGCTAGTGATTTTTAGCTGCAAATTTTGAAAAATGGCAGTGTTACAAGTTTGACAAAGGCAATGTTACTAGATCAACAAATGTCAATCTTTCCAGTTTGAAAAATGGCAATATACCCAATATGACATATGTAAATCTTATCGAATTTTCCGTACGTGGTTGCACACGTGTCACCCGAAAAAACTGTTTGCGTTGAAGAGATGTACAAATGTTGCGTGCTAGATTTTCTCTTGGCTTAGTGGCGAAGTCTCTCTTTGCATGTCATCTTCAATCTAAACTGTTTGCGGTGAAGAGATGCAGAAATCCCATGGGACGAATTTTCCTTTGGCTTACTGAGGAAGCTATCGGTTTGCATACGGGTGTTCTATCTATAACGTTTGCAATGAAGAGCAGCACAAATACTGCTCGGCACATTTTCCCTTGGGAAGATGAAGACCAGCACAAATCACTTTGCATACGGGTGTTCTGTCTATAACGTTTGCGATGAAGAGCATCACAAATCCTGCTTGGCACATTTTCCCTTGGCTTACTGGGGAAGCTATCGGTCTGCATACTGGTATTCTATCTAAAATGTTTGCGATGAGTGTTCTACATTTAAAAATCATTGATGTTTTTAAAAACTTTTGATAAGTATGTACATTTAGAGAGAAAAACACAATTTCGTTCAAACCATATCTTTCAATCAGTCACACTGCAACTTTATTTTTATATGATCGAGATACAGTATTATACCAAAAAAACTAATTATGGCGGCAACGGAGGCGGCGTGCCGCGCTGGTGTTGTCGTCCTCCGGGACATCGTTGTTGAAGTCTTCAAGGCATCACAAAATGTTCTTCACTTGGAAATCAAACATCATGTCATCATGCGATCGACGGGCAGGGCGCGGGAGGACGGCAACTCGCGGTGCTGCGAGGTAGCAGTCAAAGGCGGCGTCCCACGACGCTGAAGGGGCACGGGTGCAGCAGGTGCAGGCAAACGCACGGGGACCGGTACCGCGATGGGTGTAGGGGCGTGCACGGGGACGGGCGCTGGTGCTGGCATGTACACGAGTTCGCGCGGGTTCGCGGCGACCTCGCTGATGCCCGTGGCTTCCAGCTCCGCAATAGTGCTCGGCGACCAGCCTGTCAATACTACGGGGATGGTCACTGGCGCAGGCGCGGGGATAGTAGCTGGGACGGGTGCGGCGGCAGCATCCGCCGAGGCCATCTCGTTCAGGGCCATGTCCATGATGCCCCATTCCTCCTGATTTTCTCTCTCGTCCTTCTCAGAGTCGACTTCACCAAACTGAAAGACTAGTGGCACATGATCCTTCTGCGACATGGTGTTGGTGGAGGTCTGCGGGAGGGGAATGGGAGGCGAACAGTATGGTTGCCCATATTAAACGGCGGCCCGCTGACACTATTAATGGAGGGGATGCGAGCAAGGTGGGTGACCATGGAAGTCAAAGGGCTCGCTTCCCAGTGAGCCCACGTAGTGTTCAGCTCGCACGCTTCCTGGTGAACCTGCACATTGGAGGGCAGCTTGCACGCCTCCTGGTCAGCCTATGCAGCAGACTACGCTCGCACGCCTCCCGTCTACTCTAGTAGTTGTCCGCACGACACCTCCTACCAATTAAAAGTGTGACGCGTGGTGTCACGTGAATGGTTAACAGAACACACATGATTTAAATTATACAAACGTTTGAGATGTTAAAGTGGTAGCTATTTGTTTCAAAATGCCTTCGTTGGCTATTATTCGAGTGCGCCTTCTCTCAAGTTGGACACGAAAAATACCACAACATGTCGGGTGCCATTCCATGATAGCATCCCAAGTTTCATGAATTTCAGACAAGTTTTGGATTTACTAGAATTTAAAAACAAAGTATCTCAACATTTTGCCGGCAAGCAACGGTGCCATGGTGTTTGAAATTCATTCGAATTTCTTGCATGGGACCTAAGCATGCACCCAAGGACAGACATTTGTTTTTTGAACCCATTTTTCTGCACTAGAGCATGTGCAGGTAGTTAAAATTTGAATTATGCACATAAAATGCCTAGAAAACTCAATTAATGTATAAAAATTTCCAAACAAACCCCGAAATTCTAAATTTTAACACGGCACTCCTGTTGCTCTATGTTGCCACTAGGGAAAAATTTGAAAACAAGAAGAGGCAACGAATATCATTTCATCCACAAAGGAGTCACATACATTCCCTACCGGAACCATGAGACTTGTTGTGAGAAGCTCTCATTTGTGAGAAGCTTATACCCAAACCTGCCCCAAATGATACAATTTTTTTACCCCAGCATTTTGATGTCATTCCATGACAGCATGCCAAGTTTCATGAATTTCAAACGAGTTTTCGATTTACTAGAATTTTAAAATCATGTATCTCAATGTTTGTGGCCGAGCACCGGTAGCAAGGTGTTTGCCATTCATTCCCATTTCTTGCATGGGACCTAAGCATGCAACCAAGGACACACATTTGATTTATCAACCCATTTATATTCACTGGAGCATGTGCCTGTAGTTCAAATTTGAATTTTGCACGTAAATGCATAGAAAACTCAGTTAATGTATAAAAATGTCCAAACGAACCCCAAAAATTTCCAAACTTTAACACAACACTCCTGTTGTTCTATGTTGACACTAGAAAAAAATTGAAATCAAGAAGAGGCAATGAATAACGTTTCATCCACAAAGGTGACACGTGCCCTACCGGAACCATGAGGCTTGTTGTGAGAACCTCTGGTTTGTGAGAAGCTTTTACCCCTGAGTTACCCCAAATGGGGCAATATTTTTACCATGGCATGTTGATGCCGTTCCATGATAGCATGCCAAGTTTCATAAATTTCAGACGTGTTTTTGATTTACTAGAATTTTAAAACCATGTATCTCAATGATAGCGGCCGAGCAACGGTTGCAAGGTGTTCGACATTCATTCTCAATGCTTGCATGGGACCTAAGCATGCGACCAAGGCCACACATTTTATTTTTCAACCCATTTATATGCACTGGAGCATGTGCATGTAGTTGAAATTTGAATTATGGACATAAATGCATAGAAAACTCAGTTGATGTATGAAAATGTCCAAATGATCCCCCAAAATTTCCAAAATTTAACACAACGCTCCTGTTGTTCTATGTTGACACTAGAAAAAAATTGAAAGCAAGAAGAGGCAAGCCACATGGCACATGTGGAGGCGTTGTCGCGACCTCCTTGTGTGGATTGATCACAGTGACATCCTATTGGTTCCAGGAGAATGTACTTGTCCTCTCTCACGCACACTGGCAGTACGTGCACGAAGCGAAGATGTGCACGCATGCACTCATTCCCTCACACGCACACGCGGGTACACGGTGGGATGCATTTTTGTACGAAGATCTACCCTATGTGATAATTTGACGCGTGTAAAGTCATTCACTTCATTGATAGTCAATTAATACAGTGCATGCAAAACGAGTGGGCGTGAGGGGGGAAGTAGTTGAGAATAACTACTCCAGTGCGTGCATGCGAGCAGTTAAATCATGGGTTGCTACTTCCATTGGTCTCCTTCGTATTTTGTGCCAATTTTTGACCATAATTTTAAGTAACACAATATTTATGCATGTCATAGAAATTAATGTAATCGAAAACTATGTTCAAATGTGATTCAAATGATATAATTTTTGGTGACATGCATTAACATTTTCTTAGTTAAATTTCTAGTCAAAAATTGGCACAACATAAAAAGGGGGCCAATAAACTAGGACGCACGCAACATGATCAATTTTTGCCTGGGTTACTGTTGGTGGCATTTGTATTTAAACATTGACGGAGTGGAGTGCTATTATTTATCTTAGCTTCGTAGGGCTCTCCCAGTGCCTACGCTTGCCTCCCCGCCTCGCCCACTGGATCCCTCCATGGATAATCCCTTAGATCCCAGGATCCATGGGCTGCCCTCTCGCTGCAGCCCGCAGCACTGCTGCCTTTGAGCGAAACGCACATGTGTTTCAGAGGGGATCCATTGCTCTGGAATCATAGATCAATGGCACCGGAGGACATGCCAGGGCTACGTTTCAGGTGGTGGGCAGCAAGGGCAAATCAGATCGAGGAAGCGTCACATCAATTGGAGACAAGTTCGAAGGAGTTGTGCCTGGCGAAGCACAAGGTAGAGGCACAAGTCGACCTCAGGGGAGAGAAGCTAAGGGATGTCAGCATCTAGCTGCGTCGCATTGATTTAAAGCCTAGGCTAATGGCAGAGATCATATTCACGGAGTCGACTACGGAGGAAAGAACGCGCATGCCTGCAGGATGGGATGAGCAGCAGGTGCAACTTTTCTAATGGGCGGTCGGAGATGCCAAATTGTGAAGCCAGCTACGGCGGTGGCGTTGGGCATGCATCATAGGTGAGGTGAGATGCCCTCCTTCCCCGCCAGCGATGCAATGACTTACTCGATTGCTGCTGCCGTGAACTTGCGGCACCATGGCGGTTTGCAACCGTGACAATCACTCCATCTATATGTATTGTATTCCTGTGAAAATACTTGGTCGTTTGGAAAAAGATGGTAATTGATTTATCACTAGTTTTTAACTGCTTGGTCGTGACAATCACCTGAAGCCACAACCAGAAGTCTCCATCGCGTAATACTTACGGTCGGTCGCACCAATAGACAGTCGGTCGGACACGCGACATGCATCGGCTTGGTCTGACATGTACGACCAGTTACATCACGGACTTGTGAGATCGCATTTGAGCAGTAGTACTTGAAATTTGTGTTCCAGGAAACTCATCAGGAGCTATTTCGGGCCTCGACCATCAATTAATCTTTTTCTTGTTCCCATCACATTCCAAAGTAGTACTACCATGCTATAATTAAGTGCAAACCTGCTCACACCTAGTACGTATCAAACCTGAACGTGTTCCCACTATGCATGTTTTAGTACTAGTGCAGTACTAGGCTATAAAAAGGGGAACTATACCTAGCCAAAAATCACTCTACCTTCTTCCTCATAAGTCTTTCTTGTTCGTCCGTCCTTGCCATGGCCGGTGTGAAGAGCTCTAGGTCGAGAACTACTCGTAGCAACGGAGCGGCGACCAAGGCCACGGAAAAAAGAGAGGGCTCGCCGCCTTGCAGAGACCTCAAAAGAGCACTCACGGACAGGCGAGGGCTTCCAAGAGCACCCTAGCTGGAGTTGCTATCCCTCGAAGACACGCCCGATCAGCTCAATAAGTAGAAGGAGTTCATCGACGGCTTGGTGGAGCTGCTGAAGGAGAGCCTCGACAAAATGCCCCCTAAGCTCAGTAAGTGGGAGGAGTTGACCGCCAGCTTGATGATGTAGCTGAAGGAGAGCATTGCCTCCGGTAAGAAGGAGACCGGTGAAATCCTGCAACTTCAGGAGGACAATGCGAAGCTCTGCCACGAGCTCGACCTGCTGGAGGAGGTGAACGCCGGTTGGAAGGAGCTGCATGAGAAGAGTAGTTCCTCCGTGAAGATGCTGCACGCCCTCGTCATGGAACAGAAGGAGGATTTGGCGAAGCTCCGCATCGAGCACCCGACTGCTGTCAAGGTACGTAATGCGGCCGTGGAAGAGATGATGAAGGCTCGCATCGAGAAATCCCGCGTCATGGACTGAATGAAGAAGATGGCGGAGGTGACGAGCGAGGAGATGAAGGTCATGAAGGCGATGAAGAAGCAGTTAGGACTCCGCGGTCAATTCTTCATGAAGTAGAGAGGAGCGCCCCAGACTTCACTACCAAAAAAAGACATTCTTTGGGCCGTCCATGACAGAAAAAATTGTGGTAGAAGCGAGGGCGAGGAAAATTTTGGGGAGTTCCCGGTTACGGTGGGTGGTCGGGCCAGAGCGATGCACGGAGGTTTGCGCGTTTCTCTCATACACATCGTGTGTATGTGCGAGGCGTTGGGCTCTAATTGAACCCGAGTGAGGCATTCACTTACTAAACCCGAGCGATTGCACTAGCTACGTTACTGAACCCGAGAAATCGATCCCTTCGCTGCTAACTGAATCTGAGAGATTCCTTCGCTACCGCTGCTAACTGAACCCGATTGATCGTTCCTGCTGCTTGCTGAAGCCGATCGAACGAGCTGCTGCCTCTTGATGAACAGTGAACGTGGGGTTGGTTGAACGAGACAGGACATACGTGGTTGGGGTTGGATGAATAGTTCCTAGTGGGGGTTGGATGAACAGGACCCCGTGATAGTAGGCCGTTGTGGTTTCCGCTGGATGAACAGGACCCCGAGACGAGGCCGCCACAACCGAGGCGTTGAGGGTGGATGAACAGGACCCCGTGGAGGGCTGGTTGAACAGTAGCCGTTGGAGGGCTGGTTGGATGAACATGACCCCATGGAGGGCTGGATGAACAGGACCCCGTGGAGGGATGGATGAACAGTAGCTAGTGGAGGTAGAGGAAGATGCGGTGGATGAACAGTGTAGGTGGAGGCTGGAGGAAAGTCGACAGTGGGTGAACAGTAGCCCATGGAGTCTCGTTTTGCAGTACGCCACACCCCTCCCAATGAACAGGACCCCTGTTTCGACCGTAGCGCTCCATCACAAGTCCGTTACCTCCGTTTTGCGGTATGCCAGACCCCTCCCTATGAAAAGGATCCCGTTTCAACTGTAGCTGGTTTAGAAGAAGGTCGTTTCCTCTGTTTTGCGATACGCCAGACCCTTCCCGATGAACAAGACCCCATTTTGACCATATGCGCTCCAGCAGAAGGCCGTTTCCCTCCGTTTTGCGGTATCCCACACCATGTTTCGGCTGTTCCTTCCAAGCCGGTTGCCTCCCGATGAACACGATGATGTTTCTTTGTTCCGACCCCGCCAGTTGGCTGCCGATGAACACGACGCCGTTGCTGCCATCTTAATATGTACGGGACTGCATGGCGGCACGTATGTGCGAGTACGCGTTCAACAGTCCGTCCGTATGTATGTACGTAGCCATGTTTTTTGCCCTGTGGTTGTACGTACGTGTACACGGCTTTGAAGGGATTGTATGTACGACTCGTGTCACTCCATACTCGGCCATGATTCATCGCTGCAGAGAGACCGATTGACCGCTATGTATGTACACGTTTGCGACCAGACAGATAACGCTACGTACGCTTCCACCGGGTGGGTCCCAGCTATCAGGAAGGACAAGGAGGAACTTTTTGCATGCGAAGATATAGATGGCGGGTCCTAGCTGTCAGGGGTGGAACCATTTTTTTGCCCGTAATAAGGAGGCACTTCCTTGCATGCGGCCGTGGACTCAGTTGTCAGCCTCTCCACGTACCGTCCTCTTCCGATGGAAGTCATTCCTTGGCCACGTTAACTGCACCGCGCCGCACCGAGAGCACCAAGGCGGTGGAAGACGACGAGGCATAGGAAGGGATTGACCCGGAGCCGTGGAAGACTCGGTAGTTGTTTCCCACGCGGAGGGGAGTATGTGGGTTTACTGGTTCAGCTGCAGTGTGAGGCTATCGTCGCCGGAGAATAACAGGAGGTCTGGGTGAGGGCATGGATGGCCATGCCAGTGATTGGAAGTAGGGTGGAGCAGTGAGGCCTGTGCAGTAGCACAGCCGGCCACGAGAGACAGGAGTAGGCGGCACGGCCGGCGCTGGTTTGGGCGGCTGGAGCAAGAAGACCAGAGGTTGAAGAAGCATGACGACGATTGGATTAACATCCAATGGTTACAACACCTAGAATTGTTTGTTGACTATAAGTTGAGAAAGCCCTGCGTATGCATCAACTTTGTAGGCCTACAAGTCAGCCTCCAAATCGGATGGGTCGCTGCTAGCAGGAGGAGTGTTCATTTTCTTGTGCGTACTAAGGAGGCACTTCCTTGAGTGCGAAGATATAGCTGGTGGGTCCGAGCTATCAATGGGAGGAACTTTTTTCGCGACAAACAAAGGCCCTTCCGGTAGGTCCCCACCGTCAGGTGGATGAATCATTATTTTGCGCGCACAGTCCTCTTTCAATGGATGTCGACCATTAACCACCTTGACCACGCCGCACCGAGAGCACCAAGGCGGTGGACGACGGGGACTCGGCAAGGCCAAGAAAGGGAACGACCCAAAACCGATGAATACGACAGTTGTTTCCCACACGGAGGGGGTATGAGGGTTTACTGGTTAGGCTACAGTGTGAGGCTGCCGTCGCTGGAGAATTACAGGATGTGTGGGTGAGTAGAGGGATGGCCAGGCAGGGTGGGGCCGTGAGGCCTGCCCGATAGCAGAGCCGGCCACGGGAGCCGGGAGCAGGCGGTTCCTCTGGCACTGGTTTGCGCGGCTGGAGCAGGAAGATCAGAGACTGAAGAAGCACGATTGCTGTTGGATTGACATGTAACGGTCTGACGCTGGTAGAGTAGATTGTAATAAGTTTTTTTTGAGAAACCTTATGTACGCATGAACTTAGTAGGCCCACAAGCCTCCAAATCTGTGGCAGACAACATTGAGCCCATTTGCTATTTTTTTAATAAATTGCAACCCATTTGCTAATTCTTAAGGAATTTATTACAACCCATTTTATGCGTAGGACCACGGCCAAAAAGTTCACCCTAATTTTGCATCTTTCGGTGGAGTCCGCCCTGTTTTAATCCACAAATGATAAACATTTATGTTTTAAGAACTTATTGATTTGCCAAATAAAATATTGTTTTCTTTTTGTAAACTAATAAGCCGTGTGACAATTTAGTTTGTTTTAGGGAAAAGCAGTCGTAAAAAAATAGCGCTGGGAGCAAAAAAAGGATGTAAAGATGAAAAGGGAACTCTACATATTTTCAATATAATAATAGATTTACATTAATAAGTAAAACTATAGGTAGAGATCAGAAAACGAAAGCTTTTTCTTGAGAAGGATAGCTAGGTCTTTATTGCATGGTTAAAATGTTTACTGAAGAAAACAGAAGTAGGACATGGCCGTTTTAAAGGAAAATAGAACTGGGCTATGCGTTTTCATCAGTAAAAAATATGCCTGCGGATGTTCTAAGAGAAAATATAACTAAGGATGGCGGGTCAGAGGCCAACTGATACCTGTTGGATCTTTGTGCCCCATTGTCGTCATGGGTTGGGCCTGTCAAATACAAAACCAAGCCTGGGCAGTCTGTAGCCTAGTTGATATTTTCTCGACCTGAAAAAACAATATATTTGTTTCTAAAAAAAACTTGCTGGATCCCAGTTATGAGTCTGTACTTGTAGAATTCTCTCATTTATTATGGCTACGTTGAAACTTTCAAGGGTTTCGCCGTCCAGACTTCAACATTATTTTTCCATTGTGATAATAAGTGCATGCACTTGCTTGCGTACCGCTATGGACCTGTTGGTTCCATACAGTTAGGCTTTGTATGGAGATCTCTTGTGGTTTCACAAACAAATTTCATGCAAATCGGATGATTTTTAGTGACTAAATTCATTGCATTTTACATATTTCTTTTTATTATCGAATATTTTAAATATTTAACTAAAAATAACCGACTAGGCCTTTTTTAGTCGATGGGAGATGCTTGTCACGATACTTAACTCTTCTCGAAGGAAGTTCTAAAAAAACAAATTCTGGAAGGCCCATATCCATCGCTCCTCTCTTTTAAGAATTTGCAGCTGGGCTTGGCGTATCACAGCCCAGTCCCGACATGCTACGTCCAACACTATCAGCCTATGATTGACTAAAAAAACTACCAGCCTATGAAACCCATAGGATGGATCCCGTGCGTACTCGATTCTCTACTCATATTATATTAATTATTCTCTACTCTTATCTCTACTCTTATAAAAACAGATTTGGTGATGATGGTGTGCCTGCCATCCTGCAATATAGGCCGTCCGATCTATATCTGACGGATAGGAAGGAAACTATGACAATTTTGCAAAAAATATACCGCACTCCTCTCCACATTTGTAGATAAGGCCTTCCCTCGTTCATCCTTATCTCCCACATGATATATAAACTACTAATATAAATGCATCTTGATGTTCCGTGCAATGCACGAGCATCTTGATAGTATGTAAAATAATTGGAGAACTGGGAATTCGAACGGCAGGTTCTTATGCCACACATAAAAAAATAAACCTGGTGCGTGAAAATTTGTTTCGAAACAAATGATTCAACATTATATCCACGTCGATCCCCGACATGATGGTTGGAAGCAAATGCCAAGTTCATACTGAAAGATCCTTAACAACAAGACCAACTTGCAGACGTCCAGGTAGAACTAGTACCAATAAAAAACTAACTTATAATCTTTTTAGTCCTGGCCCTGGTGTTCGTGTGATAGAAAATCTTGCAGGCGACCAGCTCCAGCTCCTTCTCTTGCTCCAAGTCCCCGAGGTGGTACTGGTGCATCACCCAGTTGGTCCTCTGCTAGTCAAAGTTCTTGTTGGTGTGCAGCACCAGAACCTTTTTGCTGCCCGTCTGTCGGACGTTACCATCATCGACAAGGTATTGTCGCTCTTGTGCCACATCGCGTGCATTCCGCACTCTGATTGCATCTTGCGACGCGTCGACATGCCCCTTTTGAACACACTGGAGCTGCGCTGGAAGAAATGTTTGATTAGGCCACTCAGTGTGATACATGCAGTATTGGCGAATACAGGTTTTAGGGTACGTAGTTGGCATTTTCGTAACATCTTTGGCATGTTGCATTCACTTGTTTCACTTTTTATAAACTGTGAAATTGTAGTTGCTTCACTAGGTCTGCGTCTAAAAAGAACAATAGAGCTATAAACAAAGGAATATGTTTGTGCAAGTAGACGGCCGATCGGTGTCTCGCCTGGAAGTTTCTCAGGATTGGTGTAGCATGTGCCGTGCTCGATGTCGATGGTTGGTATGAACAAATCGATAAGAGGTTGAGATCTCGCGCTGTCAGAACTCACTTTGGCCTCAAGGTGCTCGATCTGCTCCTGATCCGTGGGATCAAACTTGACGCCAGCCGGCAGCACCAGCCAATCCTTCTTGGACTTGCATCGGTTAATTCCAGTTAAATGGTACTCAATGTATGATCAATCAACTGTTTAAAGTAAATGACGAAATATTTTGATAGATATGTGGTACTCCAAATCTGAAATCCATAATACCACAACAAACTGGGGTCTCAGCTTCATTACTACAGGTAGACTCTAAAGACTTGAAAACCCCCATAAAGATCAAAATCATCATACAGGGCGACGGGACGAATACTCACAGGAGCGGCCTCTCTGGTTTCTTCCTTCATCCGGCAAGCCTGAAGAGCATCCTTGTTGAGATTGTTTTTTCAGTGTCTCCCTTTTGACTACTTGTAATGAAGTATTACAACTCCAGTAGATCATCGCTCATTGTACCAAATGGATCGGAACAAGGCGATGGTTGGGAGGCGGGGAGACCGGGAGAGAATGGGAGAGTGATTTAGTAGAGAATGCGACAGTGTTGTTGTAGTACTACGAGAGGGGCGAGGCTCACTTTGGTGAACTGAACACGCCGCCGGGACTCTTGTGTCACCTCTCGCGCAGCGTGTTGTCACCTAAATTTAATGTGAGGGCATGATGAATACTTTGATTGACGTATACTAGCACTACTGTACTAGAGAACTTACTAGTCCTATTTAGTGTCACATTTTAACCATAGGTTTAACTAACAAAATGTCAATGCATGTCACCGAAAATTATATCATTGGAACCTATGTTCCGATACGAATCCAACGATATAATTTTTTGTGGCATGCATTAACATTTAGTTAGTTAAATTTATGGTCAAAATTTGACCCAAATTACGAAGGTAACCAATAAACCATGAGGGAGGTAGTAGTACAAGTAGCGCAATATACGGTATAGAGGACTAGTACAAATTTAGAGATGGAGTAGTACGAAGTTATAAGGCTATGCGACAGACTTTGTAGGCTACATGAGTAACAAAAAATATAATTCCCATTGGACGACACTTTCACCAACAAGTACGCACTTAAAGCCTATTTGATATATAATCTCCATCATCATTATCACATCAACAAGTAATACAAAATATAATCTCCATCGTCATTATCAGTACATCCTACGCAGGTGAGTTAGGATGCAATTGATCCCAGAAAGGTATCTATCCTTCAAACGAACTATAGTACATAATATCTAACAAAAGAGGGTCATGCTACAACAGCAAGATACATGACTCAGTCTAGATATCACTACGAATCAAATTGTGCATATTTGCTGTTGGCATAAACCACATCGCCGCTTGTCAGGTTTGCAAAAGCCATTCATCGCTTGGAAGCTTGATGCCTCTCACACACTGAAGATTATGTTACAACAAGCTCTGTCGATGAATCTCTGGATATGGTGATTCATGAAACCCATGGTACAATGTGTAAACACGCCCCCCTGGCGAATGGAAGTTACATAGCACGATAATCATCAACGGTGATATGATTGATGATTGGTTGGATGATCGGATAATTGAGCCTGATGAACATGGAGTGGTTGCCGAGGCTGTAAACCCGCATCTAGTTGAATACGCCTGGCCCATCGGAGCTGGGATCTTTCACGAACACAAAGCAGCCATAGCCATCACAGTCACGAACCCCAGACATTTTACTGCATGTGGTTTGATGAAATTGTTTGGTCAATTTGGTACGTGTGGATGAGCATCACATGACCGCCTTTAGTTGAACGAGCGATAAACCACCACCCATTGACTTGTATATTTCCAGGTCCTGGAATTATGAAGGCCAGCACATTTGCGTCCGCTACAACAAATCAAATTGGAGACCAAAAGGACAAAAATATACAATCATGTTCAGAGTATGTGTGAATTAAGATTATTATAACAGTGACACAGATCATAGACATAGAATTGCAATGCCGTGGTCATAATAATACCCCAAGTTAATATCTATTCTAACAATCATTAGATGCCAATTGTTCTCATATCAACTCCAACAATAAGATGTGTGGTCATAAAAATCTAGGATATGAGAGGAACATATACCAATGATGTGGTTATAGACATACTATCTATTCTAAATTTCTAACAATCAATAGGCGGTCGAATTCATAAGGTAAAGATGAGATGAGATAGAAAAATTACAGGATGATAGATTCCACCAGTATATGCAACCAATATGTGCGTCGACCGCGTAAATGATGCCATCGTGCACTATAGCATCAGACATGAATGGAGCGTCAACAGGATTGATGATGAGCCATAATCATGTATGGCATCCGGATTCCAGATAGACTAATCCCTTGTCGAACAAGGCAATGAGCTTGTAATCCATGTATTCTTCTGATGGTGTGGGCACTTCGTAGATAACAACCTTTAGCAAACAGAGGTCGCACCAAAAGCTCGACGCGTCTCGTGTGTAGTAGACAGGAGTGTCCAGCGGGCCACGAGCCTTGATGCCAGCGGTATCCAACAATGGAAGGGTGATATCTCACTAGGTGTAGATATCCACGAGATGCCACGGACCAGCTGATTGGTGGATGAGGACGATCCAGTTGGCCTTCATGCCCGCGCATGAAGGACATGTGGATGGGTAGTGGTAGCATGTCGAGGGGCACCATGGCAACCTCCGTAGGATCGTCAAGTTGGTGTCTGGGCTACCTGCGAGGATCGGGCATCAACAAACAGGGTGTCTTGAAAAGGGCCGGCTAGTTGGAGACGAGTAAACGGTACAAAGACACAAAGCTTGCGACCAGACGCACGGTGCTGAGCAGGTCCATAGATTACAGAGCTGCTCCATGAGAACATGAGGGAGGGAATTCCAATCAGGGCTATGCGTGTCAATCGGTTCCTCCATAGATTTTTTTAGGGCGCTGAGTGACTGGGGTTTTCGGTGCCTTTGAGCAAGCGGGGAAGTGGATTCGGGCGAGCGAGCGAAGAAGATGGCGTGTGTGGCCGAGCAGTGAGGGGGGGGGATATGGTACATGCGAGCTACCAAGGAACATGGCGCG
>LR738714.1:153601029-153620598 GCA_902687465.1 Secale cereale | reverse complement strand
TGTGCGGCCGATGATGGGGAAGAGAGGAGGAAGAAGAGGGAAAGACGGGCAAGAAAGTGCATCCTCTTAATCTCAATTCCACTAGTACTACTACCAGGATATACCGTCCTTTGGAGTGTAAATAGTTAAGCCGATGACATGTGGGTCTACCTCAAGAGGCACAAGTACACGTCCGTGCTATACAAACGGTTTTTAACCCCTTTCTGCGACAACATTTGGAACCGTCGCCAAGTGAGTGACAATGATAGGGGGGTCCTTCCCACACGACCCAGAAATCATCGGGGATATGCCCTCCTGGCACACAGCTCGACAAAATGAGGTCATGTGCGACCGACGAGCGCTCAAATATGGAAATACATACAGTAGAGCTAAAAAACATATATACTAGCGAAATTGTTTTCGGTCGCAAGTACATCCCACATAGTCTGTCCCCGCTAAACGTTTCCATTCGTATGTATGTACCACACAGTCGCTCCAAGGAAAACATTTCCGTTCACAGGTACGTCACACACATTTTTTCCCGTTAAATCGTTTGTGATAGCGTTGCCATTGCACACGATATTAAAAATTTAACGTTTGCGTTATTGAATGCATCACACACAGTGCATAGAAGAAACTGTGTGGAAAAGACTATCCATAACACACAGTTTTTATGTGGTAAACGTTTGCGCAAGGTGGCCTAACGCAAACAATTTACAAGAGAAGGTCGCGTGTGATTGTTCATTTGTCCAACATGCTTTATTCCTAGAAACTGTGTGCGTTTCCTGAGGTCATCGCCCACGGTATTTTCTTAATAACCGTTTGCAGTAGCAAAACCCAATTAGCAGGCTAATTACCCTATTATTAATAATCCATTTATTAATCTAATTGACATTCATATTAAGCACATAATATACTTCATTTCCATATTAAGGAAGCATAATTTCATAATTGAAATACATCAGAGTACAACATGACATAGCTTCAGCACTCAGCTACCCCATTACACAACTGCACCAGCACCAAGTTTCACATGCAACATGTAGAACCTTTTGAAATTAGCGTCATAGACAGTATATAGACGGATGCATCTCATCTGGAAAACTGCTGAAGCGGAACGCGAATATTGAGCCTTCATTCATGTTGAAGGTCTTTGCAACTTTAGGCCAGTCCATGTGGATGATTGACCGTCCGTCCTTCGTCCTCTTCAGGAACACTTCAATATTGAACCGTGGGTGTTGTATGAAAACCTTCCTCGCCTCCTGACCATAGAGGTAGTTTGAGAGGTAATCATCAGTGAACTGCTTTGGAAAGGCCTGGAAAAAAGGATGTGCATAAATATCTGCTCTATATTTGAAATGGGACAAAGGAATAAAAAAAGGCAAGGTATAATAGTTAGTACCATCTTGTAGTGAACTAATGTCTTCTTCATTGTGCAGACAAAGATCTTGTTGTTTTTTGTCACTAATTTCTTTATCCTAACAATCTTTCTGAGTTTCTTGATTTGATTGATATTCATGGACAACTCATTTCCCCATATGCAAAAGGGGTCGAACAGTGGGTCAAAACCTCTGACAGCAGGACCTACATGTGCAAGACCAAATTGTTAAAAACCTAAATATTAGACTGGTTCCATCAATTGCATAATAATGTGCTATTAGACAACGAACCATGCATGTGCTAACCTCGATTGTAAACCTCAGTGCTTCCCATTGTTTCCCTGCAACACATATAAGGTAGTTAGTCATCAGGTTAAGTAAGGGTTCGCATGCTATCAGTAAATTATGTAGATGAAGAATAAGCACATTGCAGATTCATTAGATTAATTCAAGCCACATGGAAATCCCATTTATCCAAACCAAGCATGATTAAGAACTAGGAAATATAGCACTTGTATATGTTTCTCATATATTAAGTGAATCCAAATTCGACTTAGTCCTCACATGCAAAACAATACAAAATTCTACCTACGACAATTAGACATCGCATTGCAGAATTGAACCAAGCAGTTAACTGAACACCACAACAAATGAACCAAACATTAACTGAGCACCACATTGCACCATATAACATACTCCTAATAGAAGATCAGGCAGTTAACCGAACCAAGCATGCTTAACAACTTGGAAATACATCAAAATTCGATTTACTTCTCACATGGTATACAATAACAGAATGCACCCACAACTATTGAACATCTCATTGCTGAATTGAACCAAATAGTTAACTAAACACCACAACACAAATGAACCAAATGTTAACTGAGCACCACATTGCACAATGTATAACCAAACCTAGCATGCTTGATAACTTGGAAATATAGCAATTGTATTCGGTTCTCGTGTATTTGGTAAAGATAAATTTGATTTATTTCTCACATGGAAGACAATACAAAATTGCAACCTGAAAAATTGAACATCACATTTGTAGAATCGAAGCAAACAGTTAACTGAAGATGACAACTAATTAACCAAACACTTAATAAGTGAGCACCACACTGCAAGACATATAGAACATACTAGAGCAACAGATTGCATGGTAAAATTAGATAGTACAATTCAGTAGAATTTATTAAGGAAAGGTAGGAGCAGCAGATACAACGGGTAAATCGAGCAGCAGATACAACGCGTAGCTAGCAAATGGCAAGGTGCTCCTCCAAGATCTGGGGGTCGGCACGAATGGCAGCCATCGCGACCTCATCCACACGTGCGGCCGCGATTTGCTTCTCCGCTGCCAAATGCTCCTTGAGATCTTGGCTATACTGCATGCACCATGGCTTAGGGCGGCGCTTATTTGGTGGAGGGGTCAGTGATTTGGGTGGAAGGTGTTGTGCTCGCGCCGGCGATCGGGGCATGTGGGATGTGCAAGGAGGAGGAGGATGGGGGTCGGGTGTGGATTACCTGCCTGGATAGACGAGGCCGAGCAGCGTGAAGGAGGGTCGCCGACGAGGAGGAGGCGCTACAAGCAAGGAGTGAAGGTTTCAACTTGGAAAGAAAGGCATAAATAGGGGAAATGGGGCTTTTGCTAAGGGGGAGGGGCGGGGAGGTAGATATTTCCGCGGAAGCCGAAAATGTGGAATCGCTTCAGCGAAAAAAACTAGCGCGCAAAGTGTCATCAGACACGATCCCTTATTCAGAATTGTGTATGATATGTGAACATCACAAACGATACAGATAGCTTAACCCGTGTGTGATGAGTTTGAACGTCAAAAATTTTGGTTCGAATTTCCATGGTTATAGTGGTCATCCACGTCATTGCATAATTTGGGTACACAAAGGAGACTACAGCACACCCACACTTCTTAATCGAGCAAGTTCAGCATTTAAATAGAGCTAGCTGACCTAAACATTACTCTAACAATTTAAAGACTGGCGCTCTTAATTAAACAAAACAAAGAGAACTACTATGGCTGGTGCTCATCGATCTCCGCCGCCGCCTACATGTCCAGCTCACGCACGGCGGTCTCCTCGGGAAGGGGCTCCATGTCATCCATCGCACCATACTCGGCAAGCATCTCGCCATCCATGTCTGCCATCTCTTTGGAAAAGGCCGCCGCGAGCTGGGCATGGGCGGCCATGATCTAGGCTTGGACGTGCTCCGTCATCACAAGGTATGTGGCGGAGGAACGGACGGCTGCTCGAACGCTCTCGGCAATGGCCAACTCTTCAACTGTGGGTTGCCGACCGTTGTCAGAGAAGCTTGATTCGATTTGTGTGGTGACCGCCACGAGCTGGGCGTGGGCGGCCTCGACATGGTCGTGGGCGGCCTCCATCAGGGCTAAGGCCGCCGCTGCGGAACGGACAGCTGCTGTACCGCTCTCGCCCGTTGCTATCCCCGAGGCAGATGTTGCTGCCGCCACCTGAGAAGCAATAGTGGCCGTTTGGGCTACCATGGCCGCCCAGTCGCAGATTGCGGCCGCGCTCAAGCACCTTGTTAGCACGCGCAAGGCAGCTGTGGCCGCGCTCTCACCGGAATGGGCCACCGAAGTTGCCCTCAGTACGTGGGTCCATGTGCCCATCTTTCATCGGCGACGATTGAACAGTGAAATGATATTTGGGCAGGGAGTTAGTGTGCTTGAGACGCTGGCTGTGGACTGTAGCCGACACACCTTCTCGCATAAGCCATAGGCATACTATACACAGACGGTGCTCTAGGATATTTTGTGCTGCATCTCACACGGTTGGTGATAATAAACTGTGTGCGATCTACTTGATTTTTCATCTTGATTTGAATTACATAATGGGGTCACAGCGGAAATGGACGTTGTCTGAATTGCTAGACCTTTTATCTGCAGTGAACATGCAACTATATGTGTGTCGTAAAAAAATGGAATTATTCAGGGTTTGTTTGAACATTTTATACATTAAATTGGTTTTGTAGCCATTTCAGGTGCAAAATTCAAAATTAAACTACATGCACATGCTCCGGTGCACCAACATGGGTTGTAAAATCATATATGTGTCCATGGGTTTATGCTTATGTCCCATGCAAGAAATGGCGATGAAATTCGAACACCACGGCACCGTGGCTCTCCGGCAAACGTCGACGTACTTGCTTTTGACTCTTCTCGATTTCAAATTTTTTCCTAGTGTCAACATAGAACAACAGGAGTGTTGTGTCAATTTTGGGATTTTTCGGGGTTCGTTTGGACATTTCTATTCATTAATTGAGTTTTCAATGCAGTTATGTGCATAATTCAAATTTGAACTACATGCACATGCTCCAGTGCATATAAATTGGTTGAAAATTCAAATTTGTGTCCTTGGTTGCATGCTTAGGTCCCATGCATGAAATGGGAATGAATGTCAAGCACCCTGCCACCGTCAATTGGCTGCAAACATTGAGATTCCTTTATTTTTAAATTCTAGTAAACCCAAAGCTCGTCTGAAATTCATGAAACTTGGCATGCTATCATGGAGCGGCATCAACATGTCGTGGTATTTTTTTTGTCCCATTTGGGGAAGGTTTGGGTATATGCTTCTCATAAACCAGAGCTTCTCACAACAAGCATGATGGTTTCGGTAGGGAACTTTTCACCTTTCTGGACGAAACGATATCCATTGCCTCTTCTCGATTTCAATTATTTTCCTAGGGCCAACATAGAACAACAAGAGTGTTGTGTTCATTTTTGGGATTTTTCGGGGTTCGTTTGGACATTTTTATGCATTAATTGAGTTTTCAATGCATTTGTGTGTATAATTCAAATTTGAACTACATGCACATGCTCTAATGCATATAAGTCGGTTGAAAATTCAAATATGTGTTCTTGGTTGCATGCTTAGGTCCAATACAAGAAATGGGAATGAATGTCAATCACCTTGCAACCGTCACTCGGCCTCAAACATTCAGATACTTTATTTTTAAATTCTAGTAAATCCAAACTCATCTGGAATTCATGAAACTTGGCATGCTATCATGGAGCAGCATCAATATGCCGTGGTAAATGTTTTGTCCCATTTGGGGCAAGTTTGGGTAGATGCTTCTCACAAACTGGAGCTTGTCACAACAAGCATGATGGTTTCGGTAGGGAACGTCCCACCTTTGGGGACGAAACGATATCTATTGGCTCTTATTGCTTTCAAAAAAAATTCGTGTCAACATAGAACAACAGGAGTGTTTTGTCAATTTTTGTGATTTTTCGGGGTTCATTTGGTCATTCTTATGGATTAACCGAGTTTTCAATGCATTTATGTGCATCACAAATTTGAACTACATGCACATGCTCCAGTGCATATAAATTGGTTGAAAAATCAAATATGTGTCTTTGGGTGCATGCTTATGTCCCACGCAAGAAATGGGAATGAACTTTAAACACCAGGGCACCGTTGATTGCCGGCAAAACATTCAGATACTTTATTTTTAAATTCTAGTAAATCCAAAACTTATTTGAAATTCGTGAAACTTGGCATGCTATCATGGAGCGGTATCAACATGGCATGGTAAATTTTTTTGTTCCATTTGTGCAAGGCTTGGGTATATGCTTCTCACAAACTAGAGCTTCTCACAACAAGCGTGATGGTTTTAGTAGGGAACGTCCCACCTTTGGGGACAAAACGATATCCATTGCCTCTTATTGCTTTCAAAAAAATTCTCGTGTCAACATAGAGCAACAGGAGTGTTGTGTCAATTTTTGTGATTTTTCAGGGTTCGTTTGGACATTTTTATGCATTAACTGAGTTTTCAATGCATTTATGTGCATAACTCGATTTTGAACTACATGCACATGCTCCAGTGCATATAAATTGGTTAAAAAAATCAAATATGTGTCCTTAGGTGCATGCTTAGGTCCCACGCAAGAAATGGGAATGAATTTCAAACACCAGGGCACCGTTGATTGTCGGCAAAACCTTGAGATACTTTATTTTTAAATTCTACTAAATCCAAAACTCGTCTGTAATTCATGAAACTTGGCATGCTATCATGGAGCGGCATCAACATGCCGTGGTAAATTTTTGTCCCATTTGGGGCAGGTTTGGGTATATGCTTCTCACAAACTAGAGCTTCTCACAACAAGCATGATGGTTTCGGTACGGAGCGTCCCAACTTTGGGGACAAAACAATATCCATTGCCTCTTATTGCTTTCAATATTTTTTCTCGTTTCAACATAGAACAACAGGAGTGTTGTGTCAATTTTTGTGATTTTTTCGGGGTTCGTTTGGACATTTTTATGCATTAACTGAGTTTTCAATGCATTTATGTGCATAATTCGGATTTGAACTACATGCACATGCTCCAGTGCATATAAATTGGTTAAAAAAATAAATATGTGTCCTTGGGTGCATGATTAGGTCCCACGCAAGAAATGGGAATGAATTTCAAACACCAGGGCATCGTTGATTGCTGGCAAAATGTTGAGATACTTTACTTTTAAATTGTAGTAAATCCAAAACTCGTCTGAAATTCATGAAACTTGGCATGCTATCATGGAGAGGCGTCAACATGGCGTGGTAAATTTTTTGTCCCATTTCTGGAAGGTTTGGGTATATGCTTCTCACAACAAGCGTGATGGTTTCGGTAGGGAACGTCCCACCGTTGGGGATGAAGATATCCATTGCCTCTTATTGCTTTCAAAAAATTTCTCGTGTCAACATAGAACTACAGGAGTGTTGTGTCAATTTTTGTGATTTTTCGGGGTTCGTTTGGACATTTTTATGCATTAACTGAGTATTCAATGCATTTATGTGCATAATTCAAATTTGAAGTACATGCACATGCTCTAGTGCATATAAATTGGATGAAAAATCAAATATGTGTCCTTGGGGGCATGCTTAGGTCTCATGCAAGAAATGGGAATGAATTTCAAACACCAGGGCACCGTTGATTGCCGGCAAAACGTTGAGATACTTTATTTTTAAATTCTAGTAAATCCAAAACTCGTCTGAAATTCATGAAACTTGGCATGCTACCATGGAGCGGCATCAACATGCTGTGGTAATTTTTTCCCATTTGGGGCATGTTTGGGTATATTCTTCTCACAAACCAGAGCTTCTCACAACAAGCGTGATGGTTTCGGTAGGGAACGTCCCACCTTTGGGGACGAAACGATATCCATTGCCTCTTATTGCTTTCAAAAATTTTCTCGTGTCAACATAGAACAACAGGAGTGTTGTGTCAATTTTTGTGATTTTAGGGGGTTTGTTTGGACATTTTTATGCATTAACTGAGTTTTCAATGCATTTATGAGCATAATTCAAATTTGAACTACATGCACATGCTCCAGTGCATATAAATTGGTTGAAAAATCAAATATGTGTCCTTGAGTGCATGCTTAGGTCCCATGCAAGAAATGGGAATGAATTTCAAACACCAGGGCACCGTTGATTGCCGGGAAAACGTTAAGATACTTTATTTTTTAATTCTAGTAAATCCAGAACTTGTCTAAAATAGGTTTTTTTTCTTGGGTTTAATACCGTATCTCGATCATATGAATATAAATTCGCAGTATGACTGAATGAAAAATATGTTTTGAGCAAACTTGTATTTTTCTTTCTTAATGTACAGACTTATCAAACGATTTTATTTTGAAAAAAACGTCAATGGTTTTTAAATACAAAACACTCATCGCAAACATTTTAGTTAGAACACCCGTATACAAACCGGGGCCTTCCCTAGGAAGCCAAGGGAAAGTGTGCCCAACAGGATTTTTGCGGCTCTTGATCGCAAACGTTTTAGATAAAACATCGTATGCAAAGTGAGAGCATGATTTGTGCATCTCTTCAACGCAAACGGTTCTTTTGGATGACCCGTGTGCAACCACTTACAAATAATTTGGTAAGATTTGAATCTGTCATATTGGGTATGTTGCCATTTGTCAAACTGAAAATATTGACATTTGTTGATCTAGTAACATTGCCATTTTTCAACCTTGTAACACTGCGATTTGTCAAAATATGAAGCTAAAAATCACTAGCAGTATCTATTTTTTGCAACTAAAATTCAGTAATTAAGCCTAGATTTCATTCATAGATTAAGCAGTCGTTCTCAATTTATACAAACAGTTCAACTCGACAGCTGAACCGACAAAAACTTTTCCCCAATTGTTGCCAACCACGTGCTGAAATAGCTAGTTCAACTATATATACTAGCTAATTTTATGTACGTTGTACAGTTCCGCCACATCTATAGTCAGATGAGCTGAACAAAATAGCCCCTAAATACTACTACTACGGAGGGGCTTTGTACTACTTCCGGCTGCCTCTCCTCTGCTGAGCACGCTCAATAAGAGGCAGAGGAGGAGGAGCCTACCGACGAGCTGGACAACTGCAATACGGTGCCTGCCGCTGCTCCAGCTTCAGTGACGCTCACCTCGAACGCCCTCTGCCGCTCCAAATGACCCCTCTCTAAGCGGTGGTTCTCCTTGTAGATCTCCTGATTCCTCGCCGCTGAGGCAGCGTGTGCCGCGGCCACGGCGTCGGTAAGGCTTTTTGCATGATCGGCGAGGCGCTCATCTTCCCGCGGGAACTCAGTGTAGCGCGCAAGGTCACTGACGCATGTGTGGGAATCCACCTCCGCCTCCCGCCTTCGGGCAGCAGTGGCGGAGCGGGTGATGACCCCGGTGGTCGATTGTGGGCTGACAGCCATGGCGACCGATGATGGGGTGGCGGCCACAACCACCACCTCCCGCCTTCGAGCCGCGGTGGCGGCGCGGGTGATGGCCACGGTGGCCGGCAGTGGGGTGGCGGCCACGACGGCCACCTCCAGCCTTCAGGCCATTACCGCGGAGCGGGTGATGGACCTGGCTTTCGACGGTGGCGTGGCGGCAACGGCGGCTGGCAACAGCTGCCGACGGGCAGCGGCGGCGGAGTGTGTGGTGGGTGTTCCGTGCACACCCAACAGGGATGCCACGCGCACTACACTACGCCGGGGACTGCGCCGCCGCCGCGGTCTAGCCTCCCAACTGGAGCTGTCCTCTGATGATGGAGGAGTGGCTGAGCGACGACGAAGGACCGGTGCCATTGGCGATTGTGGGAGAAGCAGACGAGATAAGCTAAAGGGAGGGTGGGGAAAATGCGACGCAGGATTCGTCGGCCGTGAATGTTTATATAGCAGGTCGGTAAGCATTGGGATTTTGGGGGATTTCACCGAGTCGGGCGGGAAGCTTGCGCGGGAACCTGTGAGGTTGCGTAGGAATGGGCTCACCGACGATTCATTGACGCCACCGTTCGGCCAAAAGAACGCCCCCGCGCGCTGTGCAAGCTTGCGCTGTAAGCCGCCTGCGGCAGCGAGGTGACAAGATGTGCGAGGGGAGGACAAAAGGCCCGTACACATACGGTTAATAAAAAAACGTTTGCAATTATATTACCTACTATACCCCCATCCTGGTTTATAAGTATGATTTAACTAATAAAATACGAATGCATGTCGCCAAAGATTATATAGTTGGATTGGTATTTGAACATAATTTCCAATTATATAATTTTTATAACAAGCATTAATATTTTGTTGGCTAATTCTGAGGGAAAAGTATGGCACATAATATAAAGGGGACTATAGACTAGACGGAGGTAGTAGCACACGGCCACTCTCTACGCAGCGGCACAACTGTCGTCCGGCTTGTAGGCGACCATTTCCCGCGTGTTCAACTGCTCTATGCGTGTTGTTGCTTGTCGTTCAGGCGGCCGCGGCGCGCTCTGCTCACGTCCCTCTGGGTGCTTTGCCCTCGTCCCTCCACGCGCGCTGCCATTCGTGTGCATGCGGTTGCGCCGGGCGCGGCGCGACAATGCAGTTACCCGCTGCAAAAACTGCCATGCGGACGCGCAGAGAATCCAGGCTGCCCGACCCCCATTTATTCATGTGGCCATTTACCTTCATCTCTCGCGTCACATGACATAATAAGCACACCCACAATGACACATATAGAGAGGACATCCAACGGACCCAACGGCGATCCCCGTGGCTCCAATGGCGCTCCCAGCGGCCGATGACGACAACGGCAGGTAGTTCACCATGCATCACGTAGTGGACACCCATGTGAGGGGGAAGTCACTCTCGGTGGTGTACACGAACGATCTGGTCTCGGTGGAGAGCTCCATCCAAACTATGGAGCAGTTCCTTGCCGAGGACAAGTACCAAGTGGTCAGCTTCGACCTCGAGTACACCATCGGTCGTGCCGGGCACAATCAGAAGGTTGTCGTCGCCCAGTTGTTCGTACGACATGACGTCCTCGTCTACCACTACCACCTTGCCACAAGGCCTTGTGAGTGTTTCTCCAGGTTTATCAACAACTCCGACTACAGTTTCGCTACGGTGGACACCACCAATGATCTAAAAGCGCTCAAGGTTTCGTGCTTGAAATGCCTGAATCTTGTCAACATCCAGCACCACTACAAGGTCTGGGGCAGCGACAAAAACAAACTAAACTCCCTGGTTGACCTCGCCTCGGCCATCATCGACCCCTACTACATGAAGATGAAGAATGAGAGCAACAAGGACAAGAACGCCTGGCACAGTGTGTGGCATGAGAGACTGGATGAAGAACATGTCAAGTACGCGGCCAAGGACGCGTACACAAGCTACGAGATGTATAGGCAGATTGTTGACATGAGGAAGTGTCTTCTTCCTACCCCAGACGAGGTATCGAGCCACAAAGCAGTGGTGGGAGCGTCACAAGAAGTAGATGACTAGACAATCATTTCTCCTACTTTACAATGCATGCAATTATTTATTGAGGTGTGTAAAAATGATATGTATAGTCACTTATGTAATTCGATGTTTATTTTAGTTATATATATATACATGTTATTATTCTGTAGACAGAGCAAATCACATGGCTTATTAGCAGCAATCGTCTGTGTTATTATTGGTCTTCGCACACATTTCTGATTACAGACCTGTTTGCCGCGTATCACACACATCTTGGTCAGTTTAACCGTTTCCATTGTGTTGCCTAATCACACACAGTTCATCTTAGTGAACCGTATGATGTATATCGCACACACCTTCATCTGGCTGGCCGTTTCTTTTATTCCTCCTCATCACAAACAGTTAATTGAACTGAATCGTATGCCTGTATAGCACACGCAACTAATATTCAAACCGTGTTAGATGCATCCATCATCGCAAACGTTTTGCACCTTTTTGACGGGTTTGCCACACCACCGTTTGCGATTATGGCATCGCACACAATTTCGTCGAAGGGTCTCTGATCGTAGTGTCGTGTTTGGACCATCCTGAAGTAGTGAGGGCCCATATGTCAGTTAATGGAAGAGAGAGGTGCGTAGGCGTTTTTGCAGAAGCGTGCTCCACTGGCAAACATGATGGCAGTATTGGGTAAGGCTGATTTAATAACACCAACACGCTGGTTCAACTTATTAATTAAGTGTCCCATCTGCTGCAGCATGTATTGTCACTTCACTGTGAAGACTAGTTAAATAGTTCTTTCTGACCGACATGGGGAATAATGGATCGCCAAGACTCACTATCTACACTATCCCTATACCTCTCATCATGTCCAATAAGATGATATATTGGCCAAGGCACCCGGCGCCAATAATGTAGGACTACTAGTAGTATATTGTGTCAAACTTTGACCATCTTTTAACTAATAAAATGTTAATGCATGTCACCAAAAATCGTATCACTAAATTCGTATTTGAACATAGTTTTTAATGGTATAGTTTTTTATGACATGCATGGACACTTTGTTAGTTAAATTTACGGTCAAAATTTTACACTAAGTACGAAGGGGACCAATAAACCAGTACGGAGGTTTATATACAGATCAATAAAAAATCACCAACCAAGGTAGTACAGTACAAACTACAAATGGGACCAATAGACCAGGACAGAGGTAGTAAATGATGTGTGCCCGAAGATTTTTTTTCCGAAAATGTATGTTACTAGTGTATGTACTCTCCACTGTGGCTAGTCTTAATTCTTGCATGCAACATTTTAATGAAGCTTGAAATATGAACATGTCAATGGGAGGAGTAAAAGCCTCAAGCATGCATGCTTGCATGTATGCAACATACAACACTCACACATACACATGCACACACGCAACACTCACACATCCATGCGGCACACAGCACACGACGCAACACACACGCTCACGCTCAAATGCCCAACCGACTCCCTTCGTCCGTGAAAGACGATACATATAGAGATTTACACATTGACCAAGAGGAACCGAAACTTCATGGCATAATTAATGCCCAAAAGTAGCAGACTTATGTGTGCATGCGACCATTGAGAGAAGAAGATTAAATGAAGGTTGTTGCATGCTATAACTAAGGATAGACATGTACTCCCTCCATTCCTAAATATAGGTCTTTTTAGACATTTCAAATGGACTACAACATGCGGATGTATGTAGACATATTTTAGAGTGTACATTCACTTTTTATGGTCCGTATGTAGTCACTTGTCGAAATCTCTACGAAGACTTATATTTAGCAAACAAGGCAGAGTGGAAAATGAGAGAACATAATGTATATTTGCTAATTAATAGCATTGCATACAATGAATTGACCAGTGCATGTCATGTTTTCTAATGCTAGATGTACAGTTTTTCACGGACCGAGGGAGTACACGTGCATGCAGTCACATACACATCCATGGTGGTTCCGCGCGACTCCTGTTGCGCCTGTGTAAAGTTTGGTTTAACTGATTTCTTTGCTCTGCCAACTGACATGTGGGACCCAGAAACCAGGTGTCAATTTAACTAGTCAAAAAAGTGCCCCGTTGACTATGTGGCCTGTCAGTAGGGTGCAGTACGGTGCTCTACGGTGAGCTAGCGACTGTATAATCACCGCAAAACTACATAGTGATCGTAATGACCGTATTGTTACATACGTTGACCGCCAGTGTATTTTCTTGTTTCAAATTAAGCCATGTTAAGAGTAAGTATAATAGGATGACGTAAGCGGGCTGTAAGACATAAAATAGTATCTTTGTGCTGAGTTGGAAGGAAGAGAAGAGGGGAGAGAGAAGAAGCGGGCTAAGAGCATCCACAATGTTTGGAGGCAAAGCTGCATCTAAGGTGGGTCCCTCATCCAACTTCTAATTTCAGCTCAAAAGCACGTAATGTATAGCGACTACACACTGCTTTGAAGTGGACCCCATGTTTAAATAAAATTTACAACCAAAGCATATTGTCCCTCTTGTTCAGCGTTGTGCACAAGTATAAGCTAAGGAATGTCAAGTGGGGTAAGCTTATTAGTTTAATTGGATGGCAGGCTTGGAGGCTGCCTCTTCCCTAGGAGGCGTCGCTAGGGATTTTTTTGTTCGAGGCTATGCCTACAGTGTATGGCGACGGTGCAAAGGAGCTAAGAGGCAGCGTTAGATGCTAGAAAACCTAACATTGTGGATGCCCTAATTAATACCAGCTATAGCACGTGCTGCTAGACACTTTGTGAGAGTGAAGAGTGGGCCATGTATCAATAAAGTAGTACTTATTTACATATAACTATTATACTTGCCGACTATAATCTTGGCTATAGATGACGTGTCAACTCTATATAGCCAGCAGCCGGTTGTACTATTAACCATGCTTTAACCGGAAAGGACACAGTATGGGATAGTACTACTTTGATGTGTCCCGTCAACTCGCAGAATGAGGAGAAGCTTGCTTACTACGCCATCTCCCTCGCCCACGCGCAGTGGCTCACAGGAGGAGAAGCTTGCTTACTACATACGCCTACGCCCTCTCCCTCGCCCACGCGCAGTGGCTCGCAGGACGAGGAGAGGGTTTTGACTACAGTGCCCTCTCCCTCGCCCTCGCGGTGGACGTGCAACAGTTCATACGGTGTCAGATTGCAAAAAGCATATTATATTGTGGTATCATCATTGTTGGACCTTCCGAACAGGCAAACAGCCAGATGCAAGGTTCACAGGAGTACGAACTGTTGAACCTCCCGAAGAGGCAAAGATCCAAGCGCAATGTTTATAGGAGTTGTCTTCCTAGTACTACAACTATAGCGAACGATCGCTACTGTATGATGCCGCCACATCACCTATATCCAAAGCTGTGCCACCTTTTTTCTTACAGAGCATGTTGGAGCCCGTGCAACAGCCACACAAGTTGCACGTACACATAACACATTTACTAGTAAATAAATTCTAAAGGACAAATGCCAGTATGCCACACATGTTCGTCTTCACTTCATGTGATAAATTTGTGCACGACTAGTCTACATATATTTACAGCGCTACCATTCAAAATTTACCACACTCCACTTACCTGTTATAGATGGGCTCCATGTCCTCCTCCAGGTTCCAGTCCCAGGTGTTCTTCATAGATGGCACGATCCATAGCGGTGGGCAACGGGAATCATTGTCGTAGCTTTCTAGTCCAGTTCCACACAATGGAGACTCATGCAAGCTAAAGGGGCATAAATCATGGATAGCGTGTTCGAGCATGTCGTTCATCCGACGGTGTGCACTGAAGACACAAGAATGTTTCATGAATGGCATCCCTTTGGTGTCGTGCACAGAAGGTGGCATCCATTTCACAATGGGGTAGCTGTCCCCAATGAAAAGCGAGTACTCTCCAAGTGTGTTCCTCGGCACCCACATAGCATAACGGGGGTCGAACTCGGCGTCGTTTGATACGTCTCCAATGCATCTATAATTTTTTTTGTTCCATGCTATTATTTATGAAGTCTTGGATGTTTAATGGGTTTATCATTCACTTTTATATCATTTTTGGGATTACTTACTAACCCAAAGGCCCAGTCCAGATTGCTGTTTTTTTTGCCTATTTCAGGGTTTTGCAGAAAAAGAATATCAAACGGAGTCCAAACGGAATAAAACCTTCGCAGGAGATACTTCGGGGCCAAGCCAGAGGACAGGGGGGCCACCCTCGAGGGTGGGGGCGCGCCCCCTGCCTCGAGGGCAACCCTTGTGGCCCCTGGTGCCCCTCTTCTTCCTATATATACCTACGTACCCCAGAAACTCTATACGCAGCGAGAAAACCCTAATTCCACTGTCGTAGCTGCTGTTCTCGTGGAGATCCCATCTTGGAGCCTGTTCCGGGAGGGGGATCCATCACGGAGGCCTTCATCATCATCATCATCATCGCCCTCACCATGAGTTCTGAGTAGTTTACCTCAGACCTTCAGGTCCATAGCTAGTATCTAGATGGCTTCTTCTCTCTCTCTGGATCTCAATACAAAGTTCTCCTCGGTCTTCGAGGAGATCTAGTCGATGTAATCTCTTTTTGCGGTGTGTTTGTCGAGATCCGATGAATTGTGAGTTTATGATCGAGATTATCTATGAAAGATATTTGGTTCTTCTCTGAACTTTTTATGTGTGCTCATAATATCCTTGCAAGTCTCTTCGAATTGTTGGTTTGGTTTGGCCTACTAGATCTATAGTTCTTGCAATGGGAGAAGTGCTTGGCTTTGGGTTCAATCTTGCGATGTCCTTTCCCAGTGATAGTAGGGGCAGCAAGGCACGTGTTGTATTGTTGCCATCGAGGATAAAAAGATGGGGTTTTCATCATATTGCTTGAGTTTATCCCTCTACATCATGTCATCTTGCTTAAGGCGTTACTCTGTTCGTATGAACTCGATACACTAAATGCATGCTGGATAGCGGTCGATGTGTGGAGTAATAGTAGTAGATGCAGGCAGGAGTCGGTCTACTTGTCTCGGACGTGATGCCTATATACAATGATCATGCCTAGATAGTCTCATAATTATTCGCTTTTCTAACAATTGCTCGACAGTAATTTGTTTACCCACCGTAGAATATCGCTATCAAGAGAGAAGCCACTAGAGAAAACTATGGCCCCCGGGTCTAGCTTTATCTTATTACTTTCCCGTCAATTTTTGTCGCCGTTGTTTATTTGCTTTCTTTACTTTCTGTTTCTATACCAAGAATACCAAAAATATTATCTATCATATCTATCAGATCTCACTATCGTAAGTGACCGTAAAGGGATTGACAACCCCTTATCGCGTTGGCTGCGAAGTTCTTATTTGTTTGTGCATGTGCGAGGGACTGGCGCATGGTCTCCTACTGGATTGATACCTTGGTTCTCAAAAACTGAGGGAAATACTTATGCTACTGTGCTGCATCTCCCTTTCCTCTTCGAGGGAATACAACGCAAGCTCAAGAGGTAGCAAGTAGAATTTCTGGCGCCGTTGCGGGGGAGGCTTACGCAAAATTCATATACCAAGTACCTATCACAAACCCTTATCCTTCGCATTACATTTATTTGCCTCTCGTTTTCCTCTCCCCCACTTCACCTTTGCCGTTTTATTCGCCCTTCTTCCGCCGTGTGTTTTTCATTCGCTTGCTTCTTGTTTGCTTGTGTGTTGCTTGCTTGCTTGTCATCATGTTTAGCACACCTATCATCATCACCACTCCCGAGAGTGAGGTCCTCAACTTTAAACAAAGGGAGGGAGAAAATTTAAAAGATGCCTGGTATAGAATTTGCAATGCTCAAGATAGGTCTAATAGGAAGCTTTCCACTTCTATGCTTCTTCGCAATTTTTATGTTGGCATAACTCTGTGGAATAGATTTATCTTAGATACCATTACCGGAGGGAATTTCTTGGGTAGCCACACCGTTGATTCTTACAAAGCTATGACAGAATTATTTGGCACACCTCCTCTTATGGTTAATGGGACCGTTTTGACTTTGGAGCATGTTATGCAAAGGCTAGAAATCATTGAAAACAAAGTTGCTACGGTAGAACTGGTGGAGAACATGGATAGAAAAATTCATAATGAAATCACCCAATATGGATCCAAGGTAGGAGTTGTTTTGAAATATCTTAAGGAAAAGGAGCCCATAGTTAAAGAAAAGCTAGATCAGGATTATAATAGAATCAATAAGCTCGAGGATGTTATCACTAATGTGGGTTCTGCTCTTTCCGCTATAAAAACCACTCCAAATACCTCTACTAAATTATCCAAGTTCATGTATGTCCCTAAAGACAAGGGTGAAACATCTAGACTTGCGGATCTCAAATCCATAAGTGTTCACCCTAATTTTCTTACTTTTAAAAGAGACCCTTTTGACACTTTAGAATTTCTTGATTTCTTGCCCAAGAGTTTGATTATTCATAGGGACAAAGAAGTTCTCAAAAATCATAAGTGCTTAATCAAAGAATTGCCTTCCAAGGATGGCTATACCTAGATCTATCTTGTATCGTGCCTAACTAGGGGCGTAAAACGATAGCACTTGTTGGGAGGCAACCCAATTTTTTGTTTTTTTCTTTTGTTGCTGTTAGGAAAAAATATTGCATCTAGCCTCTGATTAGATGTGTTTTCATGTTTTGTTTAGTGTTTGTGCCAAGTAGAACCTTTGGTAAGACTTGTGTGAAGTTTTATTTGATCTTGCTGTGAAAAACATAATCGTTAGCGCTAGCTAAAGTAGTCATCAGATTTTACTGGAGCGTGATTTTTAGTTGATTATTTTTTCTGCTGATTGGTAGACAAATTGCGCGAATTTACCAATTTAGTTTGAATTTTTTGGAGTTCCATAAGTAGGGGAACCCAGCAGATTACTACAGACTGTTCTGTTTTTGACAGATTCTGTTTTTCGTGTGTTGTTTACTTATTCCGATGCATCTATGAGTAATATTGGAGGATATGAATCATAGAAAACTTGGATTACAGTAGGTTTAACACCAATATAAACAAAGTATGAATTCCTTGCTGTACCTTTGAGTGGTGGTTTGCTTTCTCTTACTAACGAAGCTCACGAGAATTTTTGTTTAAGTTTTGTGTTGTGAAGTTTTCAAGTTTTGAGTATTGCTTTGATGGATTATGGAACAAGGAGTAGCAAAGGCCTAAGCTTGGGGATGCCCATGGCACCCCAAGTAAATTCAAGATAATCAAAAGGCTAAGCTTGGGGATGCCCCGGGAAGGCATCCCCTCTTTCGTCTTCATCCATCGGTAACTATACTTGGAGCTATATTTTTATTTGCAACATGCTATGTGTTTTGCTTGGAGCGTCTTGTATAATTTGAGTCTTTGCTTGTTATTTTGCCACAATCATCCTTGCTGGACACACCTATTTGAGAGAGTTAAATATGCCCTAGAAATTATTAGAACCCTCTATGTGCTTCACTTATATCTTTTGAGTTGAATAGTTTTTGCTCTAGTGCTTCACTTATATCTTTTAGAGCCCGGCGGTGATAATATTTTGTGGAAATTTTTGAACTCTCATGCTTCACTTAGATCTGTTTGAGAGTCTATTAAAACATCATGGTAAGTGTTTAGGCTAAAGAAACTAGTCTTCACATGATAAACATCCAATGTCAATGTAGTAAAAAAAATCACATCAAGTGCATTGAATAGAAAGATATGTTGGATGCTTGATAATTGTTTTGAGATATGATGATAGTGATATTAAAGTCATGCTAGTGGAGTAATTATGAAATTGAGAAATATTTGTGTTAAGGTTGGTGATTCCGGTAGCATGCACGTATGGTGAACTGTTATGTGACTACGTTAAAGCATGAGGTATTTGTAGAGTGTCAACCTTTGTGTGGAGGTCGAGGGCGTGCGATGGTTAACTCCTACCAACCTCCCCCCTAGGGGCATGCGTTGATTGCTTTGTTTTGATGACTCGTAGATTTTTCCAATAAGTATATGAGTTCTTATGACTAATGTTGAGTCCATGGATTATACGCACTCTCACCCTTCCACCATTGCTAGCCTCTCTTGTACCGCGCAACTTTCGCCGGTGCCATAAACCCACTATATATCCTTCCTCAAAACAGCCACCATATTGTTCCTCAAAACAGCCACCATACCTAACTATCATGGCATTTCCATAGCCATTCCGAGATATATTTCCATGCAACTTTCCATCGTTCCGTTTATATGACACGCATCATATTATCATATTGCCATTGCATGATCATGTAGTTGACATCGTATTTGTGGCAAGGCCACCATGCATAATTTTTATACATGTCACTCTTGTTTCATTGCACATACCGGTACACCGCCGGAGGCATTCATATAGAGTCATACTTTGTTGTTGTAGTATCGAGTTGTAATCTTGTGTTGTAATGAAAGTGTGATGATCATCATTTTTAGAGCATTGTCCCATGGGAGGAAAGGCTGAATCTATAAAGCCCCTCCGCAAAAAAAAGGAAAAAAAAAGGAGAAAGGCCAAAGAAAAAAAA
>LR738714.1:153524328-153599359 GCA_902687465.1 Secale cereale | reverse complement strand
GAGGCATTCATATAGAGTCATACTTTGTTGTTGTAGTATCGAGTTGTAATCTTGTGTTGTAATGAAAGTGTGATGATCATCATTTTTAGAGCATTGTCCCATGGGAGGAAAGGCTGAATCTATAAAGCCCCTCCGCAAAAAAAAGGAAAAAAAAAGGAGAAAGGCCAAAGAAAAAAAAAAAAGGCCCAAAAAATGAAAAAAATGAAAAAAAAGAAGAAAAAAAAGAAACAAAAAGAGAAAATAAAAAAGGGACAATTGCTACTATCTTTTTCCGCACTTGTGCTTCAAAGTAGCACCATGTTCTTCATTGTAGAGAGTCTCATGTTTAGTCACTTTCATATACTAGTGGGAATTTTCGTTATAGAACTTGGCTTGTATATTCCAACGATGGGCTTCCTCAAATGCCCTAGGTCTTCGTGAGCAAGTAAGTTGGATGCACACCCACTAGTTTCTTTTGTTGAGCTTTCATTCATATTTAGCTCTAGTGCATCCGTTGCATGGCAATCCCTACTCACTCACATTGATATCTATTGATGGGCATCTCCATAGCCCGTTGATACGCCTAGTTGATGTGAGACTATCTCCCTTCTTTTTGTCTTCTCCACAACCACCTCTATTCCACCCATAGTGCTATGTCCATGGCTCATGCTCATGTATTGCGTGAAAGTTGAAAGGTTTGAAAAGATAGAGCATGAAAACAAATGCTTGGCTGAAATCGGGGTTGTGCTTGATATGAATATTTAGTGTGATAATAAGGGAGCATAGCCAACACTATATGATTTTGTAGGGATAACTTTCTTTAGCCATAGTATTTTGAGAAGACGTGATTGCTTTGTTAGTATTGCTTGAAGTATTGTTATTTCTTATATCAGTATAGACTTTTATCTTGAATCCTTCAAATCTGAACATTCATGCCACAATTAAGAGAATTACATTGAAAAACTATATTGGTTAGCATTCCACATCAAAAATTCTTTCTTTATCATTTACCTACTCGAGGACGAGCAGGAATTAATCTTGGGGATGCTTGATACGTCTCCAACGTATCTATAATTTTTTATTGTTCCATGCTATTATTTATGAAGTCTTGGATGTTTAATGGGTTTTATCATTCACTTTTATATCATTTTTGGGACTAACCTACTAACCCAAAGGCCCAGTCCAGATTGCTGTTTTTTGCCTATTTCTGGGTTTTGCAGAAAAGGAATATCAAACGGAGTCCAAACGGAATAAAACCTTCGCAGGAGATATTTTTGGAGGAAATCACGCACGAAAGACTTCGGGGCCAAGCCAGAGGACAGGGGGCCCACCCTCGAGGGTGGGGGGCGCGCCCCCCTTCCCAGGGCGCGCCCTCCTGCCTCGAGGGCAGCCCCTGTGGCCCCTGGTGCCCCTCTTCTTCCTATATATACCTATGTACCCCATAAACTCCATACGCAGAGAGAAAACCCTAATTCCACCACCGTAGCTGATGTTCCCGTGGAGATCCCATCTTGGAGCCTGTTCCGGGAGGGGTATCCATCACGGAGGCCTTCTTCATCATCATCATCGCCCTCACCATGAGTTGTGAGTAGTTTAACTCAGACCTTTGGGTCCATATCTAGTATCCAGATGGCTTCTTCTCTCTCTCTGGATCTCAATACAAAGTTCTCCTCGGTCTTCGAGGAGATCTACTCGATGTAATCTCTTTTTGCGGTGTGTTTGTCGAGATCCGATGAATTGTTAGTTCATGATCAAGATTATCTATGAAAGATATTTGGTTCTTCTCAGAACTTTTTATGTGTGCTCATAATATCCTTGCAAGTTTCTTCAAATTATTGGTTTGGTTTGGCCTACTAGATCTATAGTTCTTGCAATGGGAGAAGTGCTTGGCTTTGGTTTCAATCTTGCGGTGTCCTTTCCCAGTGACAGTAGGGGCAGCAAGCCACATATTGTATTGTTGCCATCGAGGATAAAAAGATGGGGTTTTCATCATATTGCTTGAGTTTATACCTCTACATCATGTCATCTTGCTTAAGGCGTTACTTTGTTCGTATGAACTCAATACACTAGATGCATGCTGGATAGCGGTCGCTGTGTGGATTAATAGTAGTAGATGCAGGCAGGAGTCAGTCTACTTGTCTCGGACATGATGCCTATATACAATGATCATGCCTAGATAGTCTCATAATTATTCGCTTTTCTATCAATTGCTGGACAGTAATTTGTTTACCTGCCGTAGAATATCGCTATCATGAGAGAAGCCACTAGAGAAAACTATGGCCCCCGGGTCTAGCTTTATCATATTACTTTGCCGTCAATTTATGTCGCCGTTGTTTATTTGCTTTCTTTACTTTCTGTTTCTATACCAAAAATACCAAAAATATTATCTATCATCTCTATCAGATCTCACTATCGTAAGTAACCGTAAAGGGATTGACAACCCCTTATCGCGTTGGTTGCGAAGTTCTTATTTGTTTGTGCAGGTGCGAGGGACTGGTGCGTGGTCTCCTACTGGATTGATACCTTGGTTCTCAAAAACTGAGGGAAATACTTACGCTACTGTGCTGCATCTCCCTTTCCTCTTCGAGGGAATACAACGCAAGCTCAAGAGGTAGCATCGTTCATCAGGTACACGCGGCATCTCAGATCTGGATACATGGTGACGTACATGGTCAAGGTCCAGGCATAATAATGTTGTGCTCAAATATGGTGGTCAGTAATATTGTGGAGCAAATAGTACTACTCCGGTATAGAGGATGTAAAATAACCGGCTTATTATCTATAGCCACTCTTGGCTACATGGATGAGATAGTAAGACATGGAAAAAAAATGGTGGGAGCTAGTGGGTTCAAGTCTTCAAGGGCCTAGCTAGCTATACGCGTCCTCCAAGGTAAAAAGTAGTACTACAATGAAAGAGAAGGCGAGTGGGTTAAAAAAGTCTATTACTAAAATGTAGTACTAGTACAGTAAACATGCCCCAGTCAAGAAAATAAAATAACTTACAAGTTACTACTACTCTAACACACAACAATGAGAAATGGAATACCTGGGTAGATAGTGACGGTCCGATCGTGGTAGATCGTGTGACCATGTTGCACATTAGTGGTACCATGGGTAATGACTGCTAAGATAGTTGATCCAAATATGCCAAAGTCAGCTACAAGGTTCCAGGTTCGACCGAAGCATGGATGCAAATGCACATCCAGGATCGGCGATCTTATTTTGATCGGGGGATGTCTGGTCCCTGCAAAATAATGGAGTACCATTAGGGATGGAAATGATGGTTTGTGCATTCTATGTGTAATCTCTCGTACTATAGGATGGCGACCATATGAAACAAGTCCCTTGGCTTGTCACCACGAAGATGCGGCCTACATGGCACAAGGCGTCTTCGAACATGTAGGGGTACAAATCTACCACGGCCAACATGTGCCGGCCTTTGCCGTTACTTCCTCTTATAATGATGCAATCCTTATGTTGAACATCATTGCTTTGTCGTCGGGTCCGCAATTGCTATATTCTTCAATCACATGTAGGCATCATCATACATATTCAGGCCCAGCCAGTCCGGAAGGCCGATCCCAATGGTGGAGAAGGGGTCTACGGGAACGGCTGCGTTGTTGTGGATGTTGCTCAAAATGATGGTGGTATCCGACCGGAGGTGTGCAAGCCAATCTTCGTTGGCACCAACCCAGACCTATATATAAGACGGTGGGAAGTGGAGAAATTATGGGATAGAATAACTAAGTACAGTACTATATTTAGAATATACACTACATGACAAGACTCCATGACTGACCTGCTCATCAGACAAAATCCAACTACCTCTCAACGTCGGCAACTCTAGCGGAGTCAACGTGCAAGCATGGATAGGGAGCGGTGGACTGTTCGATGGATTGTCCCATAGAATAACCTTCTCCTCAAGGACACATGGAATACCAACAAGCTTGGCCTTTTCCCAAGCATGTTTAAGCATCGTTTTAAAATAGTTGATGCAGGAAGCACAGAGTCTTGCGGCAGTGAGGACATCAGAGCGGCGTGCGATTTCTCCCAGACGATAATCGTCCAAGGTCTCCCAGCCCCGACGGGGAGGAGAACCGCCTAGCGAATCCATAGGAGCAGCGACGAACTGCTTTGGTCCCTTCGGGGGAAGGGGAACTGGCAAGGACGAGATAAGAGTGTAATCGCAGGGCCTCGTCCCTTCGTTAAGGAAGTTATGCGGGCACGCATAGTGGTAGTGCCTAGCGCCCCGCGATGGTGAGGTTATTATTAACTACGTTGTAGTGTAGCAGTAGTAGTATTACTTTCTCAACTAGTAGTGTGATGTATTGTACATCTATAGTCACTACAAAAAAATACACTTCCGTGATGATACGTGTTTGTCACAGTAGGTCACGTTTTCTTTCATGCATGTACATCCATGACAAATTTATGACAGAATTAAGATAGTCATACATGTGCCATCGCAGAAGTGTTCCATGACATTACCAAAATTATCATCACGGAAGTGTCCACTTCCATGACGATAAATCGCGCATCACAGAAGTGCTTTCGTCAAGGGTGACCGACACGTGGCATCCACCGTAACGGAACGTCGTTAAGCTACCGGGTCCGGTTTTGGATCCGATAACCCGTTAACAGCCCCAACTAATGGGGATTTTCCACGTGTAAAATCATCATTGGCTGGAGGAAACACGTGTCGGCTCACCGTTGGGACAGATGTCATCCATTCATGGGACACAAAGCGCCTATGATACGTCGACATGTGGCACGGTCCAACAGAGGCCCATTCCTATGAAAAGGCCGGCCCGTTTGACTTGGTCAATAGGTGGCGGGCCGGCCCACGGCAAGCCTGTTAACGACATGTTCGCATATAGCCCATTTACAGCCCGCTAACCCAGGGCCCATTTACGGCCTATCCAAATTAGGCCCAGTAGCGTCATCTGGGCCGTCCAATATAATTTCAGCCCGTTTTAACTTCCGGCCCATGTATGGCCCCTGACGTCTTTTGGCCTATGATACTTCGACAAGTGGCACGGCCCAACAGATGCCTATATAGGTTAAAAAGGCCGGCCCAGTCAAGGGCCCATAGTACTTACTCAGGTACTAGTGGGCCAGCACAATAACGTCCTCCTTAATAAAGGCCCATTTACAGCCCGAAGCCAGATCTGGCCCATTAATTGTTCACCGTATATTTGGGCCCAATTACAGCCTAGTGACTTTCGGCCTATTAGAGACCCGATGTAGACATGGGCCCATTTCAGCCCGGTGTGACTTTCAGCCTGGGAATGGCCCGTGCTGCCCATGGGCCATATATGGTCCGACATGATATCAGGCCCACTAACGGCCCGTGATAAAGGTGGCAACAGTTAAGCCCAACGTCACTTCGGGCCTGTTAAAGGCCTGTCACATAATTCGGCCCGTTGATGTCTGTACTAAGCTTTCGGCCTCTTAAAGGCCCATGATATCAGTGGGCCAACTAAGGCCCGAGATATGTTTCGGCCTGGTAACAGCCCGTGATATAGCTGGGCCCAAAAAGGCCCCATCTACATTTCAACCTGCTGAAGGTCCGTCGACGACTAGTAAAAATTGAGGCCCAATATGCATTTCGGCCTGCTAAAGGCCCATGGTTTCATCTGGGCCGTAACAGGCCAATACAATATTCAGCCTGTTAATGGCCCAATGCTACCTGGGCCAAACTAAGCGCTGGGTCCACAAAAGGCCCAACTAAAATATAGGCCGGTGTAAGTTGTGGGCCTCGCGCAAAGTGTGAAGGCCCCAATGATTCAGGCCCAAGAAAAATGCAGGCTGGCCCAATTGTGCCCGCTAAACACCAGGCCCGTTAGAGGCGAATGTTTCGGCCTAGTCGACTACATCTGATTTTTTTCAGATAGCGAATGATGGCAGTAACTAGTAAGAATTAAGAACAAACCTACTCTATACAATAAAGAAATTATGGCATAGTAACTAAGAATAAACCTACACTATACAATAAAGGATTTATGGTATATTACATCCACTCGGCATCGAAGTTCACCACCAGTGATCATAACGCGCAACTAAGAAGTAGATTACAAAAACTGGGCACCATTGCAGTGTAACAAAATAATACTGAACCGAGACTACTTCCAAGACAGTTCAAGAAGGGTTAGCCTTGCGCGGGAACTACTACGCAAGCTGCTAAGCAAGGCTGTGAGACCGGCCTAGCATGTCGGTCATAGCTTCCAGGTGTAGCTGTTTAGCGATGAGGTTCTCATTGGTGTTCTCCGCAATCTTTCTTAGAGATAGGACTTCAAGTCGAAGTTGAGTTGCAAAATGCCTTTCTGCTAGAACTTGGGACTAAAGAAGTCAAACTGATTCAGACAACGAATTCTGTGAGGTTGTCTGACATTTAGTCTCAACTAACTTGAACACTGCATCAAGACAAGACTTTGGGGTTGTCTCGCTATCTTCAAGATGTTTTGCCTTCTTTGCTGCAATATATGTTGGGTTTGTCTCACAGTCTTCAGCAGACTTGTGCATGCCATAAGGCATATCACCCTGAAACAAAGCAGAGAGATGACATGTTTTGCACGTGTATAAACAAAGATGACAACTGTGCTGTCAATTCCATCCAATTTCAAATTAGAAAATAAAGAGTAAGTTCAAAATATCAATAGCATAATTTGGCATTGTCCATAATGCGGGGAGCTTCACCACACTACTGGATTACCATGTCAATATAACAAGCATAGATGAAGGGCAAATAAAATCATTGTATCTATTTTGGTTAATGTGCATGGCATGTTGTTCATATCATCAGCCACATCAGTAAGATAAAACAGGAGATGACAAGGTGCAAATGTGGGCTGCTTCACCGCACACTAGATTATAGATCCACAAAAAGAAGCATACATATAGGGAGTATTGAGTAATGTGCATGGTATGAATAAGGAATTTGGTTGTACAAGTAAAACTTAGAACTTACGGTTCTTGCGAACATGCATTTTGGTAGAAACAGCAAACTAAACAGCAGTAAACGATAGGGAGTATGAGCAAATTAAACAATAGTTGAGGATAAAGGCTTTAGAAGGACTGACTTACATTAACAGTTAACACCGGCTTTATAATGCCCTTCTCCATGTCAAGGGAAGGATAACTCAAGAATTTTAGCACAAAATCTTCTTCATAAGCATTGCTTGTACTCTACATTTTGTAGAGAGTAATTATAGATATGATAATACTGGAAGGGATAGAGGATAATGAAGGTACGACGCAGATTGACGCTACATAATCAACTACCAATCCCTGGAAGTACACGCATTACAGGACAAAATGTACTGACAAGAGCAATGGGCTACACTTCTCCACTGGCATTGTCTGTGTATTCTACTTTTTGGTAAGATTAAATATAGATCTAATCTTTCTAGTAAATGGTGGGTGAGGGAGATAAGATGCAGAATGCTACACAATGAACCAATCCCTCTTCCCATAATACAAGGGTGTTTTGAACACTGGTGTACTGTACAAAACGCTCTTATATTATGGGACAGAGGGAGTAGCTGTTAATGTAAGTACAGTGAGAGACGACATTCAGTCATTACAACAGGACTGCATAGCTAAACCTCTTCAAAAGCATTGGGTTGATTCTAAATTTAAGTAAGAGTCCATACGGATCTTATAATGTCCACCAAATGGACGACAACGAGGCTAACATGTGAAGTGATGCTACATAATCAAACAACTATGAAAGTAACTACGGTCATATAGGGCAAGAGGTACTCACAAGAGCAATGCAGTGTGCAGTATAGTTGCGAGATTCTGTGGTCCCTTAAGAATGAACGTTCTTCTGCTAACAGTTTTCGTACAAGTGAGACATTAAGGCAAATGCAGAAATGTAGTTCAAATTGTGATGTGATATCATAGATAGTACCTTACGCTGCAGCCGAGACCAATGTGTAACAAGATTACTCCAGTCACCGTCGGATAAATTTAGCACCAGAGACTTTACAGAAATTTCGTTTCGAGGCTTGCCATCGAAGTGCGCTTGCCTCAGGTAGGAACGATACTTCATCAACGAGTGCTTGAAAAGCGCAACCAACCCTTGCTCATCTTCACAATACAGTTTGGTCCTCGCCTATTTAAAAGAATGAAATCTTGTGTCTTCTGTCAGCAGAAACATATGCATCAATGACCATGAATAACATTAGTACATTACTTACGCGTAAGTTGCGGACGAAGACTGGAAATTGTTCTGTGTCTGTGGTATAATATTTTGATGAAGGAAAGATGCGCACAAAGTTCCTGACAACAATATAAGCTTTGTCTTCGAAAATGGGAAGAAATGGAACAGGGGTCCTATTTGCTGCAATTGGGGCTCTCTCTGGTTCGAAAAGGGATTTGGCAACTGGATTTGGTGTACTCTTTGCTAGAATGGGGGTTTTGCGTTGTAGAGCTGGTGCTATGTCAACTGGCATAATCATAATGTTTGCTACAGTTGGGGTCTGCTGAGTTGGGGCATCAGAAATGACTAGTGTAGTAGGGATAGAGTCTGCTAGACTTGGGGTGTTTTGTGGGTTAGGTGATATTGCAACTACACCTAATGGGCTATTTGATTTATCAGGTGCCACTACCTTTTCCAAATACTTTGCTTGTGCTCTTCCACGATCAGCAATCGCCCTCTTCCTTTTGAATGTCTTATACACAAGAACATCATTTGAATGGATAAATATGGTATGATGACAGATGGAATATGTACTGAAAATGGATAGGCAGGGCGTATTCACATACACGATGTGTAAACTAAGCTAATGGCAGTTCAACAAAGTAGAAGAAATGCAAAGCATCAATTGCAAGATATGTGTAATGCCCCAGATGCAGGTACCATGGTGAACTACACAGGTGATGGCACAGAGTTGAACTGGGAATTCGACGATGAACGTGGGCGATACTACGTGTACTATCCCGAGGATCAGTAGTGGCTTCTACTAGGGGCGATCGGACCTTGTGGCTTTATTTATTTGGTATCTTTCATATGGATCTTTGTCTGTAGTCGGACTGTGATGTTATTTGGATGATGACTGCTTATGTAATGTATTGTGTGACGTGGCGAGTGTAAGCCAACTACTCTTTTGCAATTTCATCCCTCTTTTACATGAGTCGTGCAAAGATACCATAATTGAGAACATTCTAGTATGAGCTTATACCTTTAAGTCGTGCCTCGACACGTAGGAGGTATAATCTCATACTGGGCATTACAAGTTGGTATTCAGAGCCTTCTCCGACCTAGAAGCGCCCACTGATTGATCGAATCATTGACGGTTGAGTCTAGGCACACACTTGAAAATGTTTTGAGTCCTATATATATATATCGGAGAGTAGGATTTATTTTTACTCCTCATCCCTTTTCACTCTGGTGAGGACTCCTGACGATTACTTATCTCTTTTACTCTAAAAAATTCACTAATTGTTTTTAGGATCACGCGAGTATTGTTTGGATTGTTCTGATGTCTTTGTGACGAGAACATTGTTCTCGATGCCTCCTGTCATTTAGGGGTTGTGGCAGTGTCCCGGGGAGTTGAGCTCCGAGGTGTTGTCGTCACAAATCTATCGCAGCAGTTCTGGAATACTTAAGACGGCTGACATCGAAAACTCTTCTATGCGGTTAGTGGTAAGATAACCCCGACATCACCCAGTACCGGGGAGGTAGTTCGGGAGTATTGCCATAGCTTGTATAGCAGATGCGTTTCGAAGGTCCGAGGTAAACGGTTTCCGAAAATAACTGGTTATGTGTTGAAGGATGGATACAGCTGGATGTAGGATTAGAGTTGAGTGCGTGATGCTTCCCCTGTATCCCCAACACCTGATGCATAACTAGAAACTTTCGGAAATTAATAGGTGGGTTCATCTAGTAGCTCATAGGCATTCTTCCAACGAATGCATGATATGGAGTTCGGGGTTCGACATTGAGTGAAGTAGTTTTATGGGCGTTTGTTCCGATCGGGAGTTGCATCTTAAAGGGTCCTTGGCTATGCTGATCCGGGGATTGCAAAACCCTTTTTTAACATGTTCCATAAGCTTTCAGCACGAATATGTCAAACGAAGCTTCTATCTTGTATTTGTTCTATCTGCTCCTTGTTGTTTTTATTTACCTTTTGTTCTCCCAAGTGGCTTCTCGAGAAGATTGTTGTACCATAAAACTGTGGATTACATTCATTCATTTTGTTCGAATGTAATTGTGAAGACTTATGTTGCAATTCTAGCCGTTGATTCAGCTTATATATTTTCAATCAATGGATAATAGTTGTCATCTCATTCAGGATGGGTCCTAAAAGGGTTCCCAATGCTAACCCAGAGGGTGAAGAAGTTCCTGATCGTCCTCCTTCCCCTCCTCCTCCGTCTGAGGCCTGGAGAACAATTATGCAAGCGACAAACCAGAACACCCAGATGCTTATGCAAATGATGCAGAACTTTCAAGCAAATCAAGGTGGTCATGGGAACCAAGGCCAAGGCAATTTGTTCAACCAACCTCACTTTGCTACTCTCAACCAATTCCTGGCAAACCAACCAAAGGCATTCAGTTACTGTGTGGATCCGCTAGATGCTGAAGACTGGATAACCGACATCAAAAAGCACTTTGAATGCAGTAACGTGAGACCTGAGGATTATGTCAAGTTTGTCGCCTTCCAAATCAAGGACCAAGCCGCTGATTGGTGGCAACAGTACAAAGATTCCAAAGAAGGACGTGAAATCTCGTGGACTGACTTCTGCAAGGACTTCCGCTCTCACCACATTCCAACTAGTGTCATCAAAGGTATGCGTGAGCAATTCCGCAACCTGAAGCAAGGCACCATGTCCGTTTATCAATACAATGTCAAGTTCCAGAACCTTGCCCGCTATGCCAAGCAAGACATCCCAGATTCCAAGAGCAAGATTTATTAGTTCCGTGGTGGTCTGAAGGATGAACTCCAGCTAGCTCTCACCTTGTTCGAGCCGGATGAATTTGATCAATTCTATAACATGGCCCTTAAGCAAGAGGCAGCCCAGCTCAAGTGTGAAGCTTCCACAAAGAGGATCAGAGATGCTGTTAACTCCTCCTCTTCTTCCCAAGTGGTTGCAAAGCAGCAGAAGTTTTGGCTTCCACCTCCTCCAGTGCTCCTCCCTCCCAACAACAACAACAACAAGCATTATGGTGGCCGTGGTTTCTCCCACCCACCCAACCCAAGCAATCAGTCCAAGAATCACTTTCAAGCTTCGAAGTCAAGTGCTCCTTATCACCGTCCTCTCTCAGAAGTGGTTCGCAAGAAGTGTGGCCAGAAGGATCACTATGCTAACAAGTGTACTCAAAGGCGCCTTCCGCCTCCTCCACCTGTCAGCACTGCTATTGTAAAGCACAATCCAAAGGTTGCAAGAGTGAATCTGATGAATGCAGCTCAAGCAGAGAATTCTTCAGATGTGATACTTGGTAACCTTCCAGTCAATCTAAAACCTGCTAAAGTCTTGTTTGATTCTGGTGCATCACATTCTTTCATGTCATATCCATTTGCATCCAAGCATAATGTGAACACAGTGGCTTTACCAAGGCAATTGGCTATTACTTCTCCGGGGAAAAAGATGCATTCTAGCTTGTATGCTCCGGATATATCTATTTATATGGGTGATAACCGCTTTCTGGTTTCTCCGGTTATTCTCGGCAACTCGGACATTGATCTTATTCTTGGGATGGATTGGCTCTCCAAGCATGATGAAAACATTGATTGTGCAAATAAGGACGTCAAGCTTACTCATCCTGACGAAGACGTGATTATCTTCGCCTCTCAAGATAACACAATCAGGCTATTCTCTCTCAATGACAAGGGCGAGATTAATGCCATCTCTCAGATTCTGGTGGTCAATGAATATGAAGATGTTTTTCCTCAAGAGCTTCTAGGAATGCCTCCGCATCGTCAAGTTGAATTCATCATTGAAGTCGAGCCCGGTACCGAGCCAGCATGTCGGCGTCCGTACAAGCTTTCCCCTGATGAGTTGAAGGAGCTGAAGAAACAACTCGATGAGCAAGAGCGTATGGGTCTAATCAGGCCTAGCACTTCTCCTTGGGGTTGTGGTGTTCTATTTGTCAAGAAGAAGGATGGCATGGAGCGTCTTTGCGTTGATGACCGGCCATTGAACAAGAAGACAATAAAAAACAAGTATCCGCTCCCCAACATCAATGAATTGTTCGAGCAGCTCAAAGGAGCAAAAGTGTTCTCAAAGCTCGATCTCCGGATGGGTTATCACCAGATCCGTATCCGTGAAGAAGATATTCACAAGACCGCATTCAGAACGAGCTATGGTTCCTATGAATACACGGTCATGTCTTTTGGCCTCGCAAATGCTCCACCCACTTTCTCGAGGATGATGCACTTCATATTCAACACCTACACCAATGAATTTGTTCTCGTCTATCTGGATGACATCTTGGTATTTTCCAAGAATCAAGAAGACCATGCCAATTATCTCCGTTTGGTCCTGGACAGACTCCGTGAACACAAGTTCTATGCGAAGTTCTCCAAGTGTGAATTCTGGCTGGATAAGGTCTTATATCTTGGCCATATCATCTCTGCTGAGGGTATTTCTGTCAACCCCAATAAAGTTGAAGCTATTGTCAACTGGGAACCCCCGCAGAACGTCAAGCAACTCCGAAGCTTCCTTGGTCTCGCTAGCTATTGTAGAAGGTTCGTTGAGAATTTCTCCAAGATTGCCAAGCCTCTCTCAAACTTGCTGCAGAAGAATGTCAAGTACAACTGGTCTCCTGATTGTGATGTGGCATTCAAAACACTCAAAGAGAAGCTCATTTCTGCTCCGGTTCTTACTCCTCCGGATGAGTCCAAGCCCTATGAAGTATTCTGTGATGCTTCTCTACAAGGACTTGGTGGTGTTCTCATGCAAGACAAGAAGATTGTGGCATACACTTCTCGTCAATTGAAGCCGAATGAGAAGAACTACCCCACACATGATCTCGAGCTAGCAGCAGTGGTACATGCCTTGATCATGTGGAGACACCTTTTGTTGGGCACAAAAGTGGACATCTTCATCGATCACAAGAGCTTGAAGTACATCTTCACGCAGCCGAATCTGAACCTTCGCCAGACTTGTTGGGTTGAGATGATCCAAGAGTATGATCCAAGCATTGAATACACACCTGGCAAGGCCAATGTAATTGCAGATGCCTTGAGCAGAAAGACATATTTCAACAATCTCCTTCTCAAGCCGTTCCAGCCTGAGCTTTGTGAATCATTCAGGAAGCTCAACCTCCAAGTTGTTCTGCAAGGCTTTCTTGCAAACCTTCAAGTTGCTCCTACCTTGGAAGATCAGATCCGTGAGGCCCAACTCAGTGATGCTATGGTGAAGAAAGTGAAACATGGTATTGCAAAGGGTACTCCCAAATACAAGTGCTATCGCGTTGATGAGAAAGACACCTTGTTCTTTGAGGACAAAATTGTGGTTCCCAAAGGTGATCTCAGGAAGCTCATAATGAACGAAGCACATGACTCCCTCCTCTTGATTCATCCCGGAAGTTCCAAGATGTACCAAGACCTCAAGCAATCTTACTGGTGGACTCGCATGAAAAGGGAGATTGCCCAATTCGTGAATGAATGTGATGTCCGCAGAAGAGTGAAGGCGGAGCATCAACGTCCAGCCGGTCACCTCCAACCTCTTCCTATTCCCGAGTGGAAATTCGACCACATTAAAATGGATTTCGTCACTAGGTTTCCTAAGTCCAAGAAGGGGAATGATGCTATCTTTGTTGTGATTGACAAGCTAACCAAAGTAGCTCACTTTCTTCCCGTCAAAGAATCCATCAATGTAGCTCAATTGGCAGAGTTGTACACTTCCAGAATTGTGTCGTTACATGGCATTCCTCAAGTTATCTCCTCAGACCGTGGAAGTTTGTTCACATCCAAGTTCTGGGACTCCTTTCAGTCATACATGGGCACTAAGATTCGCTTCAGCACTGCGTTTCACCCTCAGACTAGTGGTCAAGTCGAAAGAGTGAACCAGATCCTCGAAGACTTGCTGAGAGCTTGTGTCATCTCTTTTCGCATGAAGTGGGAAGATTGTCTCCCGTTTGCCGAGTTCTCTTACAACAACAGCTTCCAAGCAAGTGCCGGCAAGCTCCTTTTGAAATCCTCTATGGCAGAAAGTGCCGTACCCCTCTCAACTGGTCCGAGACTGGTGAACGTCAACTTCTTGGCAATGACTTGATCTCAGAAGCCGAAGAAATGTGCAAAGTCATACGTGAGAATCTCAAGGCCGCTCAGTCGCGTCAAAAGAGTTACTATGACGGCAGGCATCGTGATTTGGCTTTCGACATTGGGGATCATGTCTATCTCCGTGTTTCTCCTATGAAAGGCACCCAAAGATTCGGTATCAAAAAGCTTGCTCCTAGATATGTGGGCCCTTTCAAGATCCTTGGCAAAAGAGGCGACCTAGCCTATCAACTTGAGCTCCCCTCCAACTTTGCAAAAGTTCATGATGTGTTTCACGTGTCTCAACTCCGCAAGTGCTTCAAGACACCGGAACGCACCATTCCATTCGAGGAGATTGATCTTCAACAAGACTTGTCTTACCGTGAGCACCCTGTTGCTATTCTTGAAGAAACTGAGCGCAAGACCCGCAACAAGTCAATCAAGTTCTTGAAAGTTAAGTGGTCACACCATACCGACCGAGAAGCTACGTGGGAACAAGAAGATCACCTTCGTTCGGAGTACCCTTCCTTCTTCCAGTCCTAGATCTCAGGACGAGATCTTTTCTTAGTAGAGGAGAGTCTGTAATGCCCCAGATGCAGGTACCATGGTGAACTACACAGGTGATGGCACAGAGTTGAACTGGGAGTTCGACAAAGAACGTAGGCGATACTACGTGTACTATACCGAGGATCAGTAGTGGCTTCTACTAGGGGCGATCGGACCTCGTGGCATTATTTATTTGGTATCTTTCATTTGGATCTTCGTCCGTAGTCAGACTGTGATGTTTTTTGGATGATGATTGCTTATGTAATGTATTGTGTGACGTGGCGAGTGTAAGCCAACTACTCTTTTGCAATTTCATCCCTCTTTTACATGAGTCGTGCAAAGATACCATAGTTGAGATCATTCTAGTATGAGCTTATACCTTTAAGTCATGCCTCGACACGTAGGAGGTATAATCTCATATAGGGCATTACAATATGTGCGAGTTATAACCTTGGAAAGTTAGAGCAAGCACCTTGATGGGTGAATAAGATAGTGCATCTTTCTCTAACTCCTCCACTAGGGAGCTACATTGACTTAGGTCTCCCTCTAGCTCTGAATCACCGTTAGGATCATATTCTGAGCATGAATCTGTAGGTGGAGAGCGTTTGCATTGCATTGCATCCAGGCTTGCTTTCAGTCCCTTAATGCCAAGTTTGACAGCCATGGCATTGTTCTGCTTTATTCTTTTCATGCACGCAAGCTCATAATCATTATGATGCTGTTCAGAATCTGAGATTCATGAAAACATAAAAAGTATTCAGATTATCTATAGAATGCATTGCGGATTCAACTCGAAGAGTGTCTCCCTATAAACCCCTGCATATGCAAAGTTCACCCCCAACCGTGCTGACCAGACCACACACAGAAATAGAAACCCCTTATGTCTCTATAACAGGTAGACACACATTTCAAAACTGAAGTAGGAACATTAGAATCAAAAGAAATTTGTATTTGAACAAATAAACTAAGGAATTATGAGTGGCATAATGTTTAGATTCGACACAAATCAAGTAGGCAGGTTGTGTTCCATGTAAAAGATTGAAGCCTATGTAAAAGCTGAAAATGACACTTTCTTTCTATACAATGCAGTGTTCATTGCCCACACATGATGGAAGAGATTACATAGAGAAATACTATTCACTCATGTCTACGGTTGCAGTATTTAGAAACAAGGTGGTCCACCCTAAAAGAATATTGACAACAAATATGACAAGGCAAGCATAGATGTAGTGAATCAATCATTTACATGTGAGCTTACTAGGACAAGTATGCAGAATTGTAACTGCAGTAAGAGACCGTCCAAAATCTGAATCAAGAAGTTTGTCTAGCACTTATTGTTTGCAACTAATCAACGTGAATAATTGGATATTATATCGAATGAGTAAGAAAGACAAGTAAAATTGTCAACAAACCAGGCTTGCAGTAGTAATCTGGGTCAATCTCACTACGACCAACAATCCAAAATGACTAGTGTCTGTTCCTAGGGCCGGAATTTTGAAAACCCTGTGAACTTTACAGGTAGTAAAGAATACCGAAATACATCTGAACCATTAAGTGTAGGTAGCACTGAGCACACAACAAACCCTAATGATAGTCCTGCCTAATGAGTAATGCATCAATTAGAAAATGGGTGATGAGGAGTGGCTGCTGAGTGTTGAGGACTTATCTCGGGATAAATCGGGTTGGCTTAGTGGGTGCTGCACACCTGAGCCCTAAACGGACTGGGAAGGTAGGCACGGCGGCGCGCCCGGGCAATGAAGACGTTGTTGGGTGAGCGACTACTGACCTCCTGTTAGTCCGGCGTCTCCTCCTAGAGTCATGTCATCCGGGGACGGCAAGTCGCTGGTGAGGCAGGCGGCTGGGGGCGAGTAGAGTTCGGAAGCGCGCGGTAGTACAGAGGGGAATCGGGGCCTAGGACGACCCAAAATCCCAGGGTGGGCCGGCCCACCGTGGGCACCCTGTAGAGATAGACACCCGAGCGGCGAACATGCATTTTCGAAACTAATTTAGGAACATTTAGCTGACCAATTAAATGAATCTGTTTTAATAATATCAGATTCGTATTTGAACAACTAAGCTTGTTTAGCTTGATGGGTTGAGCAGTGCTATTATGACAGGAAGCACGTATTCTGATCGTATAGTGATCATAAAAGGGGGAAACCGGAGAAATGGTATTTAGCAGCCATTGTTTGCTTCGAACAAAGAACTAGATTCTAAGAGATGAAAAGAAAGTTAAGATCTATTTTCTGGTTGAGATCAAAAAGTTAAGGAGATATGAAGTACCACCTCTCTTGCGGTGCCATGTAGGCATCGGGGGTGCGATGGCTGTCGGTGGCGTTGAAGTAGATCTCCGATGGTAGACGGGTGCATCGGGGGATAAGTCCCGTTGCGGTGGAAGAGAAGGTCGTGTGAGCGGCCCCGGCAAAGAGGACGACGACGCCGATGAAGCGAGAGGACGTGATGCAAGGCTCTTGGTCAATCGACGTGGATGAGAAACGTCCATCTCTAGCAGTGGATGACACAGTCTTGGTAGGCGCTCCGGCATGGTGGAGGACGGTGGTGCTGGATGTGGTGGAGGACGTCGGCGATGGATGTGGTGGAGGACGGCGGCAATGGATGGGGTGGTGGATGGAGGCTGGTGTGGAGATGGTGTTCTAGCGCGGACGGTGTATGAATGGGAAAATGGAGGGAGAGGTACGGGGAACCATGTTTTTGGGATGCGCCTGTCTGAAATATGGGGAAGTTATGAACTTATCCCCTGTTTAAAATTTGGACGTCTCCTCGGTTGGGGATACGACGGTAATCTCGCATCTCGCCAATATTTGCCCAGAGCGAGTTCGGGCAAGGAGAGGGTGGTTGGCACCCACGGTGTATGAACGGGGCTGACAGGTAGGGCGGTTGTGTCACATTTGAGTGAAGTTACAAACCTACCCCTATTGAAAATATTTGCCTACATCGATTTCGGCCGAGTCGAGTTTGTTTTGCCGCCCACCGTGTATGAATGGGGAAATGGAGGGAGAAACAGAGGTCTTTTGGACAAGCTTGAATCAAATGTGTTTTGCTTCCCATGTTTGGCGCCCACCGTGTCTGAATGGGCTCAGAGGCGGTCGTGCCACGTCTAATTTACTATCCTACCCCTATTTAGAGCAGTGGAAATCGGGCCGATGGATTGTCCGTGTAATGGGTAGACAGTAATTTCCATCTCCCAAACACTTGGCTTCGGGCAGTCGACATGGGAGTGGACATTTTGCCGCTTCTTTCGAATTTCGGGACAATAAGCATCCAAGTTTACCCTGGCAACTAAATTCGAATCCATTTTGTATTCCTATACGAATCTTTATAAATCATTCTATGTGTTTTTATATATCTTCAAAAGGACGACAAAGATGTATTCCACTGTCATATATGAATATGGTTTACAAATGCCGATACTAAAATTGAGAAGCTAGAATCCAGTTTAAGGTGAATTTGAATATTTGGAACACTTCATGTCCAACTCAAATGTCACACGCAGCATAATGTGTACTCCCATTTAGATATGTACACAAGCGATGTATCAAGATTTAAATACCGAGTAAATCAACCAAGAATGTACAGAACTAACAGACATATAAACACTTATAGAGTATATGGATCAATAATATCAACTAACATACATAAGCCAGGCTGCTGTACTTTTCTTTGCTACAACATCATCCTTTTTTTAGCCAAGCTACTACAACATCTTGGCCCTTTCCGATGCGTGCCACTTATGGTCCATCTATACTACTATTATTGTTGAATGCACGTTCAGCCCGATTGGCATATTTGTAGGTCTGGCACAGCAATCAAAATGAAATGTCTCTGAGTCTTATCAATTAATACAAATTTGTGCTAAAATAAAATTACAAACCAAAAAACAAAAAACAAAAAACAATTATTACATGATCTCTAAAACAAATGGTTTGATTGATTGCATGAACAAACAACACAAAGGTTATTCAAAGATGGAAAGAACATTTCACCTATAATTTACCAAGTGGGAATTTAATTTCCTTTTTTCCTTCAGGAGCTTAACAATGTGGTCAGTCTTAGCTTGCTTCGTTTTGGAATCCACCAAATATTTAATGGATGTCTTGAGACTGCTACTGATTGTGTTGTTTGCTTCCTCACATGCCAACTTCATGTCTAAGTGCAGAAGCAGAATCTCTTTCTACCACTAGTTTAGCCTCTAGAGCATCAGCAGTTGGCAATTCATAATGCACGATTGGGCCGGTGCCACTGCTGTGGGATGATACAACATCCATGGGGACCTCGCTCTTTGATCATGGGCTAACCTGTTTTGCCATTAAAGTTTCAATTGGATTCAGAAAAGTTGAAGTTAACAAAACATCTCAACTGGGAGTTATTACAGCAAACTAGTTAAACAAACAAGGAATTAAAGAGTTTCAATTCGATGCTGAAAAGTAGTTATTAACATCATTGTAACCCGTTGTTGCAGCAGCAAAGCAGTTAAACAAACAAGTAGCTATTTAAGTTCAGGAAAACAGGTAATTCTTAACAGTAAGTATCAAACACGTAGATAGGCGCAGTCTATAATAGGATTAACAGGTTGCGGCATTATGCAATCAGTAGCAAACTAAATTAAGCCAAGCAACATAATTAAACAATTTTGCAATAAGTGGCTAACCAAAATTCCGAGAAGCAGGTAACCGAACTTACGCTAGTTCTTTGTATAGGCACACTGCAACTTATTTTTCGCTTACAAGGTTGTACGAAGGAGTCCATGGCATCAATTGCTTGGATACGCAATCCCAATACTTCTTTCTTCCCACACTGCATTGGTAAGTCGAATGGTTAATCTGGTAGGATGGCGCGTCCTTGATATGTTATATGAGGACGTGTAGTCAGACTAGTTGTAGCCACACACATCACACTGGCTTTTACTGTATATTTCATGAGATTACTTTTGGCATATCGAGATCTAAGCAATCTAAAATAGGATGAAAATACTGGCATCCTTCACATTAGTGGCGAACTCAGTTCATAGAAACAAGCAATTCAACCATTCTGTGGGTAAATCAAAAGCGCCATTGGAATATTTTTCACTACCCCTATCATACACGCAAAAAGGGGCGACACCACCATAGGGGCTGGTATGGTCGGCCGCCTCGGGTGGCTCGAAAGTGTGCACCTAGTTTGAGTCATCCAGGTTGTCCCATGCTAGTTTTGTTCGTCCCAACGCACGAGCAGTAAATGTAAAATATGAAAAAACATGTTTTAATTTGGATAGGACAATAACATAAGTGCAAGGCATGCCCTATAGCAGGCTCGCGGCCCAAACGAGCGCCTCCCATATCGATCGACAGCCGGAAAATTCCCAATTCATCCGCTCCAGCCTCCAGTCTGGTTCGCTCCTAACCTAGCCACCGCTGGACAGACCGACACAACACTTCCTCGCGCCCTCGTTGGAGGGCGGTTGCCGGGCTTCAAGCAAACAGAAGGACAAGAAGATGAAGATCCAACCCTGGGTGTAGCCTGCGTGGGAGGCAGCGGCGGCAGCACGGGCATGGCATTGAGCTAGCACAAACAGATAGTCGCAACTTGCAAGAGTAGTATGCACAATGAGCAGGTACATCACACCCCTGATTATATCTAATTCAACTCTTCAATTTCTGGCCAATAGTTAAACCTGACGGTGTTGTAAAACTGCTTGTATGTAGGGAGTCTATGATAAAATGAAACCAATTTCTAGTTATTTTATAACTCACCAATCAATACTAAACTGACTGAATCTGATGAATCTAATCAAGTTTCCGGTGCAAACATCCAAGCTCATGTTGTTCTTGAGCCTGAAGTGTCTAATGAACAGACTGGTAATGAAGGATTTGATGCAAACATTTTACATGCTCCTGGTGATGAACATATAGTGTCTAATGAGGCATCTAATGCAAAAAATTTGCAAGCTCCCATTGAAGGATTTAGTGTCTAATGATGATCTGCTATGCTGAGAGAGACATAGAGATTTGCAGGCATTGATGACAAGAAAATTATAGTGCATTTTCATGGCTTGAGGAAACGTCGAGGCCATCTACCAGAAAGTCCCCGTATCATGACAACGTAGCATAAATACTTTTCTAATCTATTGTTTGAAACTATTGGCATACTTGTGCAGGATAGATATATTGATATGCAGTTTGCGCACTGGTTATAGGCACAATTACACTTCAATATTTTCAGCCAGAGAACGAATAATTCAAGCAGGTACATACCATGTTTGTAGTCCTTGTACACCATGTTGCATTTTGTGTTTTTTGGTGCTTGCATCATTTACTGTTTATAATCTAAACTACTTTGGATCATTAGTTGGTTTTCAAAGTGCATGTAGCTTCACATTTCTCAAGTTATGTTGATTTCCGGGGTGCAAGTGCCTTCATATTTTTTAAGTTAAATGTTCGTTCCTGGTAACTTGAATTTGTGGATCCGCCACTACACACAAATCATACACGAATGCTAGTACGAATTAAATGAAATGCAGGGACTTACGCTAGCTCGTTGTACAGGCTCACTGCAGCTCTGCTTGCGCTTGGGATGTTCCACGTACAAGTCCATGTTACCACATGCTTGGATGTGTAGGGCTTGTGCTCCTTGCATCCCCCCTCTGCATTTTTGACACGGCGAATGGCTGATCAAATAAGAGGAATCGACCTTGCTGTTGTACCGGAGGACAGATACTTACAAGGTTATACGGCTGTGCAGGATGTGTACCAGATCCCGTAGCGCCATCATGCTTCGCTAAAAAACGGTTTGCTTGTTTTAGATGATATCTCTAGAAGAAATAAGAGTTAAAGTCAGAGTCGGATAGGCGTGTAAGCTATGAGAGCAGTGAAAGGATATCCAAACATCGTCGAAACAGTGCACAAGGGAGTGATGTGTGGATACCTAGTTCGGCCCGGCATTTGGGCATCCTCGCCTAGCTAGAGTGCGGGTCACTTCAGAGCCGTTGAGGGTGATGCGCTGCCGTTGGCTGGCCGCGCACAGATGCAGATCTTGAGTGTCAGCAGAGCACTATGATGTGGTGGACGAGACCGTTGGTGAAGCCCGAGCGGCCTCGGGGGGCGGAGGCGCGACGATGTGCTCGGTGAAGTAGCCCCGGTGAGCTGGGAGCCGGCGTCGGTGAAGCGCACCTGATGCGGTGGAAGTCGGTGTCTGTGAGGCACGTCGGTTGCGGCGGTCGACGTTGTCTGTGGACCACCCAGTGTGGTGGACGATGGCGTAGATGAGGTAGCTCCGGTGTGGTGGTGAAGAGCGACCGTCATGTTCGTCGTCATCGTCCGGCACAGAGGTGGGGAAAGAGACGAGACGAGGGCGATTCGAACTTTTCTTGGGTTGGCGGCGAATTAGGGATTTGAGCAATCTGGGCGTGGAATGGGATGGTGGAGAAGGGAGATTTTGCAGGGCTAGAATTCTGGCCACCAGATATTTCAATCCGAAACATGGAAGCGCGAACTTATTTTGTCGTCGTCCTTTTTTTGGGGGTGGGGAGGGGGAGGGAGGGAGGGGCGTGGGTGGCTGGGTGCTAAGCGTCCGTCCGACACACGCGACCACCACGACACAACCCTGGTCTGTCTGGTGCGCCTACATTTGAGAATGCGAACGAATCTTCTTTCATTTGCAAAAGAATCTGTATGTATTACCATGCCTGTGTTTTCCTTGCAATAATTAGTCATTCGAAACGAGATACTATAAATTAATTAATGAGGAGTTATTTGAAAAAAAATCGAAACGGTATCCATGCTAACGTGGATTAGAGTGTGTGTCACATAATTAGTTATTTGAATTAGAGTGTGTGTCACATAGCGATCTCCAATTCTAACGTGGATTTCGCATTTCACTGTATCCACGCTACTTTTTTAATACAAATTCATATGTATATGATGAACACCATGGTAGTGAGAAAACTTTTGGATGGATTCAAACATATGACCTACAAAATAGCATAACAAATCGAGTCAATGTCAACTTTTCAAAACCTAGTATGGCACGAATTCGAAATAATTACCCATATGGATGGTCCTCAGTTCAAATCTTACGATGTACACCGAATTGAAACATCGATATTAAGTCTTGTACTATCAACATTCAAATGTTGTTTTTAGCCCCCCCCCCCCGCGCACACATGCTACATACTTCCTCTATCAGTCAATCTTCCTCTCCTAACCACCTTAGGAAGCTATCGGTTTCCAACACACATCCATTCTTTCTCTCCATGTTTCGATCTCTACCTCTCTCAACTACACAACCCCCTTTTTCCACTCTGTTACAAAATGTATTTACCTCACACACCCACCATTGCACCCCATGTCGAGCTCTCTCTCTCCCTCTCCCTCTCAACCTCTCGCGCTAAATACATAGATTGCCTATCTAGCCCCCCAACCTCTCGTGCGCACGGACGCACGTTGTCTATCTAGGTCACTCCCTCGAGACTGTCTCACTCTTTCTTGCGCACGGCAGGCCACACTCACTCAATCTCGCTCTCTTTATCAGAGTCTCGTTTAACCTTGTTTTCTTTCACACACAAGTGATATATCTCCCTGTTCGGGCCTCGATCGACACACTCTATACTCTCTCACGCAGATTGTCTATCTAGGTCAGTCCATCGAAGCCGCCCCCACTCTTTCGACCTCATGGCGGGCCACACTCTCTCTCTCTCTCTCTCTCTCTCTCTCTCTCTCTCTCTCTCTTTGTATGTCTCGATTGACCTCGCTCTTTCTCGGAAAAAAATAATATATCACCATGTTTGAGCCCAGTTCGACTTATTCACATTGTATACTCTCTCACACACATTGTCTATCTAGGTCAATCTATCCAACACATCTCACTCTTTCGATCGCACGACGACCCTATGTGATCGATTGACCTTGCTTCCTCCTGATACGTCTCCAACGTATCTATAATTTTTGATTGTTCCATGTTATTATTTATGATGTTTTGGATGTTTAATGGGCTTTGTCATACACTTTTATATTATTTTTGGGACTAACCTACTAATCCAAAGGCCCAGCCCAGATTGCTGTTTTTTGCCTGTTTTAGGGTTTTGCAGAAAAGAAATATCAAACGGAGTCAAAACAGAATGAAACCTTCGGGAGAGATATTTTTGGAGAAAATCACGCACGGGAGACTTGAGAACCACGGAGTAGGGCATACGTGGTGCCCACGAGGGTGGGGGGCGCGCCCCCTATAGGGCACGCCCCCTGCCTCGTGGGCCCCACGTTTGGCCCCCGATGCCCTCCTTCCTCCTATATATGCCGACGTACCCCGAAACCATCAGAACAAGAGAGAAAACCCTAGTTCCACCGCCTTAACCTTCTGTTCCCATGAGATCCCATCTTGGGGCCTGTTCCGGAGCTCCGCCGGAGGGGGGATCTACCACGGAGTGCTTCTACATCATCATCATCGCCTCACCATGAGTTGTGAGTAGTTTACCACAGACCTTCGGATCCATAGCTAGTATCTAGATGGCTTCTTCTCTCTCTTTGGATCTCAATACAAAGTTATCCTCAGTCTTCGAGGAGATCTATTCGATGTAATCTCTTTTTGCGATGTGTTTGTCCAGATCCGATGAATTGGGGGTTTATGATCAAGATTATCTATGAGAAATATTTGGTTCTTCTCTGAACTCTTTATGTATGATTATAATATACTTGCAAGTCTCTTTGAATTATTGGTTTGGTTTGGCCTACTAGATCTATAGTTCTTGCAATGGGAGAAGTGCTTGGCTTTGGGTTCAATCTTGCGGTGTCCTTTCCCAGTGACAGTAGGGGCAGCAAGGCACGTATTGTATTGTTGCCATTGAGGATAAAAAGATGGGGTTTATATCACTAAGTTTGAGTTTATCCCTCTACATCATGTCATCTTGCTTATGGCGTACTCTGTACTTATGAACTCAATACACTAGATGCATGCTGGATAGCGGTCAATGTGTGCAGTAATAGTTGTAGATGCAGAATCGTTTCGGTCTACTTGTCTCAGATGCGATGCCTATATACAATGATCATGCCTAGATAGTCTCATAATTATTCGCTTTTCTATCAATTGCTTGACAGTAATTTGTTTACCCACCGTAGAATATCGCTATCATGAGAGAAGCCACTAGAGAACACTATGGCCCCCGGGTTTATTCTCAACATATCAATCTACAATGTACTTTACTTTTCCGCTTTTACTTTATGTTCTTATATCCAAAAATACCAAAAATATCAAACTATCATCTCTATCAGATCTCACTTTCGTAAGTGACCGTAAAGGGATTGACAACTCCTTATCGCATTGGCTGCCGAGTTCTGATTTGTTTGTGCAGGTGCGAGGGACTCGCGCGTGATCTCCTACTGGATTGATACCTTGGTTTTCAAAAACTAAGGGAAATACTTACGCTATTGTGTTGCATCACCCTTTCCTCTTCGAGGGAATACAACACAAGCTCGAGAAGTAGCAAGAAGAATTTATGGCGCTGTTGCCGGGGAGACTTATGCAAAAGTCATATACCAAGTACCTATCACAAACTCTTATCCTTCGCATTACATTTTTTGCCTCTCGTTTTCCTCTCCCCCACTTCACCCTTGCCGTTTTATTTGCCCTTCTTCTGCCGTGTGTTTATCGTTCGCTTGCCTCTTGTTTGCTTGTATGTTGCTTGCTTTCTTGTCACTATGGCTCACCCTATCAGTGTTGACCCCCACCTCAAGAGGCTGGAGGAGATTGAAAATAATGTTAGACATTTTATGACTATACAATTTGAGAATAATGCTTTTTTCAGAAGCGAGCTTAAAGAATAGAAAAAAATTATGGAATATATGAATAAGGACCTTGATGATATGTCTAAGGAATTTTATGGCTGGAAATCTCAGTTCGCCCATCTTGAGAACTTAATAGCCCAAATTTCGGATAAATAGTCCACCTTGATCAATAAGATGGCTGCTAAACCGGAAGAGCATGAAAATAAAGATGAAGATCTGAAAGTTATTGATGTGTATCCTATTAGATCCGTGTTTTCTAGTATAAATCTTGATGAAGATAGGATTGGAGATGATTCTACTTTAAGGTATCCTAATGATTCGGAGTTTTTAGATCTTGTTGCTAAAATTACTAAAAGTGGGAGTGAAGAGATTAAAACTTTGCATAGTGATGAACCCACTACTTTGGATTCCAAGAGATTCAATTATGACAATTTCTCTTTGATTGATTGTATTTCCTTGTTGCAATCCGTACTAAACTCTCCGCATGCTTATAGTCAAAATAAAGCTTTCACTAAACACATAGTTGATGCTTTGATGCAATCTTATGAAGAAAAACTTGAGTTAGAAGTTTATATCCCTAGAAAGCTTTATGATGAGTGGGAACCTACTATCAAAATAAAAATTAAAGATCATGAATGCTATGCTTTGTGTGATTTGGGTGCAAGTGTCTCCACTATCCCAAAAACTTTGTGTGATTTGCTAGGATTCCATGAGCTTGATGATTGTTCTTTAAATTTGCATCTTGCGGATTCCACTATTAAGAAACCTATGGAAAGGATTAATGATGTTCATATTGTTGCCAATAGGAATTATGTGCCTGTAGATTTCATTGTTCTTGATATAGATTGCAATCCTTCATGTCCTATTATTCTTGGTAGACCTTTCCTTAGAACGATTGGTGCAATTATTGATATGAAGGAAGGAAATATTAGATTCCAATTTCCATTAAGGAAAGGCATGGAACACTTTCCTAGAAAGAAAATCAAATTACCATATGAATCTATTATAAGAGCCACTTATGGATTGCCTTCCAAAGATGACAATACCTAGATCTATCCATGTATCGTGCCTAGCTGGGGGCGTAAAACAATAGCGCTTGTTGGGAGGCAACCCAATTTTATATTTTTTGTTTTTTACTTCTGTTTAGGAATAAATATTGCATCTAGCTTCTGTTTAGATGTGGTTTTGTGATTTTTTTAGTGTTTGTGCCAAGTAGAACCTTTGGGAAGACTTGTGTGAAGTTTATATGATCTTGCTGTGAAAAATAGAATCGTTAGTGCTTGCTAGGATGGTCATCAGATTTTACTGGAGCTTCTATTTAGTTGATTCTTTTTGCAGATGATTAATAGACAAATTCCTCACGCTTACCAATTTAGTTTGAACTTTTTGGAGTTACAGAAGTATGCGAAACCTGCAGATTACTACAGACTGTCCTGTTTTTGACAAATTCTGTTTTTCATGTGTTGTTTGCTTATTTCAATGCATCTATGAGTAGTATTGGGAAGTATGAACCATAGAGAAGTTGGAATACAGTAGGTTTAACAGCAATATAAACAAATAATGAATTCATTGCAGTACCTTTGAGTAGTGGTTTGCTTTCTTATACTAACGGAGCTCACGAGATTTTTGTCTAAGTTTTGTGTTGTGAAGTTTTCAAGTTTTGAGTATTGCTTTGATGGACTATCGAACAAAGAGTAGCAACGGCCTAAGCTTGGGGATGCCCAAAGCACCCCAAGTAAAATGCAAGGACAACCAAAAGCCTAAGCTTGGGGATGCCGCGGGAAGGCATCCCCTCTTTCGTCTTCATCCATCGGTAACTATACTCGGAGCTATATTTTTATTCACCACATGATATGTGTTTTACTTGGAGCGTCTTATATAATTTGAGTCTTTGCTTGTTGGTTTGCCACAATTATCCTTGATGGACACACCTATTTGAGAGAGTTAAATATGGCCTTGAAATTGATAGAACACTCTATGTTCTTCACTTATATCTTTTGAGCTGAATAATTTTTGCTCTAGTGCTTCACTTATATCTTTTAGAGCACGGTGGTGATAATATTTTGTAGAAATTGTTGAACTCTCATGCTTCACTTATATCCATTTGAGAGTCTATTAAAACAGCATGGTAATGTGCTTAGGCTATAAAACTAGTCTTCACATGATAGACATCCAATATTAATGTAGCAAAAACTTTCACACTAAGTGCATTGAATATGATGAGAAGTTGGATGCATGATAATTGTTTTGAGATATGAGGATAGTGATATTAGAGTCATTCTAGTGGAGTTATTATGAAATTGAGAAATACTTGTGGTAAGGTTAGTGATTCCTGTAGCATGCACGTATGGTGAACCGCTATGTGACAAAGTTAGAGCATGAGATATTTGTAAAGTGTTAACCTTTGTGTGGAGGTCGGGCGCGATGGTTAACTACTACCAACCTCCCCCCTAGGAGCATGCGTTGATTGCTTTGTTTTGATGACTCATAGAATTTTGCAATAAGTATATGAGTTCTTATGAGTAATGTTGAGTCTATGGATTATACGCACTCTCACCCTTCCACCATTGCTAGCCTCTCTTGTATCACGCAACTTTCGCCGGTACCATACACCCACTATTTATCCTTCCTCAAAACAGCCACCATATATATTCTTCAAAACAGCCACCATACCTACCTATCATGGCATTTCCATAGCCATTCCGAGATATATTTCCATTCAACTTTCCACCGTTCGTTCATATGACACGCTTCATATTGTCATATTTCCATTCATGATCATGTAGTTGACATCGTATTTGTGGCAAAGCCACCATGCATAATTTTTCATACATGTCACTCTTGATTCATTGCACATCATGGTACACCGCCGGAGGCATTCATATAGAGTCATACTTTGTTCTAGTATCGAGTTGTAATATCAAGTTGTAATGAAAGTGTGATGATCATCATTATTAGAGCATTGTCCCATGTGAGGAAAGGCTAAATCAATAAAGCCCCTCCAAAAAAAAGAAAGGCCAAAGAAAAAAGAAGTCCCAAAAAAAGAAAAAAAGGGAAAAGAAAAAGGGACAATTGCTATTATCTTTTTCCACACTTGTGCTTCAAAATAGCAGCATATTCTTCATGATAGAGAGTCTCATGTTTAATCACTTTCATATACTAGTGGGAATTTTTCATTATAGAACTTGCCTTGTATATTCCAACGATGGGCTTCCTCAAATGCCCTAGGTCTTCGTGAGCAAGCGAGTTGGATGCACACCGACTAGTTTTATTTGTTGAGCTTTCATACATTTTTAGCTCTAGTGCATCCGTTGCTTGGCAATCCATACTCACTCACATTGATATCTATTGATGGGCATCTCCATAGCCCATTGATACACCTAGTTGATGTGAGACTATCTCCCTCCTTTTTGTCTTCTCCACAACCACCTCTCTATTCCACCCATAGTGCTATGTCCATGGCTCACGCTCATGTATTGCGTGAAAGTTGAAATGTTTGAAAGAATAGAGTATGAAAACAAGTGCTTGGCTGAAATCGGGGTTGTGCATGATATGAATATTTTGTGTGATGAAGAGGGAGCATAGCCAGACTATATGATTTTGTAGGGAAAACTTTCTTTAGCCATAGTATTTTGAGACATTATTGCTTTGTTAGTATGCTTGAAGTATTACTATTTCTTATGTCAATATAGACCTTTGTCTTGAAGCTTTCAGATTTGAACATTCATGCCACAATTAAGATAATTACATTGAAAAACTATGTTGGTTAGCATTCCACATCAAAGATTCTATTATTATCATTTACCTACTCGAGGACGATCTGGAATTAAAATTGGGGATGCTTGATACGTCTCCAATGTATCTATAATTTTTGATTGTTCCATGCTATTATTTATGATGTTTTGGATGTTTAATGCACTTTGTCATAAACTTTTATATTATTTTTGGGACTAACCTACTAACCCAAAGGCTCAGTCCAGATTGTTGTTTTTGCCTATTTCAGGGTTTTGCAGAAAAGGAATATCAAACGGAGTCCAAATGGAATGAAACCTTTGGGAGAGATATTTTTGGAGAAAATCACGCACGGGAGACTTGAGAACCACGGAGTAGGGCATACGTGGTGCCCACGAGGGAGGGGGACGCGCCCCCCTATAGGGCACGCCCCTTACCTCGTGGGCCCCATGTTTGGCCCCCTGTGCCCTCCTTCCTCCTATATATGCCTACGTACCCCGAAACCATCAAAACAACAGAGAAAACCCTAGTTCCACCGCCGTAACCTTCTGTTCCCATGAGATCCCATCTTGGGGCCTATTCCGGAGCTCCGCCGGAGGGGGGATCTACCACGGAGTGCTTCTACATCATCATCATCACCTCACCATGAGTTTTGAGTTGTCTACCACAGACCTTCGGGTCCATAGCTAGTATCTAGATGGCTTCTTCTCTCTCTTTGGATCTCAATACAGAGTTCACCTCATTCTTCGAGGAGATCTATTCGATGTAATCTCTTTTTGCGATGTGTTTGTCGAGATCCGATGAATTTTGCATTTATGATCAAGATTATCTATGAGAAATATTTGGTTCTTCTCTGAACTCTTTATGTATGATAATATCCTTGCAAGTCTCTTCGAATTATTAGTTTGGTTTGGCCTACTAGATCTATAGTTCTTGCAATGGGAGAAGAGCTTGGCTTTGGGTTCAATCTTGTGGTGTCCTTTCCCAGTGACAATAGGGGTAGCAAGGCATGTATTGTATTGTTGCCATCGAGGATAAAAAGATGGGGTTTATATCACTAAGTTTGAGTTTATCCCTCTACAACATGTCATCTTGCTTAAGGCGTTACTCTGTTCTTATGAACACAATACACTAGATGCATGCTGGATATCGGTCGATATGTGGAGTAATAGTAGTAGATGCAGAATTATTTCGGTCTACTTGTCTCGGACGTGATGCCTATATACAATGATCATGCCTGATAGTCTCGTAATTATTCGCTTTTCTATCAATTGCTTGACAGTAATTTTTTTACCCGCCGTAGAATATCGCTATCATGAGAGAAGCCACTAGAGAACACTATGGCCCCCTAGTCTATTCTCAACATATCAATCTACAATCTACTTTACTTTTCCACTTTTACTTTCTGTTCTTATATCCAAAATACCAAAAATATCAAACTATCATCTCTATCAGATCTCACTTTTGTACATGACCGGAAAGGGATTGACAACCCCATATTGCATTGGCTGCGAAGTTCTTATTTGTTTGTGTAGGTGCGAGGGACTCGCGCATGGTCTCCTACTGGATTGATACCTTGGTTCTCAAAAACTGAGGGAAATACTTACGCTACTGTGCTGCATCATCCTTTCCTCTTTGAGGGAATACAACGCAAGCTCGATAAGTAGCAAGACCTCCCACGCACAAAATATGTCTACACGTATGTGACTGGATCATCTCTCAAGCTCTATCTTACACACCTCACCCTTGCCAAAAGCTCAATCGGACAATATCTCTCCAGAGCATATATATTTGTTCAATGAATGTCGGACTACACTCACTTTGTCTCTCTATCTATATGTCTCCCGATTGACCTCGCTATCTCACGCCGTATCTTCCACACATCGAAGCTACCTCTCCATCCCTCGCAAAGCCGATGCTATTTACATTGCGAGGGGCACTCCAACCTTGGATTAATTTGTGTAGGCATTTATTCCGGTCGGTTTAGATTATTATTCATAGCATTCGACCCACAACTACTAGAAACACCGTTGCAACCCCCGCAACTCCCCTAGTTGTTTTCCTTGTGGCTCGGTCATCGCTCTCTCGCACGTCCTTTCTCGCCTTCAACGTCGCACCATGGTATTATTGCAAAAATTCTGTTGTTCTCTTTAATTATTATAAATAAGCTACAAAACTACACACCGGTAGTCCACTAGGAATGGAACAAATTTCGATCTACAAATTAAAGTGCTACAAACTACACACCGAGGGGCCCACATGTCATGAAACAAATTTGGACCCATATACAAATTAAAAAATAAGGACGAGGATTGAACATGCGACCAGAGCCTTCAAGCCGCACGTCAATAGGCAACATACGTAGAACAACAATGTTTGTTGTACCACCCTTTGTTCACATAATGTTTTTATATTACCACAGCCTATTTAATTGATAACATGTAATATTATTTTTAGTACTATTTTCCTTCACTTACTGGTGGGTTCCATGTGTGCTCTCTCTCTCCTCCCCTTCTGCGTTTAGACGCACGGGCAAACACGAATAACTCGCAGGCGATGTTGCCGTTGACCATATCTGGACGCGTTCACAAGTTACGACACCAGTTTCACGTGCTAGCAGCACTAGTCAGTGTGTACGTGCAATGCATGTTAATTTGGAAGTATATTAAGTGCATGCGGATATTAAGTAGGATATTATTTGCGAGTTATTATGTGATTAGCACTATTTTTGGCATGAAATTAACTGCACGCTAAACGTGTTGAGTGCTCAACATTGAAGCAGTCTAGATCGTTGGATGACAAGCAATACATGTGGCTTGATGACGTTGTATATTTAATTTGATACGGCTCTAGCAGAACATTCAATCGATCAAACTATATATTTCGTTCAGTCTGACTCCGACTTTAAATTATACGACGATCGATCTAAAATAAACGGATATGATAAACGTTCAGATTTTAAGCACGGCAATCTGAACATTTTTCATGGCAAATTTAGATTACGCGGCGGCGGCGGCGGGAAGCGACTCCTCTGTCGTGCTCTTTGTGTCGTCGGGCCACTGACCAACGGCGATGGTGGCGCTTTGCGCCATTGTTGGCGTACTCTTGGACGTTGGCCTAGCTTCAAGGAAGGCCAAAATGTTCTGGACTTCGGAGCGAGTCAACTGGCAGGAGGAGGCGACTGGCGTTGGTGCAAGGAAGCGGTCGACGGCGGCCATCCATGCTGCTGAGGGGGGCACTGGCACCCACGCGGGGACAAGCGCTGTCAACGGCGTGGCAGAGACATTCGTGTGCACGGGCACCGGCACAGGTGCGCACATCAGTGCACGCGCAGGCGCATGCGCTGGCAGGTGCACGGGCACTGGCACGGGCGTGCGCGTCAGTGCACGCGCAGGCGCATGCGCTGGCAGGTGCACAGGCGCGTGAAAGTCGGCGGGGACCTCGTGGAACCCTGTGGCATCAAGCTCGGCGACAATGTGCGGCTCCTGATACGTCTCTAACGTATCTATAATTTTTGATTGTTCTATGCTATTATATTATCCTTCTAGGATGTTTTATGGGCTTTTATTCACACTTTTATATGATTTTTGGGACTAACCTATTAACCTGGACCCCAGTGCCATTTTCTATTTTTTCCTTGTTTTTGAATTTTACAGAAAAGGAATATCAAACGGAGTCTAATTGACGTGCCAATGTTTGATGATTTTTTCTAGACCAAAAGAAGCCCCCGAAGTAAAAGAGTTGGGCCAGGAGAGTCACGAGCTGCCCACTAGGGTGGGGGGCGCGCCCACCCCTAGCGGTGGCGCCCCCTATCTCGTGGACAGCCCGGAGACCCCCCTGACGTGAGACCTACGCCAAAAATTCCTATAAGTACCGAAACCTCCGGAAAATAACCTAGATCGGGAGTTCTGCCGCCGAAAGCCTTTGTTGCCACCAAAAACTAGTCTAGACCCTATTCTGGCACCCTGCCAGAGGGGGAATCCCTCTCTGGTGGCCATCTTCATATTCCAGGCGCTCTCCATGACGAGGAGGGAGTAGTTCATCCTCGGGGCTGAGGGTATGTACCAGTAGCTATGTGTTTGATCTCTCTCTCTCGGGTTCTTGAGATGGCACGATCTTGATGTATCGCGAGCTTTGCTATTATAGTTGGATCTTATGATGCTTCTCCCTCTCTACTCTCTTGTAATGGATTGAGTTTTCCCTTTCAAGTTATCTTATCGGATTGAGTCTTTAAGGATTTGAGAACACTTGATGTATGTCTTGCATGTGCTTATCTGTGGTGACAATGGGATATCACGTGATCTACTTGATGTATGTTTTGGTGATCAACTTGCGGGTTCCGTGACCTTGGGAATCTATGCATAGCGGTTGGCACACGTTTTCGTCTTGACTCTCCGGTAGAATCTTTGGGGCACTCTTTGAAGTAATTTGTGTTTGTTGAATAGATGAATCTGAGATTGTGTGATGCATATCGTATAATCATGCCCACGGATACTTGAGGTGACAATGGAGTATCTAGGTGACATTATGGTTTTGGTTGATTTGTATCTTAAGGTGTTATTCTAGTACGAACTCTATGATAGATAGAACGGAAAGAATAGCTTCGTGTTATTTCACTACGGACTCTTGAATAGATTGATCAGAAAGGATAACTTTGAGGTGGTTTCATACCCTACAATAATCTCTTCGTTTGTTCTCCACTATTAGTTACTTTGGAGTGACACTTTGTTGCATGTTGAGGGATAGTTATATGATCCAATTATGTTATCCTTGTTGAGAGAACTTGCACTAATGAAAGTATGAACCCTAGGCCTTGTTTCCTATATTGCAACACCGTTTCTGCTCACGTTTACCACTTGCTATCTTGCTGCTTTTATATTTTTAGTTTACAAAAACCTATATCTACCATCCATATTGCACTTGTATCACCATCTCTTCGCCCAACTAGTGCACCTATACAATTTACCATTGTATTGGGTGTGTTGGGGACACAAGAGACTCTTTGTTATTTGGTTGCAGGGTTGTTGGAGAGAGACCATCTTCATCCTACGCCTCCCATGGATTGATAAACCTTAGGTTATCCACTTGAGGGAAATTTGCTACTATTCTACAAACCTCTGCACTTGGAGGCTCAACAACGTCTACAAGAATAAGGTTGCGTAGTAGACATCAAGCTCTTTTCTGGCGCCGTTGCCGGGGAGGTGAGTGCTTAAAGGTATATCTTTAGATCTTGCAATCGAAACTTTTAGTTTCTTGTTTTATCACTAGTTTAATTAATAAAAGAAAACTACAAAAAAATGGAATTAAGGTTACCTCATATGCTTCATCTTTTTAATATCTTCCGTGAAAATGATGGGAAGGAAAATTGTGCCCCAGTACTAGAAGAAGAATGCATTAAAATATTTGGCACTAAATCTTTGAATGATGAGCATGATTGCAATGTTGTTAGTGTGAATCCTTTGAATATCCATGGTACTAATGATGATTGCACTAGTCATGATGAAAATATCTCTTATAAGCATGTCAATTTTTGTGGAGTGCATTGAGTTTGCAAGTACGTACCAAATAGGGAAGATAGATTTTGCAAGAGACATAAGTATTTAGAAACTAAATGGTTACAAGAAAGGCTAGATGATTGTGCTAAAAATTTAATATGTCTTAGCCATACTTGTGAACTTTGCAATGAACGTGGTCATTCAAATCTCCAATGCAAATTGTTTCATGATCAAATCGTGTCCAAAAATTGTGATGACTTGATTTCCCTTGCACATCATAATGAACTTAGCTTGCTTTTGGGTTATGAAGAAATCAAATGTACAACTAAGCATCTTCCAGGATTTGCCCTTGATAAATTTCTTGATTTTGATCTAGAGGAAATATATATGTATTGTGCGGTGAATTGCATTGAAAATCCTTATATTGTCAATCTATTATATAATTAAGACAAGAGGCAAAGAAGCCATCACGTTCGTCCACACAGATTGAATTATCAAGACCATTAGTTCTTTGATATAAACGGTTGTGATTTAAAGATATTACGTTACATACAAATAATGTATATGTGCATATATTACGTTGCACCAAAATCTGTCACGTACATGTCTCTATGATGGAATAGTTCAATCACCATCATAGAAGGACATGTATAAGGTTGTGACCGAAAGACATGGACATGCAACCAATCAGAAGTAAAAAAAATTCCAAACTCATGTACGTGTACTAATAGGATAGTAGCCACTAGCCACTTGATAGATGGGCAACCAACCAAAACTAAGAAAAAACAAATAAATCTCCCGTACGTGGTGCGTGTGCATAGGAGTCCAATTTAGATAGAAATTCTATATGGCCCAAATACAAGTGATGACGTCACCCCGATCACAATTTCAAAAAAGAGCAATATAGTCTTCTTTACGTTTCCATAGCTAATATGAGTGTTGTCCTGGTTGGAAGATTTAAAAAAAAACAATACAAATGGAGACACTCATACATAAACACATACACTCAACCCTATCAACGCACCACGCACAATCTACACCTATGAACACCTCCGAGAAACTGAGTCGACACAACATCTTTAAATTGACGAAGTTGCCATAGAAATCTTCAGAGTTAACCGGAAAATCTCTCCCCACTGAGCGTGCAATGCTCAAAGACCTAAAATAAAGCAATAAAAATGCGACCACCAGTGCGCCAAAAGAAGTTTTCAATAATATAATTTTGAAGTCAAAAAATAAAAAATAAAAAATTAGTCTAATTTATGGGCAGGGCATTCTAAAATTAAACTTTGATCATAATTAGAGAAATAAAATATGTTTAATATGTGACAAAAAAATTATACCATTGAATTCTTATTCGACATAAGTTTTCAGTGGTATTATATTAAGTCATAAAAACAAAAATAATAATATATCTATTATATAATGAAGAAGAGGTCAAACAAGCCATCAGATTCATCCACATATGCTAATATAATTTACACCGTTTGATCATAATAATAATGGCTAAGATTTAATAACTTTTACATAACACGTTAACATGCTTGCACGTACATATAAAAAGGTATGCATGCCTTGGTCAAAAGAGAAAAATATGCAACCATTCGATGTAAAGGAAACGTGCTTCTGCAAATAAAAGATGGAAAGAAAATGTGGTACAAAGCATACTTCATTACGCGGTGTAAAATTAGAAGTCCAGCGGGATTACTAATCTAATCAGTCCGGTATACGGATGTATTAAAAAAGGTCATGTATGAAAACAATACACTAGGCTATATATTACATATGTAAAGTTGTGAAGACTAGCTGAAAAAACAATAAAAAAATGCAAGGTTCTGTAAAGAAGGGCTGACCCAAAGCAATGCATCAAGCGCGCACAAGCAGACAAAAGCATTGCCCAAATCTCTACAGAAAAATAGAGAAGCTACCAAATTATGATACATCAAAGTTTATTATCAGAACAAAAAGTTTACTTCGATGCTAAAGTGAAAAAACTGATCGCTAACAACAGTTCTCAATAAATGATGATATGTAATAAAAATATTAATGGAAAAATGCATTGATTTCTATGCTCGGCAAATAAAGACATGTAAAAAATAATTATAGCCACCCACAAAACTTCTTTATCATCGTGGCATAGGACAACATATTATTCTTATGGGATAAAAAATATAATTCTTGAGCAATATATACACAAATAAGACGTAGCCATCCCGCCGAAAAAGAGACAAACAAGATGTAGCCAATGATAGATGTTGGTGACTGGGCTGATGTCTAAATACCATCTTTTTTATTTTAAGAACGAGAGAGTACAATCATGAGGATGCCTCAGATCGTACATACAAATGCGTTGTGTATGTAGATGAAAATTGTATTAGGTAAATAAATAGCATCATTTTACAAAACCGTATATATAGTGCATACAACTACAATTAAATGTACAAAGAACTCTATTATTTATTCATAAAAACAGGCACACCATAGTGGACTCCTTGATTTTTAGTACATATTTAGGAAGTTTAATATTTTTTACTTAAATTTCAAATTGCGGGTTAATAAATAATAAAAATGTAAAGTGGGGTAAGACGGAATATGGGTACATTATCCAATATGCCTTAAATCATTAAAGTTGAAATAGTTTTTATAAAGTCAGTAATTTATTTGAATTTCATATGCCGATGTATGTTGCATGTATAGTTAATCTCGAAAAAATGATTGTCAAATGCGGCTTTAATCTATTCTTCCGAGATAATGGAGCCTAGGCTAAATTTAAACTAACATCTTAAATTTTCTTAGATGCCAACATAGATCTACAACATAAAAAAAGGTAAAGAAAAAGTTCATAGAACCTTCATGTGAATTGCTTAATTAGCTAAAATTTGGACCCTATTTAAATATTGTCAGTGATTTATGCTAAAATTAGTGGTTTACAGACAAGATATGGAAACATAAAAAGAATGAGCTATGATGAAAGTAGTGTCTATACTTTTCTAGAAAAAAGAACACACATGATGAATGGTGGTAAGGCAATCTAAAAATTGGTATGAATATGTATAGCTTTGCATTATGGATCATATACGTTAGAGCTATATATCTTCAGTCATCACGCAACGAGCTCCTACAGACAACCTAATATGCTTCCATGTAAAACGTTATCTTAGTTTAATCAGACTTGCTCAGGACACACATTTTAATTAAAATATTTTCTAAATTTTACATGATATATAAATGCTAAGGAAAATGTGCCAAATGTTGACGGAGAAACATAATACTTTGTAACTACTTGAAATATCTTGCCAGCCATTTATAATAAAATTCAGAACTGCATCAATTCCATATTATTTGGAAATGTACAATGCACTCTCTATGGACTACAAAAGATTGGTTATTTCCTTTTAAATGTTTTAAGATTAGGTGTGTTCCTTCTAAATAGTTCATCACCAAGCTCAAGGTTGACAGAAGAATAATAGTAGGAAGGCTTTTCTGTGCACCATGCAACTGGATTCGGTCCATAAGAATGTCTCTGCGAGGTATGTGAAAACATGTTTAGAGTAGTGCAAGTATATAAAAATAAGCATATGATAGATAAAAACCTTTTAATCCAGAAAACTTACATAATATATTCTTTACTTTACCTGGAATGCTGCACATTCTCTAAAAATCTTTCAAGCCAATACGATAGATACAAAAAAGAATATATTGTCTGATAACAAACCTAGCCGCGCAAATGCGCGGGTGACCCTGCTAGTTACCTTAAGACAAGAAAACAAATAGAATATGAAGAGAATACTAATGAAAGGGAAGAGATTTCCCAATATCCTCCTATTCTTTCTTATGATGAATCAGGTAACGAGGAAGAGCCTCTATTCAACCAATCTCATTAATAAGGAGCTCCAAAAAGAAGATTAAACCCACACAGGATGCGTAGAAGAAACAGAAAATACGGAGAAGTAAAGATAAAGAGGTATCCCTTCCAAATGATGTCGCTCCTATTACTCATTGTGATGATAATAATTGCTATACTATCGGTGCTATCCATACTATTAATGATGAGAGTGATTATTCTTATGATATGGAAAGGCCCAAGCTTGGGGATGCTATGTTTGATGAGAATGACATGCTTGAGAATTTAATTTCTGCAATTAATGTTTGTCCCAAGCTTGGGGAGGCTACGTTTGATGAAGATGATATTTTTAGCCTCCCAAGTCTTGAGGAGCAAATTTAGCATGATGATAGCATGCCTCATACTTATGATGATCATTGTGATGACACTTATGCTATAAAAAGTAGTGATGATTATGTTTACTCTTTTTCTGAACATTATTGTTTTAATGTGGAAACAATCTATAGTATGCAAGTCTCTTATGATACTTCCACTTTTCCAAATGAGAAGAATTTTGCTTGTGTGGAGAGTAATAAAATTTATATGCTTGGGGATCATGACAAGAATGCTTTACATGATAGTTATATCGTTGAATTCATTCATGATGCTACTGAAAATTATTATGAAAGAGGATCATATGCTTGTAGGAATTGCAATAATATCAAGTTACTCTCTATATGCTTAAAGTTTTGAAGCTATGCTTGTTTTGCTTTCCTATGATAGTTGATTATTGTTCCCATAAGTTGTTTGCTCACAAAATCCCTATGCATAGGAAGTGGGTTAGACTTAAATGTGCTAGTCATATTCTTCATGATGCTCCCTTTATGTTCCAGTTCTTATCTTTTATGCGAGCATCATTAAAATCATCATGCCTAGCTAGGGGCGTTAAACGTTAGCGCTTGTTGGGAGGCAACCCAACTTTATTTTTGTTCTTTGCTTTTTGCTTCTGTTTAGGAATAATATTGCATCTAGCTTATGTTTAGATGTGGTTTTGTGTTTAATTAGTGTTTGTGTCAAGTAGAACCTTGGGGAAGACTTGTGTGAAGTTTATGCGATCATGCTGTAAAAAACAGAAAATTTAGCGCTCATGAGATTAGCTACAATTTTTTACTGGAGAGTGATTTCTAGTTGGTTCTTTTTTGCAGATGATTAATAGACAAATTACTCACGTCCACCAATTTATTTCAAAATTTTAGAGTTACAAAAGTTTTCGAAAATTACAAATTGCTGCAGACTGTTTTGTTTTTGACAGATTCTGGTTTCTATGTCTTGTTTGCTTATTTTGATGAATCTGTGAGTAGTATCCTAGGGTATGAACCATAGTGAAGTTGGAATACAGTAGATATTACACCAATTTCAATTTAGAATGAGTTCACAACAGTACCTAAGTGGTGGTTTTATTTTCTTATACTAACGGAGCTTACGAGTTTTCTGTTGAGTTTTGTGTTGTGAAGTTTTCAAGTTTTTGGTAAAGATTCGAAGGACTATGGAATAAGGAGTGGCAAGAGCCTAAGCTTGGGGATTACCAAGGCACCCCAAGGTAAAATTCAAAGACAACCAAAACCCTAAGCTTGGGGATGCCCTGGGAAGGCATCCCCTCTTTCGTCTTCGTTCATCGGTAACTTTACTCGATGCTATATTTTTATTCACCACATGATATGTATTTTGCTTGGAGCGTCATTTATTTTATTTTATTTTTGCTTGCTGTTTTAATAACATCCCAAGATCTGAAACTTTTAAATGTTAGAGAGTCTTCACATAGTTACATAATTATTCAACTACTCATTGATCTTCACTTATATCTTTTGGATTAGTTTGTTGTTTGCTCTAGTTCTTCACTTATATCCTTTTAGAGCACAGCGGTGGTTTTATTTTGTAGAAATTATTGGTCTCTCATGCTTCACTTATATTATTTTGAGAGTCTTTTAGAACAGCATGGTAATTGTCTTGGGTTATAAAACTAGTCCTAATATGATAGGCATCCAAGATGAATATAGTAAAAACTTTCATACAAATTGCATTGAATATGATGAGAAGTTTGATACTTGATGATTGTTATGAGATATTAGGATAGTGATATTAGAGTCATGCTAGTGGAGTAATTATGGATTTGAGAAATACTTGTGTTAAAGTTTGTGATTCCCGTAGCATGCACGTATGGTGAACCGCTATGTGACGAAGTTAGAGCATGAGGTATTTATTGAGTGTCATCTTTTGTGTGGAGGTCAGGGGCGCGCGATGGTAAACTCCTACCAACCTCCCCCCTAGGAGCATGCATTGATTGCTTTGATGACTTGTAAATTTTAGCAATAAGTATATGAGTTCTTTATGACTAATGTTGAGTCCATGGATTATACGCACTCTCACCCTTCCACCATTGCTAGCCTCTCTTGTACCGCACAACTCTCCCCGGTACCATACACCCCCCATATACCTTCCTCAAAACAGCCACCATATCTACCTATCATGATATTTCCATAGCCATTCCGAGATATATTGCCATGCAACTTTCCACCGTTATGTTCATATGACACACTTCATATTGTCATATTGCCATGCATGATGAGGTAGTTGACATCCTATTTGTGGACAGGCCACCATGCATAATTTTTCATACATGTCACTCTTGATTCATTGCACATCTTGGTACATCGCCGGAGGCATTCATATAGAGTCATACTTTGTTCTAGTATCGAGTTGTAAATCAATATAAGTGTGATGATAATCATTATTAGAGCATTGTCCCCAAAAAAAGAAGGAAATGCCAAAGAAAAAAGAAAGGCCCCAAAAAAAGAAAAAAAGAAAAAAAAGGAAAAGAAAGGAAAAGAAAAAAAGGACAATGCTAGTATCTTTTTCCACACTTGTGCTTCAAAGTAGCACCATGATCTTCATGATAGAGAGTCTCTTGTTTAGTCACTTTCATATACTAGTGGGAATTTTCATTATAGAACTTGGCTTGTATATTCCAACGATGGGCTTCCTCAAATGCCCTGGGTCTTCATGAGCAAGCAAGTTGGATGCACACCCACTTAGTTTCTTTTGCTGAGCTTTCATACATTTATTGCTCTAGTGCATCCGTTGCATGGAAATCCCTACTCACTCACATTGATATCAATTAATGGGCATCTCCATAGCCCATTGATACGCCTAGTTGATGTGAGACTATCTTCCTCTTTGGTCTTCTCCACAACCACCACTCTATTCCACCTATAGTGCTATATCCATGGCTCACGCTCATGTATTGCGTGAAAGTTGAAACGTTTGAAAGAATTTGACTATGAAACAATTGCTTGGCTGAAACCGGGGTTGTGCATGATATGAATATTTTGTGTGATGAAGAGGGAGCATAGCCAGACTATATGATTTTGTAGGGATAACTTTCTTTGGCCATGTTATTTTGAGAAGACATAATTGCTTTGTTAGTATGCTTGAAGTACCATTATTCTTATGTCAATATTAAACTTTTGTCTTGAATCTTTCGAATCTGAACATTCATGCCACAATAAGAAAAATTACATTGAGAATTATGTTAGGTAGCATTCCACATAAAAAATTCTGTTTTTATCATCTACCTACTAAAGGACGAGCAGGAATTAAGCTTGGGGATGCTTGATACGTCTCCAACGTATCTATAGTTTTTTATTGTTCCATGCTATTATATTATCCTTCTAGGATGTTTTATGGGATTTTATATACACTTATATATTATTTTTGGGACTAACCTATTAACCTAGAGCCGAGTGCCTGTTTCTATTTTTCCTCATTTTTGAGTTTTACAGAAAAGGAATATCAAACGGAGTCCAATTGATGTGCCAATTTTTGATGATTTTTTCTGGACCAAAAGAAGCCCCCAAAGTAAAAGAGTTGGGCCAGGAGAGTCACAGGCTGTCCACGAGGGTGGGGGGCGCGCCCACCCCTAGTGGTGGCGCCCCGCTGTCTCGTGGACAGCCCGGAGACCCCCCTGACGTGAGGCATACGCCAAAAATTCCTATAAATACTGAAACCTCCGGAAAGTAACCTAGATCGGGAGTTCCGCCGCCCAAAGCCTCTGTTGCCACCAAAAACCAATCTAGACCCTGTTCTGGCACCCTGCCGGAGGGGGGATCCCTCTTCGGTGGCCATCTTCATCATCCCGGCGCTCTCCATGACGAGGAGTAGTTCAACCTCGGGGCTGAGGGTATGTACCGGTAGCTATGTGTTTGATCTCTCTCTCTCTCTCTCTCTCTCTCTCTCTCTCGTGTTCTTGAGATGGCACGATCTTGATGTATCGCGAGCTTTGCTATTATAGTTGGATCTTATGATGCTTCTCCCCCTCTACTCTCTTGTAATGGATTAAGTTTTCCCTTTCAAGTTATCTTATCGGATTGAGTCTTTAAGGATTTGAGAACAGTTGATGTATGTCTTGCATGTGCTTATCTGTGGTGACAATGGGATATCACGTGATCTACTTGATGTATGTTTTGGTGATCAACTTGCGGGTTCAGTGACCTTGGGAATATATGCATAGGGGTCGGCACACAATTTTGTCTTGACTCTCCGGTAGAAACTTTGGGGCACTCTTTGAAGTACTATGTGTTGGTTGAATAGATGAATCTAAGACTGTGTGATGCATATCGTATAATCATGCCCACGGATACTTGAGGTGACAATGGAGTATCTAGGTGACATTCGGGTTTTTGTTGATTTGTATCTTAAGGTGTTATTCTAGTACTAACTCTATGATAGATCAAACGGAAAGAATAGCTTCATGTTATTTTACTACGGACTCTTGAATAGATTGATCAGAAAGGATAACTTTGAGGTGGTTTCGTACCCTACAATAATCTCTTCGTTTGTTCTCTGCTATTAGTTACTTTGGAGTGACTCTTTGTTGCATGTTGAGGGATAGTTATATGGTCCAATTATGTTATCCTTGTTGAGAGAACTTGCACTAGTGAAAGTATGAACCCTAGGCCTTGTTTCCTATCATTGCAACACCGTTTATGCTCACGTTTACCACTTTCTACCTTGCTGTTTTTATATTTTCGGTTTACAAAAACCTATACCTACCATCCATGTTGCACTTGTATCACCAGCCCTTCGCCGAACTAGTGCACCTATACAATTTACCATTGTAATGGGTGTGTTGGGGACACAAGAGACTCTTTGTTATTTGGTTGCAGGGTTGTTTGAGAGAGATCATCTTCATCCTATGCCTCCCACGGATTGATAAACCTTAGGTAATCCACTTGAGGGAAATTTGCTACTGTCCTACAAACCTCTGCACTTGGAGGCCCAACAACATGTACAAGAAGAAGGTTGAGTAGTAGACATCAGCTCCCAGCCCATCAATGCCATAGGAATGGGCGCTGGCGCAGTCGGGGCGACGGGAGCCGGAACAGGAGCGGGGACAAGCGCAGCGTCTTCCCGCAAGGCCAGTTCAAGCTCGTCCCAAAGCACCTTATGTTCTTGAGACTCCGGCTTGGTGTGTTCCTCGGGAAACTTGAAGACTGAGGGCAGACCATCGTGATGCGGCATGGTGTACGTTTAGGTCAGGCTGGTTGGAGGTAGACTACAGGAGAATCGTGGAGGAAGAGAGAAGATTGTAGCGATACCGGGTAGTGCGGGGTTGATTTTAAACTGCGGCACCGACGACATTAAAAGTGGGAGCAGTTGGGACGAAGGTGGGCGGCGGAGCCTGGTCAAAGGGCTCGCCTCCCGGTGAGCCTGCACAACGCTCTGCTCGCACATCTCCCTATCAGCCGGCACAGCGGTCTACTCGCACACCTCCCGTCGACTCACACGCTTGCTCGGACGGCACCTGCGGATGAGAAGCGGGACTCATGGCGGCACGTAAACGCCCACGGTTTCAATAGTGAAAGTGTTCGCCTTAACGTGATATGTCTTTGTTCCAAAATACCTTGGCTCTTCATTTGTGCAACTTGTCATAAGCAGCTTGTCTCAAATTGAAGAAAAAAAATTACGAAGTAATATTTGTGCCATATCATGTGACCATGCTCAGTTTCAAGAATTTATGGTCACTTTTGGACTTTCTGAAATTTAAGATCCGGGATTCGAAATAATATCATAACCTGCATCATGCAATAAATTTTAAAGCCATACATCTGTCCTGCTGTATTTCTTAAGAAAGGATTTGGTCAAATATTTTTCTTAGTTATACTTCAGACAAGTTATATATGCAGAGCAAAAGGATAATCCCTACGTACCTGTGCATTGCCTGATATATTAACTCAAGTACTAGGCACGAACAAACGGGCCCAATTCTGTGCTCATCCTGGTGTAGTAGTAGTAGCACTAGGCAATGCAGTTGACAGGTGACCTTGGCGAGCGGCGACGGAGGGAATTGAACCGTGCTCGTCACGGTAGGTAATATTGTCTAGTTACTAAAGCATCCCTCTATTGTTCATCGGTAGTCATTATGGACCGGGGACATGAGGGGAATTTCCTAGGGCCGGAATTCTGGCCGCCAGATATTTCGACTTGAAACACGGAGGCTCGACTGGTTGGGGTTGCCTAATGTGCGTACCACGCACGCCACCAGAAGGACACGAGCCTGGTTTTTTTTAGGATCAACACGAGCCAAGGTATGGCTGGTACGCCATTGGGTCCTAACATTCTATAATACGAGAGGAACCTTTTAAATTGCCGAATGAATCTATGTGTATTACAATGCCCGTATTTTCCTTGCAAATAGTAATCTCAACGTGGTAATTGATTTATGACGGGTTGTTGAATTAGAGTGAGTTTGTGATATAGTGATCTCAACGTGGATTTCACATTTCATGGTATCCCTGGTAAGTTTTTCAATGCAAATTCAAATTTAACAGATGAACAATATGGATGTGAGAAAACTTTGTATGTATCAAGCATATGACCACACACACACACACATAGACACCCACACAGGAACACAACAACAATCCAATAAGTATAGTGCATCTATTTTTCCAAACCATGCATGTATGACACGAATTCAAAAATACTCCTTCTGTTCCTAAATATTAGTCTTTTAGAGATTTCAAAAAGCGACTACATACGGACCAAAATGAGTGAATCTACACTCTAAAATATGTCTATATACATCCGTATGTGCCAGTCCACTTGAAATCTCTAAAAAGACTAATATTTAGGAACGAAAGGAGTAAAATGTAAGATATGCATGGTCCGCAATTCAATATTAAAAACGAACATGAAACTGAAACATGAATATTAAGTCTAGTACTATAGTACAAGCAAATGTTGTGATTAATTAGGCGGAGCTATGATTGTTGGGGGTCACCCCCTCGACCTTAGATAAAATTGTGAAGCTTTGTTTAGGGTTGTTTAGATTATATTTGTCCCCACCCTCCCAACCACCGATTGGTTGTGCACCCCCCACCCCTCCTCCCTGGGAGAATATCATGTGCCCCCATACCTTAGATATGCCAATACGAGTTACTTGGAGCTTGTAGATCTGAGATATAGCAGCTCACATGATGTCTTAATATTTTTACACGAAACCTTGATGAGTTTGAGAATTGCACACAATTTGTACAAAAACTACTCAGATGCCCTTGGATCCCATATCCAACAACCTCGAAGCTCGTATCACCGTAGCATCTAAGATGAAGGAGGACATTATATTCTCCTGTATGTAAGAATATCATGTGCTACCACACCTTAGATGCTTCGGTGATACAAGCGATTCGGAGCCGTTGGATTTGTGAGCCAACACCTCCTCGGTGGTTCGAATGGTTTTTTTGCAGAAAAGCCCCCAAAGAGTTCGTCCACTGCTTACAAGCACAAAGACTGCTCAGATGCCATTGGATCTCAAATCAAACGACCTCGAAGCTCGTATCACCGTAGCATCCAAGTTGCGAGAGCACCTTATGTTTTCTCCCATGGGAGAATATGAGGTGCTCCTGCACCGTAAATTCTATGGCGATACGAGTTCACGAAGATCTAACGGCCCACAGTAGGAGGTTTGAATGTTTTTGCAATATATGGCAGAGAGAGTTTGGGAATTGCGCAGAAAGTACAAGTAATATGCATGTGCCATCTAATCACTGATCATACGACCTGGATGCTCATATCACCATAGCGGGTAATTAAGCTACGAGGAGCACCTAATATGAGCAACGGGCATCCGTTGGATCCAAGATGCAGCGGCACACACGAGGCCTGAATGTTTTATTTGCAAAAAAACCTATGGAGAGTTTGGAAATTGTGCATAATTACAAAGACTACTCCCAAGCCATTGGATCTCACTTCTAACGGTGTAAAAACTCGTATCACCATAGCATCTAAGCTGCGGGGTAGATGTGATATTCTATGCCGCTGTCATTTTTGTTCGTAAACTTGCAAAATACGTGTAACTTGTGTCGTTACTTGTCTAAGCGCGCAAAGTGTTTGTTCAAAAAAACCATCCTACATTGAAATATCGGAACAACACATGGGGGTCCCACTTGTCATTAATCAAATTTGGACCTAAAACTAACAAATATGAAAGACGAGATTCAAATTGGCAACCTGGACTACAAAGCGTAAGTCAATAGCCTGAAACAACAACGGTTGTTGGCTTTGTCCCATAACTTGATTTTATACAGTATTACGTTGAGTAGAGTAGAGGGAGTGCCTCGTCAACACGTGCATGACCGTTGACTCACTTACTGGTGGGTCCCGGGTCTGCGATCTGTCTCTTCTCTCCATCATCCAACCTTTGCTAGGGCACACACGAAGATCGGCGCTAGCTTGCCGTGGTGTTATGACAACTAAAAAATACATGGAAAATAGAAGAATTGCCTAGAACAAGAGACGTTGTGGCTGGTCGAGACGGAGCTAACCACACCTATCCTCCGTGCCATGTTAGCATGATGAAGCAGTGTAGATAGTGGGGTGTTTTCGACTGACCGGCTGGGTCCCGAGGTCGAACCATAGGTATCACGTCTGATATAGTAATTTTTTACACGCACATTTTTCCTCCGTGCCGAGGCATGGCACACCCTACCGCACGGTTTTGGGGTCCTCCCGGGTGGTGCACGCATATATTCTTCCTGACGTGGGACGCCCTACCACGCGTTTTCGCCGAAGCAAGTAAATGAGTCGTCAAATCACGAAAGACCACTTTTCCCGCTGAGTACATCAGTGAAGCATGGTGGCTAGCTAGTTGGGCTAGTTCGATCGATTAGCTAGGCCGCCGCCACATTTGTTTTTTCACTCCTTTTTTTATCTATTTGCCAGCAGGTAAATTTAAATATCCACCCCGGTGTTGCTCTGGTGTTTGAGTGCGGCATGATTTTTAATTTTTTGATTGACGGGAGCAGGCGCGGCAGGATTTTTAATTTTTTTATTGACGGGAGCAGGCGCGGTAGCAATTAGTCATGATGACTCCGCTTGTAAAACCCACTGCTCCCTGATGTGAGAAGTCGTCGACTGGTGTTTTATCATGGTGAAAACCAAAAGATTCCCCGCTCCTCGGCTGGCTCCCTCCGCCTTCCCGTAGATTTCATTGCCTTTCAGCCGTTTCGCTCCCTACATCACCAACGTCGTGCGCCTCGAGAAGCAGAGGAACTTCGGTGGTGTTTAGGCGCCCTCTGCATGGGCATGTCCATGTCTCGGCGCAACATGACCATTAGATCAAACTCAGACGGTGCAGATCAGTCACTGTAGCACAAAGCGTGTGGGTGTGTTTGGTTGCATTCTCATCTCAATATACTCCTCTGTCTAGGTGTGTAAGTCACCTTACGAAAACCAAATAATCCCAAAACACTTATGCACGGTACATTAACTCCCTCCCCGTTTCTTGTTTTGTGACACATCAACCAATAAGAGACATGGGCCGTGCATGCTTTCAATGACTTGAGACTAATAAACATGACATGCAGTGGTTAGTTCATTGCATGCAATGCTATTAATTAGCAAAAAGACATTAAGTTTTCTCGTTTTCCTCTCCGCTTGGTCGCAGTGCACAACGTAAGATGACTTAAACACCAAGACGGAGGGAGTAGTTGTTTCCTCTTCGTGTGTTTGTGTTAACCTACTAGTGTGGACTCATTCACCCTTCATGCACTCTGCCAAACACCCAAAAGTGGGTCGAGAAGGGAACTTTTTCTCCCATCCCGTGCACCCTTCATACACCCTGCCTAACACTATTCATGCTTCATATGGTTCATGCTTCGTGGAGTACTGTAGCACCGTACTCTCTGTGCGCTGTAGACCTAGTTCTGTTAACATTGATCTCATCAATCATTCTCGACCGAACAGTCGAGAAAGCGGTACTATGTTACTACATTACTGTTCATATAGTTGACATGCGCACAACATCATTTGTTGTTGTCATATCTTACTACACTAGCAACAAGATTATGTAGTACTGACGTATGAACCATTGCATATGCCTAGTAGTAGGAGCACTGTGTATGTTCAAGTGGCTGCCGTGTTTCACACTCCTCCGTCGTAAGAGTGGAAACGCTTGCTGTAATCATTTTTTTCTTCAGAAAAACAGTGCACACGCTCTACTGTGCGGATCGTCTTCCAGCCATGCACTAAATTACTCACTTTCGCCGACGTGTGGGACAGCCAGCATCGGGGTCCACCAGCCATGCACTAAATTACTCCGTAGTAGAGTGACGGTAGACTACACCGATCGAAGCGCCGCAGTAATGCCCAATGAGGCGTCAATTCAAAAACCCCCTCCTTTCCAGCAGTAAGTTGGACGGACGAATCAACCATAATTTCACTCTTCTCTCTCAGCTTCCTCTCTACCCAACTCGCTTCTCCCTCATCTTGTTCCTCATTTCTTCAAGAAAACCCCGACCTGCTTCTTCCATTGTTCTTCTCTCCCAAAGAAGGAAAGGTGAGCGCATCAATGGTGTTGATTCTGGCCAAGGCCCGGTCTTGCAACCCCGAGACTGGTCCTATAACTCCCTCTCTTTTCTTCTTTTGGGTTTGAGATTATGGTTTCTTTTCTTTTATTTCTATTTGACATTATCTTTATGGACACTGGAGCACCGGCCGAAGTGATGTCTATGGATCTGGCCAAAACCGTCGAGGCTCATGGTACGAAGAAGTGCAAGCACCCCGCCGAGACTACCGCAGACAAGCTCAAAGCCATCACTCTGTCCAAGCCCCCCTCTCCGGGATCCCTCATTAAGCAAGTCTAGGTAATATCTCTTCTTGACGATCTTTTTCTCGATCTTGATCGTGTTTTTTCATCTAACACGCAATACTTGTCACATCCCCAGTTCTGGTCTGCTCTGGTCCAGTTAGTCTTGTGTTGCATCATGTTTAAATTTCTCTTAAACTGAAATGGGGATGACTAAACCCTAGCACCAGATGAAACCAACTAGGTTCAAAATTCAAATCTTTTTCAATGAACCCAAAATGCTCTTTGGAAAAGTTCATCATTTTTGGATTGATTAAAAACCTCTGCCAAAAATGTTGCACATATTTCTAGGACCATTCTGGATTTTTGAATTAAATCATATCTTATTTGCATTTGGGCATTTAAATTTTATATATTATTTTAAATGCTCAAATAATCCCAAACTGAAATGTTCCATGTTGGTTATATGCTAAACAGTGGGCATGAGCAGTTTGGTGAATTTTGAAAATGCCTAAGCATTTTTAGAAAAGCCCCAAAGTTACAAAAGAAATAGATAATAGAAAACAGATGGAATTAAAAGAGAGAGAGAGAGACTTACCTGGGCTAACTAACCTGTGCAGCCCAGCACTGTTGGCCCAGCCACTTCTGGGGGCCCAGCCCAGCACCGCCTCCTTCAACCTCGTGCCAGAAGGCACGAGGGCGTGTGGCCGGCGCGCGCGCGCGGCCGTGCCTCCACGCAGCTGCCTGCCTGGCCTTCCCTCGCCAGCGCGACGCCGCCAAGGACACGCCGCAAGCGCCTGGAACCTCCCCCTGACCTCTCACTCGCCCCTTCCTCCCTCCCTCGTCTCTCCAGGGCCATGGCCGACGCGCCCGTGGGCGCACCGACGGCCGTAGCCGCAGCCACCGCCTCCCCCTCGTCCCCTCGACGTGTCCACGAGCTCTGCCATGGACCCGAGAGTCTACACGCCCACGCACGCAAGCTCGGGAGCCTCCTAGCATCTTCCCCGACCTCGTCTTCAAGCCTCGGCCGACGAGATCCCCTCCGCCGCCCTGCTCTGCTCCGAGCCTCCCCCGAGCCCACGTCGTCGCCTCTGCACTCACCGTGAGCCCCCGAGCAGTTTCCCCTTCTTCCCCGACCTCCCCGCGCTCTCTAGCTACGGCCCCACCTCCGGCCGGAGCTGTGGTCCGCCGGCCATGTCGCCGCCGTAGTCACAGTTGCTGCCGCACGCGTCCAAGCACACCGGCGTGCTCAGCATTCCTCCAGGAGCCCGTAGCCACTTCTTTTCTTCCTCCCGAGCCCCCTAGCGCTGCGCCCGCGCAAGCCCGAGCGCTGCCGCCGATGGACCTCGTCGCCGACCACCTTCCGGCCACCCCAGCCCCCTTCCGATGGCACAGATGGATGCAGGCGAGTCCCAGCTCCACGTAGATGCCCTCCGCCGGCCATTTGGTCGCCGGAGGAGGATTTCCGACGCCCTCCGCCGCGTCCAGCCTCGCCGGCGGCTGAACGCCGGCGGGATGACCGTTTTGACCGGCGAGGTTGACCTCCCCCGAGTCGCTGACAAGTGGGCCCTGGGCCCTGTTAATTTAAATTAAGTTTTGTTAAGCTTAATTAACCCTACTGACACTGACATGTGGGCCCTCGCGCCTAATTAGGTTAGTCTAATTTTTCCTGTTTAGCTTAGTACTAATTCGGTGGACCCCACATGGCAGTTTGACTTTGGTCAAGTCAACACTGACTGGTCCCACCTGTCATGCACACAAACTAGCCCTTAGACACTGACCAGTGGGCCCCACTGGTCAGGTTTGACTGGACCAGCCCCTGTTGACTTGCTGATGTCAGCATGACCTAGTGCTGACGCAGTAACTATTTTCTGGGATTTTAATAAATCAGAAATGATTTATTTATTTCAGAAAATAACCAAAACTTCTAAAAATCATAGAAAATAATCTATAACTCAGATAAAAATAATTTATATATGAAAATTGATCAGAAAAATTCAAGGAATCTGTTTATGGCATTTTCATGCATGTTTGAACAAGTTAAACCTGTTGATCAGGTCAAATCAATTAAATGGCATTTAAATAATCACATATGAAGTTTGAATTTGAACCTTTGGTTCAAACCAGCTTCATTTAATTGTGTTGCTAGTTGCATTAGCTCAATCAACAGCATATTGCCATGTCATGATCATGCATCATATTGTTGCATTGCATTGATTGTGTTCTTCCTCTGTTTGTCGGTTTGTTCCCTCTCAGTAGACGACGTTCCGACGATGAGTTCGATGACACCGATGAAGACCCAATGTTATCTTCAGAAGTGCCAGGCAAGCAAAACCCCATTGAGCATTCCGATACAATCCCACTCTCTCGCTCTTGCTCTCTTTTACTGCATTAGGACAACAACGCTTCAACTGTTACTTGCTGCGGTAGTTGAACCCCTTTCCACTGCATGACCCGTCATTGCCACAGTAAATAGTTGAAACCCACTAGTATGAGTAGGAGTTGTTTGAGCCATGTTGTGCCTACTCATTGATGCTTTTTGGTTATGCCTGCTATTGCTTAGAGTTGTGTCAGGTCTGATTCATCGGGGATGAATTGGAATGTGATGAACATGTCCTACTGTGTGTGAGCTAAGTGTGTGAACACGATTTGGTAAAGGTAGCGATGAGAGGCCATGTAGGAGTACATGGTGGGTTGTCTCATTGCAGCCGTCCTTAGGAACTGAGTTCTGTGTTGGTTGATCCATGACCAGTTACTACCATGCATTGGGCCCGAAACCAATGGACCCTCTCGACTTATTAATCAACATGATCTCTGTCCAGGAGTTGCAACTAGTTTCTGGTGTTTGTAGTTTACTGGAGGTCGTGCGCAGCGCTGACCCTCGGGGTGGGCTGTGACACGGCAGGTACGTGGCACGGTGTACCGATTGCCCGTTTGGTGATGCGGGAACCCTGTACACATCGTTTGGGGCCGTGAGCGACACCCCGGCCGGATCTCCCCACGGATGGAACCCAAATAGGCGATAAACCTGGACGAGAGACTTGTGTGGTTAGTCAGGTCGTGGCCGACACCCTCGCTGGGCCTCCGCTTCAAGGTTGTCGAGTACATGTCGTGTAAGCGGCGGTAAGTGGTGAGAGCGTGTGTGAAGAAGTACACCCCTGCAGGGTTAAATATAATCTATTCGAATAGCCGTGTCCGCGGAAATGGACTTCTGGGTTACCCATTACAGTTCATAGACAAGTGAAAGTGGATACTCTAAAACACGCAAGATAAGCGTGAGTGCTATGGATGGCCTTCTCGTAGGGAGATGGGAGCGGATCCATAGTGGTGTATTGATTGGTGAATATGTGGACTCGTGTGCGCCACCTCAAAAAAAGGTTACTTGCAGTCGTAGTTCAGAATAGCCATCGAGTCAAAGCTGGCTTGCTGCAGTCAAACTCCACCGCCCTTTGTTGATACCGATGCATATGTAGCTAGTTCTGATGTAAGTCTTGCTGAGTACCTTTGTACTCACGTTTGCTTAATTTATGTTTTGCAGAGAGACCTCAGTCTCGCTAGTGGTTCCGCGTGGACTTCGACGTTTAGCTTGTTACCTCAGCTACGATCTTGTACCCTTGGGAGGGTCTTGTAGATAGTCAGACTTCTTAGTCTTTTTCATTTGTAGATGTCTGTACTCAGACATGTAATGCTTCCGTTGCCTGTATGCTCTGAATGTTGGGTCATGTGACCTCTGTTTGTAATAAATGCTATGATGGCTCTTCTGGGCCTTATCTATATAAGTTGTTGAGTTATGTTGTGATGCCATGTTGTACATCACATACTTGCATGTTATGCGTACGTGTAATGTGTATTGCTATGTGTGGGATCCGACACCTAGTTGTTTACCTTTGGTAGCCTATCTTACAGGGAAATGTCTCCTAGTGCTTCCACTGAGCCTTGGTAGCTTGCTACTGCTCCGGAACACTTAGGCTGGCCGGCATGTGTCCTTCTTCGTTCCTGTGTCTGTCCCTTAGGGGAAATGTCACGCGTTGTTCCTTTAAGTCCTTGTAGCTTGCTACGACTTGGGTTCATACGTTGATGACCGACACGTTCATTGCTGGGTCATGTATGCCTGTCTCTGTAATTTAGTGCCACTTTTGGTTTATAACTGGTCATGTCGGCCCGGGTTCTCTGTCATATGGATGCTAGCGACACCATCATATACGTGTGCCAAAATGCGCAAACGGTCCCGGGCCAGGTAAGGTGGCACCCGTGGAATACCGTGCGTGAGGCCGCAAAGTGATATGGTGTGTTACAGGCTAGACCTGTGTGACTTAGGATCGGGGTCCTGACAATACTAGTACTAGTAGTACAACTTTCTGGGTGATCTTGCATGTGATTTTTGTGTGCCAAATGACGGTTCTAAATTCCTCTTTTGACCAAAACATGCGAGAGGTTGACACTGATTTCTTATATATTACTTTCAACTAACTTTATGAACATAAATGCTACCTTTGAACAGGCTATATTTGCCTGAGTAACTTGTTTTATGGATATTGCAAGTAATCCCTCTGCTCTCATGCCTTTGAAGACATGTTCTAGTGTCTTTGTTCGCTCATTTCTGCGTGTATATGTAGTCATATATGGAGTATAATATCAAAAATCGTCTTATATTTCTGAATGGAGGTAGTAATAAAATATGGTTTATGTTATAATTAGAACCAGGTCCGCGGTGGAGATGAAGTTCTCAAAGTCATGTCGTGTGAACTGGAAGACCTGAGGATGAGTTCTACTGCTAAACTATCCAGCTGCTGTGTCCTTGTCGCCATGTGTCCTGAACTAGTGTTTTCCTGTAGCATTGTTGTCAGGCGTGTTCTCGAGGCTGTACTCAACCACAACAATTTATTGGTTGTGCCTTCGATTACGAAGGGTGTGGTTCTTGTAAAGCTTCCCAACAAATCTGATGCGGCATGTCTTCATGATCATGTTTATGAGTGGAAAGACCACTCTATTAGGTTCTCCAAGGTTGCCGAGATGGTGATGATGCATGTAGACATCTCTCACGAAGTCCATGGCCTAGTCAGTTATGCGGGGTTCATCCCGTAGGTCGATGGCAAGAAATAGTCTGCAGAGTTTAATTAGTGCAACTTTGCTTGTCTGTAGTAAGTACTATTGTTCAGTACTAGATTTGTGTTTGTGAACCCTGTATTTTTTATTAGTACTGCCGCATTTGGTGTGTGGTCAGTCCTGAGAATAGTCTATGTTAATGTATGTCCACTCAATTCAGTCTGTATATTTTGAAGTATCCAGATGATCTTTTTTGTGAGGACGGTTTAACAATTATGGTTACGCTCCAATATCTGTATGCATTGCAAGGTTTATCGCACCCACCAGGATTTCCAGTCCCATGGATGTTCGGTCCATATGATTTGTCACGACCTTTGGACTGTCCTACTTGTGTGAGTAGGCGGGGCCCCTGCATGCAACCCATAATTGGACGATCAATCTTCTGTTTAGTACTTCAACATAGTGATTTCCTGGTAAGGATTCACTCGTGTCACATCAAGTAAATCTTATTGATTTACTATCTAAATCTTATTGATTTAATGCCATGTTTTCTTTCTTTTCCTGCAATTTTACGATGCAGGTTTTGCCATGTGACATTCATCACAGAATAAACCGTTTGGTTTGCTCTATGATGGCTATTTTTGCAGGTTTCCCTTCTTATGTCGTGTCGGTAACGAAGGCACTATCCATCACTTATATTACTAGAAAAAAATTGGATCAGTCTATTGTCTGAGTACAAGCCGAATCCCTATGATGAACTGCAGTTTGGTTTAACAAAAACGCCACAATTAGTCCTTCTCGCATTTAAAAGAAATGAAGAAAAAAACTGGACCATGGTCACAAAGCCTAGTCAAGTTAGAAAGCTGATCATAGCAGACCAAACACGATCGCTGCTGTCTCGCACATCGGTACCACCTTCATCAATGGATCGAGCAACAGTAGTTGCTCTAGCACTGACAGCGGCAACAGCTCAGTCTGATCCAGCTGAGGATTGGGCACCGACCACGTCAGCGGATCAAACTGATCTACCGAACGATCGGGCATCGACACCGGCACCTGCTCTGACACCGGCACCAGCTCTACAAGGAGCACCATCTCCGGCAGCAGCAGCGGCTTCGACACCTGCACCAACACTTGCAATTGCATCTACTCCGTCCCATGCAGCGGCAATCGAACAAGCAGTTGCACCGGCAACAGACTGGGCTGCAGTTCTCACTTCATATACCAAAGTCCTTACAAAAACCGACATGTCCACCTTCTTGGTAAGCATTAGCCGCCCAAGTGTTTCATTCTTTTTTCTTTCCATGTTGTTTCGCATGATTCACTGTGTTGATCTAACTGTTTGGGTATGTCTTCTTGTTTGCAAACAGAGTATTCCTAGAGCAACGAGGGAGTCGTTCAACAATCCGGGCGACAGCGACCAAGTTTCTCTTACCATGCGCAGCCTTGGTGCGAATGAACCTGCTCAATATACCGTAACTACAAAGTATGGTCGCATGATGATTGATGCTAAAGGATGGTCAAGGTTCAAATCTAAATCATATCTTGCGGTAGGGGATGATATCAAAATCGAACTTTCTCGGCAAGGAGAGCTGGTCCAAATCAACTTTGAAATTCTTCAATAGCAGCACGCAACTGCCGAACTAGTCTATCCTACGAGATATTTTGATGTAATAATGTGGCATGGTGAAACAAGTGTCCTGTGTGTACAAGTAATACGATAGTATTATTTATCACATGGTATATCATTGATAGAATTGCAACTCTCATTGCTGGTTAGGAACTGTCGTTCAATTTCATTCCAATAGCTGTCGTGCTTTATTCAATTTTGTGTATTCGCCTTGCGATAGCATCTAAAACCAGCGCCGTACCGATCGCTTTCAATATGAAAAGCGCCGAGGTAGAACACATGGGCCCCCAAACATGCAGGGTGGGCCTGCGGCCCAAAGTCCAGAACAGTGAGCCTATCTGAGTATTATATTCTCAGCTGAACACCCATAATGCCCGTGCATTGCACGTAACATCAAGATGCATTTGTATGAGTATCTTATCTTGTGAGAGAAAAGGATGAACGAGGGAAGGCCTTATTTGCAAATGTGGAGAGGTGTGTGGGTACCTTTTTGCAAAATTGGCATAGTTTCCTTCCTATCCGTCTGATATAAGTTTGTATGTATAAAGTTGTGATATAAATGATTTGTATATTTCTTTACAGAGGGAGTATCTATCTGTCAAGAATATATTTTTGTGTAACTAGTTACTCCTATCTTTCTACTTCCTTTCACTGATATGTGGGGCATCCGGCAATAGGGTCCATGTGCCATATGCACAAATTAGAGTGCACAACTGCACGGTAGACACACCCCGGTCGTAGCACCGCAGCAATGCCCAATGAGCCGTCAAATCACAAACCCCCCCTTTCCAGCTTTAGCAGTAAGCTGGACGGACGAAGCGGCAATATTTCACTGGGCATGCATCCCCTTCTCCCTCATCTGCTTGTTCAGAGAAAAACCCCTCTCGGCGATTGCATAGGGTTTTCTCATGGAGAACCAGGTACGAATTCTTCATCCATCCCCAATAAATCCAAGTCCCTTGGTCGCGGGTAATCCTAGGATGGAAGCCGCCGCCGTTATTGCATTTTTCTTCCTACTGAATCTGGTGTGTTTCATTTGCAGTGCCCAAAGTGCGAGGACCCTACAGGTTTCTGCGCCCTCAGCGAGACACCACACTTGTTCCTTCTCAACCTAACACATGATTTTAAAACACGCACAGTATATTCCTAGAATCCTCTTTTCTATCTGGGAGGGTGTGGTTTTTTTGAACATGTTGTCGACTAATTTGGAAATTTGGATTGCTATATTTGGACAAAAGGTACTACCAGTACGATGGTCAACACTGACGTCAAGGAGGAAGTTATTTCTAGATTTGGATAGGGAATACATTGTGTTCTCATATTATTTTTCCTGGAGTGAATTATTTGCTCTGCCAGAACACATGTACTCAAGATGCTCGGCCTTGCCATAACTGAATACATGAGTTAAATGGTCGTAGTGAAGACAAACCATGGATATAAGTTCCGAGTTCGGTTCATGAACCAAGAAGATCGCTGCTTTTTTTATGGCCGAACTTGGATAAACTTTCTCAAGTGTTACAGACTGAAAGTTGGTGCACGAATGTTGATGGAAATAGCGGAACCTGGTCTCATCTTCACTGCGATCTTCCACCCCGACGTCGTTCCAATTGTTCATCCATGTTAGTTTTGTATCTGGTTCTTTCTTGTTACCTCGATTACTTCTTAATCCACCTATTCTGTCTAACTAATCACAATTTAACTTTATAAGTAGCAACGAATCTCTCACGAAGATGCTACTTCTAACTAATAGTTTCTTATAATTTGTGGCACGTGTAGGTTTTTTCAGAGTTAAGCAGGCTACTCATTTGTTATTCTGTAACAACTCGGCTGTTACTGATGGCATTGAAGTTGACTGGGATGACATCCAAAAATTCCTACACTTTATTTATTTTCTTGAGGTCCTTGTGGGGCGTTTCAATGGTGGAAGGCCACGTGGGATATGTGTGCCACTGCTGCACTCGTTGAACAGGTCCAACTGTGTCGAGAAACTTATGGTACGAGCTGTTTTCTGTTATATATGTTGTTCATAAACTATTGCTTATACACAGTTTTACATCTGTGATCTTCTTGAAACAGAAACTGCCCAGTTCTATTGTTCCTATATAGATGCCTGACCATGGTCGGGTCAGACTTGCGCTTGGTCACAACATGATGTTTATGTCGACCTACTCCATTCCCCTTGGAGGTGAAAATATACTTATTCATGGGTGGTCTCAAATAATGAAGGCCCGTCCATCTTGGAGAATAGGACAGAAGATTATGTTCCTGCTTTTCCATGGCTCTAAAGCGAATATCCTGTTTATTGACCACATTGCGAGATGAAGCCGCTTTCAGAAGGTTGTTGATGCGTGGGGTGGCACCTAGGCCTTGTCCTGGGGCTTGGCGGCCTCACCCTTGGTTAAATGTAGGCAAAGTAGCACTGTTCAAGGCGTGCTTTGTATGGTTGAACCAGTATAAGTACTTATACTGCTTTCAGCTATGGTTGTTAAGTGCCCCTGCTGGTTTCAGTTAAGGTTGTTAAGTACTCCTGCTGCTTTTATAGTCTATCATGTATCTTCAGTCCTGTCTTCCTCCAGCCGCCAAAACCAAACGAGCGCCGGCGGGGCCGCCTGCTTCTGCGTCCCACGGCTGGCTGCGCCTCAGCACACGCATCACCGCCCCATCATCTCCTAAATCGTTAACGCCGATGTCCAAGGCCCCGCCATCGTCCTCCGCGCGCTTTGGTGCGCTCGCCATGGCGCCGCCCTCTCGCGTTGTCAACATGGTCAACAAACAACAGGAATCGGCAGAAGTACGTGGAGAGGATGACAGTACGGGCCCACCATGTTAGTGTATGAAAAAAATAAAATGCTTCCTAATAGTGTTTTCCTGACATCTGGGACCCAGGACATTGTGAGCGTATATAGTCAATATACAAGAGAACAGCACAAGATCGGCTGACACCTAGGACGTAGCTGCTCGAGTAGTATTTTTTTTGTTATTGTTGAGACGGAGTAGGGTTTGAACTGGGTTGTGGCCCGTCTAGCCCAGGCTTATATTTTATGTTCACCATGTGACCAACCCAGCTATTTTTTCGTTGTGAAAATGAGCTCAGTTTATTTTTTCTCAAGAATACCCAATCCAGGCCTATTTATTTTTCTACGCCCTGATGGGCTGCAACTCTTTCAAGATGCCTGCAAATCTTGAAAGTAATATGAAATTGGTTGTAAATATAAAAACAGATGACAGATTGGCAATTACTTTATAGTTTCTGAATTTTTTTCACATTTTCATATTCCTATTTCACTGGGCATTAACCTAATTTAAATATATCTTCAAAGTACTTTAAATCTGGCTCGACATTTCGATATTAAAAATAGTTTCGAACCCACAGAAATATGTGAAATTGGCCCCGGCCAACCAAAAAAACGGACTACAATAAATTGCATAAGAAGTCGCAATGAGCTATATATAAATTATTAAAAAAAGAGGGAATGGTCTAACTTATGGGCCTATTAAGTTGACGCGTATGCAAGATTTTTTTAGCTATTATATACGTCAACAAACGATTCTAGCAGACGTAACCGTTGGATGTCAATCCAACGGCCGTCGTGTTTCGTCAGTCTCTGATCTTCTTGCTCCAGCCGCCAAATCCAGCGCCAGCGGGACCGCCTGCTCCCGCCTCCCGTGCAGGCCTCACCGCCGCTACTACTCCCACCGCTGGCCAGGGCATCCCTCTACTGACCCACACCGCCTGCTATTCTACGGCGACGGCAGCCTCACACCGCAGTCGAACCAGTGAACCCTCGTAATCCTCTCCACGTGGGCATCCACTGCCGCGTCTTCCCCGGCTCCGCGTCGTTCCCTTCTTAGGCCTCGTCGTCGTCCACCGCCCTGGTGCTCTCGGCGCGGTTTGGTCAACGTGGTCAAGGAACAACTTCCATCGGAAGAGTACTGTCGTGGAGAGGCTGACAGCTGGGTCCACGGCAGCCACAAGGAAGTGCCTCCTTATTACGCGGAAAATAATTATTCCTCCACCTCACATCAGGGACCCACCGGACGGGCCACCGTATTTGGTGAAAAAAAATGTTTCCCCCCTGACTGCTGGGACCCACTGGACGGGCCACCGTATTTCGCGAAAAAACGTTCCCCCCGCTGTCAGCTTGGACCCACTGGAAGTGCCTCCTTATTATGCACAAAAAAAATACTCCCACTGCTAGCTGGGACCCAATATAGTGGGAAGCTGACTTGTGGTCCTACTAAGTTGACGGGGACGGAGGGCTTTGTCAACTTAGTCAATATGCACGATTCTAGCTCCGTTGACCATACGATGTCCATCCAACGGCCATAGTGCTTCCTCAACCTCTGGTCTTCTTGCTCCAGCCACTCAAACCAGCGCCGGTCGTGCCTCGTGCTCCTGCCTCCCGTGGCCGGCTGCGATGCCGCGGACGCCTCACCGCCCCCTACTACTCCCACCGCTGGCCAGGCCATCCCTCTGCTCACCCACACCCCCTGTTTTTCTGTGGCGATGGCAACCTCACACCGCAGCGAACCAGTGAACCCTCATACTCCTCTACGCGTGGGCATCCACTACCGCATCTTCCCTGGCTCCGCGTTGTCCCCTTCCTAGGCCTCGTCATCGTCCACCGCCCTGGTGCTCTCGGCGCGGTGTGGTCAACGTGGTCAAGGAACAGCTTCCATCGAACATGGACTATGTGTGGAGAGGCTGATAGTTGGGTCCACGGCCGCAACAAGGAAGTGCCTCCTTATTACGGGCAAAAGAATTATTCCTCCACCTGACAGCGGGGACCCACCGGACGGGCCACCGTATTTTGTGAAAAAAACGTTTCCCCCCTGACTGCTGGGACCCACCAGACAGGTCACCGTATTTCGTGAAAAAAGCGTTCCCCCCGCTGTCAGCTCGGACCCACCGGAAGTGCCTCCTTATTATGCACAAAAAAATGAATACTCCCCCTGCTAGTTGGGACCCAGCTTGGTGGGTGGCTGACATGTGGGCCTACTAGGTTGACGGGGACGGAGTGCTTTGTCAACTTAGTGAATATGAACGATTCTAGCTCCAGTGACCGTACGATGTCCATCCAACAGCCGTAGTGCTTGTTCAACCTCTGGTCTTCTTGCTCCAGCCGCCCAAAGCAGCGCCGGTTGTGCCGCATTCTCCTGCCTCCCGTGGCCGGCTGTGCTGCTGATGTCTACACACGCTTCTATTCTTGTAGACTATGTTGGGCCTCCAAGCGCAGAGGTTTGTAGGACAGCGGCAATTTCCCTCAAGTGGATGACCTAAGGTTTATCGAACTCAGGGAAGTAGAAGTTGAAGATGGTCTCTCTCAAGCAACCCTGCAACTAAGATACAATAAGTCTCTTGTGTCCCCAACACACCTAATACAACTAGGAGTTGTATAGGTGCACTAGTTCGGCGAAGAGATGGTAAATATGGATGATAGGAGTGGCAAAGCAAAGTAATATAAATCTAGAATAAAAAGTGCAGCAAGCAAACAAGTGGTAAACGTGAGCACAAATGGTATTGCAATGGTGGAAACAAGGCCTAGGCTTCATACTTTCACTAGTGGCAACTCCCAACAACATTAACATAGTCTAACCACATGATATTTCCCATAAAACATGCAATGGAGACGCACTCGGAGGTCATTCCTTTGTGGTCAAGAGAGGACGAGAATTATGTAGGGCTACAAAAGCACACCTCTAAGTTCGTAGTTCTCAATCTATGGATTTCCCAATGTCACCGCAACCATCCAAAGAGAGTACCACAATCACCACAACATATCTCAAGGATAGTCAAAGACAAGCACCAAGAGACTCTCAATCTTCAATCAACACACAAAAGAGGAAATCACTCATGAAAATATTCTTCTAATCCATGTCCAACAGACCGCTGTCACCTTGGTCTCGGGGATTATACTAGATAAAGACAAGTGAGTACATCAATTCAATACATAGAGGAAGGGGAAATATCATGGGATCACCCTAGATTAACATAGCCTATGATCACAACGAAGATCGCATCATGGGAGAGAGAATTGACCACATAGCTACTGGTAGAAACCTCAGCCCCGAGGAAGACTACTCACACATGGCCATGGTGAGCAAGAGATTGATGGTGGTGTTGATGGAGAAGTGTAGCCCGGAGAGGAGGAGGCGGCCGGCGGCAGCCGTGGCGGCGGCGGCCCTAGGGGGCAGCGGCTCCTTGGCCCCCCTTCTTCCTTGTGGATGGTGCTGCAATGGTGCTGGTCCTCCCCTCCAAGACGGCGGCCTGGGAGGAGGAAAATTCGTGGCCCTTGGTGACCTAGGTTTCCTCTCTTTATATAGACTCTCGGATTCCCGTCATCAGATTTTGGGCTTCAGTCAAACGGGCTTTTCTCGGCCGTCCGGACTCCGATTTGGACAAATTTTATGTCCAGAAGCATCCTCTCGAAATTCCCCACAACTTTCTAAACTAGGCTTTTTCCGTTTGACGTCGTCTTCGGGCCGGAACATGACCATCTTCTAAAAACGTTCTCAGACAGATTTCAGGAAAGTCAGAGTCCTACTCCAATACGACTCATTTTGCGTTTTTGTCAATTTCCATGTAATTCCTACACAATAAAGTGTAAAACAAGAACATTGTGCACTTTTGCAACCATTAGTAGGTTAGTCCAATAAATGCCTAAAAAGATAGAAAACTTTGATATAAACATGAGACAATGATGTAAAACAAGCATGTCACAAGCAAAAATTATGGATACGTTTGGGACGTATCAACATCCTCAAGCTTAATTCCTACTCGTCCTCGAGTAGGTAGAATGATAACATAGATAATTTTGGAGGTGACATGCTACTAACACAATCTTGATCAAGTAATATAGTAAAGCACATGAACTGAACTAAAGTGAACCAAAACAATTGTCTATAGTTGAAAGCAAGTAAACAATGAATAACCAAGTGATCATCTAAGTAAATTCTTTTCATGAATAGTACAATTGAAGACATGAAACTATAAAGTTAAGCACAACTGTTAGCCCCAAAGGAGTTCTCTCATCAAAAGCATTCTAGTTAATACAAAAGGAAGATAAAGTTTCAGCAATGCTTTTCACTTTTCAAAATTTTATCTCATGGATAAGTTCAATGCACAAGGATTATATACAACTAAGCAGAAATTTTGAACATAATCAACTTGAACCCAGGGTTAACACTAGATGCTTGCTCATGGTGGAGGAAGAAGATTAGAACATAGGAAAACTGACTCAACATTTAAAAGTAAAAGATAGGCCCTTCGCAGAGGGAAGCAGGGATTACTCATGTGCTAGAGCTTTTTATTTTTGAAAACATAGAGATATAAAAGCAATTTTGAGAGATGTATGCTTATGTCAACGAATGGTAATAAGCAACGCACTACTACTCATGCCAAACAGAACTTAAGAGCGGCTCCCATAGAGGAATGATAACACTCCCCTTTCTCCTTTGTTTATCACTAGCCAAAGTTTGTCTGATTTCTCAGGTACGATGTGTGAAGGAGGTTTTTGATATTGATATTGATGACATGTAAAGTGGGCTGGGCATACCCTTTTGCCAGCTCTTTTTGCAAAATTAAGGACATGCACGTCAGGGGTCGTTCTGTCCAACACAAGTAATAATGAACTATCTACCACTTCCTCATGAGCTAAAACAGAGACACAAATAAGGATAAATTTTGAAGGTTTTAAAGGTAGCACATGAGCAATTTACTTGGAATGGCTATTAAATACCATGCATAGGTAGGTATGGTGGACACATATGGTAGAATTTTGGCTATGGAATTTGGATGCACGAGCAGCATTCCCGCTCAGTACAGAGTTTTTGGTTTAGCAAGATTTTAGGAAGCACATGTTAACCGGTACAATAGAATTATAACATCCTTTCAACATAATTATAAGACTTCTACACTGTCTTCCTTGTCAACCATCCTACTTCTAAAAAGGGAACAAGAACTTTAAAACTACCAATGGTGAAAAACTACACAATTGCAAACTTCAAAGGTATTTCTTCACTAATAAGACTTTATTAAATGATCTACATGTTTAGGCATCACTACTTAATTTCTCAAAACAATTGATAGGGGTCAAGTTACTCAATGATCTTCAAAACTATGCAAGCTTTTTATTCTTTGCACCACGGCCACACTTGGCATTTTTCAGATCCAACCTATTATTTAGCAATTCAAACCAATCAACTCTCCAAATAGATATAAGTGAAGCAAGAGAGTACTTTCTATAAAAGAACTAATAGCTCTGAACATGATATGAAAGAAAAACAAGAGCTAGAAGCATATAACAAGGTAGCTAAAACACTCAAAAAGATATAAGTGAAGAACATGAGTGTTTCATGAAAAAGCGGAGCGTGTCTCTCTCCCACACAAAGAAAGCTGGGTTCTAACTTGTTATGAACAGCAAGCAAAGCTAAAGGAAACTAAAAAGGAAACTAAGAGCAAGACGCTCCAAGCATAGCACATAACACATGAAGTGATAATTATAGTGGAACGAAAGACGCACTGATAATTGTTGATGGAGAAGGGGATGCATGGGGGCATCCCCAAGCTTAGACGCTTGAGTCATCTTGAATATTTCTTGGGGGTGCATGGGGGAATCCCCAAGCTTGAGCGTTTGACACCCCTGAATCTTCTTTTATCATCTTCCCTCGCACACTTGAAAACTCCCTTCATACATAACTCATCATAATCTGATTAGAGAGGTTAGTACCCACAATAAAATAATTTTTCTCTACTGGAAACAAAGATATTCTTGAAGGTCTACTGTTTCTCAAGAATGCCAAAAGGTTTTTGCAAAGAAAAAGCAAGCTCAAGGTCTGCAAAACGAAGAAAAGGCAAAACAGGACAGAATCTGTGAAAAACAATCCAGCAGGTAGTAAATAATTTTTTTCGGGGCACTTCTGCAACTCAAATCAAAAAACTCAGAACAGACGCCCGAAAGCCAATTGTATAGAGCACGCTGTCAAAAAAATTCAGATCAAAAAAATGATCTGGTGATTTTATTCGAATTTTTCTGTTCAAGGAGAGAATCTGTTTTCTGGACAGCACGTCACAACTTTTGAACTTTCTTGCAATCGGAGGCTAAACTTGGCACAAAGCTGAAAAGAAAAGATACAATGATGATGCTACTGTAGTAACAAACATCAAGACCACTAAAAACTGAAAGAACAAACTGAAAGCAAAGATAACAAGGGTTGTCTCCCTAGAGCTCTTTCTTTATAGCCATAAAGATAGGCTAAAGACTTTAATGATGCTCTCGTAGGAATAAGAGTTGAAGAACAAAGGAGAGCATCAAGAAGCAAATACCAAACACATTTAAGGCTAACATGCTTCTTATGCATAGGAATATTGCAATAGAATAATTCATTGAAGCACAAACCAATAAGCATAGGAAGACAAAACAAGTGCAGCTTCAAAACCTTCAACATAAAGAGAGGGAACATGATATTATTGAAATATCTATAAGCATATGTTCCCTTCTCATAATAATTTTCAGTGGGATCACGAATAAACTCAACAATATAAGCGTCACATAAAGCATTGTTACCATGATCCACATGCAAAAAGGTACTCTTACTCTCCACATAAGCATAATCTTTCTCATTGGTAATAGTGGGAGTAGGACTATCATAAACAACTTGAACACTATAGATTAATTGTGTATTAGGAAGATGGTGTTCAACAAGGGAGTAATTCCCTCCTTGATTATGACAAGTTTCATAAGGATAATTTCTCCTTATGTCATAGGTACCTTTATAATCACTATAGATTGGAGTTATAACATCATCATAGTAGAGAAGAGCATTATCATTGCTAGCAACTATATTTGTAAACATGTTGTCTTTATTCTTACTAGAAAAAGAATTATCAATTATCACATCACTAGTGGGTAAAGGATTTGCAATCCTATCATCCCCAAGCTTAGAGCTTTCCATATCATCACTTTCAGAGTTGGTACCAAAAAGATTTTCAAGATCATAAGTAGCATTATCATCATTTTTCCAATCACAATAAGTAACATGCATATCGTAATCAAAATCATCTTCAATAGTACCTACGGACGTATCATCAAGATGATAATTAAGGAAATAAACTTCACCTTCTTCTTTAAACTTACAACCGTTAGGATAAAAGTTGATGGGAGGAATATGCTCAGGCCAGGTTGATACCCATTCTTCTTCCTTCTTGCTCCTCTTCCTCCTCCTCTTATTTTTCTTCTTCTTCACCTTAGGAGGGAGTGGTTGGAGATGAAGCTTCTCCACATATCCTGGTTTATCATTAGAAACATTAGGGGAAACTTGGGAGAAACTCTCCTTTTTATTAGCAGAAATATAAGATACATTTTTATACTTTGGTAAAGTTCCCTCCTTTCTAATCTTACTTATGTAATCATTTTTATGGCAATTAACAACACAATAGAGATGGCAATTTTGCAAAGTGTTTTTTATTCCTATGGCATTAACATCTAGCCAAGAAGTTTTTTCTGATAACTCTTCACACATCAAAAATAACATAAGCTCATCATAAAGATCAGGGGTGATCATGTTATCACACAACTGGTTAACAGTTATGTTTTGAAAGTGCATGCATTGAAAATTAAAGTGACCCTCTATACAACAAAGTTCACAAGTAAAAGGATAAAGGTCACACAATTCTCTAGCAATTTCATTTAAATCTTTGACCCAAGTGATTGTTCTTTCATGCTTATGTTGCTTACAATACTTCTCTTCTTCAATCATATGCCTTTCACAAGGTCTATCCACTCCACAAAAATTAACATGCTTATATAAAACTTCATTTTTAGGAATTGGATCATGCATGTTGCAATCATCATGAACAATTTCATTTTCTTTGCAAATCTCTTTAAAAGGTTCATGATGCTTGATCCAATCCTCCTTAGGCATATTAAGATGTGAAGCAAAAGATTTGAGGAAATCAACAAGGAGTTGAGAATCAAGCCCAAACTTAGCACTAAACTTATTAAAACTTGTAGTTTCAACAAAGGACTTAATGCAATCATACTCATAAATTATACCTGACTCTTTACCTTTGTCGATCTCCCAATCTTCAGTGTTGCGTTGAATTCTTTCAAGGAGTTCCCATTTAGCATCAATCTTTTCGTTTGTGAAAGAACCCATAGAGGAAGCATCGAGCAAATCTTTATCCTGTCGAGAGAGCCTTGCATAGAAATTAGTAATAATCATATCTTTGGGGAGCCCATGGTTAGGACATTTTAGCATTAATGTTTTCAGTCTCCCCCAAGCTTGAGCTATGCTCTCTCCGTCATGAGGATAGAAATTATAAACATAATTCCTATTCTCATGGACTTCATGAAGATGATAAAACTTGGAGTAAAAGAGAGACTGGATCTCTTCCCAATCCAGCAGGTGAGAGTCATCTAGTAGCCTATACCATTCCAATGCTTTTCCTTTCAGTGACAAGGCAAATAATTTCCTCATGACTCCATCTCTTGTCAAACCTGAAATCTTAAACAACTCACAAAGTTCTGTAAGTTTCAACAAATGAATACTAGGATTGACTGTCTCATCATAACAATCATTCCTAATTATTTCAATTATCCCAAGTGGTATTTGGAACGGGATACATTCAGTAGGTGGAGGAGACTTCTCTACCACGGGTATGGTAAAGCGGCCTTCCCCAAGCAGTGAACTAAGAGTGCGGTTTTCCATAAACATAACTAGTGAAACTAAAAACAAGAAACGAAAAGATTTAATTGCAAGACCTAAAGATATACCTTCAAACACATACTTCCCCGGCAACGGCGCCAGAAATAGCTTGATGTCTACACACGCTTCTATTCTTGTAGACTATGTTGGGCCTCCAAGCGCAGAGGTTTGTAGGACAGCAGCAATTTCCCTCAAGTGGATGACCTAAGGTTTATCGAACTCAGGGAAGTAGAGGTTGAAGATGGTCTCTCTCAAGCAACCCTGCAACTAAGATACAAGAAGTCTCTTGTGTCCCCAACACACCTAATACAACTAGGAGTTGTATAGGTGCACTAGTTCGGCGAAGAGATGGTAAAATATGGATGAAAGGAGTGGCAAAGCAAAGTAATATAAATCTGTAATAAAAAGTGCAGCAAGAAAACAAGTGGTAAACGTGAGCACAAATGGTATTGCAATGGTGGAAACAAGGCCTAGGCTTCATACTTTCACTAGTGGCAACTCCCAACAACATTAACATAGTGTAATCACATGATATTTCCCATAAAACATGCAATGGAGACGCACTCGGAGGTCATTCCTTTGTGGTCAAGAGAGGACGAGAATTATGTAGGGCTACAAAAGCACACCTCTAAGTTCGTAGTTCTCAATCTATGGATTTCCCAATGTCACCGCAGCCATCCAAAGAGAGTACCACAATCACCACAACATATCTCAAGGATAGTCAAAGACAAGCACCAAGAGACTCTCAATCTTCAATCAACACACAAAAGAGGAAATCACTCATGAAAATATTCTTCTAATCCATGTCCAATAGACCGCTGTCACCTTGGTCTCGGGGATTATACTAGATAAAGACAAGTGAGTACATCAATTCAATACATAAAGGAAGGGGAAATATCATGGGATCACCCTAGATTAACATAGCCTATGATCACAACGAAGATCGCATCATGGGAGAGAGAATTGACCACATAGCTACTGGTAGAAACCTCAGCCCCGAGGAAGACTACTCACACATGGCCATGGTGAGCAAGAGATTGATGGTGGTGTTGATGGAGAGGTGCAGATTTCAGGAAAGTCCGAGTCCTACTCCAATACGACTCCTTTTGCGTTTTTGTCAATTTCCAAGTAATTCCTACACAATAAAGTGTAAAACAAGAACATTGTGCACTTTTGCAACCATTAGTAGGTTAGTCCAATAAATGCCTAAAAAGATAGAAAACTTTGATATAAACATGAGACAATGATGCAAAACAAGCATGTCACAAGCAAAAATTATGGATACGTTTGGGACGTATCAGCTGCCACGGAGGCCTCACCGCCCCCTACTATTCCCACCGCTGGCCAGGCCCTGCAGCGACGGCAGCCTCACACCGTAACCGAACCAGTGAACCCTCGTACTCCTCTCCGCGCAGGCTTCAACTGCCGCGTCTTCCCCGGCTCCGCGTCGTCCCCTTCCTAGGCCTTGCCGTCGTCCACCGCCCTGGTGCTCTCGGCGCGGTGTGGTCAACGTGGTCAAGGAATGACTTCCATCGGAAGAGTACTATACATGGAGAGGCTGACAGCTGGGTCCACGGCCGCAGCAAGGAAGTGCCTCCTTATTACGCGCAAAATAATTATTCCTCCACCTGACATCGGGGACCCACCGGACGGGCCACCATATTTCGCGAGAAAAACATTTCCGTGTGACTTTTGCGACCCACCAGCTACATCTTCGCACGCAAGGAAGTGCGTCCGGGCAAAAAAACTGATTCACCCCTTGACTGCTGGGACCCACCAGCTACATCTTTGCATGCAAGGAAGTGCCTAACAGTCGGGACCCACCTTGTCGAAGCATACATAACGTTGTAATTCTAGTTGCGAACGTGTACGTACATACTGATCGATGTAGAGGCGCGCACGTGTCGTAGCAGAGGCGCGCACGTAGCATGTACACGTACGTATAGCGGCCATGGTGCAAGAAAGTAAATACGGCCACGTACGTACATACGGGCGGGGTCTCGAACGCCTACTCGCGCGTACGTACGGCTAGGGCTCGTGTACATGGTTGTGTCGGAACGGAGAAACAACGTCGTCGTCGTGTTCATGGGGAGCCAACCGGCTGGGTCAGAACGGAATTCGTTGTCGTGTTCATTGGGAGGGCTTGGATGAAACAGCCGATGGAAACGAGGCTTGGCGTACCGCAAAACGGAGGAAACGGCCTTGTGTTCGACTGGTCATGTTCGAAATAGGATCCTGTTCATCGGGAGGGGTCTGGCGTACCGCACAATGGAGGAAACAGACCTCCTACGGTCGAAACGGGGTTCCTGTTGATCGGGAGGGGTGTGGCATACCGCAAAACGGAGGAAACAGACTTGTGTTGGAGCGCTACGGCCGAAACGGGGGTCCTGTTGATCGGGAGGGGTGTGGCGTACCGCAAAACGGGACTCCACTGGACACTGTTCATCTCCACCGTCGACCCCCTCTAGCCTCCACGGGCTACTGTTCATCCACCGTCGACCTCCTCCAGCCTCCACCTGCGACTGTCCATCCACGGCTCCTGTTCATCCAGCCTCCACCGCGCGCTAGTCCACCGGCTACTGTTCAACCAGCCCTCTCCATGGGCTCCTGTTCAATCACCCCTCCACGGGCTACTGTTCGTCCAGCCCTCCACCGTCCACTGTTCATCCTGCCCTCCACGGGGTGGTCCTGTTCATCCAGCCCTCCAAGGGCTCCTGTTCATCCAGCCCAAACCAGCTCGATCAATCGGGGTCCTGTTCATCCAGAGGCAACACCACGGGGTCATGTTCATCCACCCCTATCGGGAACTGTTCATCCAAACCCCCCCAGCAACGCTCACTATTCATGCAGAGCCAGCATCGATCGGCTTCAGTTAGCAGCAGTAGCGAAGGAATTGCTCGATCGAGTTCAGTTAACAGCCATCGATCGATCGCTCGGTTCAGTAACGCGTAGCCTGTAGTGCAATCGCTCGGGTTCAGTTAGAGGCCAACGCCTCACTCGGGTTCAGTTAGAGCCCAACGCCTCGCACCCATGCGCGTGCGTGTACGAGAGAAATGCGCATCGCTCGGCCCCGACCACACACCGTAACCGGGAACACCCCAATATTTTCCTCGCCCTCGCTTCTACCATAGTTTTTTCCGTCATGGACGGCCCAAAGAATGTCATGCAGCTGCGTCTCCGGCCTGCCCAGGACGAAAAGCCCATTTTCTGTCAAGATTTTTTGTCATAGAAGTGGGACCCCACCACATCTATGATGATACCGTGTTTTGTCACTATTATTTTCATAGAAGTGTCATAAGTATGACAGGAAAAAAATTCGTTCGGCCCAAAATGTCATGGATGTGTCTTTTTCTTGTAGTGAGTGCACCGGTTTTGAACTCTTGAATCTCAAGGCCAAGGAGCTACAGTTGCAAGTGGAGGGTACTACTGTTCGCTAGAACCATCATTGTACTATCAATACAGGGATAGTACACATGCGTAGTGCGTACTCTCCGTGCTCTATTCAAGCGCGTAGCAGGCCTACTTAGCCGCTCCTCTCATACACACACTAGTAGCCTGTTTATCAGCGATGGTTACTGCGGGAGCGGAACATTTGAATTCTTTGATATGCGAGACTAGGATTTTTGCTTCATTTGTGGAGGTGTAATGGATCTCATCGAACTTTGTTAGTTCCATCTTTACGAATGAGATGAGCCAAAGCTTTTGCCTCCGTTTCTAAAAAAAGCATGTTAATAGGAATTTTGTTTTGTAGAGTTTAGAGCCGATAATGGAGAAAAGTCCATGCGTGCAACACCACAAGCTACAGAGTAACACTTTCGTACATAGACATATTGCACAGTTCCCAATGTTGCGCCAGGCTTTTCCGGCTCCTCGGGCTTAATTGGTAGGCGCTAGTTTAAATATGGTAGCCGATGAGGAAGCTGCAAGCGAGGTGCGACTAGGGCGAGCACGCAAGCGAGAAACTTTACATGGTGTGAAATGATATATAGGAGCGCTACTCTAGTAGGCGAGCCACGAGATGATGGGAAAGAAAACCCGTTCACATGGCAGGGCAATCTAGTGCACCCAGATTGTGGTGCGACACGTCCGTTCGACTTCAAAAAAGGTCGTCGTGCGTTCGGCCGGGATTGAACCCACACAACAAGCTATACACTCCCGCGACCACTAGTAGTACTTGTTGGAGTACAACGCAACCTAGAATTGCTTTTTGTCGCTAGTACATTTTTCCTTACAAGAAACCACTACCAAGAAACTACCACTTACCAGCCAGCCCTACCAAGAGACTAATACTCTACAAAAATTACCAAAAACATACCAATTTTTTCTTAATCCGTCGCAATAAACTACCAAGTACCGGTATAGGCACGTTTCAACCCATGTCGCCCCTTAAATCAACGCCTTCTATTTGACCGGCAAGTTACGCGTTATGACTTGTGGGACCTACATGTCAGTCTGGACAAAAATCCCCGAGTGACCTCCTACCTTCGGCCCGTCCACCTAATCATCCTCGACCATGGGATGCAGCTACCGCCGCCGACAGAAGGCGAGGTAAAAAGGGCCGGCGGCGCCGAGCCCATCTTGCGGCAGCCCGGATGACAGCTCCGTCCGGCGCTCGCGGCTGCTAGCTAGCCGAGCTAGCACACACCCTGCTGGATGCATCTATTTGCTTGTCTGCAAGGTTTGCTAGCTAGGTTGGCACGGCGGTGCGGCAGCTTGCTCGCGCGCGCCGCGCTAAGGTCAGCCATTTGGCTCGAGCGAAGTCCAGCGCGGCGGCTTGCTCGCGCATATGACATGCTCGGGCCAGCCAACCAACCCGTGCGGAGGCCAGCGCGGCGACCGGCCCGTCCGACAGAGCGGTGGCCAGCTCGCTAGTCACTGGCACAACCGACGTACACGCATAAGAACTGTTTGAAGTAATGTTCAGGAAAAAATAATGATTGGAGGAGGAAGAACATGATAGAAGGTCAGATGTGGGTCCCTCGTGTCAACGGTCAAACAAAATGTGTTGGTTTAAGCTGCCTCGACACCATGGATGTGTGGGCTAACCCTGTCATAAACGGGTTTAAACGAGCCTAATCGGCACTAAGTAGTACTTTTTTTGTGCCGATTAAGAAATTTTGGGTATGTTTTTGCTATTTTTTGTACAATAGTTTCTTCCTAGGACTGGCTGAAAGTGGTAGTTTTTGGTTAAACACTCTTCATACAATCAGTAGGAGTCAAAGATAAGATTTGGAACGAAGCTGTGTATCCGACCACCATGCCAGATTGTTCTAGAGGCTTCCTTTTTCAATTGCTCAATAATGTGGTTGTGGGAGATGAGGATGAATGAGGGAAGGCCTTGTCTACAAATGTGGAGAGACGTGCGGGTATCTTTTAGTTTAATTTCTATCCGTCAGATATAGATCGGACAGTCTATATTGCAAAATGGTAGGCATACCATCATCACCAACTCAGTTTTTTTATAAGAAGAAGATTGGATATGCAAATGTATTATCGATACTTGTCTCCATAAACTTGGATCTACATTCTATTCAACGGCTGAGTATGCATGTGGGGCCTTAGCACGATGACTACTCGACTGTGTAAAACAAAGGTTTTCCCGTCGGTGATAAGGAGGGGGTGATGGCGGTGCACTTTCGGCTTGGTCAAGTCCTAGTAGTTATACTAGGTGGTCTACAGACGTGTAGATTTATTCTTTTTCACATCTCGTGTTCATCGTACTGCCATGACTATTGATGAATAGACGGTAAGTTATTCACGAGAAAATCTTTTGGTTGAGCGTGTGTGCGAGAGAGAGAGATAGCGTGTGCGTGTGTGATATGTGTAGAGACTGGTTATTGTGTCTCTGTGTGTGGAGGATATAGAGAGACATGTGCATGGGACTTTGTGTTGTGCAACTTGGAGACACATAGACATAATCAGAGAGCGACTGTGTGAGATGCACATGCGGATATGGGAGAGATGTGTGAGTTAGAGAGATGGAGATTTTTGGTGTGAATGTGAGATAGAGAGAGAGAGGGGGATATATACATATATACCTAGAGCTGGAGATAATATGCAAGGGTGTGTGTCTACAAGAAGGATCTAGATAGATGGGTGTTTGTGCGTGTCTGTGTGTGTTTGTGCACGCGTGTCTGTGTGAGAGGGAGTGTGTGTATGTGGAGAAGAGAGACCACTAATGATGTAAACCTAGTAGGGAAGGGGGAAAGGTGTGACATGTGTGTCAAAGAGAGAGAAAGGCTTGTGTAGTAGCGGGATAGCATGGGTGCGGGCGTGGAGCAGACTATTTCAAAGAGACATCGAGTGTGTGTGGTAGAGGGGTGTGAGAGCGAGAGAGATAGAGCTAGTGAGGGAGAGAGAGAGGAAGAGAGGGGGAGAGAGAGGGCTCGTTTGTGTGTGGAATTGGCATATAGATAGGGAGACAAGGTTGATGTTGTTCAGAGTGGCCTATGTATGGATACGCAAGGGACGCGAGTCATCATATGTGTGATAGAGACTTCATGAGAGATCTAGAATAGATGGTGTAGAGAACAACGTGCAAGATTGAGAACGATGATACGTTAGGGAGCTATGGAAAGAGTCACGACATATATGTATATTTGAAAGGAGCTGGGTCGGGCGGCATGTGGGAGACATAGAAAGAGGATAGTGGTGCACAAGGAGACAAAGGGTGCTTGTTTGCAGTGGGCGGTGGTGAGTGAGGTGAGTGTGTGAGAACCACATAATTAGGTTGAAAGACATTTTGTGTGTATGAGAAAGATACACTCTATATAGTGTGTGTGCTTGGGAAAGAGAGATGCCGGGAGACCTAAAGATTAGGGGAAGAGATGTGTGCATGCCCAAGAGACAAAGTGATAGAGACCTATATTGGGGTCCGGGCTTAGAAGAGATAGGGGGATTGATGTGCTCCTGTGTTCGTGTCCGGGGGAGAGAACGGATTGTGTGTGTGTGG
>LR738714.1:153470231-153524217 GCA_902687465.1 Secale cereale | reverse complement strand
AGATAAAGAGTGAGGTGTCTATATTTGAGAGACTTTAGCGTAATTGAGATATATACAAGGTAAATAGTGTGTGCACTTATGGTTGATCAATTTGTTTCACAGTTTGGACTATGAGATAACGATACTGTTGAACACGCGTGATATACTTTGAAGTACAAGAATTACAAACCGAAGATTGGAATTTTGCAATTCGACTCCATCATTAGCTTTTGTAATTTATTTAAACGAAGGTACATTTTTTAAGCCAGGATTTCGTGATTTCAAATTCATATATCGAACCTAGAGATATACACACATATGACCCTATTCAAACCTTATAATCATACACATACACATTTTTGTTTTTGTCATCATATTTATGATAAACACATTTGGAAATTCATTTGAATACCATATGATGGTATTTGCTTCTGCTAGCTCAATGTCCATATTTGAATTGAATGGACAATCTAAGTTTCCAGTTAGAGACATTGATTTTCAAAACTTGCACTTTTTTGCGTGCAAAACAAATAAATTCTCGGCCATGATATCATAGTCGGTTGTACAAGAGCAGAACACTTAATTTCAGCCGCCAAAAGTTTTCAAACTTCCTGCACACATCGAAATATCTCGCGCCCAAAAGTTTAGCCCTGCGATATTCCTATTTTACCATGCCACATGGACGGAAAAGGGCTGCTTTGGTAACTCCATTGTTTTCCCCTCTTTGCCTCGAACATTCTTCCCCAGAGCCCCTCCCAAGATTATAAGAAGAATCACCCCAATCATGATCATTGCAACAAGTAGTCTAGGGTTTTGCATATCATTAACACGATTGACATTAATATAATTTATAATAGTATCATTGCAATCATATTTTTCATTAAAAGAGCTATCGTGAATCACTTCATAATTTTCTTCTTTCAACACTTCATCACAATTTTCGGACTCACGAATTTCAAGCAAAACCTCATAAAGATAATCTAGTGCACGCAGCTCACTAGCAATTGGTTCATCATAATTGGATCTCTTAAAAAGATTAGCAAGTGGATGAGGATCCATAATTTAGCAAGCGAAGATGCAAGATGATAGAGGGCACATAACAGCACAAGCAAACAAAAAGGCGAACGGAAAAAGGGCGAATAAAACGGCAAGGGTGAAGTGGGGGAGAGGAAAACTAGAGGCAAATAATGTAATGCGAAGGATAAGGGTTTGTGATAGATACTTGGTATATGACTTTTGCGTAATCCTCCCTCGCAATGGCGCCAGAAATTCTTCTTGCTACTTCTCGAGGTTGCGTTGTATTCCCTCGAAGAGGAAAGGGTGATGCAGCATAGTAGCGTAAGTATATCCCTCAGTTTTTGAGAACCAAGGTATCAATCCAGTAGGAGACCACGCGCGAGTCCCTCGCACCTTCACAAACAAATAAGAACTTCACAGCCAACGCGATAAGGGGTTGTCAATCCCTTTACGGCCACTTACGAAAGTGAGATCTGATAGATAGGATAGTGTAATATTTTTGGTATTTTTTGTATAAGAACAGAAAGTAAATAAAGCAAAGTAAAGTAGATGGAAGATTAATATGTTGAGAATAGACCTGGGGGCCATAGGTTTCACTAGTGGCTTCTCAAATGATAGCAGAATTCTACGGCGGGTGAAGAAATAATTGTCGAGCAATTGATAGAAAAGCGCATAGTTATGAGAAAATCTAGGCATGATCATTATATATAGGCATCACGTCTGTGACAAGTAGACCGAACCGATTCTGCATCTACTACTATTACTCCACACATCGACCGCTATCCAGCATGCATCTAGAGTATTAAGTTCATAAGAACAAAGTAATGCTTTAAGAAAGATGACATGATGTAGAGGAATAAACTCAAGCAATATGATATAAACCCCATCTTTTTATCCTCGATGGCAGCAATACAATACGTGCCTTCCTGCCCCTGCTGTCACTGGGAAAGGACACCGCAAGATTGAACCCAAAGCCAAGCACTTCTCTCATTGCAAGAACTATAGATCTAGTAGGCCAAACCAAACCAATAATTCAAATAGACTTGCAAGGATATTATAATCATACATAAAAGATTTCATAAAAGAATAAAATATTGTTCATAGATAATCTTAATCATAAACCCACAATTCATCGGATCTTGACAAACACACCGCAAAAATATTACATCGAATAGATCTCCTCGAAGATCGAGGAGAACTTTGTATTGTGATCCAAAAAGAGAGAAGATGCCATTTAGATAATACCTATGGACCCGAAGGTTTGTGGTAAACTACTCACAACTCATTGGTGAGGCTATGGTGTTGATGTAGAAGCACTCCATGGTAGATCCCCCCTCCGACGGAGCTCCGGAACAGGCCCCAAGATGGGATCTCATGGGAACAGAAGGTTGCGGCGGTGGAATTAGGGTTTTCTCTGTTGCCTCGATGTTTTTGGGGTACATGGATATATATAGGAGGAAGGAGGGCATCGGGGGAGCCAGAGGAGGCCCACAAGGGCGGGGGCGCACCCAGGGGGAGGGGGCGCGCCCTGGACCCTCCTCTCTTGTTCCCTCACATGTACTCCAAGTCTTTTGGGTAGATACAGTTCCAAAAATAACTCTCCCGAAGGTTTCATTCCGTTTGGACTACGTTTGATATCCCTTTTCTGTGAAACACTGAAATAGGCAAAAAAAACAGCAATTTGAACTGGGCCTTGGATTAGTAGGTTTGTCCCAAAAATAATATAAAAGTGTAAAATAAAGCCCATTAAACATCCAAAACAGAATATATAATAGCATGGAACAATCAAAAATTATAGATACGTTGGATACGTATCAAGCATCCCCAAGCTTAACTCCTGCTCGTCCTCGAGTAGGGAAATGATAAAAACAGAATTTTTGATGTGGAATGCTAACTAAAATAATTTTCAATGTAATTCTCTTTGTTGTGGCATGAATGTTCAGATCCGAAATATTCAAGATAAAAGTTCATATTGACATAAGAATAATAATACTTCAAGCATACTAACAAAGCAATTATGTCTTCTCAAAATAACATGGCTCAAGAAAGTTCATCCCTACAAATTCATATAGTTAGGTTATGCTCCATCTTCGTCACACAAAATATTCCAATCATGTACAACCCCGGTTTCAGCCAAGCACTTGTTTCATACTTATTTTTTTTCAAACTCTTTTAACTTTCATGCAATATATGAGCGTGAGCCATGGACATAGCACTATGTGGAATAGAGTGGTGGTTGTGGAGAATACAAAAAGAGGAAGATGGTCTCACATCAACTAGGCGTATCAATGGGCTATGGAGATGCCCATCAATAGATATCAATGTGAGTGAGTAGGGATTGCCATACGACGGATGCACTAGAGCTAAAAAATGTATGAAAGCTGAACAAAAGAAACTAAGTGGGTGTGCATCCAACTTGCTTGCTCACGAAGACCTAAGGCATTTGAGGAAGCCCATCGTTGGAATATACAAGACATGTTCTATAATGAAAATTCCCACTAGTATATGAAAGTGACTAAACAAGAGACTCTCTATCATGAAGATCATGGTGCTACTTTGAAGCACAAGTGTGGAAAAAGATAGTAGCATTGTTCCTTTTTTTTCTTTTCTTTTTTTTTTCTTTTTTTTCTTTTTTTGGGCCTTTCTATTTTTTATTTGGCCTTTCCTTCTTTTTTTCTTTTTTTTTCTTTGGGACAATGCTCTAATAATGATGATCATCACACTTATATTGATTTACAACTCGACATTACTACTCGATACTAGAACAAAGTATGACTCTATATGAATGCCTCTGGCGGTGTACCGGGATGTGCAATGAATCAAGAGTGACATGTATGAAAAATTATGCAGGGTGGCCTAGCCACGAATACGATGTCAAATACATGATCATGTATGGCAATATGACAATGATGAAGTGTGTCATAGCAAATGGAACGGTGGAAAGTTGCATGGCAATATATCTCGGAATGGCTATGGAAAAGCCATGATAGGTAGGTATGGTGGCTGTTTTGAGGAAGGTATATGGTGGGCGTATGGTACCGACAAAAGTTGCGTGGTACAAGAGAGGCTAGCAATGGTGGAAGGGTGAGAGTGCGTATAATCCATGGACTCAATATTAGTCATAAAGAACTCACATAATTATTGCAAAAATCTACAAGTCATCAAAACAAAGTACTACACGCATGCTCCTAGGTGAAGGGTTGGTAGGAATTAACCATCGCGTGATCCCGACCTCCACGCAAAGGATGACACTCACTGAAATACCTCATGTTTCAAATTTGTCACACAATGGTTACCATATGTGCATGCTACGGGACTTGCTAACCTTAACACAAGTATTTCTCAAATTCACAACTACTCTACTAGCATGACTCTAATATCACCATCCTCATATCTCAAAACAATCATCAAGTATCAAACTTCTCTTAGTATTCAATGCATTTTATATGAAAGTTTTTACTATACTTATCTTGGATGCCTATCATATTAGGACTAGTTTCATAACCAAAGCACATTACCATGTTGTTCTAAAAGACTCTCAAATAGATATAAGTGAAGCACTAGAGCAAAACTATCTAGCTCAAAAGATATAAGTGAAGCACGAAGAGTATTCTAATAAATTCTAATTCATATTTATCTCTCTTAAAAGGTGTGTCCAGAAAGGATGATTGTGGGAAACTAAAAATCAAAGACTCAAATCATACATGATGCTCCAAGCAAAACACATATCATGTGGTGAATAAAAATATAGTCCCGAGTATAGTTACCGATAGATGAAGACAAAAGAGGGGATGCCTTCCCGAGGCATCTCCAAGCTTAGGATTTTGGTTGTCCTTGAATTTTACCTTGGGGTTCCTTGGGGATCCCCAAGCTTAGGCTCTTGCCACTCTTTGTTCCATAGTCCATCAAAGCCATACTCAAAACTTGAAAACTTCACAACACAAAATTAGCCAAAAATCTCGTGAGCTCCGTTAGTATAAGAAAACAAACCACCACTTAAAGGTACTGTAATGAACTCATTATTTGTTTATATTGGTGTTAAACCTACTGTATTCCAACTTCTCCATGATTCATACCCCCCGATACTCATAGATTCATTAAAATAAGCAAACAACACACGAAAAATAGAATCTGTCAAAAACAGAACATTCTATAGTAATCTGTAACTTTCGAATACATCTGTAACTCCAAAAAAAATTGAAATAAATTGGTAAACGTGAGGAATTTGTCTATTAATCTTCTTCAAAAAGAATCAACTAAATAACACTTTCGAGTAAAAAATTACAGCCAATCTCGTGAGCGCTAAAGTTTCTATTTTTTACAGCAATATCACATAAACTTCACACAAGTCTTCCCATAGGTCCTACGTGGGACAAACACTAATTAAAACATAAAACCACATCTAAATTGAAGCTAGATGCAATATTTATTCCTAAACAGAAGCAAAAACAAAGAAAATAAAATTGGGTTGCCTCCCAACAAGCGCTATCGTTTAACGCCCCTAGCTAGGTACGATACAAGAATAGATCTAGGTATTGCCATCTTTGGTAGGCTTGAGAATTCAATGATGCTCACATGAAAGACAAGACTTGAAGCACAAGAAGGAGCATCATATAGCATGTGAAAATCACATCTAAGTCTAACATACTTCCTGTTCATAGGCATCTTATAAGCAAACAAATTAGCAAGGCAAGCAAAAACTAGCGTATGCAAGGAAGCAGAAAGGAACGATAGCAATCTCAACATAATGAGAGGTAATTTCGTAACATGAAAATTTCTTCCACCATATTTCCCCCTCTCATAATAATTGCATGTAGGATCATAAGCAAATTCAACAGTATAGCTATCACATAACATATTCTCAACACGATCCACATGCATACGAAGTTGACATTCTTCCAAAATAGTGGGATTAAAATTAACTAAATTCATGACCTCTCCAAGCCCACTTTTATCAAAAATTTCATCAGATTGAACATTATCCAAATATGTGGGATCTAAAGTTGACACTCTTCCAAACCCACTTTCAATATTATTGCAAACACTATCAATCTTACATTCATCATGGGGATTTAATATTTTTTCAAGATCATAAGAAGAATCACCCCAATCATGATCATTGCAACAAGTAGTGGACATAACAAAACTAGCATCCCCAAGCTTAGGGTTTTGCATATCATTAACACAATTGACATTAATAGAATTTATAATAGTATCACTGCAATCATATTTTTCATTAGAAGAGCTACCGTGAATCACTTCATAATTTTCTTCTTTCAACACTTCATCACAATTTTCGAACTCACGAATTTCAAGCAAAACCTCATAAAGATAATCTAGTGCACGCAGCTCACTAGCAATTGGTTCATCATAATTGGATCTCTTAAAAATATTAGCAAGTGGATGAGGATCCATAATTTAGCAAGCGAAGATACAAGCTGATAGAGGGCACATAACAACACAAGCAAACAAAAAGGTGAACGGAAAAAGGGCGAATAAAACGGCAAGGGTGAAGTGGGGGGAGAGGAAAACGAGAGGCAAATAATGTAATGCGAAGGATAAGGGTTTGTGATAGGTACTTGGTATATGACTTTTGCGTAAGCCTCCCCAGCAATGGTGCCAGAAATTCTTCTTGCTACATCTAGAGCTTGCGTTGTATTCCCTTGAAGAGGAAAGGGTGATGCAGCATAGTAGCGTAAGTATTTCCCTCAGTTTTTGAGAACCAGGGTATCAATCCAGTAGAAGACCACACGCGAGTCCCTCACACCTGCACAAACAAATAAGAACTTCGCAGCCAACGTGATAAGGGGTTGTCAGTCCCTTTACGGTCACTTACGAAAGTGAGATCTGATAGATAGGATAGTGTAATATTTTTGGTATAAGAACAGAAAGTAAATAAAGCAAAGTAAAGTAGATGGAAGATTAATATGTTGAGAATAGACCCGGGGCCATAGGTTTCACTAGTGGCTTCTCTCATGATAGTAGAATTCTACGGCGGGTGAACAAATTACTGTCAAGCAATTGATAGAAAATCGCATAGTTATGAGAATATCTAGGCATGATCATTATATATAGGCATCATGTCCCTGACAAGTAGACCGAAACGATTCTGCATCTACTACTATTACTCCACACATCGACCTCTTATGAACTTAATACTCTAGATGCAAGATGGATAGCGGTTGATGTGTGGAGTAATAGTAGTAGATGCAGAATCGTTTTGGTCTACTTGTCACGGACGTGATGCCTATATATAATGATCATGCCTAGATATTCTCATAATTATTCGCTTTTCTATCAATTTCTCAATAGTAATTCGTTTACCCACCGTAGAATTCTGCTATCATGAGAGAAGCCACTAGTGAAACCTATGGCCCCCGGGTCTATTCTCAACATATCAATCTACAATCTACTTTACTTTACCATTTTTACTTTCTATTCTTATATCCAAAAATACCAAAAATATCAAACTATCATATCTATTAGATCTCACTTTTGTAAGTGACCGTAAAGGGATTGACAACCCCTTATCATGTTGGCTGCGAAGTTCTTATTTGTTTGTGCAGGTGCGAGGGACTCGTGTGTGGTCTCCTACTGGATTGATACCTTGGTTCTCAAAAACCAAGGGAAATACTTACGCTACTATGCTGCATCACCCTTTCCTCTTTGAGGGAATACACCGCAAGCTCGAGAAGTAGCAAGAATAATTTCTAGCGCCGTTGCCGGGGAGGCTTATGCAAAATTCATATACCAAGTACCTATCACAAACCCTTATCCTTCGCATTACATTGATTTGCCTCTCGTTTTCCTCTCCCCCACTTCACCCTTGCTATTTTATTTGCCCTTCTTTTTGTCGTGTGTTTATCATTCACTTGCTTCTTGTTTTCTTGTGTTTTGGATTGCTTTCTTGTCATCATGTCTAGCACACCTATCATTATCAATACTCCCGAGAGTGAGGTTCTTAATTTTAAACAAAGGGAGGAGGAAAACCTAAAAGATGTCTGGTATAGAATTTGCAACGCTCAAAATAGATCTACTAGGAAGCTTTCCACTTCTGTGCTTCTTCGTAATTTTTATGTTGGCATAACTCCGTGGAATAGATATATTTTAGATACCATTACCGGAGGGAATTTCTTGGGTAGCCATACTTTTGAGTCTTATAATGCTATGACCGAATTATTTGGCTCACCACCTCTTATGGTTAATGGGACTGTTATAACTCTGGAACATGTTATGCAAAGGCTAGAAATCATTGAAAACAAAGTTGCTACGGTAGAGTTGGTAGAGAATTTGGATAGAAAGATCCACAATGAAATTACCCAATATGGATCCAAGGTAAAAGTTATTCTGATTTTTTAAAGAAAAGGAACCCATAGTTAAAGAAAAATTAGATCAAGATTCTACTAGAAGCGATAAACTTGAGGATCTTATTACTAATGTATGGTGTGCTCTTTCTGCTATGAAAACTACTTCAAATCCTTCTACCACTAAATTGTATAAGTTCATGTATGTTCCTAAAAACAAGGGTGAACCATCTAGTAAAGGAATCGTGGATCTTAAATCTATAAGTGTTCATCCTAATTTTCTTACTTTTGCAAGAGAACCTTTTGAAACGAATGAATATCTTGATTTATGGCCCAAAAGTTTGATTATCAATAGGAATAAAGAAGTTCCTAAGAATCACAAGTGCTTAATTAAAGAATTGCCTTCCAAAGATGGCAATACCTAAATCTATCCTTGTATCATGCCTAGCTAGGGGCGTTAAACGATAGCGCTTGTTGGGAGGCAACCCAATTTTATATTTTTTTGTTTTTTCTTCTGTTTAGGAATAAATATTCCATCTAGCTTCTGTTTAGATGTGCTTTTTGTCGGCGTCTTGGGAACCAGGGTACCCAGACTTGCCTATCTGCCGGCTGCGACGCGCTCCTACCACGGCCTGGTACGGCCCAGTCGATCGACCAACTATTCAAGACCCTCGCGTGGGGGCTAGACCTCGCGAGGAGAACGACGCCAAGACCCCCTTTGGAGCGACCTCGGCTAGGTTGCTCCGGAGGGGCGGAGAATCCAAGGCCAAGCCTGCCTCAGGAGGAGGCAGTGATGCAAGCAGTGATGCAAGCAGTGACGCACCGCACCAGTGGGTGCCAGCGCGTGCCAGGGGCGCAGTTGCCATTTTGGTACAAAGGAGATAGCGCAGGCGTGGGTTCCCGAGGAGCGGGGGAAAGGTTTCCCCTTTGGTGCAACAAGACCAAAGACCGCAAGGACGAAAGGGAGGATATCACCACCGAGCCCACCACCGCGTCACCGCCTGATCCCTTTGCAGGAGAAGACCGCTTTTGTCAGGATAGGAACGTCCTTGTGTTCCCGCTCAAAATGGCAGTTGTGGGATCCCTTCCCGCCTAAACATTTCGGGGGAAGAGGACCCTGGCCGCCTATATAAGTAGCTAGGGTCTCCACTATGGAGGCAGGCTGATTGGATCCAGAGACTCCTTCCTCGCACAAAGGAGCAAGAACCCTAGCCTCCTGACCCTCCTGAGCTCTCCTCCTGAGCTCAGGAACCACTGTACTTATTCATACTCAAGCCCTCCCGAGGCTAATCCACCAAAGCAGGAAGTAGGGTTTTACACCGCAAGGTGGCCTAAACCTCGGTAAATTCTTGTGTGTTTTACTAGTTGTTCATTTGAATCTCTTCACCGTACGAGGGCGAGACACTAGGTAGACGTGAGTGGGAGAGATCTTCATTCACGCCCCTGTGTTCGAACTTCTTGGGTTTGCGGAGCCCGTAATCCGACATTTGTCGCGCCAGGTAGGGGGCGTGTCGAAATCCCGCCTCTCCAACGACATCGTCTCCCCTCTCCTGCTCCCCGCCGCCATGATTACCGCGGCCTGCCGCATCCGCGTGGAGGCTGGTGTTGTCCCCATCGTCCGAGCAGCATCGGTGGACCGCGCCACCCATGGGCGCTCCGCCTCCTTCCCCGACGATGTTTTCGTCGGCCGGGCCACCGGAGAGCGGCATGCTCTGCCACTTTCGCTCCCTGTGGCCTCGCCGGCGGCGGTCTTAGTGACGCAAAGGCTGCCCCGGCAACGGCCACCCACGGAGGAGCTCGACGCTCAAACGGCCCACGTCGACGAGCCGCGGGGCACTGCCGGCGGGGGGTTGCCCTGCCGCGGAGCAGCCTGCATCCTCGGAGGATCCCAAGCACCGGCGTCGGCCCGGCACGTCAAGTCACACTTTCAGTGGATCGGGGCCGCGGCCCAACCGTAGGGGGCCTCGCGGGGATAGGGCGCGCAGGGGCACGTCGTCTTCGGCCCTGGCGACCGCGCCACAGTTGCAGCTGGCACGAACTTCCTCCCCACGGTATGCACTCCCACCATCTACGGGGTGGCCGTCATGAGGACCCTCATCGACGGCGGGGCCGGGATCAACATCCTCTCCCCCGAGGCCTTTGGTCATCTTCCCTGTCCTACAGGCAGCTCCTCCCCACAAAGCCCTTCTCAGGGGTCGCGGGCTCGGTCGTCCCGCTCGGCCCGATCCGCCTCCCGGTCACCTTCGGCACACCCGCTAACTACCGGACAGAGCTCGTCAACTTCGACGTTGCGCTCATCCACCTTCCCTACAACGCCGTCGTCGGCTTCCCAGCCTTGGCGAAATTCATGGCGGCGACTCACCCGGGCTACAACACCGTCAAGTTGCCCGGGAGCAGCGGCGTCATCACTATCAAAGGGGACCCCATGGCCGCCCTTCAGGTCCTCGGGCACGCTTACAGGGCTGCCGCCGCTGCTCATTCAGATACGAAGGGGGCTCCGGAGACACCAAAAGCCGCGCCTGCCAAGAAGAAGCAATTCTTCTCTCAGGACCCGGCCGAGACGAAGCAGGTGCCCGCTGACGAGGAGGGCTCAGGAGCCACCTTCACCATCGGCATGGGCATGGACCCTGAGCAAGAGGCAGCATTGGTTAGCTTCCTCAGGGCTAACAAGGATAAGTTCGCTCTTGGAAAGCCGCTGACTTGGTAGATGTGCCTAGGCACGTCATCGAGCATCACCTCACGATGTGCCCCAACGCGCGGCCTATCAAGCAGAAAGCACGCAGACATGCACTGGAGAAGCAGGCCTTCATCATTCAGGAGGTTCGGAAGCTAGAGGAAGCAGGCGTCGTAGGGGAGGTACGGTACCCGGAGTGGCTGGCCAACCCCGTCATAGTCCCGAAGAAAGGAGGCAAGGAGCGCATGTGCATCGACTTCACGAGCCTCAACAAATTCTGCCCTCAAGACCCGTTCCCTCTCCCGCACATTAACCAGATCATGGGTTCAACGGATGAGTGCGACCTGCTCTGCTTCCTCGACGCCTTCTTGGGCTACCACCAAATTAAGATGGTGGAGGAGGATGTGGAGAAAACGGCGTTCCTGACCCCTTGCGGGGTCTACTGCTACACCTGCATGCCTTTCGGGCTGAGAAACACGGGCGCCACCTTCCAGCGCCTAATGCACATCACTCTCGACCCTCAGCTCGGGAGGAACGCAGAGGCCTACGTCGACGACATCGTGGTCAAGACCAGAGAGGCCAGGACTCTCATCCAGGACCTAGAAGAAACGTTCGCCAACCTGTGCAAGGTGAAGGTGTGCCTCAACCTGGAGAAGTGTGTGCTTGGTGTACCCTCTGGCAAGTTGCTAGGGTTCTTGGTTTCACACCAGGGCATTGAAGCTAATCCGGAGAAGATCAAGTCCATCGAAAGAATGAAGCCGCCCACAACCCTGAAGGAGATGCAGAAGCTTGCGGGATGCGTAACGTCCCTGGGGCGCTTGATCTCTAAGCTTGGTGAATGCGCCCTACCATTCTTCAAGCTCATGAAGACGAAGGGGGCCTTTGAGTGGACTCAAGAGGCCGATGCCGCCTTCTGGGATCTCAAGGAATACCTCTCCAGCCCGCCGGTTATGGTGCCACCACGACCCCTGGAACCCATGACTCTCTATCTCGCCGCTACGCCTCACTCCGCCAGTGCAGCGTTAGTGGTGGAGCGCGAGGAGAGGCCCCGAAGAGCGAGGCCACGGGGCAATTTGGCATCGTCATGACCCCCGTAGATTCGACCACGGTTACTGGTGGCCCCACCGTCCAGCAAGAAGCACCCAAGATTCCAGAAGTGCCTGAGGATCCTGCGGCATCGACCCTCGTGGAGCAGCCAGTGTATTTCGTCAGCACCGTACTGCGCGACGCGCACTCGCGCTACCCGATGCCTTAAAAGCTGGTCCTGGCACTCCTTGTCGCCTCCAGGAGGCTACGCCATTACTTCCAGGGCCACCGTATCAAGGATGTCTCGTCATACCCTCTCGAGAAAATGCTCCGAGGCCCGAATGTCGTCGGGAGGGTCGCCGAGTGGAACATGGAGCTGCAGGCGTTCCAGTTGGAGTTCAGCACCACGCGAGTGATCAAAGGAGCAGCTCTGGTAGACTTTGTGGCTGAATGGACAAACGGGCCGGAGGAGGGGGCGGGCGAGGATCGCTCGCTGGCCCCCGGCGCTCATCCCCGGACGGATGGGTGGTATACGTCGACGGCGCCTTCTCGCGCCTTGGCGCGGGAGCTGGCGCCATGTTGGTATCTCCCACTCAGGACAAGTTGTACTACGCCGTGCAGCTTTGCTTCCAGCAAGGCGAGAAGGTCTCCAACAACATCGCAGAGTACGAGGGCCTGATTGCTGGGCTCAAGGCCGCCGCTGCACTGGGGGTCAAGCGCCTCACCATTAGAGGCGATTCGCAGCTCCTTGTCAACTTCTCCAACAAGAAATACAAGCCCAAGAACGAGCACATGGAGGCATATCTGGAGGAGGTGCGTAAGATGGAAAAGCGATTCCGAAGGCTGGAGGCGTAGCACGTGCCAAGAGGCATGAACAAGGAAGCAGATGACATCGACAAACGAGCCTCCGGGCGGGAGCCTCGGAGGCTGGGTGTCTTCGAGGAGCGGCTGCTCAAGCCGTCGGCAATGCGGCCGTTCCTGAGCTGGCGCCCCCTCAGCAGGGGCTACCTGCGGTGCCTGCAGACGGAGCCCCGCCCTGCGGTCCGGCCTACGGAGCCCGCCTGCTACTCGCCGCGGAGCCCGAGGAGGGTTGCTGGACCCAAGAGCTCAAGATGTACCTGCAACACGACACCTTGCCAGACAAGGAGGAAGACACGTAGCGCATGGTCCAATAGGCCCCGGCTTACTGCATCCAAGACGATGAAATCTATAGGAAGCGCGCCAATGACGTCTCACTAAAGTGCATCTCGAGGAAACAAGGACGCGAGCTGTTGGCTGACATCCACGGTGGGGACTATGGTCACCATTCGTCGTCCCGCACCCTCGTGGGCAAGGCCTTCCGCAATGGCTTCTACTGGCCCTTGGTGCTTAACGACGCCACGGAGCTTGTGCAGGCTTGCGAGGCGTGCCAGTTTCACGCCAAGTAGATCCACCAACCAGCACATGGCCTCCAGACGATCCTGCTCTCCTAGCCCTTCGCGGTCTAGGGATTCGACATCCTGGGTCCATTTCCCCGGGCAGCGGGGGGCTACCGCTTCCTGTATGTTGCCATCGACAAATTCACCAGGTGGGCAGAGGTGGAGCCTGTTCGCGCGATCCCAGCTGGGTCGGCCGTCAAGTTCATCTAGGGCCTCGTGAGGCGATTCGGGGTCCCTAGCTGCATCATCACAGATAACCGTTCACAGTTCACAAGCAATCTCTTCAGGTCATATTGTGCTAACCTTGGAACACAGATCTGCTATGCCTCGGTGGCTCACCCCAGGAGCAACGGTTAGGCTGAGTGCACCAATGCGGAAGTCTTGCGTGGCCTCAAGACGCGCAACTTTAAGAAGAAGCTCGAGGCTTGCGGCAGGGGCTGGATCGATGAGCTCCAGTCCTTGCTGTGGTCGATCCAAACCACCGCTACCAAACCCATGCGAGAAACTCCTTTCTTTCTCGTTTACGGGGCGGAGGCGGTCCTCCCTCACGAGGTCAAGCATCGCTCCCCAAGGGTCTTGGCTTTCAACGAGGAACGCCAGGACGCCGCCTGGCGGATGGACCTCATGCTCGGCGAGGAGGGCCACCGCCGAATTGCCCTCAGGACGGCGGGATATCAGCAGGCGCTCGGCGGTACCACTGCCGCAGCGTCCGCACAAGAACACTTGAAGTTGGTGACTTGGTCCTGAGGCGGGTCCTCTCCAGGGAGGGGTTACACAAGCTCTCGCCCATGTGGGAGGGCCCGTTCAGAATTTCCCGTGTCTCTAGGCCTGGTGCTGTGCGCCTGGAGACACAGGATGGGGTAACCATCCAGAATTCCTGGAACATTGAGCACCTCAGGAGGTTATATCCGTAATCAAGGCTCCGTGCCTGTGAAGGTCTCCGCTCGTGACACTCTCACGTAATAATGAGTTGGGGCTGTACACGCCTCGGAGTCTCCTGAGTGTTGCCTGGGGGCCACCAGACGGGGCTCCCACCCACGTCCCAGTGGCAGTCCTTAGCTTCGCCCTGGGAAGAAGATGTAGTGTAGGGGTCGGACGCGACCTTTTTCCTTTTTTGGCTTGGTGTTTGGCTGTCAGCCTTTTCTACCTCTTTCGCTATCAGCCCTTCCTCTACCCCATGTTATGAAGTTCTCGTGTTTCTTGCATTTGGCTGGAAGTTTTGCTTGGAATTTTCTCGCCGGTTTTAAGTTCAGCTTGTTAAGCAGGGGCTGCGCCGCGTGCTTTCCTTCGCGTGCCTCGCGCGTGGGGGCTGGGACACAGTCGGTCCCAGCTCTCGTCGGTCCCGGCTCTCGTCTGCCACGGTCCCGTGACCTCGCCTGGGCAAGCCTGCTCAGGCTCCGGCGTCGGACTTCTCAGTCCACGTGACCTGTTCTGCCGATCCGGCCCAGGCCTCGGTGCCTTAATCCACGCTCGGCGCTCTCAAGCGAGCCCAAGGGCGCAAGCCGTCAGCAGCTCACAGCAGCTCACTCATACTCGAGGGCTATGCAGGTCAGGACCCCCCGAATTCAGCCATCGTCATGGCCCATCAGGGGCTCATGACGCCGGTGAGTCAGGAGCACTTCGCCTCAAGATGTCGCAGCACATAAGATAAGTAATCTCACCCAGACCAAAATGTGATAGCAAGTTCTCGCTTCATACATATGTCATAGTCCATTACACACCTTCTCGAGGCAACTTAAAATTTTGACACAGGAAGGAAATGAAGAAAAAGAAGAAGCAGAGGCCGACCCACCAAGCCGCAGCTTGGGCTCAGCGCCATTGCCCCCACTCAGTCGGAGTCTCCCAGCTCCTCCCACTTCACCGAGCCACAGCGGCAGGACGACCCCCTCCCCTCGCCAAGCCGAGCTCGCTGGCGCGGTGGCTCATTGCAGCCGCCGCTACTGGAGGAGCTGCTGCTGCCACAGAAGGGGAACCCGCGGTGCCCTCCAGGGCCAAGCTCGTCTCTAGAGGAGGAGCTGCTCCTCCGGACGCCATCCCCACCATCCTCTTCGTCGTCAGCCTCAGGGTAGCACCCAAGGTGCCTCCCTTCCTCCGAGAAGACCCTGACGAACAGCGTTGAGGCACCATCATACCTGAAGTGGAATGTGCACCTCCCCTGCAGCCGGCGTGCGCGCGCAAACGACTGCCAACCGCGCTCCAGGAACACGTCACCCGAGGGAGCAACGTCGACCTCCACCCAGGACGCACCACTGCAGCAACCGTCGGTCTGCAGCTAGAGGCCGCCGGGGCCTCCCGCTGGTAGCATGTTGCCAAACGAGCGGGGGAGCCGGAGCCACAAGCCGCCAGGCTTCTCCGTCCACACCACGAAATCTGACGACACATCGAAGGAGTGGAGCTGTGGGTGCGGAGGAGACGCGACCACCAAACGCCACCTCGCTCCTCCTCCCCCACTACGGCCACGACCACCTTCGCCGAGAGAAGAGGCACCGTGCCTCTCACCGGTGACTGCGTCGGGACCCGGAAGGCCACGCCCGCCCCCTCAAGGAGCCACCGCGGGCGCAGCGGCATACTTGCGGGGGCGGCCGCGGCCCCTCTTCAACGGCGGCGAAGCCAAATCCTTCGGGGCCTTCCCCTTCTCCGTGGCAGACGACTTCCTTGGTGGCGCCATGAAGACCTCGCGGCAAGAAGAAGAGCGGGGAGCGAACAAGGAGGCAGACGGCGCTGGCTTGAAGATGGCTTGGGGGCTCCCTCCTAGTCCCATTTATAGGACGGAGGAGCCCAACCGCCAGTCACTGGTGTCACAGCCATAACGACCCCGTCATCCGCGCCGAGGAGTTGCCAAGTCGCATAGTTGCCAAGACTGCGTGGTGAGCGGAGTCGCCATGTCCCATCCAATTGGCACGCGCCAGCCTGGCCCGCAGCCTTCTGGGGCCTGCGCCGCTTCGTCCTCGACTAAGGCTTCGCCTCGAAGCCAACTCCGCGTGCGCCTTGGGCCCGGGGGCTACTGTCGGCGTCCTGAGAACCAAGGTACCTAGACTTGCTTATCTGCGGGCCGCGACACGATCCTACCATGGCCTGGTACGGCCCAGCTGATCGACCAGCTGTTCAAGACCCTCGCGAGGGAGCTAGACCTCGTGAGGAGAACGACGCCAAGACCCCCTCAGGAGCGGCCTCGGCTAGGTTGCTCTGGAGGGGCGGAGAATCCAAGGCCAAGCCTGCCTCAGGAGGAGGTAGTGACGCACCGCGCCAGCGCGTGCGAGAACGTGCCAGCGACACAGTTGCCGTTTTAGTGCAAAGGAGATAGCGCAGGCGCAGGTTCCCGAGGAGCGAGGCAAAGGTTTCCCCTTTGGTGCAACAAGACCGAAGACGGCAAGGACAACAGGGAGGATGTCACCACCGAGCCCACCACTGCGTCACCGCCTGATCCCTTTGCAGGCGAAGACCGCTTTTGCAGGGTAGGAACGTCCTTGTGTTCCCGCTCAAAATGGCCGTTGTGGGATCCCTTCCCGCCTAAACATTTCGGGGGAAGAGGACCCTGGCCGCCTATATAAGTAGCTAGGGTCTCCACTACGGAGGCAAGCTGATTGGATCCAGAGACTCCGCCCTCGCACAAAGGAGCAAGAACCCTAGCCTCCTGACCCTCCTGAGCTCAGGAACCACTGTACTCATTCATACTCAAGCCCTCCTAAGGTTAATCCACCAAAGCAAGAAGTAGGGTTTTACACCGCAAGGTGGCCTGAACCTGGGTAAATTCTCGTGTGTTTTACTTGTTGTTCGATTGAATCTCTTCACCGGACGAGGGCGAGATGCTAGGTAGACGTGAGTGGGAGAGATCTTCGTTCACGCCCGTGTGTTCAAACTTCTTGGGTTTGCGGAGCCCTTAATCTGATAGTTTTTTGTTTTAATTAGTGTTTGTGCCAAGTAGAACCTTTGGGAATACTTGTGTGAAGTTTATATGATCTTGCTGTAAAACAACAGAATCGTTAGCGCTCACTAGAATAGTCACCAGATTTTACTGGAGTGTGCTATTTAGTTGTTTTTTTGCAGATGATTAATAGACAAATTCCCCACGTTTACCAATTTATTTCAATTTATTTGGAGTTACAAAAGTATGCGAAATTTACAGATTACTACAAACTGTTCTGTTTTTGACATATTCTGTTTTTCGTGTGTTGTTTGCTTATTTTGATGAATCTATTAGTAGTATTGGAGGATGTGAATAATAGAGAAGTTGGAATATAGTTGGTTTAACACCAATATAAACAAAGAATTAGTTCATTACAGTACCTTTGAGTGGTGGTTTGTTTTCTTGTACTAACGGAGCTCACGAGATTTTTGGCTAAGTTTTGTGTTGTGAAGTTTTCAAGTTTTGAGTATTGCTTTGATGGACTACGGAACAAAGAGTGGAAAGAGCCTAAGCTTGGGTATGCCCGAGTCACCCCAAGGTAAAATTCAAGGACAACCAAAAGCCTAAGCTTGGGGATGCCCTGGGAAGGCATCCCCTCTTTCGTCTTCATCTATCGGTAACTATACTCGGGACTACATTTTTATTCACCACATGATATGTGTTTTACTTGGAGCGTCATGTATGATTTGAGTCTTTGCTTGTTAGTTTGCCACAATTATTCTTGCTAGACACACCTTTTTTAGAGAGATAAATATGGCCTAGGAATTGTTAGAACACTCTATGTGCTTCACTTATATCTTTTGAGCTAAATAGTTTGCTCTAGTGCTTCACTTATATCTTTTTGAGCACGGTGGTAATTTTAATTTGAAGAAATTGTTGATCTCTCATGCTTCACTTATATCCTTTTGAGAGTCTATTAGAACAATATGGAAATGTGCTTTGGCTATAAAACTAGCCTCAACATGATAGGCATCCAAGATGGATGTAGTAAAACTTTCATACAAAGTGCATTGAATATGATGAAAAGTTTGAAACTTGATAATTGTTTTGAGATATAAGGATAGTGATATTAGAGTCATGCTAGTGGAGTTATTATGAAATTGAGAAATACTTGTGTTAAAGTTTGTGATTCCCGTAGCATGCACGTATGGTGAACCGCTATGTGACGAAGTTAGAGCATGAGGTATTTGTAGAGTGTCATCCTTTGTGTGGAGGTCGGGGGCGCGCGATGGTTAACTCCTGCCAACCTCCCCCCTAGGAGCATGCGTTGATTGCTTTGTTTTGATGACTCATATTTTTTTGCAATAAGTATATGAGTTCTTTATGACTAATGTTGAGTCCATGGATTATACGCACTCTCACCCTTTCACCATTGCTAGCCTCTCTTGAACCGCGCAACTTTCACTGATAGCATACACACACCATATACCTTCCTCAAAACAGCCACCATATCTACCTATCATGGCATTTCCATAGCCATTCCAAGATATATTGCCATGCAACTTTCCACCATTCCGTTCATATGACATGCTTCATATTGTCATATTGCTATGCATGATCAAGTAGTTGACATCGTATTTGTGGCATAGCCACCATGCATAATTTGGCATACATGTCACTCTTGATTCATTGCACATACCGGTACACCGCCGGAGGCATTCATATAGAGGCATACTTTGTTCTAGTATCGAGTTGTAAATCAATAAAAGTGTGATGATCATCATTATTAGAGCATTGTCCCATGTGAGGAAAGGCCAAAAAAGGATGGCCCAAACAATATATATAGAGAGGGGGAAAATAAAAAAAGGGAGAAAGCCCCTCCAAAAAAATGATAGAAAAGAGAGAAGGGACAATGCTACTATCCTTTTCCACACTTGTTGATGCGGAGCATCCTTCGATCATCCCCATGTACACTACGACTATTCCCCAAGCCCCAAGTGGACATAGGATGAGACCTCCAACTTGTGCCATTGGACATAAGGTGAACTCTCTCCTTGTTCAATTTCCCTTGGACCCACATGAGACATGGCTACTACCTCAAACAAAGACACTTCGTGTGCCTAGGTACCAAGGAACCAACAAGGAGAAGGAAGGGCGCAAGATGGACACCAAAGGCATGGACAAGGATTTTCCCAGCGCAGAGAAAGAGGTACTACCGGTCTACTACCGCCCAACTACCGGTCGACCGGTACTACCGGCCAACTACCGGTCAAGCTTCTGTGATCGACCGGTGCAAGGCCGGTGCAACGCCAGAACAACCGCTAATTCCGCTAAAACCGGTACTACCGGTCCTGGGACCGATACTACCGCCCTGCCTGCGCGCAGATGAAGGGGTTTCACCCCATGTATCCCCCAACTTACCCCTTGGACTATATATACTTGTCCCCTAGCTCCGTACTAGGGTTAGCTTAGTGATAGCTCATTTGATACCTAGAGCTTTGCTCATCTAGTGGTTCATCTCCTTGTGAGTGACTGCGGCCCCTCCACGGAGAAGATCCACACGGATTCAAGACCTCCTTCACGGAGAATATCCCACGGGATATCTCAAGACCTCCTCACGGAGAAGAACCGGTTACCCTTTGTATCGTGCCTTGTTGATCATGGATCTTGTATCCCTTTGTGTTTCGAGGATCTAGCATATGTGTGACTTGTTCTTGTTGGTTTGAGTGTTTCTCTCGTGTTTCCCCTCGTGTCCCCCTCTCGTGTTCTTCATGTTCATCGTGGGATCCCCTCCATTTCGTGAAAGATCGGCCATCTAGGGTTCCACCCTACATCATTATGGTATCATGAGCCAAGGTTTCTCACGAATTTGGAGCCTCCTCACCGTTTTCTAGCCTTGTTTTGTTGTGTTCTTCCCCAAATTCGAAAATTCCCCACCAAAAATAGCCCCAAAATTTTTTGTGATCCGTTGGTTTGATGAGATTTTGTTGATTTTGATCCATGGATTCGTTGTGTCTTGAGTAGATCTAGCATCTCCCCAAGTTTCACCACTTTCCATCCACGAAATCTCCGCAATTTTGCCCCCGAAATCATCCATTTCCACCACAAAATCCGTCCCAATCCAGATCTGAGCATTTTCCCGACTCCAGCGGTACTACCGGCATGCCAAGCGGTACTTCCGCTGAGAACTACAAGCGGTACTACCAGTCTCCAAAGCGGTACTACCGCACCTCCCAGTTTCAGCCTCGGCTGATTGACAGTTTTGTCCATAACTAATTCATCCGAACTCCGATTTTGACGTTCTTGAGCTCGTTTTGAAGCTCTTGACATCCCCCATACCAGAAAAATACTAATATCATCATTTGAATCCATAAAATTTTGTCAAATTTGGCATGTTTGCCTAGGGCCTTCACCACATCATCTGCATAACCACCACCGACTTCCGCAACCTAACCAAGTTTGTTCCCATACCATTTGTGGTTGTTTGAGTAGTGATTTGAGTCTCCTAAGGTGTTTAGGCCACTTAGGGACCTTTGCTTCTTCAACAACCACCACCACCACTCCCACATAACCTTGTCAACTATACATTTCCGCCAACCCAACTTAACCCAATTTTGTTGAGCTTGTTTGAGTTGTGGCTTGTGTCTCCTAAGGTGTTTTGGCTACTTAGGGACCGTGACTTCAACTCCGACATCGTGTATAGCCCATCATTCCACTTCCGCAATCACCACGGCATTGCCGCTACTACCATTTGACAATTGTCCTTGAGATTTTGAGTTGTGGTTTTTCCGTTTCCTAAGGTGTTTCGGCTAATTAGGAATGGGTCTACATCAAGAGCACCACCTCTCATCATCGACACGGACGGTAACTTCGACGACATCATTATATATTCCCTTGCAATTGCATTGTTAACCCCTATCCCATTTTGCATCACTTGCCTATCGAGACTAGCCTTTGAGTATTGCCGGCAACGTTTCTTGTGCACATAGTGATCATACTTCCCATAGCATACATACCATATCACCGTGGTGCATATCTTGGTATCATCTCTTGTGACACAAGGTTGTCATCGCATATACTCAATTGCTATCTTGGTTCGTGAAGTTTTGCATGAGAAAAGAGCTCAAAAGAGAAAGAGCCAAACAAGCTTTTAAGCACAAAGAAAAAGATAAGCAAAGAGCTTTTAAGCGAGAACCATAGCATCATACTTCATTAAGATTGTCATACTCGATCATTTTGGATCATACCACCGGAATACCATACATATAGCATACTTGGGATAGAAGTCGTTGCATTTTGCTTAGTAGGTTGTGCACAAGTTCGTATCCGCCTATTGTGCAATCGTGCTAGCATCTCTCTAGTGTTGTGAAACAAGAGCATTTTCATGGATTCCACATTTTGGCTCACCCCTTGGTTGCACGACCCCACTTATCTATCAGTGTGTGTGTTTCCGTGTGCCACCCATATTGCTATTGGTCTTCTTGTTTCACTTGCGAATTTATGAATCTTTTTCAACATTATTGACTCTTGCTAACATTTCACATCAATATTTTTGTGCCACTATCCTCACCGAGCTCCACCATAAGCTTTACTTGTGTAGGTGTGAGAAACCGACAAGAATTGGTACCAATTGTGCTATTTCCTTGTTCCACATTTGAGTGATCATTGATCCATCTTCAACATCGGTCAAGGTACATTTGGTCTAGTTCTTCTCTTTCTCCCACTCATACTTGCTAGCGTCTTGTGATAGATAGGCAAGGCATTTCATCTCCGGTCTTCGACATCGACAGCGCGAACAAGGACATCCATGCGAAAACCATCGGACTTCAACGAGAAACGCAAGAGTGCGTGGGAAACATCGCCATCGAACTACGACACTCCGAGACAAGGACAATGGCTTCCTTCGACGACATGTGCGAATCCTTCAACAAACAAATGGTGGAGCTCCGACACTTGGTGGTCGATTACAAGTCTTCTTCCCCTTCGTCATTCTCTCGGCGGCGGCGTTCAAGTCACAAGTCTTCGGAGCGCAAACATGATGCAAGTGCAAGTCTTCCACGTCCACACCGCCATGGCGACCATCGACATCGTCATGAAGGGCAAGTCACCTCCAAGCATCATGTGCACGACGACGACGAACGACATCTACCAAGAGCTCAAGCACGACAACGACATCATCATCATGAAGATGCTCGACAAGCGCATACCTAAAAGTCCAAAGACGCTCTACTTCACGCCAAGCCCAAGCTTCAAGAGAACATAAGAAGACCGCGAGACAAGCATACCCAAGACGGAGCTAGGGCTACAACCACCACTTCGGCATCTTCGCCAAGTGTTATCAAGGCATCTTCGCCTTTGGATGTACGGCATCTTCGCCTACTTCCCATGAGTTCGCCTACATCGACGTCTTCATCATCAAGGCGATCATCTACGAGCGACCGCGACAAGACGGTCGAGCATGGGCCATCCCCTTCGACCAAGGCGACGAGCATGAACCTCTTCGACACCATGAAGATGGCGCCCATATTGGACTACTACTCCGGGTCAAGCTACGCAAGCAAGCATGAGACCTTTTCTTTGACCTCGGAGGAGCGTGATGGTTTGCCACACCCTACGGCATTCATCTTTGGAGGCATTACGGATGAGGAAGTTGAGCATGGAGACTATTGCACCTACACCTCTTCGACATCCACTTATGACGAGATGCCCCAATTCCCATGTGAGGAGAGCCACCACCACATGAGTGATGCGAGTGACTCCACCATATGTGACATTGAGAGCATTTCCTTTGAGAGGATGAGAGTGACCACTACTAGCCCCATACATGAAAGCATGCCACTTCTCCTATGTGAGGTGGAGAGCCATTTGAGTGACTCCACCAACCATACGAGTGAAAGCATCCACGAGGGAGTGAGTGAGCCACAACACTTAGTGAGTGAGGTAGTTGATAGGGCATGTGAGGCCACTATGATTTCTAACGACTTAACCTCTACTCCGAGTGTGTTTTCTTTGGTGCTAGGTCTCCTACAAGAGGACATGCCTAGCCTCGACGAGTCTGTCCCTCCAATAAACAACCCAATGGCCATGGTGGAAGAAGATGCACCACCCACATGGTTACATCATGATGAAGATGAGAACGATTGGATCATGAACACCTCACCTACAACGCATGAGCGATGCTCCAAAGGTAAAATAGGTGAAGGTGATGCTCTTGTCCCACTAGTGGACTATCTTGACAATGATTGCTTGCATGATGTTGACAAACCTATTGCCATGCTTCATGCTAATGCGACTTCATCATGTCTTGACTTACCTATTTATGATGCATATAATGATGAGCATGTTGAGTTGCCTAGTTGTGATGCTATGCTCCATAGGATATCATGTGAAAATTCTTTTGGTCACATCATGTTCGATAATCCTTTGAACTTATCATATGCTATGAGTGAGATTTCTCATATTGCTTCATTTCAATCTCAACATAGTAACTATGCATGCCCCATTAAAATCAATCCTATTTGCACTTGTGGCATAGATGACAAGATGATGGTCATTGGCTTGTGTTTCTCTTGTGATGATATTGACATGCTTCCTCTACACGATTTGCGCAATTCATCAACTATGCCATGCCATGATCACAATGTTCCCGATATGCATTGTTTTGGATGTTATCAATATTCTCCATGTGATGCTTCCATTGATGCTCATGAGGAGACCCTCATAGTTTCCTCATACATACTAGGAGATCTTGATGCATTCCCTACCTTGCATAATTACCATGATTGTATGCACCATATGCATTCCATGAATAACAATGCTCTACCTACTTGTCATGATGCATTACACAATTTGAGTCTCCATTATGCTATACATAAAAACAAACCTCTCATGATGGATGACATGTTTCTATATCACGCATCTCATTTATTTGAGCATTGGCTATTTTGTGCTAACCAACACATGCACTTGCGCATCATGATGGATGATGTGTACATATACCACGCGCACACAATTTTCCCTTTATCTTTGTTTTGTGTAGGTACTCATGAACATTTGTCAACCTCACAATCCCATGAGTTGACAAAACGAGCTCTTGAGAGCAACGATGACTTGGGATTCCGCGGAATCTCCTTACCACCATTCTCTTTGCGCAACCACTACGCGCATCTCTTTTACTTGGCTCTCACACGGCTATGGTCTATTTGCCACTTGTCACATTATGCCCATACTATCGTGTTAACTTTTCATGTTATGCCTCTTGCTATGACCTTGCCATGCAATTGTGACCCTTGCTTGCATTTACTCTTGATTCACCATTATGATACTCCTATGTGTGTTTGCATGCTTAGTGGAGATCCTAGTAGCTATTGCAATGATATCTTTGTGCCCCATGCTATTGATGCTTATTGTGTTGGGAGAGTCATGATGTTCCATCGCTATTTCCGTATGGCCTCTCATCAACACATTGATGCTATTTTGCTCATATCATGTGCATTATTCATGCCTTCTATTTGCACACATGCCATGATTGCCATGATTACCTCTAGTACGTTGCATCTTTGCACTACTAGCTTGTTTGACTTGATCACTATGATTGCTTGCTATGTTGAATCACCCATGTTCCACTACTACTTGCTTTCTTGGGTTGTTGACATATATATTCGTGCCACTCACATGATATATCTTGATCATTGTCACTTGTCTCCATTAGTTGCATCTCTCATCACTTGTATTGAGTTCAACAATGCTATGTTTGTTGATCTTGGAGACTTTGACACCCTTCTTGAGATGCATACTTGCTTGATTGAGCCTATTGCACTTGGTTGTTCTCGCATCTTATGCCTACATACCATGCACCACACCCTTGTACTTTCTTATGATAAGAATGATGCAAGCACTTGTTGGGTATTTTCCCGCACGAATGCATGGTTTTGCATTACAGCTAACCTCATTTGTTTTTTCGAGTGTTTGTCATGTTCTTTCATTTTGAAGGATTCACAAGGCGGTACCATCACAAGGCATCTTGGACATGTGAAGGCATACACGTTGCACGACAACAACATCTTCGAGAACATACATAAGGTGACTTCCTTCTTTGTGAGCCATCCTCACATATGCATATTGGATAGGCCATACTTTCATTGTTTTTTCCTTCTGGTTGTCTACATGATACATCTATGTAATGGAGGACCGACATTGAAGATGGACCCTTTGGATGCACCTTCGGAACTCCACTCAAGCAACGACATTGAGCATTGGTATATCAACACTCCTTCGGCACATTGCCCCAAAACCTCCATATTTGTTGATTGTGTGCCCACATGCCATGCTCCATGGACATATCATTCCCATGACAAATTTGCATCTTATGCATGGATTGACTCACATTATGATTGCCTTGTTGCATTGTGTATTGCCATGTCATCCATGATATATGAGCTTGTGCATTTCCTTAGCAAATTTGTTGTGATCTTTCTTGATGGCATATTCACACAGCATGATCATATTGTCCTCCATCAATTGCATGATAACATACACATATTGAGCATCCATTGCCATGTTCATGCTCTTGATAAATCATCACACTATGACATCATTTTGCACAATGGTAGAAATTGTAGCTTTGTGCACCATGCCAATTACCCTACCTTTGTGTGCACAACAAATGAATTTGCTCACATGAATGCTTTACATCTCATACTATATCATCTTGCTAAGCTTCATGTACCTTGTCACACGGACTCATTCTTACATGATGGACACTTTGTGTGCGCTAACCATTGTATTTCCAAGTGTACTTTGTGTTTGCTCATTTTGCATGTACCACATACCGGAGACACCTTGGAGTACTTGGATTGCGACATGCCCTCAACTTCGTCCAACTACAAGTCCATTCACGACTACCATTTCCATGGTGATGAGGTGTTCGATCCGAGGTCGGATCTTACCCAAGGGAGGGGAGATGATGCGGAGCATCCTTCGATCATCCCCATGTACACTACGACTATTCCCCAATCCCCAAGTGGACATAGGATGAGACCACCAACTTGTGCCATTGGACATAAGGTGAACTCTCTCCTTGTTCAATTTCCCTTGGACCCACATGAGACATGGCTACTACCTCAAACAAAGACACTTCATGTGCCTAGGTACCAAGGAACCAACAACGAGAAGGAAGGGCGCAAGATGGACACCAAACGCATGGACAAGGATTTTCCCAGCGCAAAGAAAGAGGTACTACCGGTCTACTACCGCCCAACTACCGGTCGACCGGTACTACCGGCCAACTACCGGTCAAGCTTCTGTGATCGACCGGTGCAAGGCCGGTGCAACGCCGGAACAACCGCTAATTCTGCTAAAACCGGTACTACCGGTCCCGGGACCGGTACTACCGCCCTGCCTGCGCGCAGATGAAGGGGTTTCACCCCATGTATCCCCCAACTTACCCCTTGGACTATATATACTTGTCCCCTAGCTCCGTACTAGGGTTAGCTTAGTGATAGCTCATTTGATACCTAGAGCTTTGCTCATCTAGTGGTTCATCACCTTGTGAGTGAATGCAGCCCCTCCACGGAGAAGATCCACACGGATTCAAGACCTCCTTCACGGAGAAGATCCAGCGGGATATCTCAAGACCTCCTCACGGAGAAGAACCGATTACCCTTTGTATCGTCCCTTGTTGATCATGGATCTTGTATCCCTTTGTGTTTGGAGGATCTAGGATATGTGTGACTTGTTCTTGTTGGTTTGAGTGTTTCTCTCGTGTTTCCCCTCGTGTCCCCCTCTCGTGTTCTTCGTGTTCATCGTGGGATCCCCTCCACCCTACATCACTTGTGCTTCAAAGTAGCACCATGTTCTTCATGATAGAGAGTCTCATGTTTAGTCACTTTCATATACTAGTGGGAATCTTTCATTATAGAACTTTGCTTGTATATTCCAACGATGGGCTTCCCCAAATGCCCTAGGTCTTCGTGAGCAAGCAAGTTGGATGCACACCCACTTAGTTTCTTTTGTTGAGCTTTCACACATATTTAGCTCTAGTGCATCCGTTGCATGGCAATCCCTACTCACTCACATTGATATCTATTGATGGACATCTCCATAGCCCGTTGATACGCCTTGTCGATGTGAGACTATCTTCCTCCTTTTTGACTTCTCAACAACCACCACTCTATTCCACCCATAGTGCTCTATCCATGACTCACACTCATGTATTGCGTGAAAGTTGAAAGGTTTGAAAGAATAGAGTATAAAAACAAGTGCTTGGCTGAAACCAGGCTTGTGCATGATATGAATATTTTGTGTGATGAAGAGGGAGCATAGCCAGACTATATGATTTTGTAGGGATAACTTTCTTTAGCCATGGTATTCTGAGAAGACATGGTTGCTTTGTTAGTATGCTTGAAGTATTATTATTTCTTATGTCAATATAGAATTTTGTCTTGAATCTTTCAGATCTGAACATTCATACCACAATAAAAAGAATTACATTGAAAATAATGTTGGTTAGCATCCCACATCAAAGATTCAGTTTTTATCATTTACCTACTCGAGGACGAGCAGGAATTAAGCTTGGGGATGCTTGACACGTCTCCAACGTATCTATAATTTTTTATTGTTCCATGCTATTATTTATGATGTTTTGGATGTTTAATGGGCTTTGTTATACACTTTTATATTATTTTTGGGACTAACCTATTAACCCAAAGGCCCAGTCCAGATTGCTGTTTTTTTGCCTATTTCAGGGTTTTACAGAAAAGGAATATCAAACGGAGTCCAAACGGAATGAAACCTTCGGGAGAGATATTTTTGGAGCGATACCTTCACGGGAGACTTGGGAACCATGGAATAGGGCACATGTGGCGTCCACGAGGGTGGGGGGATCTCCCCCTACAAGGCGCACCCCGCTGCCTCGTGGGCCCCACATTGGTCCCCCGATGCCCTCCCTCCTCCTATATATATCCATGTACCCCGAAAACATCAGAAGAGGAGAGAAAACTTTAATTCCACCATCGCAATCTTCTGTTCAGTGAGATCCCATCTTGGGGCCTGTTCCGAAGCTCCGCCGGAGGGGCGATCTACCACGGAGTGCTTCTACATCAACACCATCGCCTCACCATGAGTTGTGAGTAGTTTACCACAGACCTTCGGGTCCATAGTTAGTACCTAGATGGCTTCTTCTCTCTCTTTGGATCTCAATACCAAGTTATCCTCGGTCTTCGAGGAGATCTATTCGATGTAATCTCTTTTTGCGGTGTGTTTGTCGAGATCCGATGAATTGTGGGTTTATGATCATATTGCTTGAGTTTATCCCTCTACATCATGTCATCTTGCCTAAGGCGTTACTCTGTTCTTATGAACTTAATACTCTAGATGCATGCTGGATAGCGGTCGATGTGTGGAGTAATAGTAGTAGATGCAGAATCGTTTTGGTCTACTTGTCATGGACGTGATGCCTATATATAATGATCATGCCTAGACATTCTCATAATTATTCTCTTTTCTATCAATTGCTCGACATTAATTCGTTCGCCCACCGTAGAATTATGCTATCATGAGGGAAGCCACTAGTGAAACCTATGGCCCCCGGGTCTATTCTCAACATATCAATCTACAATCTACTTTATTTTACCGTTTTTACTTTCTGTTCTTATATCCAAAAATACCAAAAATATCAAACTAGCATATCTATCAGATCTCACTTTCGTAAGTGACCGTAGAGGGATTGACAACCCCTTATCATGTTGGCTGCGAAGTTCTTATTTGTTTGTGCAGATGCGAGGGACTCACGCATGGTCTCCTACTGGATTGATACCTTGGTTCTCAAAAACTGAGGGAAATACTTACGCTACTGTGTTGCATCACCCTTTCCTCTTCGAGGGAATACAACACAAGATCGACAAGTAGCCGCCTTATCTGTAAATGTGGAGGGTGCGGGTATCATTCTGCTTAAGTTCAATCATGGAGTCTTCTGGATTGTACATGTGGCAAAATTTGGTGGAATGTAGATGATATCCAACGGCCAGTAGTGCTCGGATTTGCCATCTCTGCACCGTTAGATTGGTTTCATCCAACGACCATATTTCAAAGTTATTCGCACACTATATATGGGTATAGATATAGAAATAGATGATAATGGTGTTGGTCTGATGCCACATGTTGGTTACATCAGACTACTCCATGTTCTCTATGCTTAATTACACTTCAGCAAACTAGCTTGTGGTTTCTCTACTTGTTGTTCATTTTACCTACATTTTCTGATGCTAGCTATTACATCACTGCTCTGATCCTCTATTCATTACTTTTTTGTGCGTTCTTGATCTTCACAAGTTGCATGACTAATACGATGCTTCTATTAATTATGGAGCTGCCAACCCCATCAAGCAAAATATTTGTTCTTTTGGGGCTAGCACTTCGAACAAGCATAAAAATAGAGTGAAGCACATATATTGTCTTGTAAGCACACACCCTTCTTTCATTAGTTTAGATTAACCACTGATGATCAATTCGAACCAGTGCATGCGATTATAATTAATTTTACCTAAATAGAGGGTGCAGAATAAACTACAACAATTATATTTGCAACCACGGGATGCTGACAATATCTTCAAAGAACGTTGCAACAGGAGCGAGGCTTCACAGCAACATATGGTAAGCCAGTGTGTTTTAGTACATGTGAATGTAATGCGTGTGGGCTGCTTTCTTGGCTTGTGCCCTTAACCTGTAATCCTATAGAATTATAAATAGTTCATTTGTCTGCTTTGTTGTATTGCTTGATTCGAATGCTTGTTTGTTACTTGTTAGGCTATACCTGAGTTGGCCAATACGTCAGCAGTGCCTGCTATACTATCGTAAAGAAATGCATGCCTAGTTCATTTGAGTCCTTAACTTTTCCTAAGAACTTCATCACAAGACTGTCTTCGTTGTTTATATGAGGCCACACTGATAAGTGATTTTTGAGATTATTTCAACTGCTTAGATGTTTGGGCAACTTAAATATAGTGGTGGTACACTGCCTTTCATCTAGGGATGTCAAACTGGGTCCCGTTTAATCCCGATTAAAGTCCACTCATGGTATGATAGTTCAAAAGAGTTTTTGTTTTTTTTAGGAAAATGAACTAGCGAGCTAGCAAAAACTAACTAGATGGGATTGGCGGATGCCATTTATTTGCCACTTACATCCCTATTCAACTTACCATTTTAAATTTTTTCGGCTGATGCTGCTTCGAACCATTTAAATATAGCTTGCCATACTCGGCAATAATTCGTATGTCGTTTACCATGTAAGCTTACTGCCTAGATCACTTGATAACTATCTCTTACTTATGTCCAGCGGAAACCTTTTAGGATGCCATTCACACTACGACATAATGTACAACCACAAAATCTATTTGTTGAAGCAGTGCACCATCCATGCTACCTGATGGTAGCAGTTCAGAGGCAACACCGCTGGAGAGCAGTCTGAGCACATATATTATAGTTCTCGAGGCTCTACTAGAGGTAGAAAGAGATGGTGTGGCCGCCATGAATGAGGTAATCTTGATCTTGAGGCTGGAAATTATGCAACTAGCTCCACGCATTATGAAAGCAACTCAAGAATTAGAGGAAGTACCAATGTTGCATTTGAAGACGGAGGAGGTCCTGGTGCTTCTGCTATCTAAAGCCCAGGGTAATCCCAGTTCTTCTTTAGATACCAGTTGAAATTGTCATTAGATTAGTATACTTGCATGTTGTGTTATCACTCTGAATGGATTATGTTGTAAGACCCCCTGTGTTATCCATGTGTTGTAATGATCTGAATTTTTTAGGTGAAATAATCCTCAGTACTTGTATGTTTTTCGTGTGAGCATATTGTATTGGATGAAATAACTGTTTGACTCAACGTGTATCCAACCTACTGAATTCGAAGATCACGGCATTTCTAAATCATATTCATACATAAAGGTGGAATAAATCTTTGTTGTGGTTTTGACGAAATAAATAACGAAACGTAGATTGATGTATGGATATTCGTAATCGAATACAAATTGGATTTGAATTTAGTTGCCAGAGCCCTGGGTAAACATGAATGCTAATTCTTCCACATTTTGAACGAAGCGGCAAAACACCCACTATCGTTTGTCGGCTGCCCGAAGGAAGTGTTTGAGAGATGGAAATTACTGGCTACCCCTGACACTTCACATCCTAATCGACCTGATTTCCACTGATGTCGCTAGGGGTAGACTAGTAACTTCAATCAGACGTGACACGACCGCCTTTGAGCCCATTCAGACACGGTGGGCAGCAAACGTGGGCGACAAAACACATTTGATTCAAGCTTGTCCGAAAAACCGTTCTCTCTCCCTCGATTAACCCATTCATACACAGTGGGAGGAAAAACAAACTCTCCACATCTGAAATCAATGTCGGCAAATATTTTAAATAGGGACGGATGTGTAACTTCCCTCAGACGTGACACAACCGCCCTACCTGTCAGCCACGTTCATACACCGTGGGCGCCAACCGTGGGCGGCAAAACAAATTGTCCTCGCCCGAAATCGCTATCGACAATTATCTGGGAGATGGGAGATAACCGTCCTATCGCCAACCGATGAGATGTCTGAAATTTTAAACGGGGGCTAAGTTCGTAAATTTCACATTTCAGACAAGCACGTCCCAAAGACTGAGATCCCCCCTCCCCCTCCATTTCCCCATTCATACACCATTGGCACCACAACAAGCTCCCCACTCCGGACAGCCTCCTCCGTCCGCCACCCCATCCTCCATCTTGCCGGAGCCGCTACCCCTACCCCGTCATCCACTGTAAGAGATGGACGTCTCTCATCTACGGCACCTGACGAGGTTCCTTTCATCGCGTCCTCTTGCTTCATCGGCGCCGTCATCCACCTTGCCTTTGCCACTCCTACGACCGCCTCATCCACGGCAACCGGACCCGACCTGGCCGTCTGCCGTCTAAAGTCTTCTTTTGCGCCGCCGACAGCCATCGCACCCGCAACACCCTCAACGTATCAGCAGGGGCCTACACGGCATCGCAATAGAGGTGGCACTCTTTCATATCTGCCTAAGTTATTGATCTCACCCGGAAAATCGATCGTAACTTGTTTACTGTACTTTTCTAGTCCATACCGAATCATAGTGGCTAGTTGAAAGCTAACATTGGTTGCGAAGTAGCCTTTGTTCGGTTTGCACCTTCAGATCCGCCATGGCATGGTCACTATACTCATAAAGGTTACGGTTTTCCCCCTTTATTTTCACTACCATCATCGTAGGTGCTTCGTGTCGTGCTAGCCTCAAGACCTCAACCCATCAAACGAAACAACATGCCACTCATATTTCCAAAGCTTAGTTGTTCAAATATGAATCTGATATGATGCTCATATTACTTAAACAGAGAATGTTTAATTTGTCAGTTAATGTTCCTATATTCGTTTCGAAAAGTATGTGCGCCACATATAGAGAGACAACAGGGATTTTCATTTCTCTATGCGCTCTGGTTCATCATGGGTGGGCAACACACATTGTATTATCTAACTAGCAAGATCCACGTGCGTTGCACAGAACATCAAGATGCATTTGTATGAGTAGTTTATCTTGTGGGAGAAAAGGATGATTTCAACGAGTCTAGATGGTATGCCATAATATCTAGGAAATGTTGGGAGCTATGTCGTCTTTGATAGTCTAGACTGATAGTAACATTATTGTGCCTTCAGTTGAATAGAGCTGCCCCTTTGGGGCCGAAGCCTTTCCGAACCCTTTCTTGTCGTACCGGCACTACAAGCCCATATGGTCCAGCTAGTTCCACTTTCTTGATTTTACTCTTGATGCTTAGGGTTTTCCCCTTTTATCTACCATACTATGATCTGCTTAGGTGATTTCTGTCGTACTAGCAGTACTCCACCCTTCAAGCTAAACAACACAGCACTCATAATTCCAAAGCTTAGTTGTTCAAATATGATTGTGATATGATACTGATATTAGTTAACATGCACATTTAATTGGTTAGCTAAAGGTCCCACTTGAGTTTCTAAATGCATGTTGTGACATATAGAAAGACATCATAATTCCATTTCTTTGTCAGTTGTTGACTATACTTTCTTGTCCATACCAAATCTTAGTTATTATTTCAAAGCAAACATCGGTTGCTAACTACCCTTTGCGTAGTTTGCAGCTTCAGATCTGCCATCCCACTGCCACGGTCAACACTATAATCATCATGCTTATGATTTCCCCATTTTATGATGACCACGATCAGCCTACGTGGTTTGTGTCGTAATAGAACTACTCCACCTATCGAGCTAAACAAGCTTAGTTGTACAAATTCGAATCTGCTATTATGCTGATATTAGTAAAACTGAGACATGTTTAATTGGTCAGCTAAATGTTCCTACTTTAGTTTTGAAATGCATGTGAGCCACATATGGAGAGACCAGAAGCAATATTATTTCTCTATGCGCTCTGGTTCATCATGGGTGGGCAACATACATTGTATAGAAAGACTTGTAATATCTTCAATCTGCTTGCTCTTCTGATCTTCTTTAACATGATCCGCTTCTCTAATTTAATAAGTATGTTCCTTGTTGGGAAGAGTAGTAGAGACAATTGCGGTCGACTGGTCAGGTCGAGTTGTTCCCCCTTAGTGTATTTCAAATATGTCAGGTCAGGTCGACTTGTTCTTCTTTACTATATGTTGAAGCTATCATCTGTGAAGTATCATCACTTCTGGAGCTCTCATATTTTGAGTAGTAGACCACATTATATTAATGCACACACCAAATTACAGCATGCATGTCATCTCTGAGAAGAATTGCAGAGATATCACAAAGGGGTTTACAGGGAGGCAATGTTGGATTAGAATCACTTCTGCATTACATAGATAATTTCACTTTTTTATGTTTTCATGCATGTCAGGTATTGAACATGATCAAAATGAATATGAGAATGGGTGCACGACAGGAATATTGCGGAACAATCCACTGGCTAACAAACTTGGCATGGTGGAGGATGGCCTATCTTATTCACCCATCAAGGTGCTTGCTCTAACTTGGCAAGGTTGTATTGGTCGCACATATTTTGCATATGACCTATTGCATTACTTCTACTTTGTTACACACCACCATCTACTTAGTTTATGCATCATATATGAGTATATGCCATACCTATCCATTTTCTGTACCTATTCCATGTGTCATCATACTATGTTTTTTCAGTCAAATGTTGTTCATTCATAATAGATGTCCAAAAGGAATAGGGTGAGTGCAGATCCTCAAGGAGTACAAAGTAGGTATTTGGAAAAGGTAGTGATACCTGTTAAATCAGATAGATCAGCCGCCAAACCCCTATTAGAATTGTTGAGAGCCCAGCATCAGGTACTGTCTATGATATCAATTCAAATTTGAACTCCTAAATTTCTCTTGTGTCTTACCTTCTTTCTTGTATGAAAACTAATTTCAGATGAATCTCCTTTGTCAAAGGATCATACGATCTCAAGACAATACTAGGCACTGCATTGCTCTTGTCAGTACCTCTTGCCCTTTGTCAGCATACTTACACTCATTGTTGTTTGATTATGTGGCATCACTGTAAATGTTTTCTTCTTTATCCTCCCTTTGCTCGAAATTATAAGATCTATATTTACTCTTAGATAAATGTAGAATTAACACAATGGTTATGAAGTTTTGGGTTGCTCATGTAAGTACCTGTTGTCATGTACTCCCTCGGTATCGAATTAATTGTTTCTCAATTGGATGTATTTAGAACTGAATAGTGCTAGATACATCCATTTGAGCGACAAGTAACAACGGACGGTGATAGTATTACTGTACTTGCATTGCGAGATAGTTGATTGTCTAGCGTTACTCTGCAACTTATCTGCCCTGCCCTCCACTTTCTCCAAATTATCAGATCTACATTTACTCTTACCAAGATGTTGAATAAAGCCAATGCCACTACACACGTTAATGTCTGCATTCCTCTTGTCAGTACATTTTGCCTTGTAACATTGTACTTAATTAATTTCTATTTGATTATGTATCATCACTCTGCACCTGAGCTTCATTATCCTCTATTTCTTCCAATATTATTTGATCTATATTACTCTTTACAAAATGTAGAATAAAGGCAACGCTTATAAAGAAGTTTCTTTGGGGAATTTCTTGAATTATCCTTCCATCGACATGGAGAATGGCTTTGTCCAGCCCGTGTTAACATGTAATGTAAGTTCATCCTTCTCAAGCCTTTAAACTTTGTTCTAGTATAGATTTGGATAGGCATCATTTCCCCCACTACTATTTACTTTGGTGTTTACATCTGATTGGATGTTTGCAACAACTACCAGTTTTAAATTGTAGTTGTAAACGCATGTTCCTTATGCAGAACAGTTCCATTTATTTGCTTATATAATTGTGAAACCTGTTACGTGTCTCCTTGTTTCTCTTTTAGAGTCGTATCTCTCATGACAGGCATAACTTTTGGGAAGATAGTGAGACAAACCTTTGTGCAGTTGCTGCCTCAATCAGTTCGACTTCTTCAGTCTCAACTTAAAGTGGAAAGGCTTGTTTTAGCTCAGCTCCACCTTGATGTCAATGATGTGAAGAAGTCCGCAAAGGACACCCATGCGTGCTTTCTTGCTATGCAGCTAAAGTTAGGGCATCTATCAGTGACACAACTGATGTCTGAACAGCTTGTTCAGCTGCTTTGGGTGCATCAACCGGGCCGGCCTAATGCCTTCTGAAGTGCTCTCAGTTCCGTATATTCTTTTGTCGTTGCGTTTAATGCACTGGTGGCGACCTTTGATGCCCAGTGTATGTAATCCGTGCCACGTTGCGCTTTATTATCGCCGGTGGCGAACTTTGATGCCCAGTGGATGTAATATGCCGTAATTTCTTTATTATATAGTTTAGGTTTCTTCTTGGACGGTATGCTGTAATTTGGACCAGAAGTTTCAATGGATCTCAATTTTGTCAGTCTTTAGGCCGGCCCGTAGCTCACTATATATGGGCCAAAACGTGGGCCTATAATCATCTTGGGCCATTAGCAGGCTAAACGTATAGTAATTTTTCGCCTTTAACAGGCCGAGTAAAGTTCTGGGCCAGCAGGGCCAGAGAATACCATGGGCTTTTAACAGGCTAAAAACTAGATTGGGCTAGCTTTGAGCGAAAAAATTCAAAGGCCAATGCAGGCCGAAAGTGCCTTAGGCCCATGTTTGGCCCAAATAGAACGAGTCGTTAACAGGCCAAAATATATCGCACGCCCTATTTGGCCCAATAAATTTATGGGTTTAAGCAGGCCGGTGTCAATGCGGGCTATAGGCCCAACAGTGTCACGGGCCATTAACAGATGGGATTTAAGCATGCTGGATTCAACACGGGCTGTAATTAGGCCCAACTGTTAGACGGGCCATGAACAGGCCGATAGGCCTGTTGGGCTGAAATTTATCCACGAAGACTACGGGCCGTTAAGAGGCCTAAAGTTACTTTCGACAAGAAATGGCCCACTTTCTCCATGGGTCGTTAAATGGCCTAAAGTAAAACCGGGCGACAACGGCCCAGATGCACCAGGGGACGCTAATACGCCAAAACTATTATCGGGCCGAGCTGGTAAATGGGCATTTAACAGGCTAAAATACAAACCCAGCTTAGATTGGGCCCAAAAGAACAGTGGTCTCTTAACAGGCCTGATCTGATATGGGTCGTAATTTGGCCCAAAACATGATAGGTTGTGATTGGGCCTTATCTGATATGGGCCGCAATTTGATCCAAAACATGGCAGGCTGTTAACGGGCCAGCCCACTAGTGTCTGAAAATATATGGTGGGCCTTTAGCTGGGTCAGCCTTTTTACCTTCAACGGGCCACTGCTGGGCTATGCCACGTGTCGACATATCATAGGAATTTTCCATCCATTGTAGGGATGACATATGTCCCAACGATGAGCTGACACATGGATCTTCCGGTCAATGAGAATTTTACACATGGAAAATCGCCATTGGTCGTGGCTGTTAGCAGGTTATCGGATCCAAAACCGGACCAGATAATATAACCACGACCCGTTACGGTGGATGCCACGTGTCGGTTACCCTTGACAAAAGAACTTCCATGACACGACATTTATCGTCATGGAAGTGGACACTTCCATGATGATAATGTTGGTATTGTCATGGAACACTTCTGCGACAACACATGTATGACTATCTTGATTCTGTCATAAAATCGTCATGGATGTACATGCATGACAGAAAACGTACCTACTGTGACAAACACATATTATCACGGAAATGTTTTTTTGTAGTGTTTGTGTCTGCGTCTTCCTTCTTTTGGGGGGGAGGGGTAATCTTCCTTCTTCTTTTGCTCCTCTCTTTCTTCTTTTGCTTCGGGTGTTTCACCGCATGTGTCATGTTCTCTACGAGGCACGAATAGAACAATGCTAACGATGAGCGGCGCCGTGGGATCGCCATGCCGCACTGGGTTGCCGTGTTTTGCGCTCCTCCGTACTACTAGTCCTACTCCAGTGGAAAGTAGTAGTATACCGCACGGTTCTTTGCTCCTCCTCGGGTCGTCGGCAACATTTATATGAGCAATCAAATCACAAGGCCCCACCTTCCAACAGTAATGAGCCGTCAAATCACAAATGCCCCCGCCTCTCATGAAATTGACCAAGCAAGACTACCCCAACCTCTAGCCTTTTAAATGTACTTTTGTACAGTAGCAGTATTGATGGATTGCGCCATGGAGCAAAACTAACAAGATGAAATTAAACAAAAAAGGTGGTACATATAGAGAGCGCTCGTCGCCAAATTATGTGTATAGTACTATTAAAAAAGCTAGTACATGCTTAGATGGGGTGCATACTACTCCCTCCTTTCCGATTTATAGGGCTCAAATCTGAAATCTCATCGACCAAGGAAGATGGTGAGTGGAGGAATATATCTCGTACTTTATAAAACTACCCAAATTAAACTGGTGAATTAATTTGGATTAATTGTAGTGCATGCATGCTTGACCACTAGATGAGTAGGAACATTACATGCATTGGGGTGTTCCTATTTAATTATTTGCATGCAGACATTTAATGGATCTCAAAATCTCAATAGGAGATGGATATGAGCCCTTTAATTTGGTAAAACAAAGAAATTGAGCTAAGCCCTATAAACCGGAAAGGAGGGAGTAGTATGTACATACTGAAGAGTGAAAGTAATGATAAGGAGCGTAAAATAGTTCTGCTGGGGGCTCAACACAACACACCCCTCAATTAAAACTAAGCACCCTCAAATTAAACTCAGCAACTAATCCAATAGACACTATATTAGAACAACCATGAGCAACGACACTGCCACCTTACTCGGACTCCTCGTCCACGTGCTCGACTTCGTCCTTGTCCCTCTTCCTCTTGGTCAATACTTCTTTACTTGAACCGCACACTTGGCTCCCGCTCTTCGTCCAACCCATGTAGATACTGAAACAAAGGTAGACATCCATTGTAGCGTAGTGGATGTGGTATATATCTAGTACATTCCACTGCCATGCAAGATGAAACTTGGGCGGGGGTTTCTTCAGTTTATGGTACGAAGGATCAACCATGGCTCCTGCCAGGGTCAGCATTGAAGGCTGATCGGATGACACCAACCCATTCCTCTAGAGGTCGAAGGGCTGGCCTACAATGAGGCCTATCCGATCCAGGACTCTTATGTCGTTCGTAAAGTCTACAATAACGAATTTGACTTTGCCGCTCGCGAGGAAGTTCTTAAATTCCTCGCACTCAACGTCAGCATGGCATATGTGGTAGACCAAGCACAAGTTATGCACGCAAACCTGGATCACGACGGGCTTCTTCCTCCCTTCCTCCTTTAGATTCCTCTCTTTTCCCAGGACTGTGGTCTACTCAACATCTAGCCCAGCGACCCACTCATCACCATTTGACTTTCCAAACATGCTTCTGAAGTGAGCAAGGAATCTTTTCACTGTCGCAGAAGAGCCGGTGTAGATGACGTCGACCTCATCGTCGGTGATGGTTCTAACCTTGTACTCACCACCGATCATGGAGATTTGGGACGCCCTAGATTTGGGAGGGGGTTATTATTAGTGGAACTGCTGTAATGTGAAAGGACGGGACGACTAGGAGCGAACTTCCCCAATGTGAAATGACGGCCGGGGACGAGTAGGAGCGAACTGCTAGCGGTTTTTCGATTGTAAAAATGATGAGTGGGGCGTGCGAACGGGAGGGTAGTGACTTGCCTGGTGGATAAATGGATTCATGCACAAGATAAATGGATTCATACACGGTACTATGGGGGCCCAATTAGATGTCATGTCTACTAGAAGCCCAAATAAATGGCTGCATGCATCTGCGTGTTCGTACGTTAAGCGTCGGGAAAATTATAGGTGATACGGAGCTTTCCATTCTCCCTTGATACGGGCTTCTGAGAGCCCTTGGATCTCAGATCAAACGGTTGCATGGTGTGATTCTAGACCTATGGGTGAATATCCTATCATGGAGGGTTATTAATTTTTTAGCAACTTAGCATGCGGCCGTTTGATCTTAGATCCAAGGGCTGTCAGCAGCCCGTATCATGGTCGTGCCTACCAAGCCGTCGCCTTGCTTGTGCGGTCGCACCCTTGGAGATTTCAGACGGCTATAAATGACCATTTATTGCCTACTTCGTACGCATGAAACTCTTCCTCCGTCCAGGTATGTTAGGCTATCTGATGTTGGCATGTCATACATAGTCATCACTTAGGCACTCATACAAGCTATAAGGTTGGCTATAAGAGTATTTTCTTTTACTTCTCTCTATATCTTACTTTGTACTATTTATTTCATTTGCCAAAGAGTAAGGAGTACAGTACTTGGCACTTGTATACTCTCTCCGTTTTAGTTTACAAGTCATGCGCGTATACCTATGTTGCCAATTTTATCACCGGAATATAAACTATATAATGAAAAATTTATACCGTTTGAAAATAGAATATCTAAAGTTTACAATGGTATTTTTTTGTAATATATGACTTCTATTAGGTCGGTCAAATTGACGACTTAGGGGTACGCGCACGCCTTGTAAACTAAGAGAGAGGGAGTACCATGGAGGTGGTCAGGAATTGGGAGACTCACGCCGGTCATAGCACCGCAATAATAATGATAATGGCAAGTCAAATCACAGGGCCCCACCTGTCCAGCAGTAACGAGCCGTCAAATCACACAGCCCTACATTTGCAGCAGCCTACTCCCTTATCTTCTCGCCCCTTTGTCAAACCGACTAGGTGGAACTACCCCGCCTACCATGCGGGAAAAGCCCCGCCCTCGACTTTCAAATATAATTTTGTATCTATGGATTGCGCCATGGATCAAAGCCTCAAAAAACGGCTGTACACATGTATACAAGACGCCTCCCGCGTTCGCGTTGCACCCCAGACGATCAGTCGGTTTGGCACGCCGCTCTCCGAATGGAACGCGCATCATATTGCGTTTGCACACACATGTGGGACCGCAATTGAGAATCGACCATAGGCAGACCCCTCGTCCCCGCAAGTCGGCTGAGTCAATAGAAAAGAGAGACGAGCGATAGTACTGGAGCAGTGCTGTAAACACGTCGGTGCCTGGACGATCCCTACACGACAACGGAGATCAGTTCGTCCATGCATGTGAGAAGGCTCCAGCAGACGGCTGGATTGCTTATCGTCTACATATCGTGCATGCTCTGTTGTACAGGGCTGTAGTTCCGATGAGAAATGTACAAAAGGTTTCTTGTCATCTCGCAATATTAGGTGTAATGTGCTTCGGATCATTACAAGGGTTAAACAGCAACAACTGCGTTCCTCCAAGGTGCTGGTCATTGGGGGCACATCCACGAAGACTACTCAACTGCCATCTAGGTCAAGCTGGATATGTTAATTAGGACATCTATTGACTGACCCCTTTTCTGCGATTTTGTCTTTAATTTGAGCTTTGATTCTTGTCTAGTTTGTCCGTCAAGATTCATGTTGTCTCCTTGGGACAGTGAGGTTATGGTTTCTTGTCATGTGGCATTTTTTCGTGTTATATGTTAATCCGGTGCGCTACAGATCCAAATGACGAAAATTGTGCCTCTGGGACACATGCATGAAGACTTCTCGAAAGTCATTGACGAGGTGAAGACAGCTCCGGTAGATAAATGAAAACTACTCCACTATATAGGTAGGAGCCTCCACGTGTGCTTGCTAGTGTTGCTCTCTTCACACACTCTCGTCCTCTCCTAATCTAAACACGACAGTAGTGGCCACACTCTCTCTCTCTCTTCTCACCGCTGGTCACATATCGGGCCGGATCCCCTTTGTGGGGGAAGGTGAGAAGGTGCAATGTTCACGTGGTCATCCTCGGCGACGGCTCTTATCCACTATCGGCGTGTCCTGATTAGCGTGCCTCGCCGTTCTCTTCCACGCAGTGCCGGCTAGGGAGGGCCTCCGACCCCTTCTTCCTCCTTGTCGTAGTGTGGGCAGATCCGGCCCCCCGCCGCCCACCTAGCGACATCCCGGCGACCCTCAGGTATAACTTGCTTCAAAACCGGCCTTGCTCTCCTGCCCCAGCTCCTCACATCACTGCATTTGTATATTTTACTATTTCTCAGGCCCCGCATAGATAGGATCGATCGGTTGTTCGAAAGCCACCTAATTTTTTACTATTAAGATGTAAAACTACTGCATGTAGTCAAATCTAGTACTACTTGGTTCAAACAGGGAAGAAAGGGGGTTGGGTGGGGGAAGATTTGTTACCTGAATCTAGGACTTGGTCGAAAGAGCAAATGATGGGGGCGAAAAGTAGCAGAGACTGGCTATCCAACTGGACTCTGGTCTAATAGGGAAATATAGGGAAACGCAGTACAAACTCAATATAAACTGATCTATTGGTTGAAAAAGGAAAGAAAGTGGGGACAAGTCAACAAAGTATGTCCAGCACTAGATTTTCTAGCCTCACATAGTATAAGGTGGCTATACCGAACAAAAATGGGACCAACCCAGATATCGTATTTGGATGTTTGTTGCCCCGAGCTCCTCTTATGTAATGCCCCTGGTAAAATGTAGCAGTCCCACTGTTAAAGTAAGGACATGTTAAACCAATGTTGTTTTCAATGCAATGGCTCTAGTAATATAAATCAATGTCATTGTTTTTCATGTCCTGCTAAATTTCCCATTAAGATAAGTTGCTTCTTTTCATTAGAATGCAACTGCCCTGCTCCGCCTACTCTCCCGTGCCCAAATACCAACTCTTTAGCAGCTGTTAATGTAATGTTGCTGGTAAAATGAAGCAATGGCACCATTAAAGTATTGTCGTATTTAACAGCTGTCAGTTAATCCTAATGCCCACACTAATATCTAGCAATGGTGCTGCTTTAGAAATTTCTATTGTCCTTTTAGGATCGCCATTCAGATAAGGAACATGCTTCTTTTCATTTGGTGTATGTTTCATCACTTATTAGTCACCCTCCTTCCACCTTTTTGTGCAAACAAAGATATACATTTCATGATTGATCTTAGTTGAACTGCACAAAATGATATCCAAATTATAGTTGAACATTCCAGAAGCTTCAAGGCCAACCTTGAAGTTGCTCAATTTTATTGCAACTAATGAAGAAGAAGCTGCTAGCTCATGGGACCAAGTACTTGCTAACTGCATGATGCAAACATTGCTTCATTTTACGTGAACTGCACAAAAAGGTCCCATGAATTGAATCATCCATGTTGGTGACTGGTGTCATTCCTTCTACGATGGCGTAGACTACAGATATGGTTCCCATCACGAGGTATGTTCCTTTTTGGTCCGACCATTTGCCAAAGATCCTGCATGTTGACTCCGCTCTTATGCTACTGTTTTGGCACTTCCATGATAAAGCATTAATGTTATTATTTTGCACCTTAATCTAGTGGCAATATTAATTTGAGGCAATGTTATGGGACCGCTAGTGCCACTGATTTTTTTATATCAAAAGAGAGTTTCCTCCTATTTCATTAAAGAAACCCAACCATAGATAACCATTATCCGATAACATCTCAGTGTAAACGGGCAGTTATGCAACTACTACTAGAACGGAGTGAGTACTAGCAGGAGACAATTTTGCCACATAACCTAGGCAGGTAGGGGGACGCACCACCAGCTCGACCAAGTTTGGATTACAACCCAAATGCTACCACAGAAACATCAAGGGGGAAGATAGGGACTAAAAGAGCCAGCTTCAGCATCCCGGACTAAGCACCCCCGGCCTCCATCCTTGCGACGCACGGTACAACTCGCTTGCCACCTGCTCGACCCTAGTACCACTGATAAAATGAAGTGATAATACAGTTAAAATAGAGCAAGTGTCATCTCTATCATTTCATTTTCAATGTAGATAAAGAAAGTGCTTCTCTTTGTTAGTATATGTTTCATCAACTAGTCCCATTGTTGATGTTTAAGTGTTTCTGCAAATTGGGCTGCTTAATTTTAGTTCATCTGCACAAAAATAGATATTGGAATGTCTCAAGGCCCCTCCTTGCACTACTGATGTACACTAATGTTCATCACTGGCAGAAGGTGTATCGGGGAGAATTGGATCCATTTCCATTATGAGGCCTACCGTATGAGGCGTCGCAGGGCCCATCTAGCCCTCGCACCATGGCATACTACGATACTATCGCAATATTTTCCCATTGAGGAAATGAAGTTTCTTCTATTTATTAGTGTATGTTTCATCAACCAGTGCAACTACAACGTAATCACGCGTTTTCATTATCTGTGCAAACAGGTTTATTCAGCTGTATTTTGGTGGAACTAGACAAGTGTACAGATGGAAGCGGCATATATGCAGAGTGCGAGTTGCAAAATAAAAATTACTGACACCAACAAAGCTCCATCTAAGCATTGGCGATCTCTGTGGACGGATCTTTCTCTGCAGCAAATCCTCTAATCCAATACTAGTAGCTTATATTGGCACTTTTCTAGGGAGTACTTTTTCTGAAAGAAGCACCAATCGATTTTTTATTTATTTGTACACGGTGTTTGTTTTTGGTCCAGAGCTATTTTAGGGTGATTGGCGTAGTACTTGGAGACTGATTGTAGGCATGATTTTCATTAGTTGTCCCACTGATTGTAAGCATGAGCAGATGGAAGATTAGGTTAGTGTGAAGCTTACCTTAAACCCTACAGCCGCCGTTGAAACGAGGCAAGCGGCGAGTGAACCGTGGAGAATGGCGGGGAAGCAACGTCATGCCATCTGGCCTCCTCTTGCGGTGGGAGAACGAATACTCATGTGGCTCCGGCTAGCATCGCACCCTCACGAACGGTACACCATACACTACAAAAAAATACACTTCCGTGATGATACGTGTTTGTCACAGTAGGTCACATTTTCTGTCATGCATGTACATCCATGACGATTTTATGAAAGAATCAAGATAGTCATACCTGTGCTGTCATAGAAGAGTTCCATGACATTACCAAAATTATCATCACGGAAGTGTCCACTTCCATGATGATAAATCGCACGTCACGGAAGTGCTTTCGTCAAGGGTGACCGACACATGGCACCCATCGTAATGGAACGCCGTTAAACTATCGGGTCCAGTTTTGGATTCGATAACCCGTTCACAGCCCCGACCAATGGGGATTTTCCACGTGTAAAATTCTGATTGGCTGACGGAAACAGATGCCAGCTCCGCGTTGGCACAGGTGTCACTCATCCAATGGGCGAGATGCGCCTATGATATGTTGACACGTGGACCGGCCCAAAAGTGGCCCATAAAGTTTAAATGGGCCGGCCCAACTAATGTCCCGCAAGATTTTGCACACCATAATGGGTCGGCCCAACTAAAGGCCCACAAGATTTTGCGAACCATAATGGGCCGGCCCAGCTAAAGGCCCACAAGATTTTGCGGGTCATAATGGGCCGACCCAGGTAATGGCCCACAAGATTTTTGCGGGTCATAATGGGCTGGCCCAGGTAAAGGCCCACGGATTTTTGCGGGCCATAATGGACCGGCCCAGGTGAAGGCCCACAAAAGTTTTGTGTACCATAATGGGCCGGCCCAGTAAAGGCCCACGAGATTTCGCCGACATTAATGGCCCGGACCAGCTGTAGGCCCACAAGTTTTTGAGGACCCTAAGAGGCCAGCCCATTAACTGGCTGCCATATTTTGGGCCAAATGCTGGCCCATTATTAATCTAGTCCATTAATGGCTTGCCATGTTCCGGGCCTAATAATGGCCCATATGAGATCCGGCCCGTTAAAATCCTACCACGTTCTGGGCCAAATTACGGCCCAGATAAGGTCCGGCCCTTTAAGAGGCGTTGGGCTAAATTATGGCCCATATCAGATTCGGCCCGTCAACTGGCGCTATGCTTTTGGGCCCACTTGCTAAAGGCCCATTTAGTAATTCAGCCTGATATTAGTTTCGGCCTGTTAAGGGCCCTTTTAACATTTCGGCCCTATATTAATATCGGCCTGTTAAAAGCCCGTCATATAGTTGGGCCTAACTACGGCCCGATTTGCATCCGGCCTGCTCACAGCCGATAATCTGATTGGGCCAAACAAGGATCGAGCCAATTTTGGCCTGTTATAAGCCCGTGATTTGATTGGCGCATTCATGGGACGGGGTCTATTTCGGCCTACTGCCGGCCCGTGAGCTGTTCGGCACGATTCTGGCCCAACCTACTTTTCAGCCTCCTAAAGGCCCATTGAGTTTTCTTGGGAAAATAGGGCCGGCGGTTTACTCGGCCTATTAAAGGCCCGAATCTACTAGTGGGCTAGCTTACATTTAGGTATGTTAACGGACCAAGATGACGGGGCCCATGATGCGGATCATACATGGTGATTTGCATGACGGCCTGATTATGGATCGTAATTTTACGGTTTGGCCGGTTTACTGCGAAGACAGGATATATATACAGTAAAATAACTACAGCATCGTGAATAAGAAAAAAACCTAGACTATACAATAAAGAAATTACGGCATATTACATCCACTGGGCATCAAAGTTCGCCACTATGATAATAAAGCACAAGCAGACAGCAGATTACATACACTAGGCATCAAAGATCGCCACCAGTGCAACTAAACATGCCGACAAAATAATATACAAAACCGACAACACTTCAATAGAGTTCAAGAAAGGTTAGCCCTGCTCGGGAGCTGCAGCGCAAGCAGCTGAGCAAGCTGGTGAGACTGCACTTGTTTGACACTTATATCCTCCTCACTCTAAAAGATAAACAAGCAGAGAGATGACATGTTTTGCACATATAAGTATCAGTGCTGAGAATTCATCACATTTCTTACTGACGAATAAAGTGACACAGTTTAAAATAGCATTAACATAATATGTTATTGTTCAGGTCAAGACATGGCAGGAAATGACATTGTGAAGGAGTTGGCAGCTTCACGACACCACTGGATTACAGATCAAGAACTCATAAGTATCAATGGTTAGTGTGCTGTCAATTTATCCCATTTCAGATTGGCAAAATAAGATCACTTGCTTTGTATAGTTTAATTTACATGGTATGAAGAAGGAACTTGGTTGTACAACTGAAAGCTTAAATTGAGAAGGACAAACTTTTGTTTATGAACTGGAGTACATAATAAACTTTAAACATGCAATTTGATGCAAACACCAAAAATAAATGCTATTTCAGTCATGCCTAACCAAATATACACAACAAAGTTTGAAGGCTTGAGAAGGACAAACTTACATTATTGGTGAAGGCAGGCTCTATAAAGCCCTTGTCCATGCTGATGGGGGGGGGGGGCAATTCAAGAAGTTTACCACAGAATCTTCTTCATAAGCATTGCCATTATTCTACATTTTGTTAAGAGTAAATATAGATGTGACAATATAAGAAAAAATGGAGAATATTTAAGATAAGATGAAGAGTGAAGCTACATAACCAAGTAGCTATAAATGTAAGTACAGCGATACAGGCAAAATGTACAGCCAAGAGAAATGCATAGCTAAACTTCTTCAGTACCATCGGTGTTATCCAACCTTATGGTAAGAGTAAATATAGATCTTATGTGTAGAAAATGGAGGGCAAAGGAAAATAAGCTGCAGAGTGATATTACATGAACAACTACCTATCAATATAAGTACGATGATAAAGGACAACAGGTACTTACAAGAACAATGCAGAGCTAATTTTTTTGATTGGCATTGGATATATTCTACACTAATGTAATCATTCATACATATCAGATAATTTGGAGCGAACAATTGATAAGCAAGCTATCATGCATACTGATGTCACATAATGAACCAGGTATGTATGCAAGTACAGTGATACATGACAACATGTACTAACAAGAGCAAAGCAACGGGCAGCATATTTGCGATATCCTGTCGTTCTTTTCAAACCGGAATTCTTTTTCAAGCAGATTTCTTGTAAAAAAGATACGTAAGGCACATGCGGAAAAGTAGAAGTTCAAATTGTCATGCGATATCATAGACAGTACCTCATCCTCGGAACGAGACCAGTGCATAACAAGGTTTTTCCATTCAATGTCTTCTAAATTTAGCACAGGAGACTTCACCAGAAATTCGTTTATAGACTTGCCATCAAAGCGTGATTTCCTCAGGTAACACCAATACTGCTGCAATGCTTCCTTGAAAAGCGCAAGCAAGCTTTGCTCGTCATTGCTATCCAGATTGACCCTCGCCTACTTACAACCATGTAATGTAAATCATTGATGTGTTCAATCAGCGAAAAACTGGAAAATAATCACCATGAATAATAGCACTTACACGTAAGTGGGACAGGAAGATGTGAAAATGGTGTTTGTCTTCACTATAATCTTCCAATGATGGGAATATATGCATGTAGTCCCTAACAACATTGAAAGCATTGTATTTTAAACTGGGAATAACTGGAATGGGGTTCCAGTCTACAAGAATTGGCCACCTCTGCAGTTGGGATAGGTCTTCGGCCGGTGGACTTGTTGTACTTTCGCTGGAGTGGGATTTTTCTGTGGTACGGCTGGTGCTATGGCAACTGAAATCGGCATACCTTTTGCTAGAGTGCAGGTCCTGTGTGGTGGGGCTAGTGGTGTGGCCAGTGAAGTATGGGTACAATCTGCTGGAGTCGGTCCTACGTTTTGTGTCACTGGTTGTGCAGCCAATATAAGTGAGGTGATGTCTGTTTCTCTGGCACAACCAAGTTTTTCAAGGACTTCGCTGGTGCTCCTTCAGGTTCAACAATCACCCTCTTCCTTTTTGACGTATGACGCACAAGAACAACATTTGAGTGGAAAAACATGGTGTGATGACAGATGGAATATGTATTGGTAATGGATGGGCATGGCATCTCGACATATATGATGAGTAAACTAAGCAGATGGAGGTGCAACAAAGTAGAAGAAATGCAAGACAACATATGCAAGATACACGCAATCAATAAAACCATGCCAAATTAGAGCAGGCACCTTGATGGGTGAACATGACAGGCCATCTGCCTTTGACTTCTCGAGGTTAGAATAGTCATTAGGATCATATTCTGAACAAGAATCTACAGGTGGGGAGCGTATGAGTTTCATTGCATCCACAATGGCACTCAATGCCTTGGTGCCAATTTTGTAAGTCATTGCAGTGTTCCACAATATTCTTCTGATGCGCGGATTCTGATATTCACTGTAATTATGTATAATATCTGAGAACCATGAAAACATAAATAGTTGTGAGATTATCTTTGTAATACAGAGGATATTCTAATATAGGGGCGCCCCTGTAAACAGTTGTGTGCTATCACTGGATTCTGATGAGAGAGCTCATGTGTGCTGCAATATGGTGCGTGCATTTATATAATCTGGCACAAGTACACACAAAAATAGGCTCCAGAAGTAAGGATAGTTGGCAGATGATAGGTTCAAAATATACTGTACAGAGAGTTTATTGCCAAACCATGATAACAAGAGCACACGGCAACTAGGCAGATCATAGTGTACATAAAAGGGGTACACCATAACCACTATATATAAATCGGGAAAGTGGAACTGGCTTGAAAATACGGTGTTGTATTGCCTCTAGTAATTGAAAGCCTATCGATCATGTACATGCCAGCTCAATCAGCTATTGACTGCAGATGTCCCTGCTCCCCTTCCTGACAAGGAACATATTGTATGTACTAAATACAGAATAACAAAAGAGGAACATGTTAAAGAACAGAAGAGGAAGCATATTCTCGAGGTTCCGCTTAATTGCATACAATGTTGGTTGCCCACTCATGATGAATCACAGCGCCCAAAGAAATGCAATTACATGTTATCTCTCTTTATATGTGACAATTTTGAACAAGAGTCATTAGGATCATATTCTGAACAAGAGTCAATAGGTGGGGAGTGTATGAGTTTCATTGCATCCAGAATGGCGCTCAGTGCCTTGGTGCCAATTTTGTACGTCATTGCGGTGCTTAGCTTCAAGAGTGGACTGTTGCTAGTGCGACACAAAGCAGCTACACAGATCATAGTGTAGATATAATGAGAAAACCGTAAGCATTAGAGTAAAATCAGGAAAGTGGAACTTGCTGGAATATATATGCTAGTATTGTCGGTACGGATAGAAAGGCTTCGGATACCAGCTCTCTTCAACTGAAGGTGCAGTACTGTTAATATCAGTGTAACTCTCAAATGCGACACAACTCCCCGCATTTCCTTGCTATTCTTATAGGATTCAAGTGGGCAGGCCACTACAAATCCTATTCCCATGTTTATAAAATCCTACGAATCAAAGAGGCCCGAAGAGTTCAAAGTGTCCATACCAAGCGACCGTATAGACCTCTACACTGCAAATGTCCCTGCTCATCTTCACTACAAGGAACATACTGTACTACTATCATACTCCCTTCGTTCCAAAATATAAGTCTTGGTAGAGATTCCCACTATGGATCACATACAGATGTATCCAGATACATTTTAGAGTGTAGACTCACTCATTTTGCTCCATATGTGGTCCATGGTGGAATCTATACAAAGACTTGTATTTAGGAACGGAGAGAGTACTTATTAAAGAAGAACGGAAGATGAACATGCTAAAGAAGAGCAAGCAGATTTTGGATAATAAAATGTTCGTTGCGCAGTGCCCACACATGATGAACCAGAGCGCATTAAGAAAGCAACTCCCTGTTGTCTCTCTATATGTGGTGCACGTGCTTTTTCGAAAGTAAAGTAGGGACATTAGCTGACCAATTAAATGTTATCTGTTTTAGTAATATCAGAATCATATCAGATTCGTACTTGAGCAACAAGTTTGGAATTATGAGTGGCACGTTGTTTAGCTTGATGGATTCAGTAGCAGTGCTAAGCAGGTACGATGATGGTACTGAATATAAAGGCATGTATGCATGTAAGTTGCGTGACTTTTGTCATTTGGGTCAGTCGACCATTTCAGGCAGTTGCATGAAGATCCTACGTCTCCTAACCCTTCTTCTTCCTCGTCTCTGATTGTTCCCGTACAGAACACCACACGGGCCGCCTGCCGGACCACCGGCCCCCATCGCATGTGTTCCTCCGCCACCCCCACCCCCACCCCCGCCCCCACCCGTGTCGAGTTTTCTTCGTTCGGCGAGGCCCCACCACCGCCGCCCCCCCACAACCAAAGTCCCCACCCAAGCCCCTTCGTTCGCACCGGCAAACTCCGGCGAGCTCTGAAAGATCGACTTACCCAATTTTGAAATTTATTCTACTATGATTTAACTAATGTGGAATATAAAAGGGGAAAACCATAAGCATTGGGAGTATAGTGTTGAGCGTGCCATGGCGGATCTGAAGGTGCAAATCGGACAAAGGCAACTCCGCAACCAATGTTTGCTCTCAACTAGCAAGTAAGTGATGGACAAGAAATCAGAGTAAAGCAGTGGCGATCTATTTTCTTGCTGCGATAAATAAGTTGAGCCGATACAAAAGAGAACCACCTCTGGTGCGGCGCCGTGTATGCTTCTGCTGAGAATTTGTTGGTGCTGCGGTAGTGATGGCTGTCGGCGGTGTGGAAGCAGATCTAGGAGGGTAGACTGTGGAGGCATGGCACGATGGACGAGACGGTCATAGGAGCGGCGTCGGCAAGGTGGACGACGGCGAGGATGAAGCGAGAGGACGGGATGCAAGGATCCCGGTCCGAAGCCTTGGATGAGAGAGGTGGATCTCTTGTAATGGACGGAGGCATCGGGGGATCAGCTCCGGCATGGTGGAGGAGGACGACGGTGGACGGGGTGGCGGACGGAGGAGGCTGGGGTGGAGAGGGTGTTTTGGCGCCCACGGAGTATGAATGGGGAAATGGAGGTGGAGAGGAAGGGGGGAACCATGTCTGCAAGGCTTGCTTGTCTCAAATGCGAGGAAATTTACAAACTTAGCCCCCGTTTCAAATTTCCTACATCACAGCAATATTAGTCGGTTGGGGATAGGACGGTAGTCTTGCATACATCGAATATTTGCCGACGAGAGTTTGTTTTTGGCGCCCATCGTGTATGAATCAGGGAGGGAGTTGATTTTGGCCAAGGACACACTGTGTTTTGGCGCCCACCGTGTATGAATCCTGGTGAGAGGCGGTTATGTCACGTTTGAGTGAAATTACAAACCTACCCCTATCGAAACCTATAGAAATCGAGCAGATAGGCTTTGCGTGGCAGGGATATGCACTAGTAATTTCCATCTCGTGGATTTTGGTTTCGGGCGCGCTTCGTTCAAATTTTGCAGAGTGCACGTTTACCGTGCCAACTCAATTAGAATCCCGTTTGTATTCTATTTTTTTCGGGCGGGATCCATTTTCGATTGGAATAAAATTGTATATACATCATTTTTTTATATATACTTTCAAAAGCACAACACCCTTTATACATAAATATGGTTTACAAATGGCATGATCTCAGATTCATAAGGATGTATCCATCAATTTGGATTTTCAAATATTTGAAACCACTTTCTGTTGAAATCCAATGTATGCATTCCTCGCTAACTGTCTCCAATTAATGTGTGTTTCATGTGGTTTTTTTACTTCTCAAACATGTATAATGTGTTTCACACACGCAACATATAGTGTAATCCCGTTTAGACATTAATTGCATACAAACCATGCATTGTTTCTAATTAAAGAATCTATGGATCACCAATATTGATAAACTATATAACATTACACGTGTCCCCAAATTCAAATGAATATGCATATTTGATACACCAAATTGCGTTATGATATTATCGATGTCGTGATCTCTAGTTTAAATATTTGAATCCCATTAAATCCAGATATTCGTCTCATATAACTATCACTCATGCTTATATAGGACTATCTCTCTAACCTATACGCGTTCATCGTCTCTCGCGTATCTCTCGTGCTACCTGTATGTCGACAATGATCTTTTATCTTCGTAACACACTGACGGTACTCTCTCCCTTGACCTTCATCACTCTATCTCTCTCTAAGTATATCTCGCTCCCTGCTATGTGTCTCTAACTATGATTCTCCATGTGGAATCTCTTTCTATCACACAAACACAAAACTTTGTCTTTCGGGGTCTCATTTATCTCTACTATTACCCTATGTGCCACTCGCACACCCCTCATACAGAGATGTGTTTCTCTCCTTAGGTATGAGAACATATGACTCTTCCTCTTAAATATCTCTTTCTCACACACAAACACAAACTCTGTCTCCGAGGGTCTCATATTTCTTCACTGTTCTCTTGTATGTCGCTCACACACTCTCTCTCTCCCTAGAGATATCTTGCGTTCCCTCATATGTTTCTCTAGCTATCACTCTCGTTTTGAAATATCTTTCTCTCTCGCAGACACAAAACTCCGTCTCTCGGGATCTCATTTCTCTCTGATATTGGTTTGTATGTGAGTCACACGCACCCTTTCTTCATCTCTCTCACACCCACACCCATAACTCAGCCTTCTGATCCAGTCGACTCCTATCTCTAACGCACACTAGCTAGCATCTTTATCTTTCTATTTATCTGTTTCTCCATCAACCTTCTTTCATTTATAGGTTGATCTCTTTTGCACAATCATTGTGCCTCACTCCCTCTACTCGCCATAGATGCATGCTCCAGCCCACGGCACTATCTCTTAAAGACAAAAACACATGCTCAATTGTCGGGCCTTCTTCCCTGCATTTTTGCATGCATGCATATTGTCATACCGATCCGTCTCTCCCATGTCGTTTATCTTAGCTTATGACTTATTTCTTCTTTCTTTTATCTTGATCATGCGTGTGCGCACACACACACATCCCACATATACATGTATACCTCTCACACATGCACGTTGAAGGTCTCTATGTCTCCATACGTAGTCAATTACCCTCAACCCTAATGCCACATCGAATCGTTCTCTTCTTGTGTGCACATAACTTCCGCCTGGATGGGTAAAACACACACTCACACTTAACAATCTCCTTGTAGCTACCCCCCTCTCACTCTTCCCCTATATCCCCGAAACCAATAATACCATCCCTTCGTTTAATTCCCGCCTACATGCACCATCGATATATAGTAGTCTTCCTCAGTGTCTCTCGAACAAAACGTTCTCTCGATGTCGACTACTCTCACGCGCACACACCTTCTCTTCCCTCTCTATGGGCATTTTCTCGCTCGCACCCCATCGTTGGTGGCCTCTGCCATACACATCACCGATTATGATGAATCCATGCACACTTAAATTACATCCGCCACCGAGGACCCCGCGACACACACACACACACACACACACACACACACACACGCATGCACGCACGCACCCACCCACCCAC